>OX451741.1:148241838-148841838 GCA_948472305.1 Vicia faba | reverse complement strand
ATTGATCAGCATTAATGTAATCTGGAGAGCTGGTTTCTTTCCTATGGTGAATACACCCATGGATTATCCTTGCCCAAATCTGGTATTTATCTTTCAAGTCCCCGACTTTAGAAGATCCTTGACCGTTTGTGAAAATTTATGAGTAGACCCTTGACATTTCCATTCTTCCACTTGGCAAACCGGTTACTCCAAGTCCTTTAAACCTTAACAACTTTCTGATTAAATTCTCAGTAATGGAGATTTCCTTACCCATTACGAAATAGAGGATAACTTTAGGGGTTGCAATTGCATGTATCCAGAATTTCTTTACCAGGTGTGGAAAAACTGGACCAATGAGACAGTCAAAAAAGTTTTCGCAACCTTGAAACTTAACAGCAGGAAACAAATCAAAACCATTTTCTCTTATATTCTCAAAATCCACCATTAACTCACTTAATACTTCCAAGTTGTCTACAGGAATGAGAGTTGTTCTCTCAGGAACGATGTATTGCTCAGAGTGGATGTTCTCAGAATGGGTAGAGGAAGAAGCCATTGGAGCTCTTAGAGTTGAGAGATGAAAAAAAAGGTTTTAGAGAAAAAGTACAAAAACGTTTGAGTTTGAAAGAGACGGTAAAAAATGAAAGAGGGTTTTTCCAAAAGTATTTATATGAAAAAGTTTCAGAAATAGGTTTAGAAATAAAATTAAAAAAGAATTTTTAAATAATTTAAAACGAATCTCATCATTACATGCATTTAATGATTTTGCTAAAAATTAGGGGAAAACGTGAGATTAGTTAATCATTAACAGTTACATAGAACGTCATCAGTAGCTTTTACACGCGTGACCTTTCAGAAACGCACCACGTGTTCATCTCCTGAAGGTTGCATGTGACAGCTGTTTGTTCTAATGAATTTCTGAACTATACTTAGAAATGAAACGTTAGAACATTTCAGAACTTTTCATATAGCTTCTGATGTAACTTCTCTTCTAACTTCTGAAGAGTTGTTACTCAGAACATTCATTCAAGAACATTCTGAAGTCAAACACAGAAGATAAATATTATTTTATTCAGGACATAATTCCATACAAATATATTTCAAAACGAAATTAAATCTATCTTCTGAAAGGGGTTTGGTAAAAATGTCAGCCCATTGATGGTCTATTTTTACAAAAATTAAATTTAAAATTCCCTTATGAATATAGTCCCTTATAAAATGATATTTAATTTCAACATATTTGGATTTAGAATGTAAAATTGGATTCTTAGAAAGACAAATAGCAGAAGTATTGTCACAGAAGATAGGAATCTTACTTTCATAAAGATTAAAATCTTCTAGCTGACTTTTCATCCAAATCATCCGAGAACTACATCCAACAGCAGATATATATTCAACTTGTGGTTGAAAGTGCAATTGTTGCTTGCTTCTTGCTGTACCACGAGATAAGATTGTCACCCAGAAACTGGAAGCTTCCAGAGGTGCTCTTTCTTTTAATTCTATCTCCAGCAAAGTCAGCATCACAATAACCTACTAGTCTGTAATCTTGTGATCTTCTGTAACACAAACCCAGATTAGTAGTACCTTTCAGATACCTAAGAATTCTCTTAACAGCAGTTAAGTGAGATTCTCTAGGATCTGATTGGAATCTAGGACATAAACACACGTTGAATAGTATATCAGGTCTAGATGCAGTCAGATAGAGAAGGGATCCAATCATACCTCTATACAGCTTCTGATCTACCTTCATACTTACTTCATCTTTTCCCAGAATGCAGGTTGGATGCATAGGTGTCTTGGCATCTTTGCTTCCTGACATCTGAAATTTCTTCATAAGTTCTTTAACATGCTTCGTCTGATGTATGTAAGTGCCTTCTGGAGTCTGGTTGATTTGAATTCCCAAAAAGAACTTCAATTCTCCCATCATGCTCATTTCAAATTCTGCCTGCATGGTCTCAGCAAATTCTTTTCCAAGGGAGATATTAGAGGTTCCAAAAATTATATCATCAACATAAATTTGACAAATTAAAGTATCATTTTTAAATGTCTTTCTGAAAAGAGTTGTGTCCACTTTCCCTCTGGTAAAATCTTTTTCTAAAAGAAAATTACTCAGACGATCATACCAAGCTCTGGGAGCTTGTTTTAAACCGTACAAAGACTTTTTTAATTTAAAAACATGTTCTGGATGTTTTGAATCATTAAATCTAGGAGGTTGATGGACATAAACTTCTTCTTCAATATAGCCATTTAAAAAGGAACTTTTAACATCCATTTGGTATAATGAAATGTTATTTTGTACAACAAAATAAATTAATAATCTTATAGACTCTAACCTGGCGACTGGGGCAAAGGTTTCATTATAATCAATTCCTTCTTGTTGACTATAACCCTGTGCAACCAGTCGTGCTTTGTTTCTGATCACCTCTCCTTGCTCGTTCAGTTTGTTTCTGAAAATCCATTTGGTTCCTATAATGTTGAATCCTTTTGGTCTTGGAACTAAATCTCATACATCATTTCTGGAGAATTGATTGAGTTCTTCTTGCATTGCTAAGATCCAATCATTATCTTCCAGAGATTCATCAATGGAAGTTGGCTCAATCAGAGAAACCAAACCAAACAAAGATTCTTCATTGATTCTGAGAGAGGATCTTAGTCTGATGGGATCTTCTTTTCTTCCAATGATTACGTCTTCTTTGTGAGCTGAAGAGATTCTAGGAAACCTTTTCTGAGTGGGTTGATCAGAGATTCTGAGGTTGTCCAGAGCATTGTCAAGAGGATGATTTGCTGAGTCTTCCTTTGCTTCTGGGTCTTCCTTTGCTTCTGAAGTTTCAGAGTTTGAGGGAGGATCTTCTATACCTACAGAAAAGTCAATTTGCTTTGGTTGTTGCTGGCCAAGCTTATCATCAAACCTGACTTTGATTGATTCTTCAACAATCAGAGTTTTTGTGTTGTATACTCTATAGCCTTTTGAGCGTTCAGAATATCCAAGCAGAAAACACTTTTGTGCTTTAGAATCAAACTTATTCAGAGTTTCTTTAGTGTTTAGAATAAAACAAGTACATCCAAAAGGATGGAAATAAGAAATGTTGGGTTTTCTATTTTTCCACAATTCATAGGGAGTCTTTTCAAGAATAGGTCTTATGGAGATTCTATTCTGAATGTAACACGCTGTGTTCACAGCTTCTGCCCAAAAGTGCTTTTCCATATTAGTTTCATTGATCATGGTTCTGGCCATTTCTTGTAATGTTCTATTCTGTCTTTCTACAACTCCATTTTGTTGGGGAGTTCTAGGACAAGAAAAATTGTGAACAATACCATTTTCTTTAAAATATTTTTCAAAATAATGATTTTCAAATTCACCACCATGATCACTTCTGACTTTTATGATTTTAAAATCTTTTTCGTTTTGCACTTGGGTACAGAAGTCAATGAACACAGAATGTGACTCATCCTTGTGTTTTAAAAACTTTACCCATGTCCATCTGCTGAAGTCATCAACAATGACCAATCCATACTTCTTGCCTCTGATGGATGCAGTTTTAACTGGCCCAAACAGATCAGTATGAAGTAATTCTAATGGCTTAGAGGAAGAGACAACATTTTTGGATTTAAAGGAAGGTTTTGAAAATTTTCCTTTTTGACATGCTTCGCACAAAGCTTCTGAGTTGTACTTCAGATTGGGAAGTCCTCTGACTAAATTTAATTTATTTAGTTGAGAGATTTTTCTAAGACTGACATGTCCCAATCTTCTGTGCCATACCCATTGCTCATCGCTAACAGACAAAAGGCATTTAACGTTTTGAGATTTAAGATCTGATAAATCAATTTTGTATATGTTGTTCTTTCTCTTGCCAGAAAAGAGGATTGATCCATCTTTTTGACTTACGGCTCTACAAGAGCTTTGATTAAAGATAATGTCATAACCATTGTCACTTAATTGACTTATGGACAATAGATTATGAGCTAATCCTTCTACTAATAAAACATTAGAGATATAAGGAAGGTTACCATTTCCAATGGTTCCAGAGCCAATAATCTTCCCTTTCTGATTACCTCCAAACTTCACGTCTCCTCCAGCTTTAAGTTCCAGGCTTTGGAACATAGACCTTTTTCCCGTCATGTGTCGTAAGCACCCAGAGTCCAGGTACCATGACAAGTGTCTCAATTGAGCTTTTAAGGACATCTGCAACAAATATTATTTTATCCTTAGGTACCCATATCTTTTTGGGTCCTTTTGGGTTAGAGTGTTTAAAGTTTTGTTTGAACTTTGGGTTAGCATAAGAGTTTCCAGAATGTGATGTATATTTTATATCATGTGAGTGTCCAAACTTGAATTGTTTGTTCAGAGGTTTGTAAGTGAAAGTCATGTTAGCAACAGGTTTTGGTATGTATGTCTCCTTCCCTTTGGGAGGTTCATATCCAATTCCTCTTCTGTTTTTTCCACTAACTCCATAGATCATTGAATCCATTTTGCTTCTATCTATGCTTTTAGCTAGGAAAGTTTGAAAGCTATAGTCATATTCTTTCAGAATATCTTTTGAACTAGACACAAATTCTGAACTAGAAATTTTTTGAACATTTTGAATTTCTTTTTTAAGTTTAAAATTATTTTCTAAGAGTTCAGATTTTTCTGCTTCATGTTTCTCAATAACAGATGCAAGACTCTTCTTGAGTTTCTTGTATTTGATTTTGAGTTTACTATAGTTTTCCAGAAGTTCTGATAAACTATCAGCAAGTTCATCTCTAGAAAATTCAGAAAATACCTTTCTTGGTTCTGACTCACAGTCTGAGTCATCTACTGTGGTAGCCATCAGAGCTAGGTTGGCATTTTCATCTTCAGAACCAGATTCATCTTCAGAAGAATCAGAGTCATCCTCGGTTTCCATCATCCCTTTCTTCTTACCAAACCTTTTCTTTGGTTTTTCTTTTTGAAGATTTGGATAATCACTTTTGTAGTGACCAGGTTCTTTGCATTCATAACAAATGATCTCCCTTCTGTTTGACTTTTTGTGTCCAGAAGATTCAGGTTTATCTTCTGACTTCTTGAAGTTCCTGAACTTCTTTTGTCTGTGCTTCCACAAATGATTGATCCTTCTTGAGAGCAAGGATAGTTCGTCTTCTTCTGATGCTGATTCTTCAGAGTTTTCCTCTTCAGCCTAAAAAGCGTTAGTATCAAATTTCTTAATTGATTTAAGGGCAAGAGACTTACCTTTCTTCAGAGGCTCGTGCTCATCAAGTTCTATCTCATGACTTTTGAGAGCGCTGATGAGTTCCTCCAGAGACACATTGTTCAGATCTTTTGAAACTTTGAAAGCAGTGACCATTGGTGCCCATCTTCTGGGTAAGCTTCTGATGATCTTTTTAACATGATCTGCTTTAGTATATCCCTTGTTCAAAACTCTCAGACCAGCGATCAGAGTTTGAAACCTAGAGAACATTGCTTCTATAGACTCACTTTCTTCAACTTTGAAGGCTTCATACTTCTGAACTAAAGCCAGAGCTTTAGACTCCTTCACTAGAGCGTTTCCTTCATGAGTCATTTTAAGAGACTCAAACATATCATGCGTTGTATCTCTATTAGTGATTTTTTCATATTCTACTTTAGAGATAGCATTTAGAAAAATATTTCTAGCTCTATGATGATTTTTAAAATCAGCTTTTTGTTGTCTATCCATATTTTTTCTGTCAACTTTGTTTCCTTCCGAGTCAACAGGATGTGTGTAACCATCCAAGACTATATCCCATAGATCACTATCATGAACTAGAAAGAAAATTTCTAGTCTGTCTTTCCAGTACTCAAAATCTTCTCCATCAAAAACAGGAGGTTTGTTGTAACTATTGTTGTTTTGTTCAGCGACCATTGTGTTTTCTTCTGGATCTTTTCCTGACACGATTAAGTGTTGTGCTCAGAGTCAAGCTCTGATACCAATTGAAGGGGTAAGAAAAAACTTAGAAGGGGGGGTTGAATAAGTGACTCTTTTTCTTTTCAAAACAAAGCTCAACAATAATGGAAAGACAAGGTTATTTTTATCCTGGTTCGTTTAAACTCAAACTACTCCAGTCCACCCGTCAAGGTGATTTTGCCTTTCTCAACAAGGACTTAATCCACTATAATCAATTGATTACAAACACACAACAACTGTTGTGACTAACAATACACAAGTAATCTTACAAGTGACTAACACCACTAAGACTTAAATCTAGTCCTAGTCTGCTTGAGAAATCTGACCAAACTTGGTCTCTCAAGGAACAATTACAAGAGTTTAATCTTACAGATAGTGAAATAAAATTTGCTTCTAATCAAGCTATATCACAACTGTGATTTTTCACTTAGAATAAATTTGCACAAAGTGTATGAACAAAGAGTTTGTGAGCCCAGAATGTTTCACGTAGTTTCTTGCTTCTTTTTGAAATTGATTGGTTAGTTGGCTTACAATAAATGTCCTTCTATATATAGTAAGAACAAAATGACTGTTGCTGCCTTCAAATAGTGGAGAGCATTAAATGCTTGCGTGTTTCTTTGCACTATTCCATTTTCCAAGAACTAGCGTAGACACTTGAGTGCATGCAGCCATCTTTGCATTAAATGAGCAAACGACACTTGTAAGAATATGTTTCCTGAAGCTTGACAAGACAAGTTGGATTTTACATTCTTTCAGAACTTGCTTCAACGTCTTGTATTCAGAACGTGCTTGCTTATCTTTTAAACAATGCTTTGCTTGCTAAGAACTTGATCAACGCTTGCTTTCAAATAAACTTCTGAATGGCACTTTCTTTCAAGTAATCTTCTGAACAAGGAATCCTGCTAAGTGTTAGAAGATGCATTTAAAAATAATTGTCTTACCAGAGTCAGCAACAGAAGTTGCGCTTAAAGCAAATAGTTCTTTCATCAAATAACTTCTTCATTAATTTTTAGCTCAGCACATCAAGATGCTTCTGTCAGAACATTATCTGAAACATTCAAATACGTTTATCAAAGTATAAATTATCTAAAATATAATTTATTGTTTATCATCAAAACTCTGAGATAGATCAGAACTAATCTTATTCTAACATTTACTTCATAAAACCAAGGCTTCTCTTCTACTCCGTCAGTTTCAACCTCATAGCAATGTGCCGGTTCATCTAGTCTCTCATTAGTAATTTGAGGAGCCTCGTTGTCCCATCTGACCTTGAACATAGATGACATGGTTGCTAACGCGTCTGCCAACTGATTCTCTTCTCTTGGGATGTGCTCAAAAGTGATCTCCTTGAAGTAAGGGATTAAGGTAAGCACATGTTCTCTATAAGGGGTGAGATTTTGGTGCTTCGTATCCCATTATGCCTTAATCTGGATGATTACCAGAGCTGAGTCCTCGTATACGTTCAAGAACTTGATTCTCAAGTCAATAGTAGCTTTAATACCCATGATGCGTGCTTCGTATTTGGCCATGTTGCTGGTACATTCAAAGCATAATTTGGCGGTGAAGGGCGTATGTGTGATACGGTGGGAGAACTGACTTGAGGTTTTGCGTCTGCATTCGCACTTGTTCGGTTTAGCAAGAGTCGCCACCGACTTTTTATTTATCCTAAGGAAAGGTCAAAAAGCACAGGAAAGACCTTTGAGATGTTTTCGTGGGTTCGGGGGGTAGATTATGAAAAGGGAAGGTGCTAGCACCCTTTTCATCCATGGTTATCCATGGGCTCTTAGTTACTTGTTTTAGATCACTTGCCTTTGCTTTTCAATTGTGTGAAATGGTGCTTTGTGTGTGTGGTTTTGAAAATGTTTTGAAAAAGATGCCTTGTCTAGGCAACCATTGTAACAATTCTTGTTTGAATGTTTTTACAAAGGTGTTTGTCTTTTTGAAAAGATGTTTCAATGTTTTTTTGAAAGTTTGTTTTGAAATTGTGTGGAGATGTGTTGTGATGGGTGTTTTGAAAAATGGCAAGTGTGTTTTGCAAGTTGGATCAAGTAACTAAGAGTTGTCTACCCTATTTTACTCAAAGATCCTTTTTATGCTTTTAACCATTTTAACAGTGTTGTTTCACCATTGTATTTGGTGAACAACCTTGTGTTAGGATGTTAACGGGACGGGCGCGGGTCATCGTATACAATCATTGAAGGCAACTTGTGAGACGCTCTAGCAATTTTGTAAGGGACAAGATCGTTTTATCGAAGGCAACATCGAGAGTCGTCGAGGGACTACGATCTTTGTTTATCGAAGGGACGTTTGCTAGAGTGTCTCATACTCGAGGGACATGATTGCATTTTCCAAGGCAACAAGTGAGGTTACCCTAGAGGTGCAAGTGTGAATTGTGTATTTGATTTTCATGCATTTGTCTTGTGTTAGGTTATCTAGCGGTTGATTTTGAATCTTCGCATACAAACCCTAATTACTATACAGTATATGGAAAGCGATAAATTGCGGGAATTTAAAGTCTAAGCTATTACAAATAAGTATCCGTGGATGGGGGTACAAATGTTTACAAATGGGGATGAGTCTTATCAGGATAGTAGTGTCCAAATATTATTTACAACCAAATCGAATTGTCGCATTCTCAATGTAAAAGTATAAGAATAAAAAGGAATCAAAAGCAATGTGAGATGCACATGATTATTTACAAGTGATCAAAATGCTAACCTAATGTATTTGTTAAGTATTTTATTATTTTTTGTGTTTTTGTTAATTATATAAATAAAAGTTTTAATTAAAAGGAAATATTTAACCTTAAAAATTCTATTTTTATGTATTTTTATTAATGCTTTATATACAAGAAGTTCTTAAAAGAAAAAATATTTTAACTTAATAAAGAAAATATATTATTTACATATTTTGTTTAAAATGTGATGAATAAATAAAAAAGACTATTAAAACATTTTTTATACAAAAGTTCAATATGTTGTTTTTATTTAATAAAAGAATTAATTTAAGTTATATGTATGAAAAGGAGGAAAAATAAAGTGATAAAATAAAAAAATAGTATTGATTTATAAGTATAAGAAAAAAATAAAAAAAAAGGTTGAATGGGCCTAAGGAGGCGTTTGGCCCAAAGATTAAAAAAAACAGATTTGAGAAAGAAAGGGGGGGTGCACACGCTGAAGGAGGGGTATTGGGCTTAAGGGTTCATTTTGTTGGGGACAGGCCCAAACACGTTCATAACGTTTTTAGGGTTTCACTTTGTTTCGTTCAGAATAGGGTTTATGCCTTACAAACGGCGCCGCTCCCTATCTTCTTCATCTCTTCCTCGCTCTCGAACATGAGCTTCTGACGCCTCTCTTCGCCTCAGCTGCCAGAGCACCACCTCCACTTCCCTCTCTCCATGGTCGTTCAGGCAGTGATAAAGAAAAGGTAACGATTTTTCTTCTTCATGCATTTTTAGGGTTTTCGGATTTTCTCTTGTATGTTATTATTTTCTACATGTTATTGATTTTCTGTGTTGTTTGTTTATGTGAGGTGTAAGAAAAAAAGGGAAGAGGAAATTATACCTTGGTTCTTCTCTTGGAGAGGAAAAAGGGAGTTTAGACAGGAGGCGTCTTAGGCGGCCAAGGCGGAGAGATCGATGATGAGGAAAGCTTTGTTCTGGTATTTGTATCTTTTTCTTTGTCTAGGTTTTGTGATGATATTATATCCTGAAAACCTTTCTTCTGGACATGCTTGCCTTTGAGTATTTGAATGCTTGCCTCTGAATATTTGAATGCTTATTCTTTGATTCTGAGATGCTTGCTTTTGATGAAGATGATATCTGAGTTGCCTATTGTTATGCTTCTGATTTTTCTTTTCCTCTCTTTTGGGCTTGGCCTTTTCAATGATGATGATGATTCTGAGTTGCCTATTGTTATGCTTCTGAGTTGCTGATATGTTCTTCCTCTCTTTTGCTTGGTTAGTCTTCCAATGATGAATCTGATTCTGAGGCACTTGCTACTGTTGTTACTGATTCTAATGATGTTGGCCCTATGATGAATTTGATTCTGAGGGTTTTTGGGTTTGCTTTGAGTTTGGTTACTTGATCTTGAAGGCAAGTTGAATGTTTGTATGGTTTTTTGACAGGCTTGAGGCAAGTTTGTACGGTACAGTTGGGGTTTTATTGTTTTGACAGGCTTTTGGAGCTTTGGCTTTGGGCAGGCTGTTGGAGCTTTGGCTTGAAGCAGGCTTGAGCAACTTGACAGGTTTTGTTGAAGGTTTGTTTTAGGTTTGCTACTGATATAAGTTGGCTTCTGGTTTTATGCAGGCTTAAGGTAGTTAGAGCAGGCTTGTGTTTATTCAGGCTTCAGGGTTTTGGCTTGTGTTTTATGCAGGTTGATATGTTTTGGTTTTTAGGCAGTTTTGAAGCAGGCTTCTGGTAGTTTGAAGCATGCTTATGTTTTGAACAAAGGTTTGAAGTTTTGGCTGCTTTGAGGTTTGTTTGGGTTACAGGCTTTGAAAGGCTTGCTTCCTTAGGCTTTGTTCTGGCTACCGGTTTGCTTGAAGCAGGTTGCCAGGCAGTTTGAAACAGGTTTGAGGGCTTGTGTTATGCAGGTTGTATATTTTGTGTTATATTTTTCTATGTGTGTTATGCCCTCTCTTTCTCAACTGAGATCTTTGTTATATTTATCTCTAAGCCTTCCTGAAAAACTGTAAGCCTCTACTTCTCTCTCTCTTTTCTCTCTCTATTAAAGCATATTTAATTGCTTAAAGTGCTTATTTTCTGAAAAGGTTTTGGCCAGAAAATGATGAAAAAAGCTTTTACAAGTTTGCTTGCATTTTGTCTTTCCTCTGCATATCTTCTTACCTCCAGATTTTCTGCATTGCTTTTGTGTACTTGTTGACAGCTTTATTGAAAGCTTCTTTGACAGCTTTTGACAGTTTTGTACTTGTGACTTAGTTTTGTATTTTCAGTTTGACAATGCAATTTGGTTTAGTTTCTTTGACAGTTTGAATTGCCTCTTGGATGGCTTGCACTTATGCAGTCTGTTTGGCATTTCAGTTTGGTTTGCCTTTTTTGCCAATTTGAATTTATGCAGCTTTGTATTTGATTAATTCATATGCTTGCAAATAATTTGCTTTCCTCTTTGTGAACCAAGAAGAGACATCTTCTTGCGATTTGCAGAGAGGACGAACAAACATATTCCGGCTAACACCTTTAATGATGAGTTTTTTTTTATTAACTGTCTGAAAAATACTTTTTCAAATTCATCTGTATTGACTTCTTTTTTTCTGGCTTTGCAGGTGAATATCAGTTGAGCAAAGGATGCAACAGTAGAAGATGAAGACTTCAAGAGATCTAGGATATAGTTTTATTTTATTTCTAATCATTTGTAATAACATTATTGTAAACACTGTAAATAAATTTACAGTATTCAAATAATATTTGTAACAAACAATTGAAAATGAATAAAAAATCCTTTGTCAGTTAATTCTTTTAATTCTTCTGCACTTGTTTATTTAATTACTTAAATCTCTTGAATTAAAACGACTGGAAATGCATTCCAATTATTTTAACTTAGATAAAATAAATAATTAATAAACACCGTAGTCTTGCAACTTCGCATTAACCAACAATACACCCGACATTCCAAATGACCAATAGCATTGCACAGTCAAACAAACGTCCATACGTCTTTCACTTCACTGATTAACCCAACACTGCAATTTTTCAATCAGAAGCCTCAGCTTCTATCCCAGAGGTTCAGGTTTGGAGAAACAAACTGAAATCTTGAACAGGCGTCAAAGCAGGGTGACAGCCAATTAAGATACTGTGGATTCAAATTCTTCTGAAAATGCGCGTGCAAACCCTAATGTTGGATTTATTGTCAAAGAAGCGTATGCTTGATCAAACCCTGAGCCAAACTCAACCAAATCAATAGAAACCCTAATAATCTGCTTGGACTGATTCAAAAGTTAATGGAAACCCTAATTTTATTTGAATGATAAGAAAAGTCTGTTTGACCGATTCTTAAGCCAATCTGAAAAATCAGGAAAAGCCTGAAGCTGTGATTTCTTGTGAAAAAGAGAGGGAAAATTTTGGGGTACAACAGTTGCCCCTGTTCAATCTTCTTGAACCTGAAGAGTTAGATTGGCAAGTTTGCCGTTCGCGACTCGAAGGTAAAAGGAGATTGGACACTAGAGTGCCCAAAAAATTTGCACTCGTCAAAGCGTAGTTTGAGGGAATAGGCTTAAAGATGCCATCTGGAGATGTGACAGAATCTTGTCGGGGGATGGGCTTAGAGATGCCATCTGGAAATTGTTGGTAGGAGGATGAGCTTATAGATGCCATCTGAGAATGTTCGTTGAACTGTATGTCGTTGGTGAGTGAAATGAGTATCAGAAAGGTATCCATATTTTGGAACATCTCTGAACTGGGGGTCTGAATAAGCAATAGATTGACATCCGTATCTGGAAGCATCCGTAAACTGTTTTCAAAAGTTGAATCTGAACAAGCGATAGATTAACATCCGTGTTTGGAGAATCCGTAAACTGTTTTCAAAAGTCTTTGAATGGAGAAGGAACCGGTGTAGGGTTTCCTGATGACGATCAAGTAGATAGTTGTCCTGGTTTGTTACAGGTGTTAATCCTTTCGCTGAAAAAGGTAAATTGTTAGTTGAAACACAAAGCTATGTTGCATGAAATGTATGATGCAATGAATTGTACTTCATCAATGTTTATGATATGAATGTGATGGATGCGCATGTAAGCTGAGTAGCTGTCTGGATGAGGAAGACGAATCCTGGATAATGAAATCTTTGACTGCTGCTGGGGAAAGTAAATCCTTGACTGCTGCAGGGGATTGTTGGAAATGAGAAGTCCTGGAACCATTGTTGGGGAATCAGGAGGTTGGGTTGTATGCCAATCTACTAGGGATTCCTGTCTTGAGGGGATCTTCACTGGAGAATATCTGAATACTCTGTGAGGAACTGAGAATGGGAGTCTTCATTCTGCTTGGGGAATAAGAATTCAGGTTGTCTGCCACTTTGAGAATGAGAATCTTCATTCTGTCGGGGATATCAGGAGCTTGGGTGTATGCCAATCTACTGGGGTTTTAAGGATGAGAGTCTTCATTCTGTTAAGGGTCAGAAATTGGGAGTATACCAATCTTCTGAGGTTTCAAGGATGAGAATCTTCATTCTGTTAACGGTCAGAAACTGGGAGTATACCAATCTTCTGAGGTTTTAAGGATGAGAGTCTTCATTCTGTTAAGGGTCAGAAATTGGGAGTATACCAATCTTCTGAGGTTTCAAGGATGAGAATCTTCATTCTGTTAACGGTCAGAAACTGAGAGTATACCAATCTTCTGAGGTTTTAAGGATGAGAGTCTTCATTCTGTTAAGGGTCAGAAATTGGGAGTATACCAATCTTCTGAGGTTTCAAGGATGAGAATCTTCATTCTTTTAACGGTCAGAAACTGGGAGTATACCAATCTTCTGAGGTTTTAAGGATGAGAGTCTTCATTCTGTTAAGGGTAAAAAATTGGGAGTATACCAATCTTCTGAGGTTTCAAGGATGAGAATCTTCTTCTGTTAACGGTCAGAAACTGGGAGTATACCAATCTTCTGAGGTTTTAAGGATGAGAGTCTTCATTCTGTTAAGGGTCAGAAATTGGGAGTATACCAATCTTCTGAGGTTTCAAGGATGAGAATCTTCATTCTGTTAACGGTCAGAAACTGGGAGTATACCAATCTTCTGAGGTTTTAAGGATGAGAGTCTTCATTCTCTTAAGGGTCAGAAATTGGGAGTATACCAATCTTCTGAGGTTTCAAGGATGAGAATCTTCATTCTGTTAATGGTCAGAAACTGGGAGTATACCAATCTTCTGAGGTTTTAAGGATGAGAATCTTCATTCTTGAGAGAAACAGATTTTTAGGAGCTTCAATTGTCTGTTATTCTGTTGGTGGTTGTAACTTCCAGCAGGTGATGAAGGAAATTTTGAACGCTCTTGAATTCCAGCAGGTGATGAAGGAATTTTTGATGATGACCGCAACTTCCAGAAGGAAATTTTGAACGCTCTTGAAACTTGAAATGTAACTTTGCTTTGGAGAATAAATCCTTGACAAATGTTGGGGAAATAAACCCATGACTGCATGTCTGCTAGAGAGGTGGTAACCTTCTTGAAGACGCTTGAATGTCTTTTCAAAAAGATTTCAGAGAGGTTTCATCACTGCCCCTAGTATCAGATGCTTGTGATATTGCCGAGTCATTTGGACTGCACGTAACCCTTTGATGAGATTGACGTTTAAATGCCCCAAGTGATGGTGAGGGAGACTTGCCCCAGGTTCACTGAACTTTGAAAGATTTGTTGAAACCTTGATTGGACTGCCCCAGGTTAACTTTGAAAGATTTGTTGAAATCTTGACTGGACTGCCCCAGTTTAACTTTGAAAGATTTGTTGAAATCTTGACTGGACTGCCCCAGTTTAACTTTGAAAGATTTGTTGAAATCTTGACTGGACTGCCTCAGATTTGTTGGACAATACCAAATAAAATCCCCTTTTGTTGATAGGAGATTTTTGCAACGGGGGTGTCATCCCACTTGAAGTGATTTTAACTCACTGAGAGAGCTTTCGTTCCTCCGAACATTCACTGTATGAATTTCTTCGCTGTCAAACAAATAACCATGTGCAAACAACGATATTCAAATAATGCAAAGTTTATGTTTGTCTCGAAGTTTTGAAAAATGCATTTTTTAGCAGAAAACTTTTTATAAGACAAATTCAACACAAGATTGAGGGCAAAGCCTTACAGGAGTCAGGATACCTTTTGTAACAGTATGCTTTCGAACTAACCCATGCTTCAATTAGGACTTTTGAAGGGTTGTAATGTGGCTTGGTTCACGGTTTAAGAAACAAAGGATAAAGGCTCAAAGTATATTTGTACCCACCCGCTCTTCGTGATGTTCTTCAATCCTAAACTCAGTTAATTGTGCGTCGAACTCTATTCGAGTTTGGAACGACGTTTTGGTGATGGTTCACACAAGTTGAATTTGTTGGAAGACACTCATCATCATTTTTTTGCAAAATTTTTCATGTTGTCGAGGATTTGTAATGACCTCGTTCTTTTGATTTGTTATCCCTAACTTTTTCCTGACTGCTCCTGCTTTCGAGATTACAGTCAGCGGGATGCCCCAGCTTTCTTAAGCCTCCTTTATAGGTTTTGGCTCAGTGGGCTTTTCTCTTTTGAGAGATAATGACTTCCTACGAGATAAGGAACCATCACTGTCTTTTTTGATTCCAAAGGAATGTTTTTGATGTCATTCGTTTGTATTACGAACTGAGAGTTTGCGACTTTAATGCGCATCTTTTTTGAATTAACTGAGAGACTACCCTGCCCCAGGTTTGATCAAAGGTTTCAATTTGTTTAGAACAGAAAACTCCTACTTCTTTGGCTCGAAGGGGTTGACTAGGGATTATCTTCCTTATAACTCCGGTGTTTAGGATTTGAAAGAAATGCCTGTACATCGTCAGCAAGGTCTGTTCAAAAGCATATTGTATGAGATTATGGCATTGTTTCGTCATCCTCCCTCTAAAGACTTGTAGTTTTTTATCAAGAGTTAAATGTCATAAAGAAAGCAGAAAGCATAGTTTAAGAATAGTGAAAATGAATGGATGAATTCAAGACAAACATATGCAATGCATTAATGAAACAGAGTTTGACATCAACAATTAATTGTTTGAATAACAAAAGAAATTACAACTTGAAAATTCAAATGGAACAAAAGTCTCTCAGTTCAAGCTTTTTCATTTCAGGTGGGGAAACCCTTAACGGAAGATTTTCATCTCGCCATCTGGCATGAATTTCAGCACTCCATTGTCAATCAAGTCTTGGATCTTGTTCTTCAAGGCCCAACAGTCGTCGGTGTCATGTCCCGGACTATAGGAGTGGTATACACAAAATGCGTCAGGATGATAGCTAGGAGCAGAGGTGTTGGGATCCCGGATAGGATCCCTTAAAGCAGTCTGATTGACTTCCAACAGGCGTTCCAGTATTAGAGATGATGGTATGTCAGTCTCAGTGAACTGTCTTCCAGACGTATTTTGCTTACGCTGATTACCCCGTTGACGTTGACGAGGTTGTTGACGGGCTTGTGACCCTGGAGCAAGTAGAGGATCCTTTCCCTTGTCTTCTTGTCTCAAAGGGGGTTGAATGATGACTTTCTCTTCAACCTTAGGTGTTTGCCCCACTTGGTTATTTTGAAGCAGCTTGTTGATGAGGACCCTGAGCTCTTCTTGTCTCTGAGCTAAGTCTTGAATGAGAGCCATATGGCCCACCAACTGTACCATCATCTGGATCTTCAATGTTGCCAGCTCGATCTGCAGTCTTTCCAACTGATCATTCCTGACACTGCCTGAATTCCCCAAGACCATGCCCCTTGTGAGGAGAGCTTTTATCTCTTCTTGCCCATGGGATAGGTTCAATAACATCTCTTGAAGTTGAGCGTTTTGAGCCTGGATGCCCTTGATAATCTTCTCCAGAGCCATCTCTACTGAAATAAACAGTAGGAGAATAAGGAAACCTGAAAAGGAAAACCTGTTATGATGCAATGCATGATATGTGGATGCATGTTTTCAAGGATCTCTTGGGGTAAACACAAGAAACTGTTAGAGATTGAATTTTGATCAACATCTTTGACTGGAGAACTTTGTATCGGTGGACGTCTTTCCACGAGAATCAAGCTCACCATGTCAAGTGGGTCATAGCCCCTGATTCAAGTTGTTGCACTTGATCTTTGACGACATTTGTTTAGAGGAGAAACCTCTTTCCCTTGGTAGATGTCTGGTTCAACGTGACCCTGCATCAAAAGACCCTCGAGATCCTTGAAATGGTTATTGAAAATGCTATGGTATGATGTTATGATGTTATGTACATGAATGCAAAAGCAAGTAAGTGTATATACAGGTAATCATATTCACACAGAGCAAACAAGTCCTTAGGTTTAGGCTTGCATGGCGTTTGTAGGTAAGTACCCTCTTGAAGTTAGTTGGCTCATCCTGTCCTAAAATATAAACCGGGTTCTAAGGAGCTCAATATCATTGGATTATTTTCTGTGATCATTATTTTGGTTTAGCCACTTAACTGGAGACCAAAATATTCCAAGAAAACAATCCTCAATGAGTGTCGTATCGAGTATCTACCAACTTCGGACTGCACCAAAGTCGGTCATCTCACTACCCCTAAAAAGGCCAAGATGGTCAATTAAGGTTCTAAGAGTTCGTTAGTGCTTCATGACATCGCTCAACGGCCCCGTATTCTCCTTGACTACTCAAGGGCTACCGGTACTCACAAATATGTCACACTAACATAGCTACTGCTTCAACCATGTCGGTATACCCCGCACAGTTCCCTCACAGTTTATTGCTATTTACCTAAGAAGGTGCCCCCAAATTCGGGTGTAGGATTTACAACAAACCCAAACAAGGAACCCAAAAGTAAAGAAATCAAAGCAAGTATGTAAAGGTGATCTAAAACCCTAAGGTAACCCCACTTTTAATTTTTTCCCCAGCAGAGTCGCCAGTTCTGTGATACGGTGGGAGAACTGACTTGAGGTTTTGCATTTGTATTCGCACTTGTTCGGTTTATCAAGAGTCGCCACCGACTTTTTATTTATCCAAAGGAAAGGTCAAAAAGCACAGGAAAGACCTTTGAGATGTTTTCGTGGGTTCGGGGGGTAGATTATGAAAAGGGATGGTGCTAGCACCCTTTTCATCCATGGTTATCCATGGGCTCTTAGTTACTTGTTTTAGATCCTTTGTGTGATACGGTGGGAGAACTGACTTGAGGTTTTGCGTTTGTATTCGCAAATGTTGCGGTTAGCAAGAGTCGCCACCGACTTTTTATTTTATCCTAAGGAAAGGTTAAAAAGCACAGCAAAAACCTTTTGAGATGTTTTCTTGGGTTCGGGGAGTAGATTATAGAAAGGGAAGGTATTAGCACCCTTTCTATCCATGGTTATCCATGGGCTCTTAGTTACTTGCTTTAGATCACTTGCCTTTTGTTTTCAATTGTTTTAAATGGTGCTTGAGTGTGTGGGTTTGAAAATATTTTTGAAAAGAGGCCAATGTGGTGGCAACCTTTGTAATGATCCATGTGGGGATGTATACAAAGATGTACGTCTTTTGAAAAAGGTTTTCATTTGTTTTTGAAAGTGTTGTGAGGTGTGGTTTTGAAATTAGGCAAGTGTTTTGTTTTGCAAGTTTGATTCAAGTAACTAAGAGGTTATCTACTCCTAAATTTCTCAAAAGATTATTGTTATGTTTTAACCCTTTTAACAAGTTTGTTCCACCATTGTATTTGGTGGACAATCTTGTGTTAGGATGTGAAAGGGACAGGCGCGGGTCATCGTTTAGACCATAATTGCAACGGTGTTGAATGTCCTTGGGCAATTTTCTTTAAGGGACTTGATCATTTGTTTTTGTTTGTTTTTGAAAAGTTTTGTCGAGGGACTATGATCATTCAAATTGTTTGCTTTGCCCAAAGAAGTTCAACATACAATATGGCCCATTTATTTGAAGGCAACAAGTGGAATACCCTAGGGGGGTGCAAGTGTGATTTGTGTGTCCATTTTCATGCTTATTTATCTTGTATTAGGTCAAACCATTTTTTATCGTTTTTTTCGCATACAAACCCTAATTCTAACATGTTATCATTAGAAAGCAATAAAGTGCGAAATTAAAATTACTAAGCTATTACAAAACCAAATATGGGAAGGGGGGTACAAATGTTCAAATGGGGATATTGACAAGAATTTAAATCTAAATTATTACATCATTTTGAATGTTTGCAATTAATCAATGTACAAAAATTAAATAACAATGCAAGATGCAAAAGAAATGTTTTGTATATGTATGAAAAAAATATTATTATTGTAAAAGAGAAAAGAAAATAATAAAAAAAAAAATTATTTTTTTTGAGTATTTTGAATTTGGGGCAAAAACCCTAATCTTTAAAGAAAATGCATTATTATCTAATTTAATCCAACTATTTATTTATTATTTATAAAAATAAAATAAAATGAAGTATATTATGGAAAAAGTATTTTCGTATCAAATATTAATAAAATGAAAAATTCAAGTATTTTTATATTTTATCTTAAATATATTAATAAACATATATATATACATGTATTAATTTCTTAAATATGCATTATACACAAAATAAATATTTATTTAATATTTTAATAAAACAAATAAAAGAGTATTTTTTATGTGAAATATTTTCAGAAGGTAAATAAAAATAAAAAATGTATTTACACTATTTTTCTATTTATTCTAATAATAGTATATATATAATATTTATATGCAAACAAAAGAAATAAATCAAATAAATATGCCATATATTCAAAAAATGATGGAAAAAATATTTTTAATTTTTTAATGCCATGAGAAAAAATAAACAAAGTCAACCAAAAAAGAAAAAGTCAAAAAGAGTCAAAAATGAAGCAAATGGGCTCGGGGGGTGTAAACATGGAAATAGGGTGTGAAAAGAAAATAGTTCCAGGCCCAGCCCAGACCACTTCTTCTTCAACCTCTGTACAACATCCTTCAAGCAAAACACGCGTTTTTTATCTCTGGATTCCTGGACTTTCAAGCAAAACTCATAACATGAAAAGTGTAGAGCATTAAGAGACGGTTTCAACCATATAAAGAACTTGACCTATCTCTCTAAGATGAGGGAGAATTTCTCCTCCCCTAATTTCTGACCTAACTTTTCATCAATGTTCAGACATGAAATTCTCTAAGCACACGAAATATAAATGAAATCTAATCATATGAGCATGTTCAGGGCTATGATTGTGACATGTTTTCTTCAAAAACCTAAAGCTAACAATGCCTAATAAGGGAGATAGAACTCCATGAATATACCTATTCAGTTGGAATCGAGCTTTGCAATGGAGGATGTTTCAGAGTGAAATGATGACTTGTATAGCTTCCTTGAAGTGTAAGGATGCTTTTCCAAGTCCTACTTTGTCTTGAAACTCCCTGAATCGAGCTAGTGAACTCCAACTGCAAAACAGAAATTTAAAAATGGTGAAGTGGCTTGGAGGTGTTACAGGTCAGGTTTCAGGACATGGTTAGCTTGCATATGTTGTAAGGAAGGTAGAGGAACCAGTTTGGACAAGAATGCTCGAAGGGATTGAGAGATAGCACTCAATCTGCAGGGCTTGCTCTGTTTGAGCAGTTTTGTGGTGTTTCTGAGATGGAGAGTGCTTGAGAGGCAAATGGCTCGTGCAAAAGCTTGGTTGGGTAGTTTGGAATGTGTTTGATAGCTTTTGTGTTGTGTCTCTATGCTGAGATGAGAGTTGTGATAAGTTATGGACTTTTCTTGAACTTGAAGCAAACAAAAGCAAGTTGAGGTTTTAGGTCAGTAGGGGGCCTCCTAATGTGCTTCCTAATCCTCTCTTGATCAGAGCAACTTGTCCATAATCTTGTGCCAAAAGGATTCAGCTTGTACCTTCTTGATTTTCAATTGGACATAAAGCTAACCTTTTCAAGAATGGAAAGTTTACTTTATCTAAAAATGGATCAATCTTGTGTACAATGCTTGAACTCATGGAACAACACTTTGGCACAATGAACAAGCATTAAATTAAGGAGTGTAATTTGGTTTAAGGACCTGTAAAGTAGCACAAACTATGCTGAGTTCAAATTTGCAAAGTCATGGATATGGAAATTGGTCATGAACAAAGTGGTTTTTTGCTATATTGTGAAATTCGATTCTCTCTAACCATGAGGTTGTTTGAGAAGTTCTTGGACATTTTGGAAAGCTTGGAATGTGTACTACAATCCATCTTTGAAATGCAAATCAAAATTCCAAGTGGAAGGGTATGAAAAGTGGCCTTGAAGTGGGGTAGAAAACCTTGTCAAAATAGGTTAAAAATTCACCAAGTTAAAAATGGTTTAGTGCCCTTATTCAAAAAATTATAACTTGAGATACAAGCTTCAAATGAGAAAACTTTGTGAATCAAAGTTGTAGATTATGCAACAAGCTACAACTTTCATGTTTTGACTTTTGTTTGAATCCAAATGGATCTTGGTGAAAAGATGGGGCAAAGTTGGGAAAAAAATAGGGTTTTTTATAACTTAGAAAAATTCTAAGTTATGAAAAATTCCATTTTCAAACCCTAATTTGCATTTTGTGATTTCTTGGTGAACAAGTTTCATGATTTGGCATGTTTTGATGAAAAATGAATCTCGACTCTTGATTTTGACCAAAAAGTCAAAGTTTGACTTTGCAGTGTACAGTCAAAATTGATCAATTGACTGGGAAATTCAACTGTCAATCTTGTGTACTTGGGATCTTTTGAGCTTGATGAACATGTCAAGATAATTCCATGGGGTCCTTGAGTCCATATATGAGCTTGATTTGCCATTGGCTAGGTCAAACAGTCAAAAATTGCCTTTGTGCAGTCAAAACCCTAAAAATGACCATTTTGCCCTTTTGGTGATTTGATCAAATTTCTTGTGGAATTGTGATCCAAACTTGATCAAATGGTTCATATGAGTTCATAATGTTGATGTGGGTCAAATTTCATGAGATTTGACTGTCAATTGGCCACAGTTGACTTTTTCCCCAATACAGTTGATTTCTAGGTCAACTGTCCAATTGACTGGGCAAAATTGGGAATCAAGACTTGAAACTTGGCATGGGTAAACTTGGGAGTCCAACATGAAGCATGAAAGTCATCTTGGGCATTTTAGGTCAAAACATCCTTGGGCAAACACAAACCCTAATTTGAGTCCACAGTGCAAGGAGAAGTCTTGAGCAGAGGAAACCCTAACTGGATCTTGATCTTCAAGGGTCTTGTGATGAGAAAATGTTGAGGAAATGGGAGGGAAAATTTTGGGGTACAACAGTTGCCCCTGTTCAATCTTCTTGAACCTGAAGAGTTAGATTGGTAAGTTTGCCTTTCGTGACTCGAGGGTAAAAGGAGATTGGACACTAGAGTGCCCGGAAATTTGCACTCGCATGTTGAGGTATCAGCAATGTGATGTCAGGAATGGGCTTACGGATGCCATTTGGAGAGGTGGTGGATAGGGAGATGGGCTTATAGATGCCATCTGGAGACGTGACAGAACCTTGTCGGGAATGGGCTTATAGATGCCATTTGGAAGTGTCGATCGCCTAAGAGATTCCTTAGCGAGAACTTGTGTATTTGAGAAAGACGGATGTTTTCCTGGCTTGTTACAGGTGTTGGATCCTCAGTCTCCTTATGTAGATATGC
Organism: Vicia faba; assembly: GCA_948472305.1. Classification (NCBI taxonomy): domain Eukaryota; kingdom Viridiplantae; phylum Streptophyta; class Magnoliopsida; order Fabales; family Fabaceae; genus Vicia; species Vicia faba. The sequence goes on along the minus strand of OX451741.1, from coordinate 148,819,693 downwards.
CCTGGATGGATACAGGTATTGAATCTACAATTGGTTGTTCACAGATATGCCCTGGCTGGATACAGGAGTCGAATCTGGAAATAGTCGTTAATAGATGTGCCCTGGCTGGATACAGGAATCGAATCTTTGAACTCTTCAGACGTGCCCTGGCTAGCTACAGGAATCGAGTCTGGAAACGTGGTCAACAGATATGCCCTGGCTGGATACAGGAGTCGAATCTGGAAATGTTGTAGTTGATAGATGTGCCCTGGCTGGATACAGGAATCAAATCTTTGAACTTTTCAGACGTGCCCTGGCTAGATACAGGAATCGAGTCTGGAAACTGATCACTCTCAGATGTGCCCTGGCTAGATACAGGTATCGGATCTGGAATTGCGACAGTTGACGGTAATTGTTTTTGGGATTGTCTTTTTCCTGAAAAGGCAAAAACGTAAGTTGTATGCAATGTCATGATGTATGATATGCATGATATCATGATGTTCAACATGAGATAGTGTTGTATGCGTTTCATCATGTATGTAAGCAAGATGTATGAAAATGTGAAATGTTTATGGATGTAATTTCGCCTTAGGAAAATAAATCCTTGACGGTCGACCGGAGAATTGCTCCGTGGAAGAGATACTTGGCCGAAGTTTTGATGCGAGGCCTGTTGAGGACTCTAATGATGGATTCCGCTGGGGATAATGACAATATACTCCGCTGGGGATTGAAGGAACTTTGCCGAGGGCGGTCTTCCGTGGTTTTTAGCTGAGGATAACCCAGTTATAAGTCCTTGTGAGGAAATAACTCTAAATAAAACTCGGGAGAGACGTCCGTACTTTGCAGGGGATAAGCTTCCAGAATTTACTGGGGATGAGTTTTAAGACCTGCCGGGGAATGCTGTGCTTTTCCAGGATCGACGGGGAATCAACTCTGCTTGGGGAAAGTATTGTTGAACCTGATTTACTCTGTGGGGAATTTGAGATGATCTGGTTACATTCTCCAGTTGACCCCACCTTGGTACCTTGGCGGACAAAACAACCAGACTGCATTAGACAACCTCACATTTCCCCTGTCTTTGATGTCACCTGTAATCAATCTCTTATTTTATATGCAAATATTTATGAATCAGCAATTTAATGTCAAATGCATATATCAAAATGAACATTGGACGTTCTTCGCAAGACAAAACAGAAAAAAATGAAGACAATGGTAATTTGTATGGACAATTGAATTTGTATTGATTTAAACTTTGCCTGTGAATATGCGCTTTTGTACAAGAGGCTGACATCCTAGTAAGAGGACACCGCCAAATAATATAGAGTTTACAATTTGAAAAAGGAAACAAAACAGCTACGTGATCAATCCCACTGGGTTCCAACTCTGCTATCGCCTTTATGTCTTCGAAAGTCTCATCGCCTTGCTGCCTAATTGAAGATGAAGCTGATTGGTCGATGCCGAAATCTTGAGCCAGATAGTTGATGCCGAATTCGGGATGCGAAGTGATCCAATGAGACATAGTGTTACGCTTTTATCCCTAATTTTTGCCTGGACCGCCCTTTCGGGTTTTCAGTCCACCGGGATACCCATTTTTTCCCAAGCCGCCCTTTCAGGTTTTCGACTTGCCGGGTGTACAGATTTTTATTCATTTCATCCCTTATTTTTGCCCGAACCCTTTTGGTTCGCCGGGAAGCCCTTATTTTTGCCTAGGTATGTCAACCTAGCGGGTCTTTTATTTATGCGTAGTATTTTTTCACTATGTCTGCATTGGCGGGGTGAGGAAGGTCTTCACCATCCATGGTGGTTAGGATCATGGCTCCTCCTGAGAACACACGTTTAACCATAAATGGCCCTTCGTAAGTAGGGGTCCGTTTGCCCCGGGGATCACTTTGAGGAAGGATGATGCGTTTGATTACCAGGTCCCCAACTTGATACTCTTGCGGTCTGACTTTCTTGTTAAATGCCCTGATCATCCGTTTCTGATACGTTTGACCATGACAGATAGCAGTGAGCCTCTTTTCGTCAATCAGATTTAATTGATCAAGTCGAGTCTGGATCCAATCATCTTCATTCAAGTCTGCATCCTTCATTATCCGGAGAGAGGGTATCTGGACTTCAATTGGCAAAACTGCCTCCATGCCATAGACCAAGGAGAAGGGAGTTGCCCCGGTTGACGTCCTTGCTGAGGTGCGGTACCCATGAAGAGAAAATGGTAACATTTCGTGCCAATCTTTATAGGTCACTGTCATCTTCTGCACAATTTTCTTGATATTCTTATTGGCTGCCTCTACAGCCCCATTCATCTTCGGCCGGTAGGGAGAAGAATTGTGGTGCTGTATTTTGAATTGTTCACAGAGTTCAGTGACCATTTTGTTATTGAGATTGGTACCATTATCCGTAATGATTCTTTCCGGGACTCCGTACCGACAGATCAGATTATGCCGGATGAAACGTGCCACGACGCTCTTGGTTACTGTGGCATAGGACGCTGCCTCAACCCATTTCGTGAAGTAATCGATTGCCACCAAGATGAAGCGATGCCCATTGGATGCCGTTGGTCGGATCTCACCGATCATATCGATGCCCCACATTGCAAAAGGCCAAGGCGCCGTCAGGACATTCAAAGGAACTGGAGGGATATGCACCTTGTCAGCATAGATCTGGCATTTATGACAAGTTCGGGAGTGTTGGTAACAATCGGCTTCCATTGTGGACCAGAAATATCCTGCCCGAAGGATTTTCTTAGCCATGGTGTGTCCACTGGAATGTGTTCCAAATGTACCTTCATGCAGTTCTATCATGATTTTCTCTGCTTCTGCCTTATCCACACAACGTAGCAGAGTTGAATCATGATTCCGTTTGTAGAGAATGCCGTTGCTGAGGAAGAATTTTGCAGTAAACCTCCTCATGAACTTCTTATCATTGACAGATGCACCTTCAGGGTATTCCTGAGCTTCCAAGTACCTCTTCACCTCATGATACCAGGGTTTTTCAATCACCTTCTCAGCCTCGAGCTCACAGCAGTACGCCGGTTCATCCAACTTCCAGATAATGATTCGGGGAGCCTCATTGTCCCATTTAACTTTGAACATTGAAGACATCGTAGCCAGGGCGTCCGCTAGCTGATTCTCCTCTCTAGGGAAGTGCTCAAAAGTTATCTCTTCAAAGTGGGGAAGCAAGGTCGACACATACTCCTTGTAAGGAATAAGATTCGGGTGTTTCGTATCCCACTCGCCTTTGATCTGATTGATCACGAGAGAGGAATCTCCGAAAACACTTAGAAATTTGATCCTTAAGTCGATTGCAGCTTGTAAACCCATGATACATGCCTCATATTCTGCCATATTGTTGGTGCAGCTGAAACATAATCGGGCGGTGAGGGGAGTATGAGTTCCCTTGGGAGATATGATTACAGCGCCGACGCCGTTACCCAAAGCATTGGAGGCTCCATCAAAATGCATGGACCATCGGGATCCTTCCTCAGGTCCTTCATCCGGTCCAGGTACTTCACAGTCAGTTACCACCATGATATCTTCATCCGGAAAATCAAAGTTCAATGATTGGTAATCGTCCACAGGTTGGTGTGCCAAATGATCGGCCAGTACACTTCCCTTAATTGCTTTCTGAGTTGTATACTGGATATCATATTCTGTCAAGATCATTTGCCATCTCGCTATTCTTCCAGACAGAGCGGGCTTTTTAAATACGTACTTGATGGGATCCATTTTTGAAATCAATAAGGTAGTGTGAGTCAGCATATACTGTCTCAGCCGGCGAGCAGCCCATACAAGAGCGCAACAAGTTTTCTCAAGCAGTGAGTAACGAGACTCACAGTCGGTAAACTTTTTGCTCAAGTAATAAATAGCGTGCTCTTTTCGGCCAGACTCGTCATGCTGCCCCAGCACACACCCCATTGAATTATCAAGCACTGTCAAGTAAAGTATCAGAGGTCTTCCTTCTACCGGTGGCATAAGAATGGGTGGTTCTTGGAGATATTCCTTTATTCTTTCAAAGGCGGCCTGACATTCATCATTCCAGCGTACTACTTGATCTTTCTTCAGCAACTTGAAGATTGGCTCACAAGTAGCGGTCAGATGTGAGATGAATCGGGCAATGTAATTCAGTCGTCCCAGGAAGCCTCTGACTTCTTTCTCTGTCTTTGGAGTTGGCATCTCTTGTATGGCTTTTACCTTGGCAGGGTCCACCTGAATACCTTTATCACTTACAATGAAACCTAGCAATTTTCCGGACCTTACCCCAAAGGTGCATTTGTTGGGATTCAACCTCAGCTTGTATAACTTGAGTCGGTCAAACAACTTCCTCAGATGGTCAAGGTGCTCCTCCTCAGTTTGATACCTTGCAATCATGTCATCAACGTATACCTCAATCTCATGATGGATCATATCATGAAATAAAGCAACCATGGCACGTTGATAGGTTGCCCCAGCATTTTTCAATCCGAATGGCATGACCTTATAACAGAAGGTGCCCCACTGAGTCATAAAGGTAGTCTTCTCCATATCCTCTGGAGCCATCTTAATCTGATTATACCCCGAAAAACCATCCATGAAGGAGAACGCCTTGTGTTGAGCTGTATTGTCAACAAGGACATCAATGTGAGGTAGGGGAAAGTCATCCTTGGGGCTGGCCCTGTTCAGATCCCTGTAGTCAACACACATTCTGACTTTACCGTCCTTCTTCGGTACTGGCACCACATTGGCAACCCACTGAGGGTAAGAAGTCACTGCAAGGAAACCAGCATCAAACTGTTTCATAACCTCAGCCTTGATCTTTTCAGACATCTCTGGTCGCATCCGTCGGACTTTTTGCTTTACTGGAGGGCAATCTTCCTTGGTTGGCAGGTGGTGAACTACAATGTCGGCATCCAACCCAGGCATATCTTCATAGGACCAAGCAAAAATCTCCATGTAGTCTTGTAGCATTTGGATCAATCGTTGCTTCACGTTGAGCTCTAGATTGGCACCAATCTTGACCTCTTTCCTATCTGTCTCGGTACCCAGGTTAATTGTTTCCACAGGCTCTTCATGTGGCTGAATAGCTCTCTCTTCCTGGAGTAGCAATCTCGCAAGTTCACCAGGCACTTCACAATCATCTTCACCTTCGTCTTCGGCCAAGTTGATCGGATTTTCGAAGTCATAACTGGCGGTAGCAGAGCTGTTACCAGTGAGATCCAGAGTGGATTGAAACCTGTATAAGTGAGTGTGTGTAAATATAGCTGTTTTGCAATATATAACACAGAAAGGAAAAGAGCACAAGATTTGAAATGCAACAAACGTCCAATGTTTTGATTGATGATATATGAAAATGTCATACAAAAAGCCCTCACAAATGGAGCTACGATGCCCCGGGTAGGACACCGAGCCAACAAAGTTTTAACATATTGTTTGTTACAAATTGGAAATCAAAAGAAATCAATTACTGCGTGACAAATGTGATAGGGGTAAAATCCTTTGTCGTCCAGTTGCTCGGTCCGTCGCTGGTAGTCGGGTAGATCCAACTGTCAAACTCTGCTTCCTCCACATCCTCCTCGATAGCATTCACCCTTGAGCTGGAGATAAACACCGGAGCCTTTCTGATCTTCTCTTTGCGCACAGCCTTCTGAGCCTCTGCAGTAAAGCCTAGCCCAAACTTGTCGTTCTTCTGAGTGAAGTCAGGAAGCTGACCCCAGTTTGCACAATTGCCCTTCTGAACCACAGCCCGGGCATCCCTTAGGGAAGCCATCTTCAAGGAAACATTCTCTTCGACTGTTGTTTCTGCTGCTGCTGAAATTGGATGTACCTCCTCGAAATGCTGAAAGGGGGTTTCAATAAACTCCCCGTCCATCTCAATGTATCTGAAGGAATTCAAATGGCTCACCATATACTCCTCTTCTCCTTGCACAGTGACGATCTTCCCCCTGACGGGATACTTCAGCTTCTGGTGCAAGGTGGAGGTCACTGCCCCAGCTTTATGGATCCAAGGTCGACCCAGTAGACAAGAGTACGATGGACGTATATCCATCACATAAAAGGTAGAGTCAAACACTTGAGAGCCCACACGAATAGGGATGTTAACCTCTCCATGAACCATCCTTTTAGAACCGTCAAAGGCCCTGACAATGATATTGCTGGGCTTCAATTCCAGGCCTTCATAATCCAGACGGTCTAAAGCCTTTTTCGGTAGAACATTCAAAGAAGAACCAGTATCCACCAATACATGCGCCAGAGTAGTGCCCCTGCATTCGATAGAGACATGCAGGGCATCATTGTGGTCTCTTCCCTTCGCAGTCAGGTCAGCATCTGAGAAACCCAAGCCATTGTCTGATGTTAGATTTGCTATGCAATCGGTGAACTGGACTGAAGACGTCTCTTGCGGCACATGGGCCGTCTTGAGAAATGAGATCAAGGCCTTAGCATGGGCCTCGGAGCATAGCAATAAGGAGAGCAGGGAGATCTTGGAGGGCGTATGCCCCAGCTGTTCGACAACATTGAAATCACTTTTCTTTATTATTTTCAGAATCTCCTCCATTTCTTGTCGGGAGGCCTCAGCATTTATGGGTATTGGTGCCTCCATCCGGGCAGGCTCTTCTTCAATCCCTTTGCCCCGAGCATTTGATGACTCGGCAGTAGGGGACACAACTTGATCAGCAACAGGAACAGGTAAACTTGTAGGTTTTATAAGGAGGGGTTTTCGAATAGCGGGCGGTGCAATGTCAGGCGAGAAGAGCCTGCCACTGCGGGTGACCTTGGCTGGACCAGTAATATCGCAGATACTGGCGCCAGTGTCGAATTCTTGTTTAATTCCATTTACATACACGTCTGCCCCATAATGCTAGGGGACAACTTTATCAGATATGTAGGGGAGAGGCCCCGGGACAGTAATAATCACAGGTGCAACAGTCATGATTTGAACAGGCTTCTTCGGGGGAGCCTTGATTGGATTTTTGAAGATGGTAACCACATAAATTTATTTTATCGGAACCAACTGAACAACAGACTTCTTAAACAGAATCTCCTTGCTATCCATTAGGCTTTGGATGCCTAATCTCAGCAAGGGACAACCAGACAGGGAAACAGCGCAGAACAGGCAACCTTCACCGCAACCCGGAAATAAACCGGCCTGCAGTAGATTCTTCTTAACGGTCTTCAGAGGGGTAACAACTTCATTTACCGAAACAGCATACAATTCTTCCTCAATGGCATTTACTCTATGCTGGGGCATAGGAGCAGTTACAACATTCGATCTCTCCGGCGCTTCAAACTGAATTTCCTTTGCGTCGATCAGATCCTGCACTTTGTTTCTCAAGGCCCAGCAATCATCAGTAGTGTGCCCGGGACTATCAGAATGATAAGCACACCGGGCATTTGGGTTATACTTAGGAGACGCAGTGTTGACGACCTTAGGAGCTTCTTTGAGGGTCACCAGGTTGGTGGACAACAATTGGGGTAAAATTTGAGATAAGGTCATACTCAGTCGGGTATACTGCCTCTTGGGCCTTTCGCTTCTTTGTTGATTGTACTGTTGAGGAGCAGCAATAGGTTTAGAGATGACCAAAGCATTGACGGCTTGGCGATTTTCGGGCTTGACTTGTCTTCTAGGACCATAGACGGCACTTGCTTCTTTCTTAAACGGCCTCTTCTCAGCACTTGTGGAGGCAGCCTTTTGTATCTTGCCTGACCTGATGCCAGCTTCAATTCTTTCTCCCGTCAATATCAAATCTGTAAACCCAGCGGAGGAGTTACCAACCAAATGATTGAAAAACGGGCCTGACAACGTCCCTAGAAACATATCAACCAGCTCACAATCAGTCAATGGAGGCTGCACCCTGCCAGCCAAATCTCTCCATTTTTGTGCGTACTCTTTGAACCCTTCACCCGTTCCTAGAGACATACCCTGAAGTTGGGTACGCGTAGGAGCGAGATCAGAATTGTACTGGTATTGTCTGTAGAATGCGGTTGCCAAATCTTCCCAGTGTCGGATGCTAGCTCCATCCAATTGGTAAAACCATTCAAGCTGTGACCCCGAGAGGCTATCTTGGAAGAAGTGAATCCAGAGGTTCTTATCTGCCGTGTAAGGTTGGATTTTCCTTACGTACGACCTTAGATGTAGCTTTGGACAGGAGACCCCATCATACTTGGCGAAGGCAGGCGCCTTAAACTTGTGTGGAATTACTACCCCAGAAGATAACCCCAAATCTCCGAAATCTAGCCCCGGTACATTCTGAATTTCCATGGCGCTCAAGCGGTCCTCCAATTGCTTGTATCTGTCAGCAGCAGGTGGGTATTGTTCGTCGTTATAGTCCGTCTCGTTGTCGGAGACTGCAGGACTAGGAGCTCCTCCCCCTTGGGGACTGTTTTTCTCAGCAGAAGAAGTGGTTGGATCAGCTTCATTATGGAGTGTGTTCCCAAATCTGCGTCCGGTGTTGAACAATGCAGTCCTCTTTTTCTTCTTCTTCTTCAGGAGTAGAGTCTTCAACTCTTGCTGACCTTGGGCTAGGCTTAGGACCATCTCTTGGAACTGTGCACTTTGGGCCTGAAGGGCCTTGATTGCTTGCTCACTGGAGGAGTCTGGATTCATGATGACTGTTCAAACAAACAGCGAAGAAGATTAAGTAACCTGTGAAATAGGGTACCTGATATGCATATGGTGTAATGGAATGCGTATGTTTTATGTTTTCAAAGACAAACAAGATTCAACTTTGTAGACAAAAAGGGAAACACACTTCATTAGATTAACATTTTCAATTGTTCAACAACTTGCCCTTAGGCATTACAGGAATGAAAAATACTGGAAAGGAAATAAACTACAAAAGGAAACAATCAAAGCTCCTCAATGCTCCCATGGCCTCCTCTTTTCAGTGCTGATGTAGTTGTTCAGGACCCGTTCTTCCTCCAATTGCTTAGTCAGCCTCTGGATCTTCCGTTCCTGCTCGTTGAACTTCTCCCGATAGAAATCCCGTTCTTCCTTTAGCTGCGCCTAAGATCTCTTCATGGTGTCAAAATCAGTAGGTATCTGAGGAGGGAGGACAGTTGGAGGAACCCCATCTTCATCAGGAGATTCCAGAATGAGAGGTCTAACAGCTTCGTAGGGCATACCTAACTTCTGAGCACGGATGCGGACCCATTTGCAATAAGGCTTCAATGGCAGGGAAGTCTTTGGTCCCAACTCACGTGGGTCGGCTTTGTGGATTCTGTCCCAAGCTCTAATGAATCCCTGGCGTAGTTTGTCACTGTCTGCCTGAAACTCAAAATGGAAGTGAGGAACCAGCATTTCATGAGGCCCATCTCCTCTGGCTCTTCCAAACTGACGGAGAGCTAAACACGGATTGTAAGAGATTCCTCCTTGGATACCAATCAACGGAACATTAGGGTATTCTCCGCAACGGTCAATAACAGCTACCTCATCCAAACCTCTGAGAGTCCAGACGATGCATTATCAGTGAGAGACATTAACCTCCGAGCCCAACCTTTTCCTTCTTCATTCTTCAGCACGAACTTAGGAAGGTGCGAAATAAACCACCTTACTAGCAAAGGAGCACAACACCACGGAGTTCCCCGTTTTCGAGCAGTACGCGCATAAAGTTGTTGTAGAATATCTCCCAAAAGAGTGGGTACCGGATTCCGAGACATGAAGATCCTTATGACATGGATACTGATAAAGGTGTCAGGGTTGGGAAACAATACCAGACCATAGATCAAAAGAGCCAGAATATCCTCGTATGCCTTGAAGTCCAAGTCATTCCAGAAATCATTAGCCTTGCCAACCAGAAATTTGACCAAAAAGCCCTTGATCCCATTTCTAGTTTCCCAGTTGGACAATACCTCTTCTTTGGTCAGGGGGGTAATTGCAGCAATCTCTTCAGGCCTAGGAGTCTTTTCCAAACCAGTGAATGGAGTTTGTTCCAAGACAGGGATCCCAAGCAAATAAGAAAATTCTTCCAGGGTGGGAACCAGCTGGAAGTCTTGAAAGGTGAAGCAATGATACAGAGGGTCATAAAATTGGGTCAGAACACTTATCAGTTGTTGGTCCCATTTTGCAGTGATCAAGCCAAGGAGAGAACCATGTCTGTTGATGAAGGAAGAAGTGTTTGGAATCCTTTCAACCAAATCCTTGAGTAAGACTGGTGGTTGAACAAAGTTGAGCCGGACAGTATTTCTACGCATGGGCATCATGATGTCCTGCAAAACAGAGCAAAGATGAAACTTTTTTGTCTTTGAAATGGGTTAGTCCTTTATACAGGATGCATGCAATAGTATGATGGCATGATGCTATGATGAAGCACACCACAAGTATTCACATAGGTAAATAAGGCACACAAGTCACACAAGACACCCTTAGGTTTCAGGCCAGCATGAGTTTCAGGTATTACCCTCTTTTGGTTTTGTTGGTTAAAACCTGTCCTATCAAAAGTAACCGGGTTCTAGAGGATCTCAAATCATTGGCTACCCTCAATCGGTCATAACTCCAGCATCGCAATCTTTTCTCGCGGCCAGAACCATCTCGAGAGTTTAGCCTCAATGAGTGTAGCATACTGCTACTGTCCTAATAGCCAAGTTGGTTAATTTAGGGTTCTAAGGTTGGTTGGTGTTTAATGACCCCTTAGAAGACCTATATTCTCCCCGTTGCAACACAAGGGATATAGGTACAGACTAAGATGCCACACCAACGTAGCCACTGCTTCACCCATGTCGGTCTACGCCGGACAGGTCCCTCACAGATTATGCTACCTAAAAGGGTATTTCCCAGATCCGGGTTAGGATCTATGAAACTCCGATGCAAAGCCCACAAATATAAAAGCAAACAAAGCAAACAATTGAAAACAAAGGTGATCTAAGCCCTAAGGTTACTCCACTTTTAAGTTTGTCCCCAGCAGAGTCGCCAGTTCTGTGATACGGTGGGAGAACTGACTTGAGGTTTTGCGTTTGTATTCGCAAATGTTGCGGTTAGCAAGAGTCGCCACCGACTTTTTATTTTATCCTAAGGAAAGGTTAAAAAGCACAGCAAAAACCTTTTGAGATGTTTTCTTGGGTTCGGGGAGTAGATTATAGAAAGGGAAGGTATTAGCACCCTTTCTATCCATGGTTATCCATGGGCTCTTAGTTACTTGCTTTAGATCACTTGCCTTTTGTTTTCAATTGTTTTAAATGGTGCTTGAGTGTGTGGGTTTGAAAATATTTTTGAAAAGAGGCCAATGTGGTGGCAACCTTTGTAATGATCCATGTGGGGATGTATACAAAGATGTACGTCTTTTGAAAAAGGTTTTCATTTGTTTTTGAAAGTGTTGTGAGGTGTGGTTTTGAAATTAGGCAAGTGTTTTGTTTTGCAAGTTTAATTCAAGTAACTAAGAGGTTATCTACTCCTAAATTTCTCAAAAGATTATTGTTATGTTTTAACCCTTTTAACAAGTTTGTTCCACCATTGTATTTGGTGGACAATCTTGTGTTAGGATGTGAAAGGGACAGGCGCGGGTCATCGTTTAGACCATAATTGCAACGGTGTTGAATGTCCTTGGGCAATTTTCTTTAAGGGACTTGATCATTTGTTTTTGTTTGTTTTTGAAAAGTTTTGTCGAGGGACTATGATCATTCAAATTGTTTGCTTTGCCCAAAGAAGTTCAACATACAATATGGCCCATTTATTTGAAGGCAACAAGTGGAATACCCTAGGGGGGTGCAAGTGTGATTTGTGTGTCCATTTTCATGCTTATTTATCTTGTATTAGGTCAAACCATTTTTTATCGTTTTTTTCGCATACAAACCCTAATTCTAACATGTTATCATTAGAAAGCAATAAAGTGCGAAATTAAAATTACTAAGCTATTACAAAACCAAATATGGGAAGGGGGGTACAAATGTTCAAATGGGGATATTGACAAGAATTTAAATCTAAATTATTACATCATTTTGAATGTTTGCAATTAATCAATGTACAAAAATTAAATAACAATGCAAGATGCAAAAGAAATGTTTTGTATATGTATGAAAAAAATATTATTATTGTAAAAGAGAAAAGAAAATAATAAAAAAAAATATATATTATTTTTTTGGAGTATTTTGAATTTGGGGCAAAAACCCTAATCTTTAAAGAAAATGCATTATTATCTAATTTAATCCAACTATTTATTTATTATTTATAAAAATAAAATAAAATGAAGTATATTATGGAAAAAGTATTTTCGTATCAAATATTAATAAAATGAAAAATTCAAGTATTTTTATATTTTATCTTAAATATATTAATAAACATATATATATACATGTATTAATTTCTTAAATATGCATTATACACAAAATAAATATTTATTTAATATTTTAATAAAACAAATAAAAGAGTATTTTTTATGTGAAATATTTTCAGAAGGTAAATAAAAATAAAAAATGTATTTACACTATTTTTCTATTTATTCTAATAATAGTATATATATAATATTTATATGCAAACAAAAGAAATAAATCAAATAAATATGCCATATATTCAAAAAATGATGGAAAAAATATTTTTAATTTTTTAATGCCATGAGAAAAAATAAACAAAGTCAACCAAAAAAGAAAAAGTCAAAAAGAGTCAAAAATGAAGCAAATGGGCTCGGGGGGTGTAAACATGGAAATAGGGTGTGAAAAGAAAATAGTTCCAGGCCCAGCCCAGACCACTTCTTCTTCAACCTCTGTACAACATCCTTCAAGCAAAACACGCGTTTTTTATCTCTGGATTCCTGGACATTCAAGCAAAACTCATAACATGAAAAGTGTAGAGCATTAAGAGACGGTTTCAACCATATAAAGAACTTGACCTATCTCTCTAAGATGAGGGAGAATTTCTCCTCCCCTAATTTCTGACCTAACTTTTCATCAATGTTCAGACATGAAATTCTCTAAGCACACGAAATATAAATGAAATCTAATCATATGAGCATGTTCAGGGCTATGATTGTGACATGTTTTCTTCAAAAACCTAAAGCTAACAATGCCTAATAAGGGAGATAGAACTCCATGAATATACCTGTTCAGTTGGAATCGAGCTTTGCAATGGAGGATGTTTCAGAGTGAAATGATGACTTGTATAGCTTCCTTGAAGTGTAAGGATGCTTTTCCAAGTCCTACTTTGTCTTGAAACTCCCTGAATCGAGCTAGTGAACTCCAACTGCAAAACAGAAATTTAAAAATGGTGAAGTGGCTTGGAGGTGTTACAGGTCAGGTTTCAGGACATGGTTAGCTTGCATATGTTGTAAGGAAGGTAGAGGAACCAGTTTGGACAAGAATGCTCGAAGGGATTGAGAGATAGCACTCAATCTGCAGGGCTTGCTCTGTTTGAGCAGTTTTGTGGTGTTTCTGAGATGGAGAGTGCTTGAGAGGCAAATGGCTCGTGCAAAAGCTTGGTTGGGTAGTTTGGAATGTGTTTGATAGCTTTTGTGTTGTGTCTCTATGCTGAGATGAGAGTTGTGATAAGTTATGGACTTTTCTTGAACTTGAAGCAAACAAAAGCAAGTTGAGGTTTTAGGTCAGTAGGGGGCCTCCTAATGTGCTGCCTAATCCTCTCTTGATCAGAGCAACTTGTCCATAATCTTGTGCCAAAAGGATTCAGCTTGTACCTTCTTGATTTTCAATTGGACATAAAGCTAACCTTTTCAAGAATGGAAAGTTTACTTTATCTAAAAATGGATCAATCTTGTGTACAATGCTTGAACTCATGGAACAACACTTTGGCACAATGAACAAGCATTAAATTAAGGAGTGTAATTTGGTTTAAGGACCTGTAAAGTAGCACAAACTATGCTGAGTTCAAATTTGCAAAGTCATGGATATGGAAATTGGTCATGAACAAAGTGGTTTTTTGCTATATTGTGAAATTCGATTCTCTCTAACCATGAGGTTGTTTGAGAAGTTCTTGGACATTTTGGAAAGCTTGGAATGTGTACTACAATCCATCTTTGAAATGAAAATCAAAATTCCAAGTGGAAGGGTATGAAAAGTGGCCTTGAAGTGGGGTAGAAAACCTTGTCAAAATAGGTTAAAAATTCACCAAGTTAAAAATGGTTTAGTGCCCTTATTCAAAAACTTATAACTTGAGATACAAGCTTCAAATGAGAAAACTTTGTGAATCAAAGTTGTAGATTATGCAAAAAGCTACAACTTTCATGTTTTGACTTTTGTTTGAATCCAAATGGATCTTGGTGAAAAGATGGGGCAAAGTTGGGAAAAAAATAGGGTTTTTTATAACTTAGAAAAATTCTAAGTTATGAAAAATTCCATTTTCAAACCCTAATTTGCATTTTGTGATTTCTTGGTGAACAAGTTTCATGATTTGGCATGTTTTGATGAAAAATGAATCTTGACTCTTGATTTTGACCAAAAAGTCAAAGTTTGACTTTGCAGTGTACAGTCAAAATTGATCAATTGACTGGGAAATTCAACTGTCAATCTTGTGTACTTGGGATCTTTTGAGCTTGATGAACATGTCAAGATAATTCCATGGGGTCCTTGAGTCCATATATGAGCTTGATTTGCCATTGGCTAGGTCAAACAGTCAAAAATTGCCTTTGTGCAGTCAAAACCCTAAAAATGACCATTTTGCCCTTTTGGTGATTTGATCAAATTTCTTGTGGAATTGTGATCCAAACTTGATAAAATGGTTCATATGAGTTTATAATGTTGATGTGGGTCAAATTTCATGAGATTTGACTGTCAATTGGCCACAGTTGACTTTTTCCCCAATACAGTTGATTTCTAGGTCAACTGTCCAATTGACTGGGCAAAACTGGGAATCAAGACTTGAAACTTGGCATGGGTAAACTTGGGAGTCCAACATGAAGCATGAAAGTCATCTTGGGCATTTTAGGTCAAAACATCCTTGGGCAAACACAAACCCTAATTTGAGTCCACAGTGCAAGGAGAAGTCTTGAGCAGAGGAAACCCTAACTGGATCTTGATCTTCAAGGGTCTTGTGATGAGAAAATGTTGAGGAAATGGGAGGGCAAATTTTGGGGTACAACACTTTGCCTTTGCTTTTCAATTGTGTGAAATGGTGCTTTGTGTGTGTGTGGTTTTGAAAATGTTTTGAAAAAGATGCCTTGTCTAGGCAACCATTGTAACAATTCTTGTTTGAATGTTTTTACAAAGGTGTTTGTCTTTTTGAAAAGATGTTTCAATGTTTTTTTGAAAGTTTGTTTTGAAATTGTGTGGAGATGTGTTGTGATGGGTGTTTTGAAAAATGGCAAGTGTCTTTTGCAAGTTGGATCAAGTAACTAAGAGTTGTCTACCCTATTTTACTCAAAGATCCTTTTTATACTTTTA
The DNA here is from genome assembly GCA_948472305.1 of Vicia faba. NCBI lineage: Eukaryota > Viridiplantae > Streptophyta > Magnoliopsida > Fabales > Fabaceae > Vicia > Vicia faba. The sequence continues at coordinate 148,804,424 of OX451741.1, read as the reverse complement.
ACCCTTTTAACAGTGTTGTTTCACCATTGTATTTGGTGAACAACCTTGTGTTAGGATGTTAACGGGACGGGCGCGGGTCATCGTATACAATCATTGAAGGCAACTTGTGAGACGCTCTAGCAATTTTGTAAGGGACGAGATCGTTTTATCGAAGGCAACATCGAGGGTCATCGAGGGACTACGATCTTTGTTTATCGAAGGGACGTTTGCTAGAGTGTCTCATACTCGAGGGACATGATTGCATTTTCCGAGGCAACAAGTGAGGTTACCCTAGAGGTGCAAGTGTGAATTGTGTATTTGATTTTCATGCATTTGTCTTGTGTTAGGTTATCTAGCAGTTGATTTTGAATCTTCGCATACAAACCCTAATTACTATACAGTATATGGAAAGCGATAAATTGCGGGAATTTAAAGTCTAAGCTATTACAAATAAGTATCCGGGGATGGGGGTACAAATGTTTACAAATGGGGATGAGTCTTATCAGGATAGTAGTGTCCAAATATTATTTACAACCAAATCGAATTATCGCATTCTCAATGTAAAAGTATAAGAATAAAAAGGAACAAAAGCAATGTGAGATGCACATGATTATTTACAAGTGATCAAAATGCTAACCTAATGTATTTGTTAAGTATTTTATTATTTTTTGTGTTTTTGTTAATTATATAAATAAAAGTTTTAATTAAAAGGAAATATTTAACCTTAAAAATTCTATTTTTATGTATTTTTATTAATGCTTTATATACAAGAAGTTCTTAAAAGAAAAAATATTTTAACTTAATAAAGAAAATATATTATTTACATATTTTGTTTAAAATGTGATGAATAAATAAAAAAGACTATTAAAATATTTTTATACAAAAGTTCAATATGTTGTTTTTATTTAATAAAAGAATTAATTTAAGTTATATGTATGAAAAGGAGGAAAAATAAAGTGATAAAATAAAAAAATAGTATTGATTTATAAGTATAAGAAAAAAAAAAAAAAAAGGTTGAATGGGCCTAAGGAGGCGTTTGGCCCAAAGATTAAAACAAACAGATTTGAGAAAGAAAGGGGGGGTGCACACGCTGAAGGAAGGGTATTGGGCTTAAGGGTTCATTTTTTTGGGGACAGGCCCAAACACGTTCATAACGTTTTTAGGGTTTCACTTTGTTTCGTTCAGAATAGGGTTTGTGCCTTACAAACGGTGCCGCTCCCTATCTTCTTCATCTTTTCCTCGCTCTCGAACATGAGCTTCTGACGCCTCTCTTCGCCTCAGCTGCCAGAGCGCCACCTCCACTTCCCTCTCTCCATGGTCCTTCAGGCAGTGATAAAGAAAAGGTAACGATTTTTCTTCTTCATGTGTTTTTAGGGTTTTCGGATTTTCTCTTGTATGTTATTATTTTCTACATGTTATTGATTTTCTGTGTTGTTTGTTTATGTGAGGTGTAAGAAAAAAAGGGAAGAGGAAATTATACCTTGGTTCTTCTCTTGGAGAGGAAAAAGGGAGTTTGGACAAGAGGCGTCTTAGGCGGCCAAGGCGGAGAGATCGATGATGAGGAAAGCTTTGTTCTGGTATTTGTATCATTTTCTTTGTCTAGGTTTTGTGATGATATTATATCCTGAAAACTTTTCTTCTGGACATGCTTGCCTCTGAGTATTTGAATGCTTGTCTCTGAATATTTGAATGCTTATTCTTTGATTCTGAGATGCTTGCTTTTGATGAAGATGATATCTGAGTTGCCTATTGTTATGCTTCTGATTTTTCTTTTCCTCTCTTTTGGGCTTGGCCTTTTCAATGATGATGATGATTCTGAGTTGCCTATTGTTATGCTTCTGAGTTGCTGATATGTTCTTCCTCTCTTTTGCTTGGTTAGTCTTCCAATGATTAATCTGATTCTGAGGCACTTGCTACTGTTGTTACTGATTCTAATGATGTTGGCCCTATGATGAATTTGATTCTGAGGGTTTTTGGGTTTTATTGTTTTGATAGGCTTTTGGAGCTTTGGCTTTGGGCAGGCTGTTGGAGCTTTGGCTTGAAGCAGGCTTGAGCAACTTGACAGGTTTTGTTGAAGGTTTGTTTTAGGTTTGCTACTGATATAAGCAGGCTTCTGGTTTTATGCAGGCTTAAGGTAGTTAGAGCAGGCTTGTGTTTATTCAGGCTTCAGGGTTTTGGCTTGTGTTTTATGCAGGTTGATATGTTTTGGTTTTTAGGCAGTTTTGAAGCAGGCTTCTGGTAGTTTGAAGCATGCTTATGTTTTGAACAAAGGTTTGAAGTTTTGGCTGCTTTGAGGTTTGTTTGGGTTACAGGATTTGAAAGGCTTGCTTCCTTAGGCTTTGTTCTGGCTACCGGTTTGCTTGAAGCAGGTTGCCAGGCAGTTTGAAACAGGCTTGAGGGCTTGTGTTATACAGGTTGTATATTTTGTGTTATATTTTTCTATGTGTGTTCTTCCCTCTCTTTCTCAACTGAGATCTTTGTTATATTTATCTCTAAGCCTGCCTGAAAAACTATAAGCCTCTACTTCTCTCTCTCTTTTCTCTCTCTATTAAAGCATATTTAATTGCTTAAAGTGCTTATTTTCTGAAAAGGTTTTGGCCAGAAAATTATGAAAAAAGCTTTTACAAGTTTGCTTGCATTTTGTCTTTCCTCTGCATATCTTCTTACCTCTAGATTTTCTGCATTGCTTTTGTGTACTTGTTGACAGCTTTATTAAAAGCTTCTTTGACAGCTTTTGACAGTTTTGTGCTTGTGACTTAGTTTGGTATTTTCAGTTTGACAATGCAATTTGGTTTAGTTTCTTTGACAGTTTGAATTGCCTCTTGGATGGTTTGCACTTATGCAGTCTGTTTGGCATTTCAGTTTGGTTTTCCTTTTTTGCCAATTTGAATTTATGCAGCTTTGTATTTGCTTAATTCATATGCTTGCAAATAATTTGCTTTCCTCTTTGTGAACCAAGAAGAGACATCTTCTTGCGATTTGTAGAGAGGAAGAACAAACTGATTCCGGCCAACACCTTTAATGATGAGTTTTTTTTGATTAACTGTCTGAAAAATACTTTTTCAAATTCATCTGTATTGACTTCTTTTTTTCTGGCTTTACAGGTGAATATCAGTTGAGCAAAGGATGCAACAGTAGAAGATGAAGACTTCAAGAGATCTAGGATATAGTTTTATTTTATTTCTAATCATTTGTAATAACATTATTGTAAACACTGTAAATAAATTTACAATATTCAAATAATATTTGTAACAAACAATTGAAAATGAATAAAAAATCCTTTGTCAGTTAATTCTTTTAATTCTTCTGCACTTGTTTATTTAATTACTTAAATCTCTTGAATTAAAACGACTGGAAATGCATTCCAATTATTTTAATTTAGATAAAATAAATAATTAATAAACACCGTAGTCTTGCAACTTCGCATTAACCAACAATACGTCCGGCATTCCAAATGACCAATAGCATTGCACAGTCAAACAAACAAACGTCCATACGTCTTTCACTTCACTGATTAACCCAACACTGCATTTTTTCAATCAGAAGCCTCAGCTTCTATCCCAGAGGTTCAGGTTTTGAGAAACAAACTGAAATCTTGAACAGGCGTCAAAGCAGGGTGACAACCAATTAAAATACCGTGGATTCAAATTCTTCTGAAAATGCGCGTGCAAACCCTAATGTTGGATTTATTATCAAAGAAGCGTCTGCTTGATCAAACCCTGAGCCAAACTCAACCAAATCAATAGAAACCCTAATAATCTGCTTGGACTGATTCAAAAGTTAATGGAAACCCTAATTTTGTTTGACTGATAAGAAAAGTCTGTTTGACTGATTCTTAAGCCAATCTGAAAAATCAGGAAAAGCCCGAAGCTGTGATTTCTTGTGAAAAAGAGAGGGCAAATTTTGGGGTACAACAGTATGGAAACCCTGAGTAGAGATAACTACAACACCAATTACGTTGCCAAGTGCATTAGTAGCTCCGTCGAAAACCATAGTCCATCGGGATCCTAGATTAGGTCCTTCATACAATCCTAGTTCTTCATAATCTATAACTAGCATAGTGTTCTCGTTCGGGAATCCAAAGTTCATAGATGTGTAGTCGTCTATGGCTTGATGAGCCAAGTGGTATGCCAGTACACTTCCTTTGACCTCTTTCTGAATGGTATATTGAATGTCGTATTCTGTTAAGACCATTTTCCATCGGGCTATCCTTCTGGAGAGAGCTGGCTTCTCGAATATGTATTTTATAGGATCCATTTTAGAGATCAATAGAGTAGTATGGGTCAACATATAATGTCTTCGTAGGTGAGCAGCCCATGCCAAAGCGCAACATGTTTTCTCGAGCAGTGAGTATCTTGTTTCACAGTCGGTAAATTTTTTGCTAAGGTAGTATATCACATGCTCTTTTCAACCAGACTCGTCATGTTGGCCCAATACACACCCCATTGAATTCTCTAGCATTGTTAGATACATGATTAGAGGTATTCCTTCAACTGGTGGCATCAGAATTAGAGGTTCTTGTAAGTAATCCTTGATTTTGTCAAAGGCTATCTAACAATCGTCGTTCCATTTTACTACCTGGTCTTTCTTCGGCAACTTGAAGATCGACTCACAAGTAGCAGTCAAATGAGAAATGAATCGGGCAATATAATTTAGTCGTCCTAAGAAACCTCTGACTTCTTTCTCAGTACGGGGAGTGGGCATTTCTTGAATAGCTTTGACTTTATTGGGATCAACCTCAATGCGTTTACCAATGACGATGAAACCCATGAGCTTACCGGATCTCACCCCAAAGGTGCACTTGTTTGGATTCAATCTCAGCTTGTACTTCTTCAGTATTTCAAACAGTTTATGCAGATGGTCAAGATGCTCTTCTTCAGTCTGAGATCTGGCTATCATATCGTTGATGTACACCTCTATCTCGTGATGAATCATGTCATGGAATAAAGCTACCATGGCACGTTTATAAGTTGCACCGACGTTCTTCAACCCAAAAGGCATAACCTTGTAGCAGAAAGTGCCTCACTGTGTGACAAAGGTAGTTTTCTCCATATCTTCGGGTACCATCTTGATCTGATTATATCCTAAGAAGCCGTCCATGAAAGAGAATACCTTGTGTTGAGCGGTGTTATCGACCAAAACATCAATATATGGAAGTGGGAAGTCATCTTTAGGGCTCGCCCTGTTCAGATCCTGGTAGTCTACACACATGTGTACTTTGTCGTCTTTCTTCGGTACCGGAACTACATTCGCAACCCACTGAGGATAGGATGTCACTGCTAAGAACCCTATGTTGAATTGTTTTATAAACCAAGCTTTAATATTTTCTGACATTTCAGGACGCATTTGACGAACCTTCTGCTTTATCGAAGTATAACCCTCTTTCATCGGCAAACGGTGAACCACAATATCAGTATCGACCCCTTGCATAACTTTGTATGACCAAGTGAAGATCTCAACATATTCATGAAACATCTGTATTAACCTGTTGTTGACATTGTTCTCTAGGTTGACGCCTATCTTTACTTCTTTCCTGTCTGTTTCGGAACCCAAGTTTACCACTTCAACTGGCTCTTCATGCAATTGTATAGACTTTTATTCTTGTACTAATAGTCTGGAAAGTTCTCCAGGTATTTAAAAATCTTCCTCAGCTTCGTCCTCGACTTGGTAGATCATATTTTCAAATTCATAAGTGGAAATAGCAGAGTCGTTATCGATGGGATCCAAAGTGGATGTGGATCTGCATTTTATTGTGTGGGTGTGTGTAAGAATACATAGATATTTGAAAATGATAAAAGTAAAAAGAAATACATAAAGCACAAAATTTGAATGCAAAATGTCCAATGCTTTATTAAATAAAAATATGTTTATGAAATGATAACCCTTAACAAACGAACCGTTGTGCCCCGGGTAAGGCACAAGGCTTAAAGTCATTGTTTAAATATTACAAAGCCAAAACTTAAAAGTAATAAAAACAGAAATGTAGCTATTACTCCTGACTAAAGGAGATAGAGATAATGTCTTCGGCCTTCCAGTTGCGAGCATGTTGCCAATGGTAGGAAAGATCCAGCTGTCAAGGTCATAATCACTGTCGGTATCTTCTATCATGCTGACTCCGTTGTTGCTAATGCGGAATGGTGGCCTTCCAACACGAGCACGACAAACAACCCTCTGACCCTCTGTAGTGAAACCCAAACCAAATTCTCTATATTTATAGGGAATGTCAGGAAGATGACCCCAAGTAGTACAACCACCTTCTTTTACAACAGCTTTAGCGTCCTTCAGCGAAGTCATTATGGGTGGAACCCTGGTAACCTTGGGAATGGCAGAAACATGTTCAGTTGAGGAAGGAGGGATGACTTCAAAAGTATGACAAGGAGTCTCGATGAATTTTCCGTCCATCTCTACATACTGGAAAGAGTTCAAGTGGATAACCATATACTCTTCTTTGCTGCAGACGGTAACAATCTTTTCATTCACATGATACTTTAACTTCTGGTGTAGGGTTGAGATGACAGCGCCTGCCCCATGGATCCAGGGGAGACTTAATAAGCAAGAATAAGTTGTTCGAATATCAATTACGTAGAAAGTAGATTCGAAGACCTGCAAACCTACCTTGATCAGAAGATCCACCTCTCCGTGTACCATCCTTTTTGACCCGTCAAAGGCTCGAACTATAATATCACTGGGTTTCAGCACAACCCTTTCACAATCAAGTCTGTCAAGAGCGCCTTTGGTAGAATATTTAATAAAGAACTAATATCAATCAATACGTGAGCCAGAGTAGTACCCTGCATTCAATGCAGACATACATGACTTTATTGTGATTTCTTCCTTCTGGAGTCAGATCAGCAATAGAGAAACCTAATCCATTGTCAGTCGTCAAACTAGCAACATAACTTCCAAATTGATCGGCAGAAATCTCTTGTGGCACGTGAGCAGTCTTCAAAAATTTCACTAAAGCCTATGCATGGGCTTCAAAACACAGTAGCAGGGATAACATGGAGATCTTAGATGGGGTATGTCCCAACTGTTCGACAATCTTGTAATCGCTTTTAAGGATAATCTTCAAAACCTCCTCCAACTCTTGTCTAGAGGTGTCTTCAACTGCAACTTCTTTAGGTGCCTCCATCCAGGCAGTCTCTATTATTTGCTCTTTGCCCCGAGTCTCAGCAGTTGACCCGGTAGCGGTAACTTTAACAGGTATAACAACAACCTTTGGAGAGATTTCCGGGGAGAAAACCCTTCCTCTTCTAATAACCATACTAGTACCAGCAATATTTTCAATGCCGAGATTAGCAACTTCAGTAACTTCATCTTCAACAATCGGTAGTTCTTGCTTGACGCCATGGTAATAGACGTCGGATCCATAGTTCCACGGGATAGCTTTATCCGAAGAATATGGGACGGGTCCAGGTGTAGTGATGATTACAGGAACAACTTTCAGATTGTCAGTAATCCTTACAGGACCTTTGGAGGTAATCCTGACAGGAGTGCCGGATATTACAGATAAATCTTGACATAGATTCTCAGCAGATGGAACCTTCTCGATCAGAATTATATGATTGTCCATTAGGCGTTGAATTCCTTCTTTCATCAACTTGCTGCCATTGGGTTGGGCTGCACAACAATAACTTTTTTCAATACAACCCGAAAATAAACCGGCCTGTAATAGATTCTTTTTTATGATTGGTAGGGGAGTAACCAATTCACTTACAGTAGCAGCATAAAGAAAATTTTCAATAGCAATTATGCCTTTTTCATGCTTTGGCATTGGGGCAGTAATCACATTTGGGGTCTCTGAAGGATCAAACTTAATTTCCTTGTTGTCAATCATATCCTGAATTTTGTTTTTAAGGGCCCAGTAGTTATTGGTGTCATGCCCAGGACTGTTAGAGTGGTAGGCACACTTTGCATTCTAATTATAGTGAGGAGAGGAGGTGTTGGGTTCTGAAGAGGATCCCTTAACGTAACCAACTCCGCTTTCAGTAAGTGTTGTAATGCTTGAGACAATGGCATACTAATCTTTGTAAACTGCCTCCTCGGAGCGTCTGACCTATGTTGATTGCCATGTTGTTATTGTTGAACAAGCGTAAGATTGGAAATTAATATTGCTCCCATAGACTGATTGCGGTCATTTTTAACACGGCCCTTCTGGCCATAAACATTGGTTTCCTTACCACTGAATGTCTTCTTCACCGCGCTTGAAGACGCAGCCACTAGAATCTTTCCTCTCTTGATACCACCTTCGACACATTCTCCAGTTAGAATTAGTTCAGTAAAACTAGATGAAGAACTCCCAACTAGATGATTAAAGAATGGACTTTTCAGAGTGCCCATGGACATATCAACTAGCTCCCGGTCATACAAGGGGGGTTGCACCCTTCCACCAAAATCTCTCCATTTCAGGGCATATTCTTTGAACCCTTCATTCGAACCCATAGTCATGTTTTATAATTGCACACGAGTCGGTGCAAGGTTAGCATTATATTGATACTGCTTGTAAAAAGTAGCAGCCAAGTCTTCCCAAGTGCGGATGTTAGTTCCTTCCAATTGATAGAACCACTCGAGTTGTGTACCAGACAAACTTTCCTAAAAGAAGTGAACCCATAACTTTCTGTCAGTAGTATGGGTTGGATCTTTCGAACATAATATCTCTGATGAAGTTTCAGACATGACACACCATCGTACTTAGAAAAAACTGGGAACTTTAACTTGTGAGGGATAACAACCCCCGGAATAACACCCAACTCTTCAAAATCTAATCCAGGCACTTTCTATATTTTCATGGCCTTGAGGCGATCTTCCAACTGCTTGTATCTATCATCCGTAGGAGGGTACTGTTCATCAGAATAATCTTCGTCATCAGGAATTTTCTCAGAACCTTGGTTGCTTCCACCTTCATCCCTAACACTTCTACCATCCTCCTCTTGGTTGTTGTCTTCATCATAAGAGATATTAGTAGTTTGAACCGGTTTAACGAGACCTTTAAATCTTCTCCTCATGTTAAGGATATCAACTGGATTTCTAGTCTCATTCTTCTTGGCGATGAGCGCCATCATATCTTTTTGTCACTGTGCTAAGTTTAGGAGAGTCTCATGGAATTGGGCATGCTGAGCTTGGAGTTCCTTAACAGTATGTTCTAGGGCCATCTTTTACCAAAATAAACAGCAAGAAGATGAGAAAAACTGTATAGGAAAACCTACTATATGATGATGTATGATATGTGGATGCAATGTTTTCAAGGATCTCGTGGGGTAAACAAAAAATCAGTGTTAGAAGTTGAGTCTGACTGTAGCTTTGAGTGAAGAACTCTGGGTCATTGAATGTCCTAGCCTTTGACTCAAGATAATGTACTTAGGTCTTTGACAACATTGGTTAGGGGAAAATAAATCCCCTTTCCCCTTTCTAGTCTGGTTCATCATGCTTTAACGACATTTGGTTAGAGGAAAATAAATCCTCTTGCCCCTTGCTAGACGTCTAGTTCATGAGAACCTACATCACAGGCCCTTGAGATCCTTGAAATGTTCAGTGAAAATGATATGGAATGATGTGATGATGTTATGTTCGAACAGATAATCAAACATAAGCAAAACACACAAGGCCTTAGGTAAGGCTTGCATGGATTTTTTAGGTAAGTACCCTCATTAAGTTCAGTTGGCTCAACCTGTCCTAAGAAAAGTAACCGGGTTCTAGGAGTCTCAATATCACCGATCTTTCTCCCAGGAATTATTTCATCATATCATCTGATTTGCGACTGAAATATCCCGAGAGTCTGATCTCAATGAGTGTAGTGTCGAGTATCAACTAACTTCAATCTGCACCAAAGCCGACCATCTCACTACCTTCTAATGACTAAGTTGGGTCAATTAAGGTTCTACGGTCAGTTAGTGCATATGGCACCACGCGACATCCTAGTATTCTCCCCGACTGACTCGATGGACACAAGTACCAACTAATGTGTCACACTAACGTAACCATCACTTCAGCCACATTGATCTACGCCGTACAATCTCCACGATCTATAGTTATGTACCTAAAATGCCCCCAGACCCGGGTATAGGATGTTTACAAGAAATACACCCAAAAAACCCTGAATTATAAACAGACAAATCAAACAAAGAAATCAATTAAAAGTCATCTATCTCTAAAAGTAACCCCATTTTTTTTAGTTCTCCCCAGTAGAGTCGCCTGTTCCGTAATACGGTGGGAGAACTGGCTTGTTTTTGCGTTTTATCGCAAATGTTGCAGATAGAAAGAGTCGCCACCGAATTTTCTTTTATCTAATAAAGGAAAGGGTGAAAATAACATGAAATACCTTTGAGAATTTTCTGAGTTCAGCAGGTAGGTTATGAAAAGGGAAGGTGTTAGCACCCTTTTCATCCATAGTTATCTACGGTCTCTTAATCACTAGCTCACTTTTAAAATGCTTTATGTTTGTGTTTGTTTGAAAACATTTTGAAAAATGCCTAAGTATGGCAACTTTTTAATGATTCTTGTATCAGTTAAGAATGCGTACAAAATGTTTGTTTTTGAAAATATTTCAGAAGAAGTGTTTGTGAAAAAGATGTTTTGTTTTTGCGAGCAAGCGATTACGAGCGATCTACCTACTCAAAAGTATTTAGTGTTATTTTCCTCCTCCTTCAGATAGTGCTACCCTACCATTAGTTAGTAGGAAGCCCTATCGTTGGATGTGAAGGAACAAGCACGGGTCATTGTTATGGTCATATAAGGCAACACATAGGGATACCTTAGCAATTCGAAGGGAATGTCATCATATATTCGTAGGCAACATCAAGGGACAAGATCATTTCTTGTAGGAAACTCGAGGGACATCACGGGACTATGATCTTTATGATGATTTTAACCGAGGGTCTTTGCTAAGGGTACCCCTACATTCGAGGGACATGACCATTGTTATCCGAAGGCAACAAGTGAGGTTACCATAGAGGTGCGTGTGTGAAAAGTGATTCAATTCGATTTATTTATCTTGTATTTAGGGTTAGCTATTGCTTTTAGTCTTGCCATACAATCCTATTAACTAAACACTAATAGCAATAATAAAGAAGTAAAGTGTGAGAAATAAAAATCTACGCTATTACAATGCTTCAGGAAAGGGGGTACAAACCATAAAATCGGGGGAAAATGTAAACCCTAATTAAACTATTACATATTGTAGTAGATACATAATTGGGAAAAATAATGCAAAAAATAATATGCGAAGCGTTAAAAAGGAAAAGAAATTGTTTTGTGATTGTTTTGATAAAAAAAGTTTGATACTTAAACTAAAACAAACCCTAATTAGTTATAATTAAGAAACATAATTAACAAATTTTGATTAAGAAAAAGAATTAATAAACAAACCCTAAATTAATTTTGAACAATTTGACTAATTAAATGAAAAAGGTTAAATTAATTTAATCAAAAAATTAATTAATTAAGTTAATTAATTAAAAAAACCTAAGGTTTAAGTTAAGTTTAATTAAGAAAAATAATTAATCTAATTATGTTTTAAAAAAAGAACAATAATTTAAATAAAAAAATTGAGACTGGGCTTGTATTGAAACAAACCGGGGGGTGTGAGGAAAGAAATTCATTAGGCCCAAAACAACAAGCTCATTATGCCTGCGTGAGATCCAATGTAAATGGTTCCAGGAGGTTCACCGTGGGGAGCCCATCAGAAGCGTTAGATTGGATGATGGCAAGATCTAGTGGCTAGGAATGGAAAGCGCATGGTGGACATGTTGTGTGGCTCACATAGGATCTGCAAACATGAAAATATGAAAACACAAAATAACAGAGGCAGGGATCGAACACGTGCCCTGGTATACTAAGGCCTTATCACGCACGCTTCTACCGCTGGGGAGGATGTACATCCGTTGATTAAAATATAAACAAATGATTATATAATAAAGAGGGCTTTTATTTTTAATTTAAAACAAAATCAAATGCATGTGGGGTTGAGATCATTTGAATGAGCCAATCAGGAGACTCCATTGTTCCATTCCATTAGTCAACCATTCAAACCACCATCTGTGGCATTTTCCACCATCTTCTCCGGCGAGAAGATTTTTCTAACCTGTGAAACATGAAAAATTAAAGCCAACAAATAACCCTATTCCCTTTAAAATTCCCCAGGAGTCCATTGGTTCCCTTCGTTTTGGCTAAAGATCCATGTATCATGAGTTTTAAAGTAATCTGTTCTTGATGCCCTAAAAATGGAAATCATCTATTCCTGCATCAAATCATGAAAAAAGTGGTTCTAAAAAATCACAAACATCAACATGAGTATGTATATATGCATTAATTCAATGTAAATCACATGGTTTAGAAGTCTGGTTTCATGAAACCTTACCCAACCAACGTGCTTGAAAGAGGGAGTTTTGGCGTGCTTCAGGCTTGAGCAAGGGTATGAATCGCCTCCTGAGAATTTCAGGAATGCGCTTGGATGCTTGAAATTGATTGACAAGGGTTGGGGATGAGAGTTTGACTTTGCCCTAATTCTATGAAAATTTGAGAGTTTTGCTAGGGGTTTTTGAGGCAGCTTTCACGTGTCCTTTGCATCTGGTATTGTTAGGTATATATAGGACAATCAAATTAGGTTAACAAAAGTAGCATGAATCATGTCATTAAGAAGTGAAGATTTTGTTTGAAAATTTGGATGGAAACTTGCTATTTTTGGCTCAATTTTGCACTAATCAACCTTGCACAAATTTGACAGCTTGCACATGTAATCTTGGGCCTTAAATATGATCCATAGCAAAGCCCACATGTCTTAACCTATTGATCTTATATTTTATCAAAAAAAATAAAATTAAAATAAAAGATAATGCATGAGTGGACTTATGGGTCTTTAAACATGTCATGAACACGTTTGGATCTTAAAACTTAGGCCCAATAGCCCAAAATTACAAATTTGCTCAATTTGGAATTCATGCATTCTCTCAAAATTTCCAAACTTGAACTGGCCATAACTCTCTCAATTTTCATCTTTTGAAGATGATCTTTTACTTTTTGGAAAGCTCAAGATGTCCTCTACAATTTATATTTTGATCAATTTTGCATTTGGAGACATTATCTTGATGTAAGTTGCCTTGACAAAAAGTGTCTTTTTGTTGATATTTGAAATGGCCTGTAATATATTGACCCATATCTCTTAAATGAAACACTTTTTGGACTTGAACTTAGAGATACAAAGATGTAGAGAATTGAATTTCCTTCAAAATGGGATTTGGTTGGGGAAAAGTTGATGAATCATGTGAAAGTTTTGTGTGGTTAAAGTTCAGTTGTCTTCTCCTAAGGAAATCCTAATTTGGCAACTTTTGACTTTTGATGATTTGAGGGCTTTTATTAAAGAATCATGATCAAACCTTGATCAAATGATGAATATGTATTCAAAATTTTGAAGTTGACCAAAAATCTTGAGGTTTGACTATATGTTGACCACAATTGACTTTTTATCCAATATAGTTGATTTTCAATCATCTGAGTAATTGACTAAGCAAACTTGTGATGCAAGGCATGAAACTTGATATGAGAATCCTTAAGGACATATGAAGAACCATGAAAACCACTTGAGACCTTGGAAACCCAATCTCCCTTGAAAAATACAAGACCCTAGTTATGGACCCCTTTCTTAGGAGGAGAATTTGTCTGATCAATTCTTGAGCCACCTTGAGCATTTGAGAAACCGAGGAGAATGTATTGAATGAAAATGGGAGGGAAACGTTTGGGGTAAAAAAAATGCTCTCAATCATCTACAGATAAAATGGGTAAGAGAGAGGTTGAAGATATTGTTGTTGTTAAGTTGGGGGAGGAAAGGGAGAAATGGGATTGGTTCTTGGAGGAGTAGAGGGAGAGGTTGTGGCAGATGTAACACCCTATTTCTACCCAACGAATTATATAAAATCAGAGTTACAAAATTTTCAACAAAAAAATGGAATGCTACACTTTCAACTTGGAAAACATCGACATGCAATCACCAATAGTTCATATACATAATACATAAAATTTGTATGAACCGATAACAACCATTTTAGTCTTTAAAAATAAAACAACTTTCGTTGCTACGCAACAGATTCACAATTTCAACTAAAAACACCATAACATCTTGTCCAACTCAAAATGGCTTTAATACAACAAGTCTTTAATGAAAACAACTTAAAAATTCAGCAACATAATGAAAACCAACAATAAAGAAAACATGCATTCATACCCCAGAGTGCTACGTATCCGAGCGGCAACACCGACTCGAACTAACGAAGGTAACACCTATCCTTCTTGGTTACCTACACGTTACCAACAGAGGGAAACATTCAAACAGAAGAGGTGAGATATCAAACCATATAATTGAGTGCATGATACACAATTTATTAGATCAGATTATATAAAATCACAACTTCACAATTTTCAACCAACATCAATCATCACAAGTCAACAACACAACATGTTAAATATGCAACACGGAATGCGAATCATTATAATGCACATGCATGTGGTACCAATGGAGCAAAACTCCCAACTTAGAAATCTGCAAATTACATATCATTCGTCATATACCCTATTATAGAGTCAGAACTGCACCCTTACCTTGGATTGAAGGTTGCTCTAACTCTTCGATTGCACCTAGATTTTCCTCCTCTTTGCACTTCTACGTATCTCTTCCAAAACCCTTATTTTCTTCTTCTTCCAAAACCTATTCTTCTTTATTTCTACTGATACTTCTATTTTCCTATTCTTTCTAAACATCTATTATAATATAACTACTATACTATTAATCTTATTTTTCCTTGTTGGGCTTAAATTTCTACACCTTTTTTACTACTTATAAAATTAAAATAGGCTCACATAAATAATAATAGTATTTTTCAATAATAATCCTACAACTTAATCAAGTAATTAATTCAACTAAGAATGACACAACTTAAATCTACATTTCACAACTTCGAAAATTTAATCGGAAAAATATTCGAAAATATTTAATTAAATAATTAATTAAATATTGGGCATTACAACTCTCCCCCACCTAGAATATTTTCTTCCTAGAAAATTTACCTTGTTCGAACAACTCAGGATAGGAGTCCCGCATCTTGCTTTCCAACGCCTACGTTATGCTTTCTCCGGCAGCTCCTAACAAGACTACTTTCACCAAAGCAATCTCCTTGCCTATTAGTGTCTACATTTCACGATCTGGAATTTGTATAGGCATCGTCTCCATAGTAAGATTATCCCGTACTTACACATTATCCATACGAATCTCATGGGATGGATTTGAAATATACTTCCGGAGTTGTGACACATGGAACACATTGTGCAAATTTGAAAGATTAGGCGATAAAGTCACTCTATATGCAACCTTGCCAACTCAGTCTGAAATCTGATACGGGCCAATAAAACAAGGAGTGAGCTTCTTAGACTTCAATGCATGCTCAAAACCAGTCACAGGTGTAACTATTAGAAACACATGGTCACCTGCTTGAAATTCTAAATCTTTTATTCGCTTGTCATGATAACTCTTCTGTCTACTTTTGGAAGCTTTCATCTTTTATCGAATTAAATTGACCTTCTCGGTAGTTTCTCGAACCAGTTCAAGTCTAAGTACTACGCTTTCCCCAGATTCATGCCAACATAAAGGAGTTCTACATCTTCGACCATACAACGCTTCAAAAGGTGCCATTCCAATACTATAATGGTAACTGTTATTATAAGTGAACTCTATTAACAGAAGATAAGTATCCCACAATCCTCCTTGCTCAAGAACACATGCTCTCAATAAATCTTCCAATGATTGAATAGTCCTCTCGGTCTGACCATCCACCTAAGGGTGATACGCCAAACTCAACCTCAACTTAGAACCCAACGCCTCTTGAAAAATCTTCCAAAAATATGAAGTAAACTTCAGATCTCTATCCAAAACAATACACAAAGGAATACCATGCAGTTTCCCAATTACACTAGTGTAAATCTCTGCCAACTTTGATACTGGAAAACTAATGTTAATAGGAATAAAATGAGCCGAATTTGTAAGCCTATCAATAATGACCCAAATTGTATCATTTCCCCTTAAAGTATTAGGTAACCCCATCACAAAGTCAATCGAAAGGCTATCCCATTTCCATTCTGGAACTTCTAACGGTTGCATCAACTCTGCAAGCTTCTGATGTTCAACTTTCGACTTCTGACAAGTTAAACATGCATACACAAACTGAGCCATATCACTCTTCATTCCAGGCCACCAAAAAAAATTCAAATCTTGATACATTTTTGTAGCTCCCGGATGAATGCTCAATTTTCTTCTATGACTTTCCTCGAGAATCACTTTCTTCATCTCTGTATCATCAAGAATACAAATTCGATTATAGAATGTCAACACACGTTGCGCATCTAACTTAAAATATTTATTCTCATACTGATTGATCCCAACCATAGAGTCTACCAATTTCACATCTAACTTCTAAGCTTCTTTGATATTGTCCAGAAAGTCATTATTAATTTTCAACATTCCCAACATAACACTCTGCAGTGTCACTTCGTAAACTAAGCTCATATCTTTGAACTGTTGAATTAATTCCAGCTCTTTAACCATCATTGTCGACATATGTAAAGTCTTTCAACTTAACACATTGGCAACCACATTCACTTTTCCTGGATGATAATTCAAACTGAAATCGTAATCCTTTAAAAACTCCAACCATCTTCGTTGTCTCATGTTCAATTATTTCTGATCAAATAGATGTTTTAGACTCTTATGGTCACTAAATACTTAAAATCTAGAACCATAGAGGTAGTGTATCCAAATCTTCAGTACAAAAACAACTGAAACAAGCTCTACATCATGTGTATGATAGATCTTTTCATGAGTCCTCAACTGCTTTGACGCATAAGTAACTACCTTTTCATTATGAATAAGCACACCTCCTAAACCCATCTTGGAAGCATCACAATATACCACAAAAGGTTCTCCTGGATTAGGTAATGTAAAAATCGGAGCCGACAATTCTGTAAAACTTTCTTCACACTGAACATCCCACACAAAAGTTCTACCTTTACAAGTCAACTTATTTAAAGGAAGTGCCAACTTATAAAAACCTTTTATAAACCTTCTATAATAACCAGCTAATCCCAAAAAGCTTCTAATCTCGGTAGCCGACTTTGGAGTTTCCCATTGCAACACAACATCTACTTTAGATAGATCTACAACAATGCCACTACCTGAGATAACATGACCAAGAAAACTAATCCCCTTTAACCAAATTTTACACTTAGACAGCTTTGCATACAACTTATTCTCTTTCAGAACTTGCAATACTATTCTTAAGTGTTATGTATGCTCTTCTTCCGATTTAGAGTAAATCAAAATGTCATCAACGAATAGCACTATAAACCGATCCAAATAAGTATGAAAGATATGGTTCATGTAATCCATGAATACTACTGGCGCATTAGTAACACCAAAAGGCATCACTGAATACTCATAATGTCCATAGCACATTCTGATAGTCGTCTTCTAGATATCCTCATCCTTCACTTTAATATGATGATAACCCGATCTCAAATCAATCTTACTAAACACTCGAACACCCACCAACTGATCCATCAAGTCGTCTATTCT
This sequence comes from Vicia faba, assembly GCA_948472305.1. NCBI lineage: Eukaryota > Viridiplantae > Streptophyta > Magnoliopsida > Fabales > Fabaceae > Vicia > Vicia faba. Next base: position 148,786,834 of record OX451741.1, on the reverse strand, counting down.
CGAAAGCGGATACTTGTTCTTAATCGTCACTTTATTTAATTGTCTATAATCAACACAAAGTCTCATATTTCCATCTTTTTTCTTTACTAGCAACACTGGAGCTCCCCACGAAAATACACGTGGTCTTACAAATTTCTTTTCAAGTAACTCTTCCAATTTCTTCTTTAATTCTGACAATTCAGATGCAGACATCCTATATGGTGCCATAGAAATAGGTCTGGTACCAGGTACAAGATCAATAGCAGATTCGACTTCTCTCTCTGGCGGTACATCAGGAATTTCATCAGGGAATACTTTAGGAAAATCACACACCACTTGGAATTCCTCAATTAAAGATTGATTCTCGACAGATAGCGACACCATCAACGAGAACATCTGAGCCTCTTCTCGCATCAATTGCCTCAACTATCTAGCAGACAACAAACCAACTTCCTCCTCTTCAGGAGTAGAAAACCTCACTAACTTGTTATAATAGTTAATATGAACATAGTTATGTTCTAGCCAATTATTACCTAAAATCACATCTAATCCACTTAAAGGAAAACAAACCAAATCAGTAGTAAAGTCTCTGTCGAAGATCGACAAAGGACACTTTAAACACACAAGAGAAGTAGTCACCGATCCCTTAGCTGGAATATCGAAGACCATTTCTCCATTCAAAGAAGACAACATAATACCCAATCTTCCTACACAATCAGTAGAAATAAAGCAATAAATATCACTGGTATCAATAATAGCAATTAAATGAGTACTATTAATGAAACATGTACCTCTGATGAGTCTGTCCTCATTAGCTATCTGAGTCCAAGCCAACGCGAACACTTTACCACTAGTTTTCTCCTTCTTTAGTTTCTGACACTAACTACCAATGTGTCCTTCTTTACCACAATTGAAGGAAATCATCTCTTTATGCTTGCACTCAGATATAGCATGTCCAATCTTACCACAACAGAAACACCTTTTCACCTCAGCAGTACATGCATTGCTCTTATGACCAGGTTTCCCACATTTGAAACAAACCACACCAACAGAAGCATCTCCCCCACTAGTTCTCTGACCCTGAGCAACTTCCTATTTACCTTTACCAGCTGGGGAATCGTAAGGCTTATCATGGTTCTGTTGGTGCTTACCCCTCTTCTCATTTATAATCTTATAGTGAGCATTATTATCTTCTTCATAGATCCTGCAACTATCAATCAAATCAGCAAAGACACAAATATTTTGTATCCAACTTCCTTCATGATCTTTGGGCGCAACCTGTTCTCAAACTTGATGCATTTTGAAAATCAGCATTTTCCTCGATGTAGTGCGGGTAAAACTTAGCCAACTCAACAAACTTTGCAGCATATTCAGTAACCAATATACTCCCTTTCTTCAGCTCAAGAAACTCAATTTCCTTCTTACTATGAACGTCTTCATGGAAATACTTCCTCAAAAATTCCCTACGGAACACATCCCAAGTGATATTTTCACCTGCAGCTTCCAACCTCAGATGAGTCTCTAGCCACCAGTCATCAGCCTTAATTGCTAGCATATGAGTACCATATTGAACCTTTTGTGCTGGAGTGCAGTCCATCACATGAAAGATGATCTCAATCTCTTTCAACCAATCAAACGCTCCATCAGGATCATACTTATCCTTTAAGGTAGGCGAATTCTCCCTCTGGAAGGTCTCCAACCTACGAGATCCACCATTTCAGTTAGCATTCGTATGATTCTCCATAGCATGCGCTATTGCTTCCAAAGTAGCAGCAAGTGCAGCGCCATTCCTTCCAGCCATCTCAACTTATCACTACAACATAAACAACAGTTATAAATCAAGTTAACAATACTGGATTGTTAAAAAAACTACGACTTAACAACTTGGTCAGACAGACCAACCAGGCTCTGATACAACTAATGTAACACCCCATTTCTACCCAATGAATTATATAAAACCAGAGTTACAAAATTTCTAACAAAAAAATGGAATGCTACACTATCAACTTGGAAACAACGATATTCAATCACCTATAGTTCATATACATAACACATAAAATTCAGATGAATCGATAACAACTTGTTTAGTCTTTAAAAATAAAACAACTTCTGTTGCTATGCACCAGATTCACAATTTCAACTGAAAACCCCATAGCATCTTGTCCAACTCAAAACAGCTTTAAGACAACAAGTCTTTAATGAAAACAACTTAAAAATTCAGTAACATAATGAAAACCAACAATAAAGAAAGCATGCGTTCATCCCCCCAAGTGCTACGTATCAGAGCGACAACACCGACTCAAACTAACGAAGGTAACAACTATCCTTCTTGATTACCTACATATTAACAACAAAGGGCAACATTCAAACAGAAGGGGTGAGATATCTAACCATATAATTGAGTGTATGATAAACAATTTATTAGATCAAATTATATAAAATCACCACTTTATAACTTTCAACCAACATCAATCATCACAAGTCAACAACACAACATGTTAAATATGCAACATAGAATATGACTCATTACAATACACATGCATGTGGTACCAATGGAGCATAACTCCTAACTTAGAAATCTTCCAACTAATAGAGGAATTAACAAGGCATAAGCCTTTAACTTAATTTGCCAATCCAGGCCAACTTACCGAGCATCAACTCCAACTTGATATGCTATGTATGTGATCTAATATGAATGTCAGGATAGCAACAACAAAATTCCACAGCAACGCAACAACAAACCAACATTGGCCATAAGCCCACCACTTAATATTTTACCCATAAATAGAGGAAATAAAATCACATGCTAATTCACATTTTTCAACAAAGAAAACAATACAACGAGTCAACCAAAATTTACTACAAATAAACCGTGTAATTATTCAGACTATTACGACTATTTTCAGTTAATTAATTATCGGCTAAAAGTTCTATTATTTCTTCTTTGTTCTAAAGTTCTCATTATGTCTCTGTTAAATTAATACTACACTATTATTAGAGCTTGTATTGTCCATAATATGGTTTTGCTATTTTATTAACTTCTAAATTTTCTACTGATTTAGCCTGCTAAATTTTGCTTCTACTATTTCTACTTTATACTATTTCCACTTTCTGCTATTTATAACCATATACCACACTATCACTTTATTAATAAGCCTACCACCAATTCCTGCTACTTATCTTAATTTATTCTAGTGACATACTACTGCAATTGATTAAAAAAATTCTATACTGATTATAAATCATAATTTAGCAAAGATTTATTATTATTTGGAAACTCCAACTTACCCTACTGACAATTCTAAATATGTCAGAATTACGCAAAACAAATAAAAGTGACTTTTAATGATATGAAACAACTCTATTGATAACTTTAACAATAATATTTACAACTTTAACAATCCTATTGACAACTCAATTGATAGTTCAAACAACTCTATTAGAATAGAAATTAACCCAAGTTAACTATTTATCCAAATACTTATCTCTAATTCAAAACTTCTACAAAATTATACTAACAATATTAAATCATTCTTATTAATATTATAATTATAATAATTATATATATATATATATATATATATATATATATATATATATATATATATATATATATATATATATATATATATATATATATATATATATATATATATATATATATATATATATATATATATATATATATATATATATATATATATATATATATATATATATATATATATATATATATATATATATATATATATATATATATATATGTTAGTAACTTAACAAATAATACAGTATATGTATATCAACACTTATCTCCAATTAAAGCTACAGTATCATTCCACTAATCAATTTCGCTACAGTGCCAACATATAGTCATTAGTATTATTTTGCTACAATAGGCCAAGCAATATAGGCACTTATATTTTTCCGCTACAGTATACCAAGCAATATAGACACTTGTATCTCTTTCGCTACAGTATGCCAAGCAATATAGATAATTATATTTTTACGCTACAGTATTGGAATATATATTAAATTGGATTCTCAATCATCTCTCAATTTCAATAATATATCAATTTCAAACACAAATGAAAATAATTTTACAACACAATCCCACATACCATTCGTTATATACCCTATTATAGAGTCAGAACCCCACCCTTACCTTATATTGAAGGTTGCTCTAACTCTCTGATTGCACCTAACTTTGCCTCCTCTTTGCACTTCTACATATCTCTTCCAAAACCCTTATTTTTTTCTTCTGCCAAAACCTATTCTTCTTTCTTTCTACTGATACTTCTATTTTCCTATTATTTCTAAACATATTTTATAATATAACTACTATACTATTATTCTTATTTTGCCTTGTTGGGATTAAATTTCTACACCTCCCTTTCTACTACTTTTAACATTAAAATAGACCCACATAAATAATAATAGTATTATTCAATATTAATTCTACAACTTAATCAACTAATTAATTCAACTAAGAACGACACAACTTAAATCAACATTTCACAACTTCGAAAATTTAATCAGAAAAACATTCGAAAATATTTATAAATAATTAATTAAATATTAGGCATTATAGCAGATGGTGCAAGAGAAGTTCTTGGAGGAGGAGAGAGAGGTTGTGACATACGGTCCAAGAGAAGTTCTTGGAGGAGGAGAGAGAGAAATTGTTGCAAACGGTGCAAGAGATGTTTTTGGAGGAGGAGAGGGAGAAGTTGTTGCAAACGGCGCGGGAGAGTGTCTAGAAGGAGCAAGAGGAGCGAGAGAGGATGAATGAGAAGAAGAGGACCGATAAGTGTACTCGTGATGTTCTTGACGTATAAGCTATATTTTGTTGTTATTATTGTCTGTGTATTTCAGTTTTGGATTGTATTTATGTCATTTTTATGATGCAGAACTTGAGTTTGTTGGTTATACTCAGGCACACAAATTCAAATCATATGGAAATTCGAGAGAATGTGGTTGAGAAAATTACGGGTAGTACATGTGCGACACATTGTTTTTTTTGCCAACCAGGGCAATGTTAACCCTCGCCACCAAATCAAAATATCCTTCGGAGACTAGAGATGATGATTCCGAGTAATGAACCCATTAGTGTGACATTAATAAATGAAAATTATTTGTAGTGACAAAAATAAACTGTCACCCATTCTTGTGGATATTAAGTTATGAGATATATGCTCGATATTGTCTCTGATGGTATTACAGAAGGATAGATGAAGAATAAGGTATTAGCTTAATCCATGTTATGTATACTTCTTAAACTAATTATTTTTGTTTTTATATCATAGTTTAAATTTTGTTCTAATTGTAGAAGCTTAGCATACAAAAACCATATTCAACAGAGGAAATTGATGACATCCGATCACGTTGGGCTTGTCTCTTCTTATCTCATTATGAAGCTCAAGAACAAGAACGATAGTTTCTATTGGTTGCTATAATATTATTTTGTATATGAATAAAGGTTTTCTTATTTTATCTTGATGATAACAATGTTAATTTTCACATTTGGTTTGAAATGATATATGATAGTCTGTTACATATTTTGTAGTTTTTGTGTAAAAAATAATACTGGCAAGCTAATAGATTTATTATAATGATATGATACAAACCAATGCAAATGATACAGGAAAAAAATGATACAGGGTGCCAATGAAATTGATAAATATAGCCAAAAAGCTTCATATTAAACCCATTGGTTTTTATCCAAAATCGAGGTAAATGAATACCTTATTACCTCATAATATAAACAAAACTGATAGCTATATGAAGCGTGCAACAAAATATAGAAAATAAAAATATATAGTTCCTAGGGATTGGATCCATGAACTTTTCAATATTAGCCACAATTTTTAAAACACTGAGGTGATAAGTGAAAACTTTTCATGACGACCTTAGTAACCTCGCCTGGGTTGCCTAGGTAAAATGATTTTCACGACCGATGTTACAAGCGTTATTTGTAGCAGTGATTCCTTCGATTATTAATACAACCGAGGGGAAAAACAACTCAAGCCATGCTTCGAATCCCAACTATTAAAGTTTATGTTTTTATTTATTTATAAGTGTAAACTAAATGATCTAACCCTTCAGTTTTCGATATACCCAGGAATAAAATAACTAAATTTTACTATGAAATCACTCGTTAAACAAATTTTACCTTAATCCTTACTTATATGAAGCTTCCTCAAACTCGTATGCATCATTCTTTGGGATGGATTGCAAGATAGAAAAATCTTCAATGTTCTTCTATACTGAACAAAACATTTTTCCTCCCTTGCAATCTATCTCACATAATGGTGTTGATGTTGTTATTGTTATTGTATTTTTGATCAATCTTTGAAAAGTACTCATTTGATAGATTGAAAGTGTAGAAAAATCATTCTTGCTTCAACTTACTCAAAGAAGGGAGCTCAACCTATGAAAAATTAAACAAAGAAGGGAGCTTAACCTTTGAAAATAAAATTTCTCATTGTTGGAACAAAGAACTTATCAAAAGATGAATATCAATGAAGATATTCAGTAGTAAGGGTAAATATTTGTTGTAAACAATTTATTTTAATATTCTGTGTAAACAGTGAAATTTCAATGAAAAATAATAAATATTCACCTCGATTTTTGTCATAATCAAGGTGATAGTTTAATTAAGAAGATAATTTACCTAGGTTTTCTTATAAAATCTAGGGGTATAATATTCAGATTTTACAATAAAAAATCTCGTTAAACAGATTTTACCTTAATACTAACTTATATGTAGCCGGCCCAAAGAGAAGAAATATTTACCACTGTTTGTTTCATGAGTTGCTACTACAAAAAATATTTTTGGATGGATTTTCCATGAAATTTTTTTATCTAAAAACACTCAAGAACTTGGGAAACAGATCTCTGGAATGGATTGCAAGTGCAGAAAAAATCTCATGGTGGGAACAAATAACTTATTAGAAGTTGGATAAGTTATGAAGTTCTTTTTGGGGGAACAAATAATATGCAACAAAATTTGGATATCACCAAAGATTTGTTGTAAACAATGTATTTTATTATTCTATATAAACAATGTAATACAAAAAAAGCTTATTCACATGAATTTTTTATTTGAACCAAGGGATATGTTTAGCGTTTGTTTTTGAGAATTTTAACCGGTCTTAAACAAATCTTTGTCGTCCATTTAATGATTATCAATGCTCAAGACTCTGTCATTAGTGATCCGCGTGAAATCTAAAAGACATCTATTATAAAAGCATGTTGAATATTAACATGTCTAACCTAAATGAAACATGAAGCGCTTGGAACTTAAAGGCACTTAGAAAAGTTCTCTATGATGGATTGCAAGAGTAGAAAATTATTTGGATTTAAGGTTTATTTTTAAAAAAAAATTATATGAGCTAAAAAATCATATTTTTGAATATTGATTTTAATTATCTTACCCTTTTTTTCATTAGAAACAAATGCATGCAAAATCCGTAGAGAATAATCTTGCACCCAACATTTTATATTCCCCAAAATTCAATAATTCAAAGATCTAAAATCTAAATCTTCAGGGGATTTGATTTTTATTTTAATATTCTGGGTAAACAATGTAACATTTAAAAAAAAAAATCTTACCCCTCAGTTTTCTAGATAAATTGAGAGATAAGATATACTAGTTTTGAAAATAATAAAAGTGTCGTTGTTGAGGTTCGAACCCATGTGCATATAAATTTACCCCTCAATTTTTAAATCACTGAGGTATTAAGTGGAACTTTTCATGACACCTGTAATACGGTGGGAGAACTGACTTAGTATTCCGCATTTGGTCGCAAATGTTATGGATAGCAAGAGTCGCCACCGACTTTTATTTTATCCAATAAAGGAAAGGGTGAAAAGAACAAGAAAGACCTTTTGAGAATTTTCTTGAGTTCGGGGGGTAGGTTATGAAACGGGAAGGTGTTAGCACCCTTTTCATCTATAGTTATCTACGGGCTCTTAATTTCTTGATCACTTTGAAAAATGCTATGTGCTTGTGTATGTTTGCAAATATTTTGAAAAAAAATGCCTAAGTGCGAAAATTTTGCAATGATTCTCATATCGTTGAGAAAGTATACAAAATGTTTGTTTTGAAAATGTTTGGAGTGTTTGGAAAGATGTTTGAAAATGCCAATGTAAGGCAATTTTGTAATGATTCTCGTATCGTTGAGAATATATACAAAATGTTTGTTCTTTAAAATGTGTTTTGAAAATAGTTGTTTTGAAAGTGTGAGGTGCAAAGATGGTTTTGTGAGTAAGAAATTACAAGCAATCTACCTACTAAAAAATTATTTATTCTTTTCCTCCTCCTTTAGATAGTGCTTGCCTACTATTGGTTAGTAAGAAGCCATATTATTGGATGTGAGGGACAGGCGTGGGTCATCGTACAGTCATAGAAGGCAACTTGTAATATACTTTAGCAATTTGTCATAAGGGACTAAGATCATTTATCTAAGAAAAAATCGAAGGATCATCGAGGGACTACGATCTTTTAATCAAGGGTCTTTGCTAAAGCATCCCACGTTCGAGGGACATGACTGTTTATATCCAAGGCAACAAGTGTGGGTTAACCCTAGATGTGCATGTGTGAAAAGTGTTTTGTTTTCATGTTTAATTTGTCTTGATTAGGGTTTTTCTATGTTTGTTTTTAAATCTTGCCATACAAACCCTAATTACTGACAATAATAAGAAAAACGATAAATTGCAGAATTTAAATGTCTTACTCTATTACAACGCTTTGGGAATGAGAGGTATAAATCTTGTGAATGAGGGGAGGAAAGCAATAAATCCTAATTATCTATTACAAACCATGTACATAAATGATAACGCAAAATAATAAAACGCGTAAAGATATGAAGTAGATGAGAGGAATTATTTTGATGATTTTTTAATGGAAAAGGTTCGATAATTTTAACCTAATAAAGCTAATTAGTTTTAATTACAAGAGAAGTTAACTAATTATTTAACAAAACCTAAAAACCTAAATTAATTAAAATTAAGGAGAAGGTAAAACCTAATTTTAAAGATTTATTTAGAAAATAATTTGAATATCAATTTGGAAAAGAAAATATTTTATAATGTAAAAGAAATTATAAAATTTAATCCTAAAAAATTTAACTAGCAAAATAAAATAAAGTGTTTTAAATTAAAAATATTTTTTAATTTAACTTAAAAATGCTTTATGATATTTTCTTATGAAATAAAAGAAATAAATAAAATGAAAAGAAAATGTAAGAAAATAATAAAAAGAAAAGAATTGGGCCCGTGGTGTTGAAAATTAATCAAGAGGTGAAAAGTAGCAAAAAGGTCCAAGTCAGTGTATTTTTGTTTGAAACAGAAAAAAGAAAAAAAGTTTGGATGGACCTACGTCTGAATAAGTAAAAATGGGGTGAGAACTTAGCAAAAAAAAAGAAGAAAAGGGCCCAAGTCAGGAAGGCCCATCGTTGTATTGATCTAGTGTGGCTGGCTTATGATGATGTATCATGGTCACTTGCTCTAGGGCGTTTGAATGGATTGCCTAATGACCAGATGGTGATGTAGATGAGTGTAGCGTGCGCTTCCTGGACTTGCCTGAATATGATCTCATGGAAGCAAATATGTGAAAATTAAAAGGGTACCGCTGAGGCTCGAATTCAGGACCCTACAGACAAATGACTTAGCACACACATGTTCTGCCACTAGGATGGATGTTTCATCCATTCATAACAAAAATTTCACTAAATTTATTATAAACTCATTCCTGATTGTACTTCATCCCCTACCTCACGCCAGAACAACAACACCATTGTTTTTGAAATTCTGAACTTGCTCATTTCTCAGCCATTTTTAAAAGTGTGAACAAGAAACTTGCTCCAAATTTCACCACGAATTCAGCCATGTAAATAACCTAAGATAACATTCAAAGATGAACATGAGTTTCTGTTGGTACCAAATTAAAAACTAATTTTTCTAAAACTTCAACTTCAAAATTCACATCACTCAGGCAAGATAAATGAAATGTAAGCGCGTGGTTAGCTTCAGGGCAATAATGTCTACATTTTTTATTCACAAAATAACCATTAATGATGCTTGTATAAGAAGTTCAAAGTTGAGAAAATATACCTCAAAACTGGAAATCATGTTTGGAGTTTGAGCACCCTGGAGGTGTTGTGATGATCTGGATAGTTTCACTAAACTCCTAGGAAGCTATTACAATGCTTACTTTGGATTGAGAGTGACTGGATTCTTCTGGAGAAGTCAAGTTGCCGGTAGCTGTTTTTGGAAATGGAGGATGATGAAGATCATTTTACAATGGTGTAGAAAGTGTTTGGATAACTTCTATATGAATTATAGAAGCTTTATGAATGATTTAGAGTGAAAATGCATGAGTGGATTATGTGTTTGAAGATCAAGGTCAGAATATGCAACAATGGAGGTTTTGAATGCCAATTCTGATTTTAGAGTGTTTGGGAGGGTTAGGAGGCATGTAAATTCGTGTCTTATATTTAAAATACTTCCTTTATTTTTAGAGGGAAGGTTTTAGAGGCTGAGATAACTTGGTTTACAAAGTCACATGTTATGGTTTGGTTACTTAGATTTGAAGCAAATTTGAAATAACATTGTTCCAGTGCATAATACCAAAGGATCCGAGATGGCTAGAGGCTCTAGACATGTTGATTATGGATTTGACATTGTGTATGTTAAGAAGAAACAATTGCAAGGCTCAAGGAGAGTGGAGTTTGTGATTAAAGTCACTTTTCAAAAATGGAAGTATGAAATTTGTTCCAAAAATAGAATGATCACTTGGACAATGGCTCAATCACTTGGATAATGGCTTAATCAGTTGTGTAAACATCTAATTATGGAGTGATTTACAATTTATAAGCCTTCAAAGTAAGATTTATGCAGCATGACTTGAGATTTGATCATGTGTTCTTCATGAAAATGACCTATAATTCAAGAATGGATGCCCAACTTCTTCTCTTCGAATCTCTTAGATCAAGTATGATAAAATGTGTTCTTTTACATTTTGAAAAGCTTGAAACATTATCTACAACCTTCATGTTGACCACTTTGGCTAAATCAACTTGGAACTTGGTGAAAAATTTCCAAGAAGTTGGGACAAAAATCTGACCAAACTTGTTGAAAATTTCACTAAGTGTTTTGTTAAAATGTCATGACTTTATGACCCTATATATCTTAATCCAAACATTTTTTGAACATAAAACATAAAGGAAAAAGTTTTAGAATTCATCAAGATCTACAACTTTCATGTTGAAAGTTTTCCTTGAATCATCTTGCATCTTAGTGAAAAATAATCATGAAGTAGTGAATTTATCAAGGTTAAAAACACTTAGAACTTTTCTAAGTATTGGAAATATTGACTTTTTGTTGACTTTTCTTGATTTTATTGATTCTTGATGATCAAGTTTGATATTTTTGAATGTCTTAATTATTCTTGATCTTTGAAATTCAATGTTGACCAAAAAAGTCAAGGTTTGACTTTTTGTGTGACTGTTGACTTTTCATCAATTGATCCAAATTTCAACTATCAATCCCTTGATATTTAGAAATGATTTGAGCCATGAAATTAGATCAATATATTATGTTTGAGTCCTTGATATCATGCTCCAAGTCATTAGGTCATGTACTAGGTCAAAAGTCAATGCTCAGTCATTCTCAATAAAACCCTAATTTTGACAATTTTGGCCCTTTGATGATTTGAGTGATTTTCTTGAGGACTTATGATAAAACCTTGATCAAATGATGAATATAACTTCAAAATGTTGATGTTGGCCAAAAATATTGAAGTTTGACTGTATGTTGACCATAATTGACCTTTTTACCCAATACAACTAGTTTTCAGTCATCTGAGCAATTGACTGAGTAAATTTGTGATGCAAGACTTGAAACATGGTATGAGAATTCTTGGAGACCTATAAGGAACCATGGAAGTCACTTGGGGAATTATAAGTCCAATTTTCTTTGAGAAAACCAAAACCCTAATTGTGGACTCTGCTTTGGAGGTGAGCTTGTCTGATCAACTCTTGAGCATCCTTGAGCATTTGAGAACCTTTATGAGAAATGTCTTGAAGAAAAGGGAGGGAAAATATTAGGGTATAATAGCTTCCCCTGTTCAATCTTCTTAAACCTGAAGAGTTAGATTGGCATGTCCTCCATTCGTGACTTGAAGGTGGAAGATGATTGAACACATAAGTACCCAGAAATTTGCACTCACTTGTGCACGAAGTAATGTTGTTGGTTGATTATGCCGGGAATGGGCTTAAAGATTTCATTTGGATATGAAATGAAGAGTTGTCAAATATGGGCTTATAGATGCCATCTGTTGTACCCCAAAATTTGCCCTCTCATTTATCAAGACTTTTCTCACAAGACTTCTTTGACTCAAGACAAGATTAGGGTTTGGTCAGCTCAAGACATCTCATCTTGCACTGATAACCCAAAATTAGGGTTTTGAGTTTGCACAAGGATTTTTGGACCACCAATTCTTCATGTGACTTTCATACATCATTTTGGACCCCTAAGATTGCTCATGATGAGTTTTAAGCCTTGAACCACATTTTTGATCAGTCAATTGGACAGTTGACCTAAAACTCAACTGTATTGGGGAAAAAGTCAACCATGGCCAATTTACAGTCAAACTTCATAATTTTTTATCCACATCAATATTTTAGACTCATATGTACCATTTGATCAAGTTTGGATCACAACTCCTCAAGAAATTTGATCAAATCATCAAAAGGGCAAAATGGTCAAAATTAGGGTTTTGACTAAGGAAGGGCAAATTCTAATTTTTAACCTAGCCAATGACCAATTGAGTTCAATCATGATTTCAAGGATTCAATGGAATCATCTTGACTTAATTACATATCTCAAAACATCACAAGTTCATTGGATTGACAGATGAAATTTGCAGTCAACTGATCAAAAGTCAACTGTATACTGAAAAGTCAAACTTTGCCTTTTTGGTCAAAATCAAGTGCCAAGGGTAATAATTCATCAAGTTATGTCAAAATGTGAAAGTTGTTCATCAAGAAAACCAAATTTGAAAATTAGGGTTTTGAATTTGAAAATTTTCATAACTTAAAATTTTTCTAAGTATAAAAATTTTCTTATTTTTTCTCAACTTTACACCACTTTTTCACCATGATGCATTTTGATTCAAGGAAACTTCCCAACATGAAAGTTGTAGACCTCAGTGAAATCTACAACTTTTATGCACAAACTTTTCCCTAAAGATGCTTGGATCTCAAGTTATAAATTTGTGAATACATGGTCATGAACTTCTTAACTTAGTGAAAATTTACCCTAATTTAGGCAGGTTTTGGACCCAACTTCATGGCAAGTTCCACCTAGTTCCAAGAGGTGTCTCAAAATTCATTTCAAATATGGATTATAGAGCATATTTCAAGCTTTCCAAAATGTCCAAGAACTCTCCAAGGTCATTTTTGAGTAGGGAGAATCGAAGAGAGGAAGTTGGCATTTTCTCACTTTTTGTTCAAGCTATTTTCATGAAGAACCAAGTTGCAAACCAAACCTATGACGGCTATTTCATGATTTACAGGTCCTAAAATTGCTACACACTCCTTAATTAAATTCAAACTCAGTTGACAAAGCCTCTATCCACGCTTTTGAACCTTTATCCAATTGATGATTTCACTTATGGCAAAAAAGTTCCATTGCCATTTTCATAAAGGGCAACTTTTGCAAACTTTGTGATCTTGAGCATTGGACATGTCCCCTTGATACAAGCAAGCACCACAGGTCTCAAGAAACTTGTACAAACCCATACCAACCCTAAAGCAAGCTGGTACAAGCATGAGAGTTTTGTCTTGTCACTTTACTTCAAGTACAAGAAAAGTTGCAAAAAGGCTAGGGCTTGTACAGCTGATAGAGAGCTGACTTTAGATCATTTCTGTACTAATATGCAAACAATATGCAACACATAACACACTTGGAAAGGACCTGAAACTCTCTCAAGCAAAGCACCAAAATCTGTCAAACACACATAGTTTCTGCACAAACATATCCAACTCTCATTTGGCTCGTGCGTTTTGTGTTTAGAGCATTCAAACACATTACATACTTGATATCAAACTAATCCAAGCGATCATCCCTGTTCTGTAACCTCTGTTTCATCATCTGCCATTGTTAACTTTGAAGCTTTCAGTTGGACTTGGTCAGGGAGTTCTAGCCATTTTCAGAGCAAGGTAAGGGTTGGAATAGATTCAGGGAAGCTCAAGGAAGCTCAAGCAATCATCAGGCCTCCATTAAAGTCCATGCATTTCCATACACGATTCCAGCTGAATGAGGTATTTTTTCAAACTCTATCTCCTTGTACAGGCAACCTCAAGCCACGATCTGTGAATGAAAATGTAGTTCTCATTATAACGAAGTTGTACATATCATTATCTTGTATTTATATTACTTGTGCTAAGAGAATTTGGAGTTTGAAATCTCTGAAAATTTTAGGTCACGATTTAGGGATTTCAAAATTCTCTTTGATCTTTGATAGTTAGATTACATAATTTATATGGTTGGAATCGTGAGCTCAAATGCTACATTTTTCATGTTATAAGTTTTCATTTTTATGCATGCATGAGGAAGTTACAGGTTGAACTGGCCAAGGCGTGAGGAAGAAGAAGGCAGGACAGGGATGAAGTTGTCTTGGGCTTTTTTGGCTTCCTAGGCTCGTTTTTGCAAACATCATCACCACTGTTTTGCTTTTTCACCCCCTGCTAACTCTTTCATATTTTTATATATTTTTTTCATTTTATATTTAATACTTTTATTTATTTTCTTTAATGATAAACAATTCTAAAAATGACTTAATTATATTTACACTTTTATTTTATTTTATTTTATTATTTCTCACATAAAAATTTAATTTATTTTGATAGGATTTAATTTATTTTCTTAATAAACTTATAAATGTAATTAAATATACTTGTTATTTTTATTCTACATTTCCTACTTACAAATACTTATTTTTTGCACATATTTAATTTTTAATATTTATATACAATGTTATTTATTATTTTTTTATACAAAAAACGCACAAGATAATAATATAGAAACATTATTTTTCTTTTAAGTAAAAATTAGGGTTTAACCCCTTTCCAAAAATTAAATCTTTTTTCTTATTTTTTTTTTAGGTTTAATTTAAATATTCTTTTATACAATAGCAAGACATAAAACATCTTTTCTTTACATATACATTGCATTATATTTTAAATATTGTATTATATTTATTTTAATTCGCGCAAATTCGATTTGGTTGTAATAATATATTTAGCTTTATATTTGTGCAAATCCCCATTCAAACTTGTATTCCCCCCTCCTATAAAATTGTTGTAATAGCTTAGTATATTTACATTATGCAATTTATTACTTTCCTATGCCATGATTAGTAATTAGGGTTTGTATGACAAGAACGAAACAAAACAAATAGAAAACCCTAAATACAAGACAAAATCAAAAGCATGAAAATAATACACTTTGCACACAAGCACCCTTAGGATTTCTCCCACTTGGTTGCCTAAAACAAAATGGCCATGTTACGCATGCAAAGTATATTGGCAAAACAAAACAAATTTAAGATCATAGCCCCTCGATGACGTTATTCAAAAGCTGCCTAAACAAAATGATCTTGGTCCCTCAAAATGCTAAGATACTTTGCAACATTGCTATCATGGTTATACGATTACCCACGCCCGTCCCGTTTACATCCAAAGATAGGGTTGCTTACCAAATCAATGGTAAGTCAACAATGTCAAAGGAATAGAAAATGCATAATAAGGACATTTGAGTAAGTAGATAGCTTCTAAGTTACTTGCTCCATTTCAAACAAAATCCTTGCTATTTTCAAAAACACATACACATTTCAAAAACATCTTACAAACATTGAAAACATTTTCAAAAAGACAAACATCTTTGTATACATTCTTACGAATGAGAATCATTACAAAGATTGCCTAAATGAATGGCCTCTTTTACAAAATACTTTCAAAACCACATCAAACACCATTTCAAACAAACCAAAGCAAGTGATCTAAGCAAGTAACTAAGAGCCCATGGAAAACCATGGATGAAAAGGGTGCTAGCACCTTCCTTTTTCATAATCTACCCCCCGAACTCAAGAAAACATCTCAAAGGTCTTTCCTGTGCTTTTTCACCTTTCCTTTTGGATAAAAGAAAAGTCGGTGGTGACTCTTACTAACCGCGACATTTGCGATAAAAACACAAAACCTCAAGTCAGTTCTCCCACCGCATCACAGAACTGGCGACTCTGCTGGGGAAATTTCTAAAAGTGGGGTTACCTTAGGATTTAGATCACATTTATTTGCTTACATTGTTTGAATTGTTTGCTTTATATTTTGGTTCTTTGTTTGGGTTTGAATCCTCCACCCGGATTTGGGAAACATCATAGGTAAATAGCAATACGTTGTGGAAACTATGCAGGGTATACCGACATGGTATAAGCAATAGCTATGTTAGTGTGACGTATTTGTGGGTACCAGTAGCCTTTGAGTTAATCAAAGAGAATACGGGGCCGCTGAGTGATGTCATGAAACACTAATGAACTTTTAGAACCCTTTACTTGACCAACTTGGCCTTTAGGATGTAGTGAGATGACCGGCTTTGGTGCAGTCCAAAGTTGGTAGATACTCGATACTTCACTCATTAAGGGTTGGCTTCTTGGGATATTTCGGTCGCCATTAAAGAGGCTTGAGCTGAAACAAGGACCAAGGAAACAATCCAGTGATATTGAGCTCCTTAGGACCCGGTTACTATTTTTAGGACGGGTTGAGCCAACTAAACTTCAAGAGGGTACTTACCTATGAAACCCCATGCAAGCCTAAAGTAAGAACTTGCTTGATTTGTTTGTGTATGCATGCTTGTACATAACATCATAGACATCATGAACATCATATGCATCCACTAACCATTTCAAGGATTTTGGAGATTCATCTTTATTCTTGTTTTGTACGATATGGATTCACTTCGCAGGAAAACTATCCAAGTCAACCTTGTAAGGATTCCTCCACAACTCAAAGATCTAGCTTCAAGGATCCCTGAGAACTCTCCATTCACCGAGAGACATGGTCGTCTACTCAACTGGGTCACCTCCAACACAGAGGAGGATATGATGAAGGTTCTGTTCCAGTTCTTTGACCCTTTGCATCATTGCTTCACATTTCTTGACTACCAGCTTGTGCCTACTTTGGAAGAATTCTCTCAACTCTTGAGGATTCCCATTCTCAATCAACTACCTTTCAACGGTACGGAAAGAGATCCAAAGCCAGAAGAGATTGCTCAAGCCCTACACTTGCACTCATCTGATGTCACAACTCATTGGGAAACTAGAAGTGGTGTCAAAGGCTTCTTGGCAAAGTTTTTATTTGAGAAGGCCCAAAGCTGTTGGAATTCCCTGGACTTGCAAGATTTTGAGGAGATTATAGCTCTTCTCATCTATGGGATGGTCTTGTTCCCCAATCCTGACCAACTCATAGATGTGAGTGCTGTCAAAATCTTCATGTCTTGCAACCCGGTGCCTATATTGCTTGGGGATATCTTACACTCTTTCCACACTCGTACAATGAGGAAAAGAGGCGTTCTTATGTGTTGCACTCCTCTCTTGGAAAGATGGTTTATTTCTCATCTTCCCCAATCAGTCTTAAAGAATGAGAAAGGTTTGAGGTGGTCACAAAGGTTAATGACGCTTAAACATTCAGATATCCATTGGTGTTCTCGGTCCAAAAAGAATGTTATCATTGTTGACCGTTGTGGGGAATTCCCTAATGTCCCTCTACTTGGCATTAGGGGAGGCATCACCTACAACCCATGTTTATCTCTAAGACAGTATGGTTATGCCCGAAGGGATGGCCCACATGATATGCTGATTTAGGGTTTGGTTTTCGACTACGACAACGACGATCAAGGTCTTCGCCAGAGATTCATCCGAGCTTTGAGGATGTTAAACAAGGTAGATAGCAAGACTTTGGGACACAAGAATTCCATCCCTCTTGAGCCTTACCTCAAGTGGGTACAAACCCGCGCTCAAAGTCTTATGATGCCTTATCCTTCCATTCTCCCAATGATTATTGAGCCTGTTAAGGAGGGATAAGTTCCATACACTATCCTACATCCCGACATGCCTACATCACTCGAAGACCTACAAAGGGATTGGATACAGCTCAAGGGAGAGCGTGATACTTTCGAAGCCCAATTCTACGCAAGCGAGAAGAAGGTTTTGGAACTCACTAGGCTACTTCAAGAAGAGCAGACTCTAAATACCTACATTGCACCAAAGAGGATGCGCAATGTCTTTTTATCTTAGAATTTTGTATTATTTTGCCCAAGGGGCATTGATGTACTCAAATTCTATCTTATTAATATAACGTGTGTTTCTTTTTGTTTTAAAACAAAAATGAATTTTTAAATCCTTGAAAGCATTGCATGTATGCATATCATTCATCATAAACACAAACAGGTCTTTGCAACAAGTTTCCTCATCTCTCTACTGTTTATTTCAGTAAGATGGATCTCGAACAGACGGTCAAAGACCTTCAAGCTCAAAACACACAATTTCAACAGTTACTCATGACCTTAGCCAAGGGGCAAGAGGAGATGAAGACTCTGCTGGAAAAAGAGAAAGAGAAAAATAAGAAAGAGAAGAAGCCAACTGCTGTGATAATCATGGGCAGAAGGTTTCAGGGATAATCTAGAAGGACCTTAGATTTTCCAGCAACGTCTGATGAAGGGGAAAGAAAAGGAAAAGAAACGGCAGTTCTGTCAAACTCTGAAGAAGAGGAGGAAGAGGAGGACTATTCTGAAGAGCAATACCCTTCGGCCGATGGTAAGTACAAACACCTTGAAGAGCGTTTAACCTCTATGGAAATACAGAGATTATCGGGTCTAGATTTTGAAGAGTTGGGGCTGGTGTCGGGAATTGTGATCCCACCAAAGTTTAAAGTGCCCTTATTTGCAAAATATGATGGGGTGTCTTGTCCTAAAATGCACCTCCGATCATATGTCAGGAAGATTCAGCCGCACTCTACCGACAAAGACTTATGGGTCCACTTTTTCTAAGACATTTTATCAGGAACGCAACTTGATTGGTTTTACCAATTAGAAAGGGCCAACATCCACAATTGGGAAGACCTGGCCGCAGCTTTCTATAAACAATACCAGTACAATGCCGATTTGGTGCCTACCCGTACTCAACTTCAGAGTATAGCTATGGCTTCAAATGAGGGCTTCAAAGATTACGCATAAAAGTGGAGAGATCTAGCCGGAAGAGCGCAACCCCCTCTGTCTGAAAGGGAGTTGGTGGACATGTTCTTGGGAACTCTATCAGGCCCTTTCTTCAATCATCTGATTGGGAGCTCCTCTGCAGGGTTTACTGAATTGATATTAAACGGTGAGAGGGTGGAAGCTGGTATAAGAAGCGAGAAGATTCATTAAGATTCGTCTGTCTCTGCAGTTGTGAAAAAACCACTGGGAGGAAGGAAGTATCTGCTGTTTATTCACAAAGGAATCAAGAAAGAATTGAACGCCGACCAGTGGTGGGGGCCGTTATGATCCCAAAGCCCACATCCAACCAGCCAAGAAATAACCAGCCAAGGGTGGAAAGGCCAATCCGGCAATTCACCAGGATTAATATGACTCTAGCCCAAGTTCTACCACATCTTCTGAAATTGAATCTGGCAACTTTAAAAGAGGCCCCAAAGAATCTCAATACTTCATCCCCTCATTATCATCCAAATGCCAGATGCACATACCATTCTGAAAGTCCAGGGCACGACACTAACAACTGTTGGGCTCTGAAAAACAAAATTCAAGACCTTATTAATGCAAAGGAGGTTGAGTTTGATTCACCTGAGAAACCAAATGTTATTTCCGCTCCGATGCCTAAGCATGGTCACAATGCCAATGCTGTCGAGGAAGATTTGTTTGTTGCCACAGTGGATGAAATTTTGACTCCGCTCCCGATCATTAAGATGAATTTGTTGAAAGCTGATATATTCCCAGGTTGTAATGAAGACTGCCATCTGTGTTTGTCCTCACCAACTGATTGCCCTCTGTTGAAGACAGGTATCCAACGCCTGATTGATAACCAAGAAATTCTGTTTGAGAATGCTCCCGTTTTACCCGTTCCTGTTAAAGACATTTCAATCATAACCATCTCCGCCAATCCTTCCAGGGCCCCTAAAAGACCCATTAGAATTACACCTGCTCCCAAAACTACTCCACTTAAGATCACAATGCCCGGGCCGGTCCCGTATGAGTCAGATAAAACAGTACCATGGAATTATGGTGGAGAAATCTACTACCATGGTATCAAACAAGATGAACCGACTGCCGAAGAAGAGAGCTCTGAAGAAGAAAATTCCGAAATCAGTAATATTGCCGGAACTAGCAAGATCACCCGTAGTGGTAGAATCTTCTCTCCAGAGATTGCCCCTCCAAAGGCAGTTTTTGGACCCGTGGCCATTCCGAAGATTACCTCTGCACCAGTGATTATACCTACAAGCGTACCTATCGACAAAGACGACAAAATTCATGTCCCTACCAATACTTCTACTGCTGAGAATAGAGGAAAAAACATTCAAGAGGAGCCTGTCCGGACGAAGGCTTAATCACTAGCTATCCCCGAAACATCCAAGAAGGAAATGGAAGAAATCCTGAGGATAATAAAGAAGAGTGATTATGATGTGGTTGAACAGTTGGGGCAAACCCCCTCCAAGATCTCTATGCTAGCATTGCTGTTGTGCTCTGAGGCACATGTGAAAGCTCTGGTAAAATTTCTGAAGGCAACTCATGTGCCGCAAGAGACGTCTGCTGACCAATTCCAAGAATGTGTGGCCAGTTTGACAGCTGATAACAGCCTGGGCTTCTCTGATGCTGATTTGACACCCAAAGGGAGAAAGCACAATGAGGTATTGCATGTCTCTGTGGAGTGTAGAGGAACAACCCTAGCCCATGTCTTGGTAGACACTGGTTCATCTTTGAACGTCTTACCGAAGAAAGCTCTTGACAGATTGAATTGCGAAGGGCTAATGTTGAAACCCAATAACATAATTGTGAGAGCATTTGATGGCTCGAAGAGGATGGTCCACGGGGAGGTGGACATCCCGATAAAGGTGGGAACTCAGATTTTCAACTCAACCTTCTATGTGATGGACATCTGTCCTTCTTATTCATGTCTGTTAGGACGCCCCTGGATCCACAATGCTGGTGCTGTCACCTCCATATTGCATCAGATGCTGAAGTACCCGGTCCAAGGAAAGATCATAATTGTCCATGGAGAAGAGGAGTACATGATTAGTCATCTGAATTCTTTCCGATATGTTGAGTTGGATGGCGAGTTCATTGAAACCCCTTTCCAACATTTCAAGGAGGTCTCTCAAGAAGTAGCGGAAACCAAGGCAGTATCCTCGATTCCCAAGATCACAAGACCTCTGCTTCGGATGTCATCTCTAAAGGATGCAAAGGCGGTAATAGAGGAGGGTGGATGCACCATCTGGGGACAACTTCCAGACATTCCGTATAAATCAGACAAGTTTGACTTAGGGTTTACTTCAACTGCTCAGAAGGCTGTGCGCCGCACCCGTGCCGGAGGGCCACCTGTGAAGATTAGCAACCAAGGGGTCAATGCAGTAGAAGACAATGAAGAGGATGGCAGCTTGGAAGATTGGATATTTCCTACTGTCAACGGAGGACTTCGCAACTGGGAAGCCAGAGACTTTATCCCAATAACTTTCATATCTCAGTAATTTATCTTCTACATTTCTATTGGACTTGTAATATTCACGAACAATTCACACTTTGAAAACCTTGTGTCTTACCCGAGGCACAATGGTCCATTTGTAAGGGTTTTTATTTTATCTTCATATGACATTCAATGAATCATGGACGCTTTTCCACATACAAATCTTTTGTGCTCATTGTCTTTCTTTTACATTTTATTGTTTAAAGATGGCTATACCCTTACACACACCCACACTCACAAATGCAGGTACCCCTCCATTCCGGATCCCATGGGTAACGATACTGCTATAGCCTTCAGTGACTCTGAAGATCTGATCTACCAAGCCGAATACAAAGGCGAGGAAGATTGTGAGGTGCCAGGGGAATTGGCCAGACTACTACAACAAGAGGAAAGAGCTATTCAGCCTCATGAGGAGCTGTTGGATACAATCAACTTGGGTACCGAGGAAGATAAAAAGGAAATCAAAGTGGGTGCCAATTTAGAGCCGAGTGTCAAGGAGCGCCTAATTCAGCTATTGTATGATTATGTTGAGATCTTTGCTTGGTCATACGAAGACATGCCAGGACTTGATACAGACATCGTGGTACATCATCTACCCACAAGAGAAGACTATCCACCAGTGAAACAAAAAGTCCGCCGCATGAGACCTGACATGTCAGAGAAGATCAAAGCAGAAGTCATGAAACAGTTCAATGCTGGATTTCTGGCTGTTACTTCCTATCCTCAATGGGTTGCCAACATTGTTCCCGTGCCTAAAAAGGACGGCAAAGTAAGAATGTGCATGGATTATAGAGATTTAAACAGGGCCAGCCCTAAAGATGATTTTCCACTTCCACACATCGACATCCTGGTTGATAATACGGTCCAACACAAAGTATTTTCCTTTATGGACGGATTCTCAGGATATAACCAGATCAAAATGGCACCTGAGGACATGGAGAAAACTACATTTGTCACACAGTGGGAAACATTCTGCTACAAAGTGATGCCATTCGGACTGAAGAATGTTGGGGCAACCTATCAGCGCGCCATGGTAGCTTTGTTTCATGATATGATACATCATGAGAGAAAGGTCTACGTAGATGACATGATAGCCCGATCACAAACTGAAGAGGAACACCTTGATCACTTGCAAAATTTATTTGTGAGGTTGAAGGAGTACAAGTTAAGATTGAATCCAAACAAGTACACATTCGGAGTCTGGTCCGGTAAACTCTTAGGTTTCATTGTCAGCAACAAAGGCATCGATGTTGATCCTGCCAAGGTCAAAGCGATACAAGAAATGCCTTCTCCTTGTACTGAGAAGGAAGTCAGAGGATTCTTGGGACGCCTGAACTATATTGCCAGATTCATTTCTCACCTAACATCTACTTGTGAACCAATCTTCAAACTATTGAAGAAAGATCAAGTAGTCAGATGGAATGATGAATGTCAGATTGATTTCGACAAAATCAAAGAGTATTTACAAGAGCCTCCTGTCTTGATGCCACCAGTCGAGGGAAGACCATTGATCATGTATCTGACCGTTTTAGAGAACTCAATGGGGTGTGTATTGGGGCAGCATGACGAGTCTGGCCGAAAAGAGCATGCTATTTACTACCCGAGCAAAAAGTTTACCGACTGTGAAACCAGATATTCACTACTCGAGAAAACTTGATGCGCTCTGGTATGGGCTGCTCGCCGGCTAAGACAGTATATGTTGACTCATACCACTTTGTTGATATCTAAGATGGATCCGATAAAGTACATCTTTGAGAAGCCTGCTCGGTCTGGGAGGATAGCTAGATGGCAGATGATCCTAACAGAATATGACATACAGTACACTACCCAAAAAGCTATAAAGTAGCGTAATAGCTGATAATCTTGCTCATCAAGCTGTAGAAGATTATCAGTCCATGAAGTTTGAATTCCCAGACGAAGACATCATGACATTAGACAATTGTAAAGAAATCAGACCCCATGAAGGACCTGGACAAAGATCCCGATGGACCCTATTCTTTGATGGGGCATCCAATGCACTTGGTAATGGTATCGGCGTTATACTCATATCTCCGGAAGGGTGCCATACTCCCTTTATTGCCAGACTTTGCTTCAACTGTACGAACAACATGGCGGAATACGAAGCATGCATCTTTGGTCTCAAGGCTGCCATAGACTTGGGAATCAAATCTTTAGATGTGTTTGGATATTCAGCTTTGGTCATCAGTCAGATCAAAGGAGAATGGGACACTAAGCATCCAAACCTTATCCCTTACAAAGAACATGTTTTGACATTGTTACCACGTTTCGAGCAGATTACCTTTCGAGCATTTCCCGCGAGAAGAAAATCAGCTAGTAGATGCTCTAGCCACAATGTCATCTATGTTTAAACTTAATTGGGATAACGAGGCTCCCCAGATCACCATTGAACGAATGAATGAACCAGCACATTGTCACGAGATTAATACTGAAGAAGTAGTGGACCAGCCTTGGTTTCATGAAGTCAAAAGGTATCTCGAGGCTCAAGAATATCCAGAAGGAGCTTCAATCAATGATAAAAAGTTCCTAAGGAGATTCTCCGCTAAGTTCTTCCCAAGTAATGGCATCCTATACAAACGTAATCATGATTCTATTCTGCTCCGTTGTGTGGATAAGATTGAAGATGAAAAGATTATGGCTAAACTACATGAAGGTACCTTTGGCACTCACTCTAGTGGGCATACGATGACGAAGAAAATCCTACGGGCAAGCTATTATTGGTCTACCATGGAATTAAACTTCTATCAACACTCCCTGGCATGTCATAAGTGTCAAATCTATGCAGACAAGGTGCACGTGCCTCCGGTTCCTCTAAATGTCTTAACAGCTCCTTGGCCCTTCGCTATGTGGGGAATCGATATGATTGGGGAGATCAAGCCTACAGCCTCCAATGGACACCGCTTCATTCTAGTGGCCATTGACTATTTCACAAAGTGGGTCGAAGCAGCTTCCTTCGCATCTGTTACTAAGAATATTGTTGCCCGCTTCATCAAGCATAATCTTATTTGCCGGTACGGTATCCCAGAAAGGATCATCACTGATAACGGTACGAACCTTAATAATACTATGATCACCGCCTTGTGCGAGCAGTTCAAGATTCAACATCATAATTCATCCCCCTATCGGCCAAAGATGAATGGTGCAGTCGAAGCTGCTAATAAAAACATTTAAAAGATCATACAAAAAATAACAGTCACCTAAAAGGACTGGCGTGAGATGCTACCGTTTTCTCTCCATGGGTACCGTACCACGGCTCGCACATCAACTGGGGCAACACCCTATTCTTTGGTTTATGGCATGGAGGTTGTCTT
Organism: Vicia faba; assembly: GCA_948472305.1. Classification (NCBI taxonomy): domain Eukaryota; kingdom Viridiplantae; phylum Streptophyta; class Magnoliopsida; order Fabales; family Fabaceae; genus Vicia; species Vicia faba. The sequence continues at coordinate 148,761,742 of OX451741.1, read as the reverse complement.
GCCTATTGAGGTTCAGGTCCCCTCTTTGAGAATTATGAAAGATGCAGGTTTGAGTGAGAACGATTGGATCCAAACCCGACTTGATCAATTGAACTTAATTGATGAAAAGAGACTTACTGTTGTTTGCCATGGTCAGATGTATCAAAAACGGATGATCAAGGCTTTCAACAAGAAAGTCAGATGCCAGGTATATCAAGTTGGAGATCTAGTGATCAAACGCATTATCTTACCACAAAGTGATCCCAGGGGAGAATGGACTCCTACCTATAAGGGATCATTTGTAATCAAGAACATCTTCTCCGGTGGGGCAATGATCTTAACCACCGTGGACGGTGACGACCTGCCACACCCTGCGAATGCTGACATGGTCAAAAGATACTACGCATAAGAGACCCGCTAGGTTGACACACCTAGGCAAAACAAGGGCATCCCGGCGAACCAAAAGGTTCAGGCAAAAATTAGGGATAAAATAAAAAAAATCTGTACACCCGGCAAGTTGAAAACCCGGAAGGGCGACTTGGGCAAAAAAGGGTTTCCCGATGGACTGAAAACCCGAAAGGGCGGTCCAGGAAAAAGTTAGGGAATCAAAGCGTATGACTATGTCTCGTTGGATCACTTTAAGGATGACTTCAATCTTTTCACAGACAAGCTCTAAACTTCTGATCAATTCAATCATCTTCGGACGAGGTAACAAATAGACAAGATATTCAGAGATACGGAGGCTATAGCAGAATGGGAACCCCATGGGATTATCGCACATAGCTATCTTTCTTTGTATAATTTTTTCTTATTTTTATGACACCATCCTCTTACTAGGATGTCTGTCTGCTTTGTACAAAATAATTATTCAAAGTGAATACAAAGATATCTCTTTAAAGTACAAAAAACTATTTGCCTTTTTCTTTACACTTGTGTTTTATTTGCAAAAACGTCCAATGATTCATTAATGAACATATGCATTTGAATATAATTATTGTTTACAAATAAACAAAATGGAAAAGAACAATTACTGACAGGTTGAAAGAATAGGAAAATGTCTTTAGGCTATTCCATGAGCAATCCCTACAGTACGTCATTAAGATCCCCAGCGGAGCTGAAACTTCAAGCTATTAATCCCCAGTGGAAACCATCCAGTTTCTCCAAATTCCCCAGCAAGTTTCCTTGAAGCCTGAAAATCAACTGGATAACAGTTAACTTCTGTTACTCCCCAACCTAGGCAAAACTCCCCAGTAGGGTGACAGACGACCGAAACTCCTAAACTTTTTCCAAACAGGAATACACTTTTTTCCCACAGAGTTTTCTTTGTTCCCCAACAGAACAAAGATTCCTTTTGTTAAATCCCCAGTAGAAGTCATCAAAATTCTCCGGATTCCCCAAGAAGATTACTCAAGAAGTATGTGGAATTGCTCACAACAAAATTTTTGTCAATTACTCCAACTTCAAGACATGAAGAATCCACATATCCTCAACAGCAATCAAGGACTTATTTTCCTCAGCAATACAGCGAATCAGCTTACATGCGCATACATTGCATCCACATATCATAAACATTGATAAAACACGTATATTGCATCATACATTTCATGCAACATAATTTTGTGTTCCAGCTAACATTTTACCCTTTTCGGGATAAAATTAACAGCTACCGTTAAACAATGTGCAATCATGATACAATACAGATACGCTCCAGACACGGAAGCCATTATGTTACTCATTCAGAGTTCAACTATCAGATACAGTACAGATACGCTCCAGACGCGGTTGCCATTCTGTTACTCATTCAGATCCATCTTTCAGATACAGTACAGATACGCTCCAGACACGGTTGCCATTCTGTTACTCATTCAGATACAGCTTTCAGATACAGTTCAGATACGCTCCAGACACGGTGGCTATTCTGTTACTCATTCAGGTTTCCAAAGTTCAGATACGCTCTAGACACGGTTGCCATTCTGTTACTCATTCAGGTTTCCAAAGTTCAGATATGCTCTAGACACGGATGTCGTTCTTTTACTCATTCAGGTTTCCAAAGTTCAGATACGCTCCAGACACGGATGTCATTCTGATACTTATTCAGACTTCAAGTACAGATACAACTCAGATACGCTCCAGACACGGACATCATTCTGATACTCATTCTTTCAGCTTGCAAGTTGCAATTCAATAAAAATCCTTGGATGGCATCTACAAGCCTATCTCCTCAAAAAGATTCTGTCACCTCTCCAAATGGCATCTTTAAGCCCATTTCCTCAACTACACTTTGTTGAGTGCAAATTTACGAGCACTCTAGTGTCCAATCATCTTTTACCTTCGAGTCACGAACGGCAAAGCTCGCCAATCTAACTCTTCAGGTTCAAGAAGATTGAACGGGGGAAGCTGTTGTACCCCAAAATTTTCCCTCTTATTTATCAAGACTTTTCTCACAAGACTTCTTTGACTCAAGACAATATTAGGGTTTGGTCAGCTCAAGACATCTCATCTTGCACTGATAACCCAAAATTAGGGTTTTGAGTTTGCACAAGGATTTTTGGACCAACAATGCTTCATGTGAGTTTCATACATCATTTTGGATCCCTAAGATTGCTCATGATAAGTCTCAAGCCTTGAACCACATTTTTGATCAATCAATTGGACAGTTGATCTAAAAATCAGCTGTATTGGGGAAAAAGTCAACCATGGTCAATTTACAGTCAAACTTCATAATTTTTTATCCAAATCAACATTTTAGACTCATATGTACCATTTTATCAAGTTTGGATCACAACTCCTCAAGAAATTTGATCAAATCATCAAAAGGGCAAAATGGTCAAAATTAGGGTTTTGACTGAGGAAGGGCAATTTCTGATTTTTAACCTAGCCAATGACCAATTGAGTTCAATCATGATTTCAAGGATTTAATGGCATCATCTTGACTTAATTACATAGCTCAAAACATCACAAGTTCATTAGATTGATAGATGAAATTTGCAGTCAACTGATCAAAAGTCAACTGTATACTGAAAAGTCAAACTTTGCCTTTTTGGTCAAAATCAAGTGCCAAGGGTCATAATTCATCAAGATATGTCAAAATGTGAAACTTGTTAATCAAGAAAACCAAATTTGAAAATTAGGGTTTTGAATTTGAAATTTTTCATAACTTGGAATTTTTCTAAGTATACAAATTTTCTTATTTTTTCTCAACTTTACACCACTTTTTCACCATGATGCATTTTGATTCAAGGAAACTTCCCAACATGAAAGTTGTAGAACTCCATGAAATATACAATTTTTCTTAACAAACTTCTCCCTAAAGATGCTTGGATCTCAAGTTATAAATTTGTGAATACATGGTCATGAACTTCTTAACTTAGTGAAATTTTGCCCTAATTTAGGCAGGTTTTGGACCCAACTTCATGGCAAGTTTCCACCTAGTTCCAAGAGGTGTCTCAAAATTCATTTCAAAGATGGATTATATAGAACATTGCAAGATTTCCAAAATGTCCAAGAACTCTCCAAGATCATTTTTGAGTAGGGAGAATCGAAGAGAGGAAGTTGGCATTTTCTCACTTTTTGTTCAAGCCATTTTCATGAAGAACCAAGTTGCAAACCAAACCTATGCTGGCTATTTCATGCTTTAACGGTCCTAAACTTGCTACAAACTCCTTAATTAAATGCATACTCAGTTAACAAAGCCTCTATCCATGCTTTTGAACCTTTATCCAATTGATAATTCCACTTATGGCAAAAAGGTTCCATTGCCATGTTCATAAAGGGCAACTTTTGCAAACTTTGTGATCTTGAGCATTGGACCTATCCCCTTGATATAAGCAAGTACCACGGTTCTCAACCAACTTGTACAAACTCATACCAACCCTAAAGAAAGCTGGTACAAGCATGAGAGTTTTGTCTTGTCACTTTACTTCAAGTATAAGAAAAGTTGCAAAAAGGCTAGGGCTTGTACAGATGATAGAGAGCTGACTTTAGATCATTTCTATACTAATATGCAAACAATATGTAACACATAACACGCTTGGAAAGGACCTGAAACTCTCTCAAGCAAGCAAAGCACCAAAATCTGTCAAACACACACAGTTTCTGCACAAACATATCCAACTCTCATTTGGCTTGTGCGTTTTGTGTTTAGAGCATTCAAACATATTACATACTTAATATCAAACTAATCTAAGCCATCATCCTTGTTCTGTAACCTCTGTTTCACCATCTTCCATTGTTAACTTTGAAGCTTGCAGTTGGACTTGGTCAGGGAGTTCTAGCCATTTTCAGAGCAAGGTAATGGTTGGAATAGATTCAGGGAAGCTCAAGGAAGCTCAAGCAATCATCAGGCCTCCATTAAAGTCCCTGCATTTCCATACACGATTCCAGCTGAAGGAGGTATTTTTTCAAACTCTATCTCCTTGTACAGGAAACCTCAGGCCACGATCTGTGAATGAAAAATGTAGTTCTCATCATAACGAAGCTGTACATATCATTATCTTGCATTTATATTACTTGTGCTAAGAGAATTTGGAGTTTGAAATCTCTGAAAATTTTAGGTCACGATTTAGGGATTTCAAAATTCTCTTTGATCTTTGATAGTTAGATTACATAATTTATATGGTTGGAATCGTGAGCTCAAATGCTACATTTTTCATGTTATAAGTTTTCATTTTTATGCAAGCATGAGGAAGTTACAGGTTGAACTGGCCAAGGCGTGAGGAAGAAGAAGGCAGGATGGTGATGAAGCTGTCATGGGCTTTTTTTTGACTTCCTGGGCTCGTTTTTGCTAGCATCATCACCACTGTTTTGCTTTTTCACCCCCCTGCTAACTCTTTCATATTTTTATATTTTTTTTTCATTTTATATTTAATACTTTTATTTGTTTTCTTTAATGATAAAAAATCCTAAAAAAGACTTAATTATTTTTAAACTTTTATTTTATTTATTTTTATTATTTCTCACATAAAAATTTAATTTATTTTGATAGGATTTAATTTATTTTCTTACTAAACTTATAAATGTAATTAAATATACTTATTATTTTTATTCTACATTTCCTACTTACAAATACTTATTTTTTGCACATATTTAATTTTTAATATTTATATACAATGTTATTTATTATTTTTTTATACAAAAAATGCACAAGATAATAATATAGAAACATTAATTTTCTTTTAAGTAAAATTTAGGGTTTAACCCCTTTCCAAAAATTAAATCTTTTTTGTTATTTTTTTTTAGGTTTAATTTAAATATTCTTTTATACAAAAGCAAGACATAAAACATCTTTTCTTTACATATACATTGCATTACATTTTAAATATTGTATTATATTTATTTTGACTCACGCAAATTCGATTTGGTTGTAATAATATATTTAGCTTTATATTTATGCAAATCCCCATTCAAACTTGTAATCCCCCCTCCCATAAAATTGTTGTAATAGCTTAGTATATTTACATTACGCAATTTATTGCTTTCCTATGCCATGATTAGTAATTAGGGTTTGTATGACAAGAACGAAACAAAACAAATAGAAAACCCTAAATACAAGACAAAATCAAAAGCATGAAAATAATACACTTTGCACACAAGCACCCTTAGGGTTTCTCCCACTTGGTTGCCTAAAACAAAATGGCCATGTTACGCATGCGAAGTATCTTGGCAAAACAAAACAAATATAAGATCATAGCCCCTCGATGACGCTATTCAAAAGCTGCCTAAACAAAATGATCTTGGTCCCTCAAAATGTTAAGATACTTTGCAACATTGCTATCATGGTTATACGATGACCCACGCCCATCCCGTTTACATCCAAAGATAGGGTTGCTTACCAAATCAATGGTAAGTCAACAATGTCAAAGGAATAGAAAATGCATAAGAAGGACATTTGAGTAAGTAGATAGCTTCTAAGTTACTTGCTCCATTTCAAACAAAATCCTTGCTATTTTCAAAAACACGTACACATTTCTAAAACATCTTACAGACATTGAAAACATTTTCAAAAAGACAAACATCTTTGTATACATTCTTACGAACGAGAATCATTACAAAGATTGCCTAAACGAATGACCTCTTTTACAAAATACTTTCAAAACCACATCAAACACCATTCCAAACAAACCAAAGCAAGTGGTCTAAGAAAGTAACTAAGAGCCCATGAAAAACCATGGATGAAAAGGGTGCTAGCACCTTCCCTTTTCATAATCTACCCCCCGAACTCAAGAAAACATCTCAAAGGTCTTTCCTGTGCTTTTTCACCTTTCCTTTTGGATAAAAGAAAAGTCGCTGGCGACTCTTGCTAACTGCGACATTTGCGATAAAAACGCAAAACCTCAAGTCAGTTCTCCCACCGCGTCACACCATCCAAATTAACTGTTGATAGAGAAATTAGACTAAGTCTATGCTCGAATTTAAATGGGAGAAGTATTAGAATAAATCTTTGGTGGATTTAATCTGAGCCGGAAAATGTCTACTGCAAGGAGTATCAGAATAAATCTTTGGTCGACTTCACCTGAGCCAAAAAATGTCTACGGGAAGAAGTATCAGAATAAATCTTTGGTCGATTTAATCTGAGCCAGAAGATATCTACGTTCGTTTTTAACTTGGAGAACTATCAGAATAAATCTTTGGTGGATTTAGTCTGAGCCAGAAAAGATCTACTGGAAAAAGTATCAGAAGAAATATTTGGTCGACTTAACCTGAGCCAGAAAATGTCTACTGGAAGAAGTATCAGAATAAATCTTTGGTCGATTTAATTTGAGCCAGAAAAGGTCTACTGAGAGAAGTATTAGAATAAATATTTGATAGATTTAATCTGAGTCAGTAGAGGTCTTTAAATCTTTAACTGGGAGAAGTATCAGAATAAATCTTTGGTCGATTTAATCTGATCCAGAAAAGGTCTATTGAGATAAGTATCAGAATAAATCTTTGGTCGATTTAATCTAAACCAGCAAAGGTCTTTAAATCTTTATTTGGGAGAAGTATTAGCATAAATCTTTGGTCAATTTAATCTGAGCCAGAAAAGGTCTACTGAGAGAAGTATCAGAATAAATCTTTAGTTAATTTAATCTGAGCCAGTAGAGGTCTTTAAATCTTTAACTGGTAGAAGTATCAAAATAAATATTTGTCGATTTAATCTGAACCAGAAAAGGTCTACTGAGAGAATTACTAGAATAAATCTTTGCTTGATATAATCTCAGCTAGCAGAGGTCTTTAAATCTTTAATTGGGAGAAGTATCAGAATAAATCTTCAGTCGATTTAATCTGAGCTAGAAAAGGTCTACTGAGAGAAGTATCAGAATAAATCTTTGATCGATTTAATCTGAGCTAGCAGAGGTCTTTAAATCTTTAATTGGGAGAAGTATCAGAATAAATCTTTGGTCGATTTAATCTGAGCCAGAAAAGGTCTACTGAGAGAAGTATCCGAATAAATCTTTGGTCGATATAATATGAGCCAGCAAAGGTTTTTAAATCTTTGGTCGATTTAATCTGAGCCAGTAAAGGTCTACTGAGAGAAGTATCAGAATAAATCTTTAGTCGATTTAATCCGAACCAGTAGAGGTATTTAAATTTTTAACTGTGAGAAGTATCAGAATAAATCTTTGGTCGATTTAATCTGAGCCAGAAAAGGTCTACTGAGAGAAGTATCAGAAAAAATCTTTGGTCGATTTAATCTGAGCCAGTAGAGGTCTTTAAATCTTTAATTGGGGGAAGTATCAGAATAAATCTTTGGTCGATTTAATCTGAGCCAGAAAAAGGTCTACTGAGAGATGTTTTAGAATAAATATTTGTTCGATTTAATCTGAGCTAGAAGATGTTTGAAGGGAGTGTCCATCATGTAGATATTTTCCCTGTCTTGTTTCAGGGAATAACCTATAATCTGTTTTGGGGATTTGTTGATGATATCGGTCTGTCGATTGATTCTTCCTAAAAATGTAAAGAGTTAACTGTATGCAATGTCATGATGTATGAAATGAATTGCGTAATGATGTTATCAAAATAAATGAGACTGTGCTACATGCGTTTCGTATGCATATATTATGACGTATGAATGTGTTTTGAAGTGTATTTGTAAGCTCGTGCTGTATTTTGTCTGGGAAAATAAATCTGTGACTATTGCTGGGGATAAAGAGTATGTGTATCTTTAATCTTGTCTAGAATGCTTCCGATGGGGATTCTTGTTTACTTGTTTGAGTAAACTCTGCAAGGGATGTTGACTTCCTACTTGGGGAGTAGAGTTTAGGAACATTGGTTGTTCATTGCTCTACTGGGGAATTTAATTCTTATATACCCTGACTGGGGATAAAAGAGATGGATAACCTTCTGACTTGTCTGGGGAGAATAATTCCTATATACCCTGACTGGGAATAAAAGAGATGGATAATGTTCCGACTCGTCTGGGGAGGATAAAGTTAACTGGTATCCAGTCTGGTTCCAGGTTTCGTAGCGAATCTACAGGGACAGTGGTGATTTCACTGGGGAGAGGAGTTTTGCCGGTGATTCGTAGCAATCTGAGAAACAGATTCAAGTTGGGAAGACTGTAATTTGTTGGGGAAATAAACCCTGGTGATGGAGAAATATTCTACTGAGGAAACAAACTCTTCTAGAGAAATTGAATTTACAGTTTTCAAACTCAGTCGGGGAAGAGAATTTGTGAAGATTACTCTGTGGGGATAATCTCATAGGAGTGATTTATGGACAACTTGAACGTCATCCTAACTTCTAGAATCTTGAGTAAATGCTCATTCCTGTTCTTATGCATATATTTGTTAACAGTTAATCATGTTCATATGCACATGTTCATTCAATTTAGTCATTGGACATTTTTGCAAGCAAACAGAAAAACAAAAAGTTTGAACTTTAAGGTGTATCTGTATTGATAATTTGCCTATAAACAAACATTTTTTGTACAAAGAGACATAAATCCTAGTAAGAGAAAATCGTCTTGAAATAAAACGAGTACAAAGTGAAAATATATATAGCCATGTGGAAATGAACTCATTGGGTTCCAACCCCACTATTGCCCCTATGCCTTTGAACATCTCACCCCTTGCTGTCGGAAAAAGTTGATTGAAATGGTCTGTACCATTTGAAATTTTGACTTTGGTAATAAAGTTGGTTGTAAGTGATCCAACGGGACATAGTTGTACGCTTAAATCCCTAATTTTTGCCTGGACCGCCCTTTCGGGTTTTCAGTCCACCATGATACCCTTTTTTGCCCAAGCCGCTGTAATACCCCAAATTTTTCCTACCCTTTCGCTTTTATCTGGTTTATGCATTTTGTGCTCCTTATTCCATCTGCATATCCTCCATTAGGTCATTTAACACAACATGCATTCACTAACAATAAGGCTTGGCACAAGGATGAAGGATCTTGAAGAATTAGGGTTTCTTTAAGGCTTTGAGGCTCTTATCTTCATCCAAGGGATTCAAGCTGTTTCTTCAATGCATGAGAAAGATACATGGTTGTTTATACATGCCATTCTACAAGAGTCTCCTTCTAAGGACAATAAGCTAAGACATTGACCGCTTTCTTCTGTTCATCGCCATTCTGTGATTCAAGGTTTATTTCCCTGAACGTGTGGCCTTCAAGAGGATTTCCTTATGAGGTCTTAAATTTAAGGTAACCTCATCATTGTTAGTTCGACTGAATGGAATTAAGGATCATTGAAGATGCAAGTCAATTGGAATTTATTCATTAATATTTGAAGCGAATTCGAGGTTCACTTAATTCATCTTCCATTATTCAAGATCTAGGAATGGCATATAAGCGGATTTGGTTTCAGTTCTTTGTGAGATATCAAATTGGATTCAAGTTTTTATGCCAGATGTCCCATGATAAATTTCAAACGTCAATTTGGGAAAGTTAATTTTTGACAAAATTTCCATTTAAATCTATGACACTTTCATTTGGGTTTCAACATTTGGAGGGAAATCATGGTGTGACAAATCAGAACATGGGATAAAAGGGGTCTCAAAGCAAGTTTCATCAATGGTCCAAATATGCAAGATCATGCAAGTATGACTCAAATAAGCCTATCCCCCAATCCCATTCAAAAACTTCAAGCAATATTCACCATGAGTCATTCGAAGTTCTACCATAAATTAAGGCATTTCATTCAATCAATATGTTGTCAGATCACAATACAGATTCAAGAAGAAATATTTCAAACCATTACACTATATTTCCTCATAAAAAAAGAATCCTATGTGACTGCCAAATTGGAACTTAGTCCTAGGGCTGCCCATGTTTCTTCCACTATGCCTCATGAGTTTTGAGATTTGGCAATGGGAGATGTGATCAACACTGTCTTGGCTAAGGATACTTGCATTTTTTACAACTTGCTTCATGTAAAGGTCATTAATATTGCTGCCTCACCCATAGAAACCTGTATTCAACAAAAGGAAGAATCTAGCATCGGGTTTAATCCATGTTATAACTCAACTATTCCATGATCATCACATCTGTAACATACATTCACATAATTCATTTAAATACAACCCTACAACTTTCAAGAATGAGTTTGATTCACATGACTACGACATACTCGTGTTGCCAATTCAAATTCAAGCTAAGTGTGATACATGTACATGGGGATATAATTCATAATTAGTTTAGATGCATTACCTCTTCATCATTTGTGCAAACAGTTTCTCTATGAGACTTGAATAACTTCAACCATTCGAGTATAAAACCGAAGACTTTGGAAATTGTCTCATAATAATTACAAACCATTATCATCAAGATTGCGGCATAAATTAACATGCAGTCTTCTTCATATTCTAGCATTATAACACCACCTGCAAGAAATTATAATACCCATATCGGGGAAACGAGAATGTTAGCATACAAGTTGACACTCGCATCTCATGTCCATGATTCAAAAACAGCATGCACATAAACTAAAAAATGGGAGCAGAAATGGAGCAATTCAAAATATTAACATGTTCAGCAGCTCATACGAGTTCAAGAATATATGCAAGTTCAAAGAATGAAATCGGTCGAACAAGGGAAATATCACAAGTTGGAATCTGATTCAGTTAAATTCAACCCTACTAGCATGTCATTACTAACAAAATCCTATAACTGAAAATAACAGAATTGTTCACCTCTAACTAATAGATTTTCCAGCTTAGCAGCTAACCAACTACTAATAGAATTCCCAATCCAACTTCCAATAGAAAAACAAAAACAGATTTCAACAACCTCCTAATTGGTTTTCTAACCACTATAACTAACAGCTCCATTACAAACTCCCAACAGACTATTCTATAACTAACTCCCTCTAACCATAACCCCTAACGACCTCAATAGAAACATAGCAGAAGAGAGCAGACATAATAGAAAATAGGAGAAGGAATTCAAGAATTGAAGAAGAAAAAAGTCACAGAAAACTCAGAAAATTACCTCCACTTTCTCTCCTCCAATCTTCGCCAGAATCTTTAATCTTCTCTACACTCTCTTTTTTTTCCACCTTTAACCTTCATCTTCCTCAATCTCTCAACTCTCTGCATCTTCAATCATCACCAACCTTCATCATTTCTCCATCTCAAATTCTCTCTGTACTCTCTCAACTATCACAGAATATTCATCTTCAACAATCAATCGCATGTTTGTATCTTCTTCATCTATCAAGCATCTCCAACCTTCAAGCATAGGACGAGAAGCTTCACTCTTTAGTTCCCTCTTACATCTTGATTCTACAATAACTACAACAACATTTTTCACAGTGTTTCTACATCAAATCAGAGATCAATTCACGCTGTTGCATCATACAGGTTCAATCTTCATCGTCATCCTCCAGGTTCAGTCTTCATCCTTCATGATACAGCAACAACACGTTGTGGCCGCATTTCTGTATCAAATCAGAATCAAATCAGAGAAGCGGAAAGAAGAAGATTTGCGGCAGAAGTAAAGGAATTGCGAGCTATTATCTGAATATGCATCTTTGGACTTTGCTTCCACTCCATTGTCAAAATCAAGAACCGTCAGACTTACTCCGGTAGGTAAGCTCCAAAATCCTTTATCAATTTTGATTTTCTGTATTTGAAATGACGAATGAGGTCAAAATCGGAGGAGGTCGAGAATCCACGAATCCGAATTGGAGGCGGAAATGAGATGAGGTTGAAGACGGTTATTTGGGATCGTGGTGGTGATGTCGGTAATATCGCCGGAAATCTCAATTGGGAGAGTAAGAAGAGATCTCTGCAGGGAAGGTCGATGGTCACAACTTGAAGCCTAACATCCCCTAAAACACATCGTTTCACTTCCTTTCAGTATCTCTTTGATTAATTTTGTTTATGATTAGCCTAATGATGCTGATTAGTTTTTAGTCATGATATTAACAAATAATGGTTGTTCTGTAAGTGGATTGATGGTGTTCAAAGGGTGGATCGAAAATATCTCATCTTCAGGACCATTGTCATGTTTTTGGTATCCCTTGGATCATACACAAAAATAATTATTGGATTCATTTTGTGATTGGACTTATTGCCTCATTCGGACTTTACTTGCAGCATATCTGATCAGTCCATACACCCCCCTCTGTTTAGAGTTTGTTTAGATTTTTCTCTAGTCTTCTTTTCTTAATTTCTAGATAATAAAATTAAGAGTAAATATTGATGATAGAGATTATAGATATCAATAAAAATTTGTTAGTTTTTTTATCGATCTTTAGGAACTAATTCACTAGTTTTGGTCGTTTTTTATGACAAAAACAATAAATAAAAAGTAGAATAGTATAATGGTTTTTTTTTAGGAATTAATTCTTTAGTTTTTTTGGAATTTTCCTTACATGAAAAAACTAATAATAAAATTACTTTTTCTTTCTTGTTTTCATCCATATTTTCATGCCGTTTTGCCATGCTATTCTTGACGCGTTTGTTCATTGTGCAAGGTACATTTTGGTGTTTTCGAACATGTAACATAAAAAATTGTTATGCGATCGAAGCACATGGCTTATGCTCGCTTCTGATGCGACACGCCTTATTTCTCATTGTCCTGAGAAATTCATATCGTATTATGTGTTGTCCTGATGCATGTGATATTATATGACACTTTGTGCAGGAACTTTCATGTTATGCATTGCATTCGCAACACGCATTTGCTTTTATCTTAGTTAGATATAGATTCTGACTTTGTTTGTTTCTTGGTGAAGCTTGCTCAACGCGTACTCCCTGCTTCTCCATTGCTTTCGTCCACTCTCGATGATTTTCTCACTTTGGTATTCGTCGCTACTACCTTTGTACTTCTTCTCACTTTACTACATTTATTTACCTCTTTTCTAGATATCATGAGAAGTAGGCTTTTATGGCTTTATAGATACTAAGAGAAGTAGGAAATAAAGAGCGTGCGCTCGAAGTCGCTGTTTAAATACCTGTAGCAGACATTCCACACTTCATTTGCTATATGTGTTGTGCTTGTGTTTGTTTCTTTGATTGTTGATCGATGAGTCACTCAATTTAGTAATTGAGATCATAACTTCTCTCTCAGTGCATGCTCCCTATAGGATTTTATCGCTTTCATTTATTTCTTGTTGATTGATGAGTCACTCAATTTAGAAATTGAGATCACAACTTCACTCTCATTGCATGTTCCCTATAGGATAGTTTTGTTAGACTTTCTTTGGCATGCTAACTTAGATAGGATCTCTCTAGGTATGCTCTCTTGAGCTTATTAGCTTGTTTTCTTTATCCTTGTACATACCATGTTCCCTTAGGACGTGCTTGCTCCCTTCAGACGCAAGTTAGACCTTAGGTTGCAAACCATGCATGCTAACATTAGGTAGACGTTTCCCTTTTGTTAATCCAAATCTTAGGACCACCATTGTATGATAACATTAGGTTAGAAATAGGCTAGTCTCCCTTAGACTCTTTCCTTCCCCTTTTGCATATGCATGTAGAACTAAAACTTCTTTTATTAGCAAATAAAAAACATGCTAATCATACTTCAACCCTTTTTCAAGGCAACAAAATACAAACCAACTCAAACCTTTTGTGCGTCCAAGAACCTTTTCTCTAAAACCTTTTTCAGGTAAGTACATGATTAATTTACTTTTGTGCCAACACATAAGTCTCCAAAGGTCGAGCTGTGGCAGAAGGCGGAATTAACGTTGTCCATAAAAAACACTAAACAAACAAAAACATATGAGCCGAACTACGGTAGCTATGATTCCTCAAAAAGGATACGTAGGCATTGACATATGGCCCAAGCGAGTACAATTTTATTTTCCCTACATTCTTTTCTCATTCCTTTTGCATGCATTCTTTTTCAGCAGTAAACAGTAAGCATAGATTAAATACACTCATAAGGTTAGAACAACAATAGTGGATACCATAGAGTACTACGGGCGTGTGGGGTGCTGTGATACGGTGGGAGAACTGACTTGAGGTTTTGTGTTCGTATTCTCAAATGTTGCGGTTAGCAAGAGTCGCCACCGACTTTTTATTTTATCCTAAGGAAAGGTTAAAAAGCACAGCAAAAACCTTTTGAGATGTTTTCTTGGGTTCGGGGAGTAGATTATAGAAAGGGAAGGTATTAGCACCCTTTCTATCCATGGTTATCCATGGGCTCTTAGTTACTTGCTTAGATCACCTGCCTTTTGTTTTCAATTGTTTTAAATGGTGCTTGAGTGTGTGGGTTTGAAAAATGTTTTGAAAAGAGGCCAATGTGGTGGCAACCTTTGTAATGATCCATGTGGGGATGTATACAAAGATGTATGTCTTTTGAAAAAAGTTTTCATTTGTTTTTGAAAGTTATTTTGAAAGTGTAGTGATGTGTGATTTTGAAATTAGGCAAGTGTTTTGTTTTGCAAGTTAGTTCAAGTAACTAAGAGGTTATCTACTCCTAAATTTCTCAAAAGACTATTGCTATGCTTTAACCCATTTAACAAGTTTGCTCCACCATTGTATTTGGTGGGCAACCTTGTGTTAGGATGTGAAAGGGACAGGCGCGGGTCATCGTATGGACCATAATTGCAACGGCGTTAAATGTCTTTGAGCAATTTCTCTAAGGGACTTGATCATTTGTTTTTGTTTGTTTTGAAAAGTTTTTGTCGAGGGACTATGATCATTCAAATTGCTTGCTTTGCCCAAAGATGTTCAACATACAATATGGCCCATTTATTTGAAGGCAACAAAGTGGAGTACCCTAGGGGGTGCAAGTGTGATTTGTGTCCATTTTCATGCTTGTTTATCTTGTATTAGGTCAAACTATTTTTTATCGTTTTTTCGCATACAAACCCTAATTCTAACATGTTATCATTAGAAAGCAATAAAGTGCGATTAAAATTACTAAGCTATTACAAAACCAAATATGGGAAGGGGGGTACAAATGTTCAAATGGGGGATATTGGCAAGAATTTAAATCTAAATTATTACATCAATTGAATATTTGCAATTTAAATAATGTACAAAAATTAAATAAAAATGCAAGATGCACAAAAATGTTTTGTATATGTATGAAAAAATATTATTTATGTAAAAGAGAAAAGAAAATAAAAAATGTATTATTTTTTGGGGTATTTTGAACTTAGGGTAAAAACCCTAATTTTTAAAGAAAAAGGTATTATTTTCTAATTTAATACAACTATTTATCCATTATTTATAAAAATAAAATAAAATGAAGTGTATTATGGAAAAAAAGGTATTTTTATATCAAATATTAATAAAAATAAATAAAATAAAAAAAATCAAGTATTTTTATATTTTTGTCTTAAATATATTAATAATCACATATATATATATTAAACCCTAAATATGTATTATACACAAAATAAATATTTATTTAATATTTTAATAAAATAAACAAAAGAGTATTTTTTGTGTGAAATATTTTCAGAAAGTAAATAAAAATAAAAATGTATTTACCATTTTTCTATTTTATTCTAATAATGGTATATATATATTTATGTACAAACAAAGAAAATAAACAAATAAATATGCAATAAATGCAAAAAATGATGGAAAAAATATTTTTAATTTTTAAATGCCATGAGAAAAAATAAACAAAGTTAATCAAAAAAGAAAAAGTAAAAAATGTTAAGAAATGAACAAATGGGCTCAGGGGGGTGTGAATCAAAAAAGGTGGTGTGAAAAGTGAAATAACACAGGCCCAGCCCACTGATCATTGTCTTCAACCTCCAGCTTCAAACATTTGAAAAACGCGCGCCCCTGTTCCTCAATGTCTAACTCCTGATTCTTGGCTTTTCAGCAAAAACTCATAACACAAGAAATGTTCAGCATGAAGAGACGGTTTCAACCATATAAATAACTTGACCTATCTCTCTAAGATGAGGGAGAATTTCTCCTCCCCCAATTTCTGACCTAACTTTTCATCAATGTTCAGACATGAAATTCTCTAAGCACACGAAACATAAATGAAATCTAATCATATGAGCATGTTCAGGGCTATGACTGTGACATGTTTTCTTCAAAAACCTAAAGCTAACAATGCCTAATAAGAGAGATGGAACTCCATGAATATACCTGTTCAGTTGGAATCGAGCTTGGCAATGGAGGATGTTTCAGAGTGAAATGATGACTTGTACAGCTTCCTTGAAGTGTAAGGAAGCTTTTCCAATTCCTACTTTGTCTTGAAACTCCCTGAATCGAGCTAATGAACTCCAACTGCAAAACAGAAAATTAAAAATGGTGAAGTGGCTTGGAGGTGTTACAGGTCTGATTTTAGGACATGGTTAGCTTGCATATGTTGTAGGGAAGGTAGAGGAAAAGGTTTGGATCAAAATGCTCGAAGGGATTGGGAGTTTGCACTCAAACTGCAGGGGCTCCCATGTTTGTGCAGTTTTGAGGTGATTAGAGCAATGGGAGTGTTTCAGATGGCAAGGGCTCGTGTGTTAGCTTGGATTTGGTCTATGGAATGTGTTTGATAGCTTTTGTGTTGTGTATGTAAGCTGAGATGAGAGATGGCATAAGTTATGGACTTTTCTTCTATCTTAAGCAACAAAAGCAAGTTGGTTGTTTTAGGTTAGTAGGGGGCCTCCTAATGTGCTGCATAAGCCTCTCTTGATCAGTGTGTTATGCACATAATCTTGTGCAAAGCAGATCTTTCATGTACTTGTTGGATTACAAACTTGACATAAAGCTAAACTTTTCAAAAATGGAAATTTCACTTTATCTAGTTTAGGATTAAACCATTATGCAATGTTAGAACACAAAGAACATGACCTTAACACATTGAATATGCATTAAATTATTGAGTATGAAATGGTTCAAGGACCTGTAATCAAGCATAAAGCAAACTGATTTCAAATTGGCAAGATTATGAACATGTCTTGATGAAGAACAAAAGTGAATTTTTGCCAACTTGTGAAATTCGAATCTCTCAAGTTATGAGGTTGTTTGATGAGTTCTTGGACATTTTGGAAATCTTGGAATGTGTACTACAATCCATCTTTGAAATGCAAATCAAAATTCCAAGTGGAAGGGTATGAAAAGTGGCCTTGAAGTAGGGTAGAAAACCTTGTCAAAATAGGTCAAATTTCACTAAGTTAAAAGATGGTTTAGTGCCCTTATTCAAAAAATTATAACTTGAGATACAAGCTTCAAATGAGAAAACTTTGTGAATCAAAGTTGTAGATTATGCAACAAGCTACAACTTTCATGTTTTGACTTTTGTTTGAATACAAATGGATCATGGTGAAAAGATGGGGCAAAGTTGGGAAAAAATTAGGGTTTTTCATAACTTAGAAAAATTCTAAGTTATGAAAAATTCCATTTTCAAACCCTAATTTGCATTTTGAGATTTCTTGGTGAACAAGTTTCATGATTTGGCATATTTTGATGAAAAATGAATCTTGACTCTTGATTTTGACCAAAAAGTCAAAGTTTGACTTTTCAGTATACAGTCAAAATTGATCAGTTGACTGGGAAATTCAACTGTCAATCTTGTGTATTTGGGATCTTTTGAGCTTGATGAACATGTCAAGATAATTCCAATGAGTCCTTGAGGCCCTATGTGAGCTTGGTTTGCCATTGGCTAGGTCAAACAGTCAAAAATTGCCTTTGTGCAGTCAAAACCCTAAAAATGACCATTTTGCCCTTTTGATGATCTGATCAAATTTCTTGGGGAATTGTGATCCAAACTTGATCAAATGGTCCATATGAGTTCATAATGTTGATGTGGATCAAATTTCATGAGGTTTGACTGTCAATTGGCCACAGTTGACTTTTTCCCCAATACAGTTGATTTCTAGGTCAACTGTCCAATTGACTGGGTAAAACTTGGAATCAAGACTTGAGACTTGGCATGGGTAAACTTGGGAGTCCAACATGAAGCATGAAAGTCATCTTAGGCATTTTAGGTCAAAACATCTTTAGGCAAACACAAACCCTAATTTTGAGTCCACAGTGCAGAGGAAACCCTAACTGTATCTTGATCTTCAAAAGGTCTTGTGATGAGAAAATGTTGAGGAAATGGGAGGGCAAATTTTGGGGTACAACAGTTTCCCCTGTTCAATCTTCTTGAACCTGAAGAGTTAGATTGGCAGGTTTGCCTTTCGTGACTCGAGGGTAAAAGGAGATTGGACACTAGAGTGCCCGGAAATTTGCACTCGCATGCTGGAGTCTCAACAATGTGGTGTCGGGAATGGGCTTATAGATGCCATTTGGAGGTGTTGATCGCATAAGAGATTCCTTAGCGAGAACTTGTGTATTTTTGAGAGAGGCGGATGTTTTCCTGGCTTGTTACAGGTGTTTGATCCTCAGTCTCCTGATGCAGATATGCCCTGGCTGGATACAGGTATTGAGTCTACAATTGGTTGCTCAAAGATATGCCCTGGCTGGATACAGGAATCGAATCTGGAAATAGTCGTTTAATAGATGTGCCCTGGCTGGATACAGGAATCGAATCTTCGAACTCTTCAGACGTGCCCTGGCTAGATACAGGAGTCGAGTCTGGAAACGTGGTCAACAGATATGCCCTGGCTGGATACAGGAATCGAATCTGGAGCTGTTGTAGTTGATAGATGTGCCCTGGCTGGATACAGGAATCGAATCTTCGAACTCTTCAGACGTGCCCTGGCTAGATACAGGAGTCGAGTCTAGAAACTGATCACTTCTCAGATGTGCCCTGGCTAGATACAGGTATCGAATCTGGAATTGTGACAGTTGAAGGTAGTCGTTTTTGAGATTGTCTTTTTCCTGAAAAGGCAAAAACGTAAGTTGTATGCAATGTCATGATGTATGATATGCATGATATCATGATGTTCAACATGAGATGTTGTATGCGTTTCATCATGTATGTAAGCAAGATGTATGAAAATGTGAAATGTTTATGAGTGTAATTTCATCTTGGGGAAAATAAATCCTTGATGAACGGCCGGAGAATTGCTCTGTGGAAGATATACTTGGCCGAAGTTTTGATAAGAGGCCCGCTGAGGACTTCAACGACGGATTCCGCTGAGGATAATGATGATAAACTCTGCTGGGGAACTCCAAAGATAAACTCTGCTTGGGAATACCAAAGATAGACTCCGCTGGGGATTGAAGGAATTTGCCGAGAACGGTCTTCCGTGGCTTTTAGCTGAGGATAACCCAGTTATAAGTCCTTGTGAGGAAATAACTCTAAATAAAACTCGGGTGAGACGTCCGTGCTTCGCAGGGGATAAGCTTGCAGAATCTACTGGGGATGAGCTTTAAGACCTGCCGGGGAATGTTGTGCCTTTTCAGGATCGAAGGGGAACCAACTCCGCTTGGGGAAAGTATTGTCGCATCCTGTCTTATTCTGCGGGGAATTGAGGTGATTTGGCCACATTCTTCAGTTGAACCTACCTTGGTGCCTTGGCGGACAAAACAACCAGACTGCATTAGACAACTCCACATTGCCCCTGTCTTTGATGTCACCTGTAATTAATCTCTTGTTTCATATGCAAACATTTATGAATCAGCAATTTAATGTCAAATGCATATATCAAAAATGAACATTGGACGTTCTTCGCAAGACAAAACAAAAAAAGGAAATAATGGTAATTTGTATGGACAAGTGAATTAAACTTTGCCTGTGAATAGGCGTTTTTTGTACAAGAGGCTGACATCCTAGTAAGAGGACATCGCCAAATAGTATAGAGTTTACAATTTGAAAGAGAAAACAAAACAGCTATGTGAATAATCCCACTGGGTTCCAACTCTGCTATCGCCTTTATGTCTTCGAACGTCTCATCGCTTTGCTGCCTAATTTGAAGATGAAGCTGATTGGTCAATGCCGAAATCTGGAGCCAGATAGTTGATGCCGAATTCCGGATGCGAAGTGATCCAATGAGACATAGTGTTACGCTTTTATCCCTAACTTTTGCCTGGACCGCCCTTTCGGGTTTTCAGTCCACCGGGATACCCATTTTTGCCCAAGCCGCCCTTTCAGGTTTTCGACTTGCCGGGTGTACAGATTTTTTTATTCATTTCATCCTTTACTTTTGCCCGAACCCTTTTGGTTCGCCGGGAAGCCCTTATTTTGCCTAGGTATGTCAACCTAGCGGGTCTTTTATTTATGCGTAGTATTTTTTCACTATGTCTGCATTGGCGGGGTGAGGAAGGTCGTCACCATCCATGGTGGTTAGGATCATGGCTCCTCCTGAGAACACACGTTTAACCACGAATGGCCCTTCGTATGTAGGGGTCCATTTGCCCCTGGGATCACTTTGAGGAAGGATGATGCGTTTGATCACCAGGTCCCCAACTTGATACTCTTGCGGTCTGACTTTCTTGTTAAATGCCCTGATCATCCGTTTCTGATACGTTTGACCATGACAGATAGCAGTGAGCCTCTTTTCGTCAATCAGTTTTAATTGATCAAGTCGAGTCTGGATCCAATCATCTTCATTCAAATCTGCATCCTTCATTATCCGGAGAGAGGGTATCTGGATCTCGATTGGCAAGACTGCCTCCATGCCATAGACCAAAGAGAAGGGAGTTGCCCCGGTTGATGTCCTTGCTGAGGTGCGGTACCCATGAAGAGCGAACGGTAACATCTTGTGCCAATCTTTATAGGTCACTGTCATCTTCTGCACAATTTTCTTGATATTTTTATTGGCTGCCTCTACAGCCCCATTCATCTTCGGCCGGTAGGGGGAAGAATTGTGGTGCTGTATCTTGAATTGTTCGCAGAGTTCAGTGATCATTTTGTTATTGAGATTGGTACCATTGTCCGTAATGATTCTTTCTGGGACGCCGTACCGACAGATCAGATTATGCCGGATGAAACGTGCCACGACGCTCTTGGTTACTGTGGCGTAAGAAGCTGCCTCAACCCATTTCGTGAAATAATCGATCGCCACCAAGATGAAGCGATGCCCATTGGATGCCGTTGGTCGGATCTCACCGATCATATCGATGCCCCACATTGTGAAAGGCCAAGGTGCCGTTAGGACATTCAAAGGAACTGGAGGGATATGCACCTTGTCAGCATAGATCTGGCACTTATGACAAGTTCGGGAGTGCTGGTAACAATCGGCTTCCATTGTGGACCAGAAATATCCTGCCCGAAGGATTTTCTTAGCCATGGTGTGTCCACTGGAATGTGTTCCAAATGTACCTTCATGCAGTTCCATCATGATTTTCTCCGCTTCAGCCTTATCCACACAACGCAGCAGAGTCGAATCATGATTCCGTTTGTAGAGAATGCCGTTGCTGAGGAAGAATTTTGCAGCAAACCTTCTCATGAACTTCTTATCATTGACGGATGCACCTTCAGGGTATTCCTGAGCTTCCAAGTATCTCTTTACCTCGTGATACCAGGGTTTTTCAGTCACCTTCTCAGCCTCGAGCTCACAGTAGTATGCCGGTTCATCCAACTTCCAGATAATGATTCGGGGAGCCTCATTGTCCCATTTAACTTTGAACATTGAAGACATCGTGGCTAGTGCGTCCGCTAGCTGATTCTCCTCTCTGGGGAAATGCTCAAAAGTTATCTCTTCAAAGTGAGGGAGCAAGGTCGACACATACTCCTTGTAAGGAATAAGATTCGGGTGTTTCGTATCCCACTCGCCTTTGATCTGATTGATCACGAGAGCGGAATCTCCGAAGACACTTAGAAATTTTATCCTTAAGTCGATTGCAGCTTGTAAACCCATGATACATGCCTCATATTCTGCCATATTGTTGGTGCAGCTGAAACATAATCGGGCGGTGAGGGGAGTATGAGTTCCTTTGGGAGATATGATTACAGCGCCGACGCCGTTACCCAAAGCATTGGAGGCTCCATCAAAATGCATAGACCATCGGGATCCTTCCTCAGGTCCTTCATCCGGTCCAGGCACTTCACAGTCAGTTACCACCATGATGTCTTCATCCGGAAAATCAAAGTTTAATGATTGGTAATCGTCCACAGGTTGGTGTGCCAAATGATCTGCCAGTACACTTCCCTTAATTGCTTTCTGAGTTGTATACTGGATATCATATTCTGTCAAGATCATTTGCCATCTCGCTATTCTCCCAGAAAGAGCGGGCTTTTCAAATATGTACTTGATGGGATCCATCTTTGAAATCAATAAAGTAGTGTGAGTCAGCATATACTGTCTCAGCCGGCGAGCAGCCCATACAAGAGCGCAGCAAGTTTTCTCAAGCAGTGAGTAACGAGACTCACAGTCGGTAAACTTTTTGCTCAAGTAATAAATAGCGTGCTCTTTTCGGCCAGACTCGTCATGCTGCCCCAGCACACACCCCATTGAATTATCAAGCACTGTCAAGTATAGTATCAGAGGTCTTCCTTCCACTGGTGGCATAAGAATGGGTGGCTCTTGGAGATATTCCTTTATCTTTTCAAAGGCAGCCTGACATTCATCATTCCAGCGTACTACTTGATCTTTCTTCAGTAATTTGAAGATTGGCTCACAAGTGGCAGTCAGATGTGAGATGAATCGGGCAATGTAATTCAGTCGTCCTAGGAAACCTCTGACTTCTTTCTCTGTTTTTGGAGTCGGCATCTCTTGTATGGCTTTTACCTTGGCAGGATCTACCTGAATACCTTTATCACTTACAATGAAACCTAGCAACTTTCCGGATCTTACCCCAAAGGTGCATTTGTTGGGATTCAACCTCAGCTTGTATAACTTGAGTCGGTCAAATAACTTCCTCAGATGGTCAAGGTGCTCCTCCTCAGTTTGAGACCTTGCAATCATGTCATCAACGTATACTTCAATCTCATGATGGATCATATCATGGAACAAAGCAACCATGGCACGTTGATAAGTTGCCCCAGCATTTTTCAATCCGAATGGCATGACCTTATAACAGAAGGTCCCCCACTGAGTCACAAATGTAGTCTTCTCCATATCTTCAGGAGCCATCTTGATCTGATTATACCCTGAAAAACCATCCATGAAGGAGAACACCTTGTGTTGAGCTGTATTGTCAACAAGGACATCAATGTGAGGTAGGGGGAAGTCATCCTTGGGGCTGGCCCTGTTCAAATCCCTGTAGTCGACACACATTCTGACTTTACCGTCCTTCTTTGGTACTGGCACAACATTGGCAACCCACTGGGGGTAAGAAGTTACTGCAAGGAACCCGGCATCAAACTGCTTCATAACCTCGGCCTTGATCTTTTCAGACATCTCTGGACGCATCCGTCGAACTTTTTGCTTTACCGGAGGGCAATCTTCCTTGGTTGGCAGATGGTGAACTACAATGTCGGCATCCAACCCAGGCATATCTTCATAGGACCAAGCAAAAATCTCCATGTAGTCTTGTAGCATCTGGATCAATCGTTGCTTCACGCTGAGCTCTAGATTGGCACCAATCTTGACCTCTTTCCTATCTGTCTCAGTACCCAAGTTAATTGTCTCCACAGGCTCTTCATGTGGTTGAATAGCCCTCTCTTCCTGGAGTAGCAGTCTTGCGAGTTCACCAGGCACTTCGCAATCATCTTCACCTTCGTCTTCGGCCAAGTTGATCGGATTTTCGAAGTCATAACTGGCGGTAGCAGAGCTGTTACCAGTGAGATCCAGAGTGGATTGAAACCTGTATAAGTGAGTGTGTGTAAATACAGCTGTTTTGCAATATATAACACAGAAAGGAAAAGAGCAAAAGATTTGAAATGCAACAAACGTCCAATGTTTTGATTGATGATATATGAAAATGCCATACAAAAAGCCCTCACAAATGGAGCTACGATGCCCCGGGTAGGACACCGAGCCAACAAAGTTTTAACATATTGTTTGTTACAAATTTGGAAATCAAAAGAAATTAATTACTGCGTGACAAATGTGATAGGGGTAAAATCCTTTGCCGTCCAGTTGCTCGGTCCGTCGCTGGCAGTCGGGTAGATCCAACTATCAAACTCTGCTTCTTCCACATCTTCCTCAATAGCGTTCACCCTTGAGCTGGAAATAAATACCAGAGCCTTTCCGATCTTCTCTTTGCGCACCGCCTTCTGAGCCTCTGCAGTAAAGCCTAGCCCAAACTTGTCGTTCTTCTGAGTGAAGTCAGGAAGCTGACCCCAGTGTGCACAATTGCCTTTCTGAACCACAGCCCGGGCATCCCTTAGGGAAGCCATCTTCAAGGAATCATTCTCTTCGGCTATTGTCTCTGCAGCGGCTGAAATTGGATGCACCTCCTCGAAATGCTGGAAGGGGGTTTCAATGAACTCTCCGTCCATCTCAATGTACCTGAAGGAATTCAAATGGCTCACCATATACTCCTCTTCTCCTTGCACAGTGATGATCTTCCCCCTGACGGGATACTTCAGCTTCTGGTGCAAGGTGGAGGTCACTGCCCCAGCTTTATGGATCCAAGGTCGACCCAGTAGACAAGAGTACGATGGACGTATATCCATCACGTAAAAGGTAGAGTCAAACACTTGAGAGCCCACACGAATAGGGATGTTAACCTCTCCATGAACCATCCTTTTGGAACCGTCAAAGGCCCTGACGATGATATTGCTGGGTTTCAACTCCAGGCCTTCATAATCCAGACGATCTAAAGCCTTTTTCGGTAGAACATTCAAGGAAGAACCAGTATCCACCAATACATGTGCCAGAGTAGTGCCCCTGCATTCGATGGAGACATGCAGGGCATCATTGTGGTCTCTCCCTTTCGCGGTCAGGTCAGCATCTGAAAAACCCAAGCCGTTGTCTGCTGTTAGATTCGCTATGCAATCAGTGAACTGGACTGCAGACGTCTCCTGCGGCACATGGGCCGTCTTGAGAAATGAGATCAAGGCCTTAGCACGGGCCTCGGAGCATAGCAATAAGGAGAGCAGGGAGATCTTGGAGGGCGTATGCCCCAACTGCTCGACAACATTAAAATCACTTTTCTTTATTATTTTCAGAATCTCCTCCATTTCCTGTCGGGAGGCCTCAGCATTTACGGGTATTGGTGCCTCCATCCGGGCAGGCTCTTCTTCAATCCCTTTGCCCCGAGCATTTGATGACTCGGCAGCAGGGGAAACAACTTGATCAGCAACAGTAACAGGTATACTTGTAGGTTTTATGAGGAGGGGTCTTCGAATAGCGGGCGGTGCAATGTCAGGCGAAAAGAGCCTGCCACTGCGGGTGACCTTGGCTGGACCAGTGATATCGCAGATACTGGCACTAGCGTCGAATTCTTGTTTGATTCCATTTACATACACGTCTGCCCCATAATGCCAGGGGACAGCTTTATCAGACACGTAGGGGAGAGGCCCTGGAACAGTAATGATCACAGGTGCAATAGTCATGATTTGAATAGGCTTCTTCGGGGGAGCCTTGATTGGATTTTTGAAGATGGTAATCACAGAAACTTCGTTCATTGGAACCAATTGAACAACAGTCTTTTTGAATAGAATCTCCTTGCTATCCATTAGGCCTTGGATGCCTAACCTCAGCAGGGGACAATCAGATAGGGAAATAGCACAGAATAGGCAACCTTCACCGCAACCCGGAAATAAACCGGCCCGCAGTAGGTTCTTCTTAACAGTCTTCAGAGGGGTAACAACTTCATCTATCGAAACAGCATACGATTCTTCTTCGATGGCATTTACCCTATGCTGGGGCATAGGAGCCGTTACAACATTTGGTCTTTCTGGCGCTTCAAACTGAATTTCCTTTGCGTCGATCAGATCTTGCACTTTGTTTCTCAAGGCCCAGCAATCATCAGTAGTGTGCCCGGGACTATCAGAATGATAAGCACACCGGGCATTTGGGTTATACTTAGGAGACGCAGTGTTGACGACCTTAGGAGCTTCTTTGAGGGTCACCAGGTTGGTGGATAACAGTTGGGGTAAAATTTGAGATAATGTCATACTTAGTCGGGTATACTGCCTCTTGGGCCTTTCGCTTCTTTGTTGATTGTACTGCTGAGGAGCAGCAACAGGTTTGGAGATGACCAAAGCATCGACGGCTTGGTGACTTTCGGGCTTGACTTGTCTTCTAGGACCATAGACGGCACTTGCTTCTTTCTTAAATGGCCTCTTCTCAGCACTTGTAGAGGCAGCCTTCTGTATCTTGCCTGACCTGATGCCAGCTTCAATTCTTTCTCCTGTTAATATCAAATCTGTAAATCCAGCGGAGGAGTTACCAACCAAATGATTGAAAAACGGACCAGACAACGTCCCCAGAAACATATCAACCAGTTCTCGATCAGTCAATGGAGGCTGCACCCTGCCAGCCAAATCTCTCCATTTTTGAGCGTACTCTTTGAACCCTTCACCCGTCCCTAGAGACATACCCTGAAGTTGGGTACGCGTAGGAGCGAGATCAGAATTGTATTGGTATTGTCTGTAGAATGCGGTTGCCAAATCTTCCCAGTGCCGGATGCTAGCTCCATCCAATTGGTAGAACCATTCAAGCTGTGACCCCGAGAGGCTATCTTGGAAGAAGTGAATCCAGAGGTTCTTATCTGCCGTGTAAGGTTGGATTTTCCTTACGTACGACCTTAGATGCAGCTTTGGGCAGGAGACCCCATCATACTTGGCGAAGGCAGGTGCTTTAAACTTGTGTGGAATTACTACTCCAGAAGATAATCCCAAATCTCCGAAATCCAGTCCTGGCACGTTCTGAATTTCCATGGCGCTTAAGCGGTCCTCCAATTGCTTGTACCTATCAGCAGCAGGTGGGTATTGTTCGTCGTTATAGTCCGTCTCGTTGTCAGAGACTGCGGGACTAGGAGCTCCTCCCCCTTGGGGACTGTTTTTCTCAGCAGAAGAAGTGGTTGGATCAGCTTCATTGTGGAGTGTGTTCCCAAATCTGCGTCCGGTGTTGAACAATGCAGTCCTCTTTTTCTTCTTCTTCTTCAGGAGTAGAGTCTTCAACTCTTGCTGACCTTGGGCTAGGCTTAGGACCATTTCTTGAAACTGTGCACTTTGGGCCTGAAGGGCCTTGATTGCTTGCTCACTGGAGGAGTCTGGATTCATGATGACTGTTCACACAAACAGCGAAGAAAATTAAGCAACCTGCGAAATAGGGTACCTGCCATTAATATGGTGCAATGGAATGCGTATGTATGCAATGCATTCAAGGATTCAGAATATTCAAAATTTGTTGTAGACAAAAAGGAACGCACATTATATTAATAAGGAGAAATTTGTTAATACATAAGTGCCCCATGGGCCAAATACTACAAAATGACTCCTTAAGGTAAAAAGACATTGCGCATCCTCTTTGGCGCGATGTAGGTGTTGAGATTCCTTTCCTCGTGCAGCAGGCGGGTGAGTTCCATGACCTTCTTTTCACTAGCATGCAGACTGGTCTCAAGAGAATTCCGTTCTTCCTTAAGCTGG
This sequence comes from Vicia faba, assembly GCA_948472305.1. Lineage (NCBI taxonomy): Eukaryota > Viridiplantae > Streptophyta > Magnoliopsida > Fabales > Fabaceae > Vicia > Vicia faba. Next base: position 148,734,057 of record OX451741.1, on the reverse strand, counting down.
ACCCAGCTCTTCTGCATTTCTTCCCAGGAGGTGGGCATGTCGGGATGTTGAATGGTGTAGGACACCTCTCCTTCCAAGACTGGTTCTTTGATCACAGGTAGCATGTGAGGATAAGGCATCACTAACTTCTGGGAGCGGGCTCGTACCCACTTGAGATAAGGTTCCAATGGGATGGAGTTCCTGTGCCCCAATGTCTTGCTGTCGATCCTACTTGGCATCCTCCAAGCTCTGATAAATCTCTGACGAAGTCCTTGAGTATCGTTGTCGAAGTCAAAAACTATGCTAGGAATTAACATGTCATGAGGGCCATCCCTCCGAGCATAACCAAACTGTCTCCAAGCTAGGCATGGGTTGTAAGTAATACCTCCTTTGATTCCAAATAAAGGAACATTAGGGTACTCCCCACAACGATCAATGATAGTGATGTCTTCCCTAGACCTAGGGCACCAATGTATATCTGCATGCGTGAGAGTCATTAACCGTTGTGACCATCTCAAACCCCGCTCGTTCTTCAAAACTGATTGCGGAAGATGCGAAATAAACCACCTTCCCAGGAGAGGAGTGCAACACATAAGGACACCCCTTCTTCTCATGGTTCGAGTGTAACATGAGTGAAGGATGTCCCCCAGCAACGTAGGTATAGGATTCTTGGTCATGAAGATCTGGACCGCACTGATATCAATAAGCTGATCGGGATTAGGGAACAACACCAAACCATAGACAAGGAGGGCCATAACTTCTTCAAAAGCTCGTAGGTCAAGAGAGTTCCAATATTCTTGGGCCTTTTCAAACAGAAACCTGGCTAAGAACCCTTTGATACCACTTCTAACTTCCCAATGACCTTTGAGGTCAGATGTCTGTAGGTGCAAGGCTTTAGCAATCTCTTCAAGCTTGGGCTCCTCTTCCGTACCGTTATAGGGTAGTTGATCAAGGATAGGGACCTTCAGAAGTCGGGAGAACTCTTCCAATGTAGGCACCAACTGATAATCCGGGAAGGTGAAGCAGTGATGCAGAGGGTCAAAGAATTGGAACAGGACCTTTATCAAGTCCTCCTCAATGTTGGTGTTAACCAAGTTGATGAGTCTTCCATGTCTCTCACTGAATGAAGAACCCTCGGGAATCCTGGACAGAAGTTCCTTAAGCTGAGGAGGGATCTTTACAAGGCTAATCTGAATTGTCTTTCTGCGAGCAGTTTCCATGTCCTATAAAACAAGAACAAAGATGAAGATTCGAAACCCTTGAAATGGTTAGTCAATGCTAATGATGTTTGTATGATGTAATGATGTGATGATTAAATATACTATAAATATTCACAAAGGCAAACATGGTAAGGCACACAAGTCACACAAGCCCTTAGAGTTTAGGCCTGCATGGGGTCTGGGTATTACCCTCTTGAAGTTTGGTGGGCTCAACCTGTCCTATCAAAAGTAACCGGGTTCTAAAGGTCCCAATATCACTGGATTGCTTTCATTGTTCATCGTTTCGATTTAGCCACTGAACTGGCGACCGAAATATTCCAGGAAAGCAACCCTCAATTGAGTGTAGTATCGAGTATCAACCAACCTCGGACTGCACCAAAGTCAGTTATCTCACTACCCTAAAAAGGCCAAGATGGTTCAATTAAGGTTCCTAAGGTCAGTTGATGCTTCACGACACCACGCGGCGGCCCCGTACTCTCCTTGACTGAACTCAAGGGTTACCGGTACACACCAAAGTGCCACATCAACGTAGCAGACTGTTTCAACCATGTCGGTATACCCCACACAGTTCCCTCACAGCCTTGTTGCTACTTTCTAAGAAGGTATCCCCAGATCCGGGTTAGGATCTATAAAACTCCAATACAAAACCCACAAACGTAAAAGCAGACAAAGCAAGCAATTGAAAACAAAGGTGATCTAAACCCTAAGGTTACTCCACTTTAAAAGTATTCCCCAGCAGAGTCGCCAGTTCTGTGATACGGTGGGAGAACTGACTTGAGGTTTTGTGTTCGTATTCGCAAATGTTGCGGTTAGCAAGAGTCGCCACCGACTTTTTATTTTATCCTAAGGAAAGGTTAAAAAGCACAGCAAAAACCTTTTGAGATGTTTTCTTGGGTTCGGGGAGTAGATTATAGAAAGGGAAGGTATTAGCACCCTTTCTATCCATGGTTATCCATGGGCTCTTAGTTACTTGCTTAGATCACCTGCCTTTTGTTTTCAATTGTTTTAAATGGTGCTTGAGTGTGTGGGTTTGAAAAATGTTTTGAAAAGAGGCCAATGTGGTGGCAACCTTTGTAATGATCCATGTGGGGATGTATACAAAGATGTATGTCTTTTGAAAAAAGTTTTCATTTGTTTTTGAAAGTTATTTTGAAAGTGTAGTGATGTGTGATTTTGAAATTAGGCAAGTGTTTTGTTTTGCAAGTTAGTTCAAGTAACTAAGAGGTAATCTACTCCTAAATTTCTCAAAAGACTATTGCTATGCTTTAACCCTTTTAACAAGTTTGCTCCACCATTGTATTCGGTGGGCAACCTTGTGTTAGGATGTGAAAGGGACAGGCGCGGGTCATCGTATGGACCATAATTGCAACGGCGTTAAATGTCTTTGAGCAATTTCTCTAAGGGACTTGATCATTTATTTTTGTTTGTTTTGAAAAGTTTTTGTCGAGGGACTATGATCATTCAAATTGCTTGCTTTGCCCAAAGATGTTCAACATACAATATGGCCCATTTATTTGAAGGCAACAAAGTGGAGTACCCTAGGGGGTGCAAGTGTGATTTGTGTCCATTTTCATGCTTGTTTATCTTGTATTAGGTCAAACTATTTTTTATCGTTTTTTCGCATACAAACCCTAATTCTAACATGTTATCATTAGAAAGCAATAAAGTGCGAAATTAAAATTACTAAGCTATTACAAAACCAAATATGGGAAGGGGGGTACAAATGTTCAAATGGGGGATATTGGCAAGAATTTAAATCTAAATTATTACATCAATTGAATATTTGCAATTTAAATAATGTACAAAAATTAAATAAAAATGCAAGATGCACAAAAATGTTTTGTATATGTATGAAAAAATATTATTTATGTAAAAGAGAAAAGAAAATAAAAAATGTATTATTTTTTGGGGTATTTTGAACTTAGGGTAAAAACCCTAATTTTTAAAGAAAAAGGTATTATTTTCTAATTTAATACAACTATTTATCCATTATTTATAAAAATAAAATAAAATGAAGTGTATTATGGAAAAAAAGGTATTTTTATATCAAATATTAATAAAAATAAATAAAATTAAAAAAAAATCAAGTATTTTTATATTTTTGTCTTAAATATATTAATAATCACATATATATATATATTAAACCCTAAATATGTATTATACACAAAATAAATATTTATTTAATATTTTAATAAAATAAACAAAAGAGTATTTTTTGTGTGAAATATTTTCAGAAAGTAAATAAAAATAAAAATGTATTTACCATTTTTCTATTTTATTCTAATAATGGTATATATATATTTATGTACAAACAAAGAAAATAAACAAATAAATATGCAATAAATGCAAAAAATGATGGAAAAAATATTTTTAATTTTTAAATGCCATGAGAAAAAATAAACAAAGTTAATCAAAAAAGAAAAAGTCAAAAATGTTAAGAAATGAACAAATGGGCTCAGGGGGGTGTGAATCAAAAAAGGTGGTGTGAAAAGTGAAATAACACAGGCCCAACCCACTGATCATTGTCTTCAACCTCCAGCTTCAAACATTTGAAAAACGCGCGCCCCTGTTCCTCAATGTCTAACTCCTGATTCTTGGCTTTTCAGCAAAAACTCATAACACAAGAAATGTTCAGCATGAAGAGACGGTTTAAACCATATAAATAACTTGACCTATCTCTCTAAGATGAGGGAGAATTTCTCCTCCCCCAATTTCTGACCTAACTTTTCATCAATGTTCAGACATGAAATTCTCTAAGCACATGAAACATAAATGAAATCTAATCATATGAGCATGTTCAGGGCTATGATTGTGACATGTTTTCTTCAAAAACCTAAAGCTAACAATGCCTAATAAGAGAGATGGAACTCCATGAATATACCTGTTCAGTTGGAATCGAGCTTGGCAATGGAGGATGTTTCAGAGTGAAATGATGACTTGTACAGCTTCCTTGAAGTGTAAGGAAGCTTTTCCAATTCCTACTTTGTCTTGAAACTCCCTGAATCGAGCTAATGAACTCCAACTGCAAAACAGAAAATTAAAAATGGTGAAGTGGCTTGGAGGTGTTACAGGTCTGATTTTAGGACATGGTTAGCTTGCATATGTTGTAGGGAAGGTAGAGGAAAAGGTTTGGATCAAAATGCTCGAAGGGATTGGGAGTTTGCACTCAAACTGCAGGGGCTCCCCTGTTTGTGCAGTTTTGAGGTGATTAGAGCAATGGGAGTGTTTCAGATGGCAAGGGCTCGTGTGTTAGCTTGGATTTGGTCTATGGAATGTGTTTGATAGCTTTTGTGTTGTGTATGTAAGCTGAGATGAGAGATGGCATAAGTTATGGACTTTTCTTCTATCTTAAGCAACAAAAGCAAGTTGGTTGTTTTAGGTTAGTAGGGGGCCTCCTAATGTGCTGCATAAGCCTCTCTTGATCAGTGTGTTATGCACATAATCTTGTGCAAAGCAGATCTTTCATGTACTTGTTGGATTACAAACTTGACATAAAGCTAAACTTTTCAAAAATGGAAATTTCACTTTATCTAGTTTAGGATTAAACCATTATGCAATGTTAGAACACAAAGAACATGACCTTAACACATTGAATATGCATTAAATTATTGAGTATGAAATGGTTCAAGGACCTGTAATCAAGCATAAAGCAAACTGATTTCAAATTGGCAAGATTATGAACATGTCTTGATGAAGAACAAAAGTGAATTTTTGCCAACTTGTGAAATTCGAATCTCTCAAGTTATGAGGTTGTTTGATGAGTTCTTGGACATTTTGGAAAGCTTGGAATGTGTACTACAATCCATCTTTGAAATGCAAATCAAAATTCCAAGTGGAATGGTATGAAAAGTGGCCTTGAAGTAGGGTAGAAAACCTTGTCAAAATAGGTCAAATTTCACTAAGTTAAAAGATGGTTTAGTGCCCTTATTCAAAAAATTATAACTTGAGATACAAGCTTCAAATGAGAAAACTTTGTGAATCAAAGTTGTAGATTATGCAACAAGCTACAACTTTCATGTTTTGACTTTTGTTTGAATCCAAATGGATCATGGTGAAAAGATGGGGCAAAGTTGGGGAAAAATTAGGGTTTTTCATAACTTAGAAAAATTCTAAGTTATGAAAAATTCCATTTTCAAACCCTAATTTGCATTTTGAGATTTCTTGGTGAACAAGTTTCATGATTTGGCATGTTTTGATGAAAAATGAATCTTGACTCTTGATTTTGACCAAAAAGTCAAAGTTTGACTTTTCAGTATACAGTCAAAATTGATCAGTTGACTGGGAAATTCAACTGTCAATCTTGTGTATTTGGGATCTTTTGAGCTTGATGAACATGTCAAGATAATTCCAATGAGTCCTTGAGGCCCTATGTGAGCTTGGTTTGCCATTGGCTAGGTCAAACAGTCAAAAATTTCCTTTGTGCAGTCAAAACCCTAAAAATGACCATTTTGCCCTTTTGATGATCTGATCAAATTTCTTGGGGAATTATGATCCAAACTTGATCAAATGGTCCATATGAGTTCATAATGTTGATGTGGATCAAATTTCATGAGGTTTGACTGTCAATTGGCCACAGTTGACTTTTTCCCCAATACAGCTGATTTCTAGGTCAACTGTCCAATTGACTGGGTAAAACTTGGAATCAAGACTTGAGACTTGGCATGGGTAAACTTGGGAGTCCAACATGAAGCATGAAAGTCATCTTAGGCATTTTAGGTCAAAACATCTTTAGGCAAACACAAACCCTAATTTTGAGTCCACAGTGCAGAGGAAACCCTAACTGTATCTTGATCTTCAAAAGGTCTTGTGATGAGAAAATGTTGAGGAAATGGGAGGGCAAATTTTAGGGTACAACAGGTGCTAATACCTTCCCCTCGCGTAACAGACTCCCTTACCCGATCTCTCGGTCGTAAGACCATGACTTCTTCCTTCTCAGGTTTTCTCGATGTTTACCTTTCCCTCTATTTGGGATAAAAGATGTTTGATGGCGACTTCATTGTTTGATGATTTTCAGTCGGTTGTTTCAGCCACCCTTTCAGGTTTTCGACTTGCCGGGTGTACAATCTTTTGTATATATCCCTAATTTTTTCCCGAACTTTTTTTGGTTCGCCGGGATGCCCTTATATTTTCCTAAGCCAGTCAACCTAGCGGGTAGTTTTTATGCGTAGTATTTTTTGACTATGTCTGCATTTACAGGTGAAACAACCATCTGAAAATCATCAAACAATGAAGTCTCCATCGAACGTCTTATATCCCACATGGAGGGAAAGGTAAACATCGTGAAAACCTGAGAAGGGAGAAGTCACGGTCTTGCGACTGAGAGATCAGGTAAGGGAGTCTGTTACGCGAGGGGAAGGTATTAGCACCCCACACGCCTGTAGTACTCTACGGTATCCACTATTGTTGTTCTAATCAAAGGGTGTGTTTCAAATCTATGCTTACTGTTTACTATACTACTGAAGGGAGGAATGCATGCAAAAGAAAAGAGAAAAGAATGTAGGGAAAAATAAAATTGTACTTGCTTGGGCCCTACCCCAATGCCTATGTATCCTTTTTGAGGAATCAGAGCTACCGTAGTTCGGCTTACATGTTTTTGTTGGTTTGTATTTTTTTAATGAACAATATTAACTTTGCCTTCTGCCGCAACTCGACCTTTGGAGACTTACGCGTCAGCACATAAGTGAATTAACATGCTCTTTTGAAAGGAGTTTGAAAGAAAATCCCAAAGGCAAAAAGAGTTTGTATTAGTTGGTGTTATTGCTTGTAGATAACAGCTAGTTGACCTCAAGAGAGAGATTTTAGCCATTTCTCTACTTATTCATGAAATAAGTCTTTGAGACATGAACCATACCAAAGCTTAGAATAAGAGAATAATAAGGTCGAGAATAAACCCGCTTATCATCTCTCATACTTAACGAAGATATGATTCTCGTAAGTAATTTTTTTTAAAAGTATTTTGAAGTTTGTAAGAAAAAGAAGTTTTTGTTTTTAAATGCATATGCAAAAAGGGGAAAGAAAAGTCAAAGGGAGACTAGCCTATTTCTAAACCTAATCTTATCATACAATGGTAGCCCTAATTCCAGGATTAATGAAAGGGAAACGTCTACCTAATGTTAGCATGCATAGTTTATAACCTAAGGTCTAACTTGCGTCCTAACGGAGCAAGCGCATCCTAAGGGAACATGGTATGTACAAGTACGAAGCAAACAAGCTAATAAGCTCAAGAGCACACCTGGAGAGATCCTACCTAGGTTAGCATGCCAAAGAAAGTATAATTGAACTATCCTATAGGGAACATGCAATGAGAGCGAAGTCGTGATCTCAATTTCAAAATCGAGTGACTCATCGATCAACAAGAAATAAAGGAAAGCGATAAAATCCTATAGGGAGCATGAACTGAGAGCGAAGTCGTGATCTCAATTCCTAAATTGAGTGACTCATCGATCAATAAAAAAACACAAGCAACACATATAGCAAATGAAGTGCAGAATGCCCGCTACAGGTCTTTAAACAGCGACTTCGAGCACACGCTCTTTATTTCCTACTTCTCATGATATCTAGAAAGCAATAGCAAAATGAAATAAAGTGTGAAGAAGTACAAGGGTAATAGTGGTGGATACCAAAGCGAGCAAGTCGTCAAGAGCAGACGAAAGCACTGAAGAAGTAGGGAGCACGCGTCAACCAAGCTTTACCAAGAAACAAACAAAGTCACAAATAATATCCAACTAAGATAAAGGCAAACGTGTATTGCGAATGCAATGCATAATCATAAGTTCCTTGCACAATGAACAAACGCGTCAAAAATAACATGGCAAAGCGGCATGAAAATACAGATGACAACTAAAAAGAAAAAGTATTTTTTTTATTATTAGTTTTTTTTATGTAAGGAAAATTCTAAAAAAATAATTAATTCCTAAGAAATTTCTATTATCTTTCGTTTGTTTTCTATTTATCCTAGCAAAAATATAGAAACTAAAAAGGCCCTAAATAAAAATATGAGCTCAGGGGGTGAAAAACTGGAGTCAGGGAGTATGCTATAAGACTAGGTGCCGAGGCCCAACAGAAAAGTACCAAAAAGGCTATTTTTTGTAGCAATTGTCACCAGGTTTCCAAAAACGCATTGGACTTTAGGGAGTGGTCCGGCGCAGTGAACTCCATTTCAAACCATCAGATTTTCGGATCTCTTATTATCATCAATGGATAAAATAAATAATAAAAAAAACATTAACCCAATTAGTGGGAAAAAATAGGGAATACGGTTATATGTGGTGTCTATTGAACTCCATGAAGCAAACTCTCTTGTTCTTCCTCCTTGCAAAACGGCGCAGCGATTTTCTTCTTCTTCAAATAGACGACGCCAAATTCAATCTCACCAACGATTCACCCTACGATCCATCATCGTTTCCTTCATACCTCCGTCTTTCTCTTTCCCTCAGTTTACACCGTATAATTTTTACCCTTAACAAATTCAAACAAATTCATAAACCCTAAAAAGAAAATCAAATAGTAATGATGGATTTTCATGTTACAAGACCCTGAGGGTTTAAATCTCCTTCACTTCCTATATGCAAAGGTATCAAATAGCGAAGAAGACGAAAGAGAGTGAATTTTGAATCTTACCGGTCGGAGACGCTCCAACGGTGATATCGATGTTGTACGAAATTCAGAGACTCAGGTACTTTCCATCGTTATACTCCTTATACCTCTCCTTCTCGTTCGTGTTCTTGACTCTTCTGCTCCAAAATCTTCTTCGAATCTCACCTTCCAGTGAATTCATTATTGTTGATTGCAGATTCTTAAAGACGATTCTGGAGCTGCGAGACGGCTTGAAGAGATGCGTGAAGATTTTTTTTTATGACAAAGGTGTTGGATGATGAAGGTGGTGAATTCCGAGAGAGGAAGATTCGTCTATGGTGATGTATAATCTAAGGTGATGAAGAATTTCTAAGGATTATTGTGGTGATTGTTGTAAGTTGAAGCTAGAAGATGAAAGTTGCAGTTTTACAGAGATATTGAAGGGGATTCAGGAAGGAAGGTTATGGATGTTGAAGAACGAAGTCAAGGTTCCAGGGGGATTCTCAAGAGAATGATGGTTGAAGGAATAGGAAGAAGGAGTGAAGGTCGGTGAAGATAGAGTGAGTGGAAGTAGAAAGAAGGCAAAGAGAGTAGTGAGAATATGAGAATCTTCTTTTGTGATTTTGATGATTCTGCAGAATGTTCTCCCCGCCATGCTCCAATTGGTGAGTCCTCTTTCTGTTTTATACCTCTGCCAGTCTGTTAGGTTGCAGTTAGTGTGGTTAGAGGTTGTTAGAGTTGAATCAATCTGAACCGTTAATGTGAATGTTAGTTAGGGACTTTGATGGATGAGATTGGAAGTGGTAGTTAGTAAGGAATTGGTTAGAGATGTCTATGAGCTGGAAAATTCTGTTATTCTATTTCCAACTTACAATTTCATTTCTTATTTCAGTTTTGTCTGACTTTTGGATTATTTTATGGAATAGGCCTTGGTGTTGGTAGAATCCGCGAGTTAACTTGATATAGGGTAAGTCTTTGATAGTTTGAAATTGGTTTATCTGGTTTGGTATAGTAGTAATTAGGTGAACCCTTTTTAGGCGCTTAACACATGATCCAAAAGAATATTGCCTCTTTAGTTATTGCAGGTCTGGCAGTCTGTTTTGGTTTTGGCTTCTGAACTGTCTTCAAACTCTCGCCACCGCCTGGTACTGATTATTAAGGTTTCTAGAAACCTTATCTTATCTAAAATTCTGGTATGCTGCTCGGCTGTGATAAATATTCAGATACAAACTTCAGCGGCATGGATGACTTGTCTTCTAATAGCAGTAAAGGAGTGTCAAACTCAGCAACTCGACCATTACTGAGCACCAGAACTTGATCGTTGTCAATAACAATAGGGATACGATGTGCAATAGTGAGCATAATGCAGGCTTTGAACTTTGTTCAAATAATCTTCTGGATAAGATTATCAGTGGCGGTGTCGACATATGCTATCACTTCATCAAGTACAAGTATTTTTAACTACTTCAATAGAACTCAACCAAGAGAAACAAGTTACTGTCGTCCTACACCCCAATTGTCTCCATTTCCTATAACCTGTGTATCAAGATTTTATCATTTCTTGCTGATGATATTTCCTTATTTGCATTTTCAAAGTCTTTCCTTAAATCTTGAATGAACAAGATGTAGTAATCCTTGTTAATTGAATCTTGAATGTAGCATCCCGTGATGCAATTGTATTTTGATGTCTACTTTGAATCATGGAATGTAACTTTTGAAAATATAAATGATAATTGAAGTAAATCTTGACTCTTGTACTTTGTATGTTGACCTTTTGTAGTGAAGCTTTTCTAAATTAATTTGCTAAAATAGTTCCCCTCCTTTGTATCTTTTGAATACTGAATATCAACCTTTTTCAATTTGTATTTCATGTGAATTCTCCAATCTTTATTCAATCTTGCTATAATTGAATGAATCACTAAATGAAGGCCTCAAAAAGATTTAAGAAGGACTTTGTCAAAGGTCAACCTTCCATTGTTGATTTTGACCAAAAATCAAAGTTTTGGCCAACCTTTCAAACTTGAGATGATTCAATAATAACACCATGTGAACTCATATTCACTCTTTGCACGAAATCCACAACACAAATCTTGTAACTCGAGTAAAGGTGAACCAAACCTCAATTAATGGTAGAAAGTATAAACGAAATCCTAATGAGATGAACCAGCATGATGGTAATAGTCAGCCCATAAGACCCTAAAATCCACTCGAGCAATGAGCAATATCCATTGGATGATGAGATTCATTGATGAAACTAAACTTTATAAGGAAATATTTTGACTACCACATGATTAGAGAAATATGCCCTAATTCCATGATCTTTGAGTCTTTAATCCTTGAGTTGGAGCCAGACCCTTCCTTGAGGAAATTCATCGACTCAGATGAAACTGGAAGCATAGCAAGATGTCCATATGATAGAAACCCTAATTTCTCGAATTGAAAAAATTGGGTGGAGATTGGCCTTATGGATTCGTGAAGAAGAGATTCTTAATGACCACAAACCACAACTTTAATTCCACTGCTCAAGGTTTGAAGAAGAAATAAGCCTTTGTTGGATACAAACGCCTTGACCAGTGTAAAACCTTATATTGCACAATCATTGAACTTTGAACCAAAGATCTATATGAATGAAATGTATGCCATGTTAGTGACCTAAAGATGTGAATGCGAATGAGCGCAAAAGTCTAAGCTAGATAAAATAAATTATGAGGGAACATTTTGGGGTGCAACAACAGGGTGCAGCAAGTCTTCACCGTCCATGGTGGTTAGCCTCATATCACCGCCCGAAAATACTTTCTTGACAACAAATGACCCTTCGTAGGTGGGAGTCCATTTTCCCCTGGGATTATCTTATGGTAGAATAATGCGCTTTATCACCAAGTCACCAGCCTGATATACCGATGTTTGATCTTCTTGTTGAAAACCTTGATCATACGTTTCTGGTACATCTGACCGTGACAGATAGCCGCAAGCCTCTTTTTGTCAATTAAATTCAACTGATCCAACCTAGTCTGAATCCACTCGTCTTCATCTAAGTCCACATCTTTCATAATCCTCAAAGAAGGAATCTGAACTTCGATAGGCATGACAACTTCCATGCCATAGACCAAAGAAAAGGGGGTTGCCCCAGTTGATGTCCGTACTGAAGTATGATAACCATGAATAGAAAATGGTAACATCTCATGCCAGTCTTTGTAGGTAACAACCATCTTTTACATAATCTTCTTTATATTCTTGTTGGCGGCTTCCACTGCATCATTCATCTTCAGACGATATAGAGAAGAGTTGTGACGTTTGATCTTGAACTACATGCAAAGTTCAGTGATCATGACATTGTTGAGGTTGGTACCATTGTCAGTGATGATCCTCTCAGGAATTCCATATCGACAAATAAGGTTATTCTTGATGAATCGAGCCACCACATTCTTGGTAACTGAGGAAAATGAAACTGCTTCAATCCACTTTGTAAAGTAGTCAATGGCGACAAGAATGAAACGATGTCCGTTAGAGGCAGTAGGCTTGATTTCTCCAATCATGTTAATGCACCCACATTGCAAATGACCAAGGAGCAGTCATGACATTCAAAGGAACTGAAGGTAAATGAATTTTATCAGCATAGATCTGGCACTTATGGCAAGTCCTCGAGTGGTGATGACAGTAGGTTTCCATGGTCGACCGATAGTAACCAGCTCTCAGAATCTTCTTGGCCATAGTATGTCCACTGGAGTGAGTACCAAAGATTACTTCATGCATATCTTCCATAATTTTCTCTGCTTCCTTCTTGTCCATACAACGAAGCAAGGTTAAATCATGGTTGTGCTTGTACAAAATCCCATTGCTCAGAAAGAACTTAGCTGAGAACCTCCACATGAATTTATTATTATTGATTGATACCCCTTCAGGATACTTTTGAGCTTCATGATATCTTTTCACTTCATGAAACCAAGGCTTCTCCTCTACTCCATCAGTGTCAATCTCATAACAGTGATTGAACTAGATGCTCCTGGATTCGAAGGAAAGAAACAAGTGTGGTGTTTCTTTGACAGGATTCAAAGGTTAAGAAGACTGGGGTTGTGTTTGTTGTTTATGGATTTTAAGGAGAAGAACCGGTGTAGTGTTCCTTCTGCTGGATTTGAAAGAAAAAATAAAGTGTGGGGTTGCTCCTGGATTCGAAAGGGAAAAGAAACAGGTGTTTTGTTTCTAGTGTTGGATTCGAAAAGGACAGAAACAAAGGTATGGTCTTCTGATTCTGGGTTTAAGAATGTGTTAAGTGTTTGATTATTTTCACACAATCAAGGTTTCTCTAGCTATTAAAAACCTTTGGATGTGTTATGCAGCCCCTTAGATGTGTTATGGAGCCTTGTATTTATAGATGAAGTTGGCCAAGGTTTGGGAGGGAAAATAAATTAAGTTTGAACAAATTGAGTATGTTATTTTTGTAGTTTTCGAGGTGTATTTTTGTATGCCATTTTGGTGCAAGAATAGGGGCAGTATTGCACGACTGCTGTGTAGCAGTTTTGGAGCGTTGTGGCCAGTATAGCAGGCTTGGACTTGCAGCACAAGCATCATTGAATATTTCCAACCTTTCGTTTTGACTTCATAAGTCCAACCTTCAACCAGTTCCTCTCTTTAGACAACCATACTGGTTTCCAAACTATATGTGTCTTTCGAATGGGCCTTTTTTGTGTATCTTTCGAAGGGGCCAAATGTATGCTCCTTGAATGGGTCACCAAAACATGTCCTTCGAATGGGACATCCAGGTATGTCTTTTATGTCCTCCGAATGGGCCACCAAATATGTCCTTCGAATGGGACATCTAGGTATGTCTTGCAGGTCCTTCGAATGGGCCACCAAAGTATGTCCTTCGAATGGAACAGCAATTGTGTGTCATGGTGTAGAAATTGTGTGTTGAATATTTTCAAGGGTGGAATCGAAGCAAGCTATTTCAAAGGGAGATATTGTCCATTAAAATCTAGTATGAAAATAGCCAATGCATGAGGGAAGTTCTTGTCTTGTGATTTGAAATAATCAAGAAAGAAACCTTTGCTTCCTGAATCGAAACAAACACTATAAGGGGCCATTGCTTTGTGAATCAAAGGAAACATGTAAGGGGTCATTGCTTCAATCTAAGCTTGCATGCAGGAAGCCACTTGCTTTATGAGTGCTAGCATAAAGGGAAGCCATTTCCTTGTGCAGGCAGACATGCAAGAGGCCCTTGCCTTGTGCACCATGTAGGAGGTCAAAGCTAAAGGTGGATTCGAAGCAGACATGAAGGTGAATTTGAAACAAGCCTGGAGGGAGTAATTTGTCCAATCGAAGCTTCTCCAGTCGAAACAGGCATGCAGGCATCAAATGTCCAATCGAAACATGCATGCAGGCAACCATTTGTCCAATCGAAACCTGTCCAATCGAACAAACATGCAGGCGCCAAATGTCCAATCGAACCAGGCATGCAGGCAGCCATTTGTCCAATCGAAGCAAGGGAAATCGAAGCAAACTTATTGTTCCTTAAAAAATCATTTTTATCTGTTTTGCCCTTTTTTAACAGTTTCCTCTTTAACTTGATGCTGGAAAATCCAATTGTACTTATGCAGCCTTGAACTAGTAGGATTTTTGTGAGATAATTCTTAAGAAGTGAGAGGGCAAATTTTAGGGTACAACAACTGCCCCTGTTCAATCTTCTTAAACCTGAAGAGTTAGATTGGTGAGTCCTCCGTTCGTGACTTGAAGGTGGAAGATGATTGAACACTAGAGTGTCCAGAAATTTGTACTTGATGATTTGGTGGTTGTTGTGTAGGGAATGGGCTTAAAGATTCCATTTGGAGAGATGATGGAGGGTTATCAGAGATAGACTTACAGATGCCATCCAAAGGTGATTGTTGACAAAAAATTATACTAATTCTAAGCTTGACTTCAATTGGAAAAGAATCAGAATAAATCTCTGGTTGATTTAAACTGAACCAGAGGAAGTGCCTACCAGAACGGAATCAGAATAAACCATTGATCGATTTAAACTGAACCAAAAGAGGTCTGAATAATCTTTGAATGGATAGGAATCAGAATAAATCTTTGGAGCGATTTATTTGAACCAGAGAAAGTGTCTACCAGAACGGAATCAGGATAAACCATTGATTGATTTAAATTGAACCAACATAGGTCTTTAATAATATTTAACTGGAAAAGAATCAGAATAAATCTTTGGAGCAATTTAAATGAACCAAAGAAAGTGTCTACTGGAATGGAATCAGGATAAACCATTGATCAATTTAAACTGATCCAACAGAGGTCTTGGATAATCTTTAACTAGAAAAGAATCAGAATAAATCTTTGGAGTGATTTAACTGAACCAGAGAAAGTGTCTACTGGAACAGAATCAAGATAAACCATTGATCGATTTAAACTGAACCAGCAGAGGTCTTGAATAATCTTTAACTGAAAAAGAATCAGAATAAATATTTGGAGCAATTTAAACTGAAACAAAGAACGTGTCTACCGGAACGGAATCAGGATAAACCATTGATTGATTTAAACTAAACCAACAGAGGTCTTGAATAATCATTAACTGGAAAAGAATCAGAATAAATCTTTGGAGCGATTAAAATTGAACCAGAGAAAGTGTCTAGCGGAACGGAATCATGATAAACCATTGATCTATTTAAACTGAACCAGCAAAGGTCTTAAATAATCTTTAACTGGAAAAGAATCATAATAAATCTTTGGAGCGATTTAAACTGAACCAGAGAAAGTGTCTACCAGAACGGAATCAGGATAAACCATTTATTGATTTAATCTGAACCAGCAGAGGTCTTGAATAATCTTTAACTGGAAAATAATCAGAATAAATCTTTGGAGCAATTTAAACTGAACCAGAGAAAGTTTCTACTAGAACGGAATCAGGATAAACCATTTATCGATTTAAACTGAACCGGCAGAGGTCTTGAATAATCTTTAACTAGAAAAGAATCAGAATAAATCTTTGGAGAGATTTAAACTAAACCAACGAAAGTGTCTATCAGAACAGAATTAGGATAAACCATTGATCAATTTAAACTGAACCAACAGAGGTCTTGAATAATATTTAACTAGAAAAGAATCATAATAAATATTTGGAGAAATTTAAACTGAACCAGAGTAAGTGTCTACCAGAAAGGAATCAGAATAAACCATTGATCAATTTAAACTGAATAAGCAGAGGTCTCAAATAATCTTTAACTGGAAAAGAATCAGAATAAATCTTTGGAACAATTTAAACTGAACCAGAGAAAGTGTCTACCGGAACGGAATCATGATAAACCATTGATCAATTTAAACTAAACCAGCAGAGGTCTTGGATAATCTTTAACTGGAAAAGAATCAGAATAAATCTTTGGAGCAATTTAAACTGAACCAGAGAAATTGTCTACCAAAATGGAATCAGATAAACCATTGATTGATTTAAATTGAACCAGCAGAGGTCTTGAATAATCTTTAACTGGAAAAGAATCAGAATAAATCTTAGGAATAATTTAAACGGAACCAGCGAAAGTATCTACCGGAAGGAAATTAGGATAAACCATTGATCGATTTAAACTGAACCAGCAGAGGTCTTGACTAATCATTAACTAGAAAAGAATCAAAATAAATCTTTAGAGCGATTTAAATTGAACTAGAGAAAGTGTCTACCGAAACAGAATCAGGATAAACCATTGATCAAGTTAAACTGAACCAGCAGAGGTCTTGAATAATCTTTAACTGGAAAAGAATCAGAATAAGCATTTGGTGCGATTTAAACTGAACCAGAGAAAGTGTCTATCGGAATGGAATCAAGATAAACCATTGATCAATTTAAACTGAACCAGCAGAGGTCTTGGATAATCTTTAACTGGAAAATAATCAGAATAAATCTTTGGAGCGATTTAACTGAACCAGAGAAAGTTTCTGCCAAAACGGAATCAGGATAAACCATTGATCGATTTAAATTGAACCAACAAAGTTCTTGGATAATCTTTAACTAGAAAAGAATCAGAATAAATCTTTGGAGCGATTTAACTGAACCAGAGAAAGTTTCTACCGGAACTGAATCAGGATAAACCATTGATCGATTTAAACTGAAACAGTAGAAGCCTTGGAAGTGTTTGTCATGTAGATAGTCATCCCGTCTTGTTTCGGGAATTGCTCTACAGTTTATTCACATATAGTTGTCTTGTCTTGTTTCAGGTATTAATTTGGAACTTGCTTTTGTTGGTCGTTGAGATAGTTGTCCTGGCTGGTTTCAAGTATTAATCTATGACCTTTTGAAAATTGTTGATGATAGTTATCTGTTGATTGATCTTTCCTGAAAAGGTAAAGAGTTAGCTGCATGCAATGTCATGATGTATGAAATGCATGGCGTAATGATGTTTCTCAAATATAAATGAGATTGTGCTATCTGCGTTTCGTATGCATATGTCGTGAATGTTGTTGAAATGTAACTTTGTCTTGGAAAATAACTCCTTGACAAATGCTGGGGAGTCTTAGGAAGTTAAATCCTGGACTGCTGTTGAAGAGTATGTGTATCTTCGAACGTTGTTTAGAATGTTGCGTTGGGGATTCCCGTTTGGTTAGTTGAGGAGAACTCTGTTGGGGAATATTGAATTTGTTTGAGGGAAACTCTGTGGAGAATGTTGATTCCTGCTTGGGGAAAGGAGTTCAGGAGTCTTAGTTATCTGTTGCTCTACTGGGGAGTTATCTCTTGATGGAAGAGAAAGGAAGTTAACAACTTGTTGGGGACAAAGAAGTTAACAGGTATCTGGTTGTCTCCCAAGCTTCGCAGCAACTCACTAAGGATTGTAGGAAAGTCTACTAGGGAAGAGGGGTTGTGGTCCCTTGATTTGTAGTAGTCGGAAAGACAAACTCAAGTTGAGAATCTGTAGTTTATTGGGGAAATAAACCTTATTTCCAATCTGCTGGAGAGGTGTTTTCCTTAAGCAGAACTCCTCGAGGATTCTTGAGATCAACTCAGTTGGGGAGAAGTTTTCAGAGATTGAAACTTTGGCTGGGGATTTCCTGGATCCAACTTTATGGGGATATCCATGAATTTGGCCTTGAGGGGTTTGTACCCTTAAGATTATTCTGTGGGGATAACCTTATAGAGGTGACTCTATAGAGACTTGACTAGGCATCACTTTATGAAAAGAACTTTGTATAGATATGTCACTGCCCTAAGTAGTAAGTGTTGTAGTACTGCCAGAAAATGTTTGCTTGACCATACGTAGCCCTTTGCTGGAATTCACGTTCAATGCCCCAAGTGATTCAAATACAGACATGCCCTTAGTTATTCAGCATTTCTTGGGAGATTTCTTGGAATCTTGACTTGATTGCTCCTAGACGAGTTGGACGGTGACATGTCATGCCCCCTTACTTATAGGAGATTTGTCATTGGAAATGTCATCCCATTTGAAGTGATTTTGTTCACTGAGAGAGTTTTTGTTCGTTGGATATTCGTCGTGTGAATTTCTCCGCTGTCAAACAATTATCCATATGTAAACAACAATATTCAAATAATGCAAAGTTTATGCTTGTCTTGAAGTTTTGAGAATGCAGTTTTAGCAAGTAAAGAGTTTTATAGGAATATGAATTCAACTCAGAATTTGCAGTAACTTTCAGAGATAACACTGACTTCGTTGATGACTTCACTGGGGATTAGGGGTTGTGGTCCCTTAATTTGTGACAATATGAGAGGCAAACTCAAGTTGGGGAATATATAGTTTGTTGGGGAAATAAACCCAGTTGAAGAGAGTATTTTGACAAACTGCTAGAGAGGTGTTTTCTTTTGGCAGAACTCCTTGAGGATTCTTCTTGAGACCAACCCAGCTGGGGAGAAGGTTTTTCTGAGGTTGAAGCTCTGGATAGGGATTTCCTGGATCCAACCTTGTGGGGATATTCATGAATTTGGCCTTGAGGGATTTGTACCCTAATTCATGAAGATTATTCTGTGGGGATAACCTTATAGATATGACTTTGTGGGGACTTAACTGGGGATCACCTTATAAAGGAGATTTTGTGGAGATTTGTCACTGCCCCTAGTATCAAGTGTTGTTGCGCTCCCAGAAAATGTTTTCTTGGTCGTATGTGACCCTTTGCTGGAATTCATGCTCAATGCCCCAAGTGATTGAGAGGCAAACATTCCCCTGGTTATTCAGCACTTCTTGAGAGATTTCTTGGAATCTCGATTTGACTTCCCCCAGATAAATTGGACAGTGACATGTCATGCCCCCTTGCTTATAGGATATTTGTCATTGGAAGTGTTTTTCCAATTTGAAGTGATTCTGCTCATTGAAAGAGTTTTTTGTTCAACAGATAATCGTCGTGTGAATTTCTCTGTTGTCAAACATGTAACCATATGCAAATAGCAGTATTCAAACAATGCAAAGTTTATGCTTGTCTTGAAGTTTTGAAAATGCGTTTTAACAAATAGAGAGTTTTGTAAGAAAATGAATTCAACTCAGGATTTATAATAAGCCTTACAGGAGTCATGATACCTTTTGTAACAGTATACTTTCGAACTAACCCCTACTTCAATTAGGACTTTTGAAGGGTTGTAATGTGGCCTGGTTCACGGTTTTAAGAAACAAAGGATAAGGCTCAAAGTGTATTTGTACCCGCCCGTTTTCCATAATGTTCTCCAGTCCTAAACTCAGTTAATTCTGTGTTTGAACTCCAATGGAGTCTGAATGACGTTTTGGTGATGGTTCAAAAATTTGGAAGTTTATTTGTTGGAAGGCAGTCATTTTTTTCCATATTTTTCATGTTGTCTAGGATTTTTAGTGACCTCTTTTGATTTATTATAGATGATTTTTTCCTGACTACTCTTGTTTTGAGATTACAGTCAGCGGGATGCCCCACTTTTTTCTTAAGTCTCCTTCATAGGTTTTGACTTAATGGGCTTTTCTCTTGGGATATAACGGCTGCCTATTTGGTAGGGAACCATCACCATCTTTTGGTTTAGCAGGATGTTTTTGATATCACTCGTTGTGTACGAAATGAAAGCTTGCAATTGAACGCGCATTTGAATTAACTAAGAGACTATCCTGCCCCACGTTTCTATTAAAGGTTTCAATTTGTGTGAAAAAGAAAACTCCTACTTCTTAGGATCGAAGGGTTGACTAGGTATTATCTTCCTTATAACTCCAGTGTTTAGGAATTGAAACAAACGCTTATAGATCGTTAGTAAGGTCTGTCCAAAAGCATACTGTATGAGATTATGTCATTGTTTTCGTCATCCTCCCTCTAAAGGGTTGCGACAAGAGTTGATTATCATAAAGGGAGTAAAAATCATAGTTTAAATGAAAATGAATGGATTAATTCAATACAAACATATGTAATGCATTAATGAAACAAAGTTTGACATTAATAGATAAGTGTTTGAACAACAAAAGAGATTACAGTTGAAAATTCAAAATGAAAAGGACGCTCTTAATGATTTGGCATAGGAGCAGTGATCACGTTGGGAGTAGTAGGTGGATAAAATTCAATCTCCTTGGCGTCAATCATGTCTTGAATCTTGTTCTTCAGAGCCCAACAACTATTTGTGTCGTGTCCAGGACTGTCGGAATGGTATGCACACCTTTCATTGGGATGATAAGTAGGAGCAGAAGTGTTGGGGTTCTAGAGAGTAGCCTTTAACGTAATCAGCTTTGCTTTCAACATGCGTTGTAATGCTTGGGCCAGTGGCATGTTGATCTTGGTGAATTGTCTTTTAGGCGCGACCTCCTTACGCTGATTCCCCTGTTGCCGTTGTTGCGCCGATGCAGGATTAGAGATCAGGATTGCCCCCACGTGTTGGTCGTGGTTACTATGTGTGATCGGTGGATCTGGAACTGACTGTTTATCGCTGGTTCGCAAAATGTCGCGGAAGCAAGAGTCGCCACCGTCTTTTATTTTCTCCAAATGGAAAGGACAAAAGCACAGAAAAATTCCTTATAGAGATTGCTCTCGGTTCGGGAGGTAGATTATAGAAAGGGAAGGTGTTAGCACCCTTTCTATCCATGGTTATCCATGGGCTCTTAGATACTTGCTCATTTGTGTTTTCAAAAATGGTTTGTTTGCTTTTCAATTGTGGGTTTTAAAAAGTTTCTTTGAAAATTCCAGTTCGACTCTTGTATCGGTCCTCAAGAGTGTTTGAAAAAATGCTTTCGAAAGCTTTTTGAAAATGTGTTGGTGTGAAAAGTATTTTTTGAATTTGTTTTGAAATTTAGAGCAAGTATCTAGAGTCGTCTACCTACCCTAAGGAGTTCGTCTGTGTAAATGTCCTTTAAAGTAGTACCATCCCACCATTGAGAGGTAGGTAGCACCACCGTTGGAGGTGTTCGGGTCAATTCGAAGTTCGGGACATGGTGATCACCGGAGCAATGGGAAGACACCTTAGAAGCTACCCTCATGCCAGGTTCCCGGATCATGAGGACTTACTAAGACATCCTCTACTCGACGATCACCTTTCGAAGGGCAAGGCAACAGTGAGGCGTACCCTAGGGGTGGTGTGTGATTCGTGTGTCGTTTCAGATATTTTATCTTGTCATGTTATTGGTGATCTATACGCTTGTTTTTATTTTAGTCATTCATTCTTGCATGCATTTGTTAACAGTTAAAAATATTGCGGGAAAGTAAAAATTCTAAGCTATTACAAAAGGCGTGGGTCCACATCGCCAAAATTAAACCAGGAGCCGATTTTGACAGAAAAATAAAGAAAGTAAAGAAAAGTGCGAGCAATTAATTACACGGCTTTGGGAGAGATACATAAATATTTAAACGAAATAAAACAAATATGCGAATTAATAAGAAATTAAGAACGAGGGCGTTGAACCCTTTTGCAAAATTAAATTACATGGAATTAATTAATTAACAAAAAAGAAAGGAAAAATTGTTTTTTTTTGGTATTTTTTAGTATTTTAGGATTTAATATGAAAAAAGAATTAATTAAAATAAATACTAACCCTAATTCTAGTGGCTTTTAATTTATTAAGAAAACATTGAATTTTAACCTAAATTAACCCTAATTTTTATATACAAATTTAATTACAAAAATAAATATTTAATTATTTAATTATTATGGGAGAAAAAGAAAAAGGAATGAAAATTTAATTAAGACCCTAATTCTATATTTTTAGATTTTTATTAAAAGAATATTATAATTTATCCTAATTTAATAACTAAATGAATTAATTACAATTTATTTATGAAAATACTAAAAAATAAAAATATTTATTGTTTTTCTCTTTTTTCTGATTTTTTTTGTTTTGTATTTTTATGAAACTATTAAATTAATTAATAAAATAATAATTAAAAGAAAGTATAAATAATAAAAACTAAAAAATAAAGAAAGTGAAAAAACTTGGCAAACCTAGGGGGTTTAGACCCCAAACAGGAGGTTTTTCTTTAGTAATCTGGCCCAAGATGCTTTGGCCCGTTGGACTTTTCAGGACGCGTGTACACGCGTTGACTAGGGTGCATTGTACTCTCCAGATCATGGCCTTTGATTTGATACCCAAGTACGCGTGGATGGTTGGATTGTGAGAGTGTATCATGGACCACAACGCGGAGCCTGCATGTGAATTTTAATTGAATAATAACATGGGAATAATGAAGACCTGGGGCTCGAACCCAGGTCATGTACTTTTCCAACAACTATGCTTGCCACTGAATCAACCCATACGCGCTTAATATATAATAACTAGTAAATATTATAAAAGAAAATTGGTTAGTAGCTTAAAAACGCGCGCAGAATTTGAACGAACCAACCAGCGCCTTCCACCTAAGCGTCTTCTTCGTTGGTTTTCTTTTTCCTGAAATACACAAACAATGAGCAACGGTTTTCAAACGTTGCTATAGGTCATCTATGGAAAAATAGCGAATGGCACGGTGACGCTCATAAATTGAGCGCGAGCATGGCCTTATGATCGTTTGAGTATGCTGATTCCAATGGTGGTGGTTTCACACTCCAATTTTTCCTCATTCAAAAACCCCTAATTCCAAGTCCTGAAAACCCTAGAAAACAATAATGGCATCTTTGCATATAGTGCGTAAAACTTCAATCAAAGTACATGATTAGCTTGCAAACATTATTCTATACACGAAAATAACAACAAAACATGTTAACAATATGTGAATGACAGAAACCGATTCAGAAATTTTCTTTACCAACTTCAATGGTGATCTTGCGTTTTCTTGAGTATGGGGCTTGGGGAATGATTGGAATATGTCCTATAATCCTCAAAGAAACTAATGGAATCACTATTTTGTCTTGAATCTCCTTGCAAAGGTGTTTTCAGAATTGAGTTTTTTGGCAAAATTTTCAAGTTTGTTGATGGGTTTTCTGCGCAGCTCAGTGGTTAATCTCATTAGGTTTTCGTTCTATGCTTATGTATGAATATATTAGGTCAACAAACTTGATCAGAATCTCTTGCATTCATGGCTTTTGAGATTTGATTTTCAATCATTATTTTTCAATCTTTTTCCATGCTATTTGATACCAAATCATGCCAAAACTTTCCCTAATTGATCATGCACGAATTTGAGTGTCCAATGAGAATAATTTCTGCACAAAAAGATTTTATTTCATTAGTTTTGTATTATTCATGCATTTTATTTAATTAAATGAATTATAAATGATAAAAAATCCAAATAAATAAATAAAAATGGAGAAAAACTTCCCTTTGGGCCTAATGGTCGTGCACATGCTTGGGATAATGAATTATGGAAGGAAAATGGGCCCATTAGCAATTTTAGGTCATTTGAATCAATGTTGACTTTTCAAAATATCCAAAAATTTCCCAACTTCCACAAGGCATATCTTTCTCAATTTTTAAGATTTGCTCATGTTCTTGGACATTTTGGAAAGGTCTTTGAGTCCTCTAACCAATTCCTTTGGTCCCATGTCATTTTGATTTACCAATCTCAAGTTATGGGCTTTGACTTAAAGTCCCTTTTTGTTGACTTTTGAAAATGACCTATAATGTTGAAATTGATAACTTTTTGTGAGAGAATTTCTTGGACTTGAAGTATGAAGATGAGTTGTAGGAAATGTCTTTCTATTCAAAATGAGCTTTGGATGGAATTTTTCTGATAATCCATGTGAGAGTTATGCCCTGGTCAATTTACAGTTGACTTTTTCAGCTGTCCAAATAAGGAAACTTTTGCATCTTGATGATTTTTGAGCCAAACTTTGAGAATCATGATCAAGCATTGATCAAATGATGTTTGTGGCTTCAAAATGATATGTTGACCAAAAATTTGAACTTTTGACTGTCAAATGACCATTTTGCCCCTACAGTTGACTGTAGTGCAATTAGGGTTTTTGACTGTGCAATTTTGTGCTGAAAGTCTTGAAACTTGATATGAGGATGCTTGACCATATTTGTAGGCATGTGAGACTTGATTGGACCTTTGGAAACTTCATTTTCTTGATCAGAACAAAAACCCTAATTTTGACTGTTCAGGAGGCTCTTGCACTGTGCAACCCTTGAGGAATTTTGAAGCTTGATTTGGCAAATCTTTGAAGAATATGGGAGGGCAAATTTTGGGGTACAACAGTTGCCCCTGTTCAATCTTCTTAGACCTGAGGATGCAGATTGGCTGACGTACTTTTCGTAATCCGAGGGTAGAAGATGATTGAACACTAGAGTGCCCAGAAATTTGCGCTCACATAGTAGCAGTGTGATGGTGGAATGGGCTTATAGATGCCATTTGGAGATTGATGGATAGGATGATGGGCTTATAGATGCCATGCTAAGAGATGATGGAAGGTGGATGGGCTTATAGATGCCATCTGGATGTTGATCGCATAAGAGATTCCTTAGCGAGAACTTGCGTACCTGCAAAAGAAAGATGAGTACCTGACGTGTTGCAGGAGCTGGTTTTCAGATGCTTGATATAGATGTGTCCTGGCTGGTTACAGGAGCTGAGTCTGGAGCTTCACAAGATGATGAATGAACCAGGGATGGTTACTACCTTAGCATGAACGGTAAGAGAACCTTGGGTGACTTTAACTTCAACAACGCTCGTTGAGAAAATCTTGGTGGGAATTACCATCTTCGCAGTATCGGGAAGAGAACCAATAGGCAAATATAATCTCAAAAGCGGACGTCTGAGAAAAACCTGGAATGGAATTATTATCTCACGCACCGTCAGGGAGAGAACCATAGGAAATTATAATCTCAAAAGCGAACGTCTGAGAAAAACCTGGAATGGAATTATCACCTCACGCACCGTCGGGGAGGGAACCATAGGAAATTATAATCTCAAAAGCGGACGTTTGAGAAAAACCTGGACTGGAATTATCATCTCACGCACCGTCGGGGAGAGAACCAATAGGAAATTATAATCTCAAAGAAAAACCTAAAATGGAATTATCATCTCACGCACCGTCGGGGAGAGAACCAATAGGAAATTATAATCTCAAAGAAAAACCTAAAATGGAATTATCATCTCACGCACTGTCGGGGAGAGAACCAATAGGAAATTATAATCTCAAAGAAAAACCTAAAATGGAATTATCATCTCACGCACCATCGGGGAGAGAACCAATAGGAAATTATAATCTCAAAGAAAAACCTAAAATGGAATTATCATCTCACGCACCGTCGGGGAGAGAACCAATAGGAAATTATAATCTCAAAGAAAAACCTAAAATGGAATTATCACCTCACGCACCGTCGGGGAGAGAACCAATAGGAAATTATAATCTCAAAGAAAAACCTAAAATGGAATTATCATCTCACGCACCGTCGGGGAGAGAACCAATAGGAAATTATAATCTCAAAGAAAAACCTAAAATGGAATTATCATCTCACGCACCGTCGGGGAGAGAACCAATAGGAAATTATAATCTCAAAGAAAAAAAAACCTAAAATGGAATTATCATCTCACGCACTGTCGGGGAGAGAACCAATAGGAAATTATAATCTCAAAGAAAAACCTAAGATGGAATTATCATCTCACGCACCGTCGGGGAGAGAACCAATAGGAAATTATAATCTCAAAGAAAAACCTAAAATGGAATTATCATCTCACGCACCGTCGGGGAGAGAACCAATAGGAAATTATAATCTCAAAGAAAAACCTAAAATGGAATTATCATCTCACGCACCGTCGGGGAGAGAACCAATAGGAAATTATAATCTCAAAGAAAAAAAACCTAAAATGGAATTATCATCTCACGCACCGTCGGGGAGAGAACCAATAGGAAATTATAATCTCAAAGAAAAAAAACCTAAAATGGAATTATCATCTCACGCACCGTCGGGGAGAGAACCAATAGGAAATTATAATCTCAAAGAAAAACCTAAAATGGAATTATCATCTCACGCACCGTCGAGGAGAGAACCAATAGAAAATTATAATCTCAAAGAAAAACCTAAAATGGAATTATCATCTCACGCACCGTCGGGGAGAGAACCAATAGGAAATTATAATCTCAAAGAAAAAAAACCTAAAATGGAATTATCATCTCACGCACCGTCGGGGAGAGAACCAATAGGAAATTATAATCTCAAAGAAAAAAAACCTAAAATGGAATTATCATCTCACGCACCGTCGGGGAGAGAACCAATAGGAAATTATAATCTCAAAGAAAAACCTAAAATGGAATTATCATCTCACGCACCGTCGGGGAGAGAACCAATAGGAAATTATAATCTCAAAGAAAAACCTAAAATGGAATTATCATCTCACGCACCGTCGGGGAGAGAACCAATAGGAAATTATAATCTCAAAGAAAAACCCAAAATGGAATTATCATCTCACGCACCGTCGGGGAGAGAACCAATAGGAAATTATAATCTCAAAGAAAAACCTGATAACTTCTACTGAGTCTTCATCAGAAAAATCTGTTGAGAGTCGATTTAGCTGGACTAGAGAAGGCCTTGGACTGGATAAGAAACAAAAAATCTTAGGGTCGATTAACTGAACCGGTCTAGGTCTTGAAATATGATTGAGAATTTAGCTGAATCTTTCCGGAAAGGTAGAGGTCAGTCATATGCCATGCATGATATGGACCAAGCAATGATGTTCTCAACATAAATGAGATTTGTATGATATGATGCGTACATGCATGCTATAATGATGTATGTGATGTTTATGTATGCTTTCGTCTAGGAAAGTAAATCCTTGACGGGTGCCGGGAAGTCACTCCTGGGCTGATGTTGAAGAATAGATTTTGCTTCCGCTGGGGATGATAGTTGCAAGAATACCAGTAGGAGAAGATGACTCCGTTGAGGAATAAACCTGGCAAATGGAAGATTCTGCGGGGAGAAAAATACTCTAGCGACCATGCTGGGAAGCAATACTCTGTGGGGAGAGAGATACTTTGATGAATTGTTGATAATAACTTGCTGGGGATACCATTGTTGTATCGGAAGTGTTAATAGACTTTGTTGGGGATAAGAGATTTCGTCGACGACGATCTTTCCGTGGCTTTTGGCTGAGGATAACCCAGTTATATCCTGTTAAGGAAATAACTCTTTAAATAAAGCCGGTCGACGCGTTCGTGCTCTGCGAGGGATAAGCTTCCAGAATCTACTGGGGATAAGCTTACTGCTTGAGGAGATGGATTCCAACTTTCTTGGGGAAACTGGATTGGACTCTCTTGGGGAAGTATTGAACTGTATCGGGAAGTGACTCCACTGAATGTTTGATGTACCGCCGGGGAACAATCTTTAGGCCAAGACTGCCGGGGATGCTTGTTAAGACTGTATGCTGCTGGGGAAGGTTGAGATCTGCGGGAGGATACCCAACTTCCTTAAGGTTGATAACTGCTTTGCTTGAGGAGAGTATACTGCTTGCTGGCTCACTCTCTGGGGAATTAAGATACCTGGTTGTGTTCTTCAGCTGAACCTACCTTGATACCTTGGAGGACAGAATAATTAGATCGCTTGGACAACTCTTTATTGCCCCTGTTTCTGAGGTATGAGAGGAAGACCTGTGAGGTGCTGATAGTTGTTGATGGACAAACCTTCTTCTGGTAGGCAGGTGATAAGATGACAGGACATAGTCGTACGCTTTGATCCCTAACTTTTGCCTGGACCGCCCTTTCGGGTTTTCAGTCCACCGGGATACCCCTTTTTTTCCCAAGCCGCCTTTTCAGGTTTTCGACTTGCCGGGTGTACAGATTTTTTCATTTCATCCCTCATTTTGCCCGAACCCTTTTGGTTCGCCGGGAAGCCCTTATTTTTGCCTAGGTATGTCAACCTAGCGGGTCTTTGATTGCGCGTAGTATTTTTTCGACTATATCCACGCCCTCAGAATGTAGGGAGTTGCCCCTGTTAGCAGTGTTTTGCCATGCCACCACAAGGGATTTGATCAGGCAAGATTCGTTGTTGGAATGCCCCAAGTGACTTAGGCGGAGATTTGCCCCAGGCTATTTGGCCTTTGAGAGATTCTCCGAATCTTGATTGGATTGCCCCAGATGATGGACCATGGTCATGCCATGCCCCTTGATTGGAGATACACTTGTTCATTAGACTTTCATTGTGCGAATTTCCCTGCTGTTCGAACAAAAAGTCATATGCAAACAAAGTTATGTTACAAATGCAAAGCTTATGTCTGTCTTGAAGATTTTGAAAATGCATTCTTTTCATAAAACAAGTGATTGTTTGTAAAACGTGATGTCAACTCCATATTTTACCGTGAGCCTTAAGGAGTCCGGATACCTTTCGTAACAGTATGCTTTCGAACTAACCCATGCTTCAGCTAGGACTTTTAAGGGTTATAACGTGGCCTGGTTCACGGTTTAAGAAACAAAGGATAAAGGCTCAAATTATTTGTACCCACCCGCTCTTCATGATGTTCTTCAAACCTAAACTCAGTTGATCGTGCGTTAGACCTTGTTCGAGTCTTTGCTTTGATGCTTCAGTGATGGTTCGGATATTGACAGTTTATTTTGACTAGGCAGTCATTTCCTTTGCTGAGGGTTTGTAGGACCTCTTTCTTTTTCTGATTTTGTTATCCCTGTTTTTTGCCTGAGCTGTTTCCTTTTTGGAATTACAGTCAGCGGGATGCCCCAGTTTCGTAAGTCCCCTTTATAGGTTTTGACTTTTTGGGCTTTTCATTTATGATTTTTTTTGATAATGACTGCCCGTCCTTATGATTGTTCTGAACCATCACTGTCTTTTGTTTTGTAAGGACCTCTTTGGTGCCATTCGTTATGCACTTGGATCACCTGAGAGAACTACCCTGCCCCAGGTTATGATTAAGGGTTTTAAATTTCGAAAAGAAAAACTCCTACTTCTTTGGCTCAGAGGGGTTGACGAGGGATTATCTTCCTTATAACTCCAGTGTTTAGGGATTTGAAACAATACCTGTACTTCATCAGCGGGGTCTGTTCAAAAGCATACTGTAAAGATAGCGGTATCGTTTTCGTCATCCTCCCTCAAGAGGCTTAGAATTATTAATCGAGAGTTGACATCAGAAAAAATATGAAAATAATTTGCGTATAGTGAATACGAATATATTGCTTCAAAACAGACATATGCGATGCATTAATGGAATAACAATGTTTAACATGAATAAATGTTTGAACAATCAGAGCACAACATAACTTGAACATTCGAATGAACAAAAGTTTCCTAGTCTCAGAGCTTGTCACTTCAAAAGGTGAGCCTTGGAGGGATGGTAGAAAAATTCAGCCTGACCATCTTGTGTGAATTCCAGTGCTCCTTCATCAATCAGGTCCTGAATCTTATTCTTCAAAGTCCAACAATCCTCTGTAGCATGCCCCGGGCTATCAGAATGATAAGCGCAGCGAGCATTGGGGTTATACTTTGGTGACGTTGTATTTTGAAACTTCGGAGCCTCTTTTAGAGTTACCAGCTTGGTCTCCAGCAACTGTGGCAATATCTGGGATAAGGTCATGCTGAGCCGAGTGAACTGCCTTCTCTCGCTCTTTTGTTGGTTGCGATGTTGAATTTGTGACACTGGAGCCGTTTGGGGAACTCTCTCCTTGCCTCTTTGTCTCAAAGGTGGTCGAACGATGACTGGCTTTTTACCCTTAGACTTTTGCCCCAGCTGGTTACCCTGAAGCAGTTGGTTGACGAGAAACCAGAGCTCGTCTTGTCTTTGAGCTAACCCTTGAATAGCAGTCACCTGCCCCAGCATCTGGGCTTTCAATGCATCCACCTCAGCTTGTAGGTGTTTCAGCCTTTCACCCTCAGCACTGTTTCTAACAAAGGTCTCCATGAGAAGTGTCCTTAGCTCCTCCTGCCCCTTGGATAGATTCAGGAGGATTTCCCCGAACCGAGTCTCTTGAGCAAGACAGTCCTGGTTATTTGGTTGGAAGGACATTGCTGAAATAAACAGCGAGAAAGGTAAGTGACCTGCAACAAAGATACCTGTTATGTAATGATGTGTATGACATGCATGCAATGTTTTCAAGGACCTCGCAGGGTAAACAAGAAAATTTGTTAGAACTTGGGTCCAGTAGCTTGATTGAAGGAGCTGCATGTTGTGGAGAGCCCTTCTTCAAGGGTCAAAGGCTCACCATATCCAGTGGGTCATAGCCCCTGACTTTAGTCATCATGTCTGGTTTTGATTTCCCAACAACCTTGGTTAGGGGAACCTTCTTCAAGAGTCAAAGCTCACCATATCAAGTGGGTCATAGCCCCTGACAACTTTGGCTAGAGGAAAATAAATCCTCTTTGCCCCTTGCTGGGATAGTTGATTCACCATGACCTGCATCACAAGCCCTTGAGGTCCTTGAAATAGGTTAGGATGTATGCAATGGTATGATGTTATGATGCATGGGGTAATGTAGATAACCCTGTTATGAGTCTCCATTAAGGACTGCAAACCAAAACCTGCAAGAAACTTGGTAAACCTGTCATGAGTCCCAATTAAGGACTATGAACAAAACCCGCAAGAAACTTGGTAAACTTTGTTATGAGTCCTAATTAAGGATTATGACAAAAAACTGCAAGAAGCTTAGTAAGCCCTGTCATGGGTCCCAGTTAAGGACTAAAACAAAACCTGCAAGAAATTCGGTAGACCCTATTATGAGTCCTAATTAAGGACTATGGACCAAACCTGCAAGTAGTTCATGTGTCAGTTTAACAAGCATGCAAATTGGCAAGTACGAAGGCACACAAGTCACGCAGAAGAGCCCTTAGAGTTTAGGCCAGCATGAGGTCTAGGTATTACCCTCTTGAAGTTGGTGGGCTCAACCTGTCCTATTAGAAGTAACTGGGTTCTAAGGGTTCCAATATCACTGGATTGCTTTCATTGTTCATCGTTTCGATTTAGCCACTGAACTGGCGACCGAAATATTCCAGGAAAGCAATCCTCAACTGAGTGTAGTATCGAGTATCAACCAACCTCGGACTGCACCAAAGTCAGTTATCTCACTACCCTAAAGAGGCCAAGATAGTTCAATTAAGGTTCCTAAGGTATGTTGATGCTTCACGACACCACACGAAGGCCCCGTACTCTCCTTGACTGAACTCAAGGGTTACCGGTACACACCAAAGTGCCACATCAACGTAGCAGACTGTTTCAACCATGTCGGTATACCCCGCACAGTTCCCTCACAGCCTTGTTGCTACTTTCTAAGAAGGTATCCCCAGATCCGGGTTAGGATCTATAGAACTCCCAAGACAGTCCCACAATTTAAAGCACACAAGGAAAACAATTGAAAACACAGTTATGAACTAGCCCTAAGGTACACCTCACTTTATAAGAGTATCCCCAGCAGAGTCGCCAGTTCTGTGATCGGTGGATCTGGAACTGACTGTTTATCGCTGGTTCGTGAAATGTCGCGGAAGCAAGAGTCGCCACCGTCTTTTATTTTCTCCAAATGGAAAGGACAAAAGCACAGAAAAATTCCTTATAGAGATTGCTCTCGGTTCGGGAGGTAGATTATAGAAAGGGAAGGTGTTAGCACCCTTTCTATCCATGGTTATCCATGGGCTCTTAGATACTTGCTCATTTGTGTTTTCAAAAATGGTTTGTTTGCTTTTCAATTGTGGGTTTTAAAAAGTTTCTTTGAAAATTCCAGTTCGACTCTTGTATCGGTCCTCAAGAGTGTTTGAAAAAATGCTTTCGAAAGCTTTTTGAAAATGTGTTGGTGTGAAAAGTATTTTTTGAATTTGTTTTGAAATTTAGAGCAAGTATCTAGAGTCGTCTACCTACCCTAAGGAGTTCGTCTGTGTAAATGTCCTTTAAAGTAGTGCCATCCCACCATTGAGAGGTAGGTAGCACCACCGTTGGAGGTGTTCGGGTCAATTCAAAGTTCGGGACATGGTGATCACCGGAGCAATGGGAAGACACCTTAGAAGCTACCCTCATGCCAGGTTCCCGGATCATGAGGACTTACTAAGACATCCTCTACTCGACGATCACCTTTCGAAGGGCAAGGCAACAGTGAGGCGTACCCTAGGGGTGGTGTGTGATTCGTTTGTCGTTTCAGATATTTTATCTTGTCATGTTATTGGTGATCTATACGCTTGTTTTTATTTTAGTCATTCATTCTTGCATGCATTTGTTAACAGTTAAAAATATTGCGGGAAAGTAAAAATTCTAAGCTATTACAAAAGGCGCGGGTCCACATCGCCAAAATTAAACCAGGAGCCGATTTTGACAGAAAAATAAAGAAAGTAAAGAAAAGTGTGAGCGATTAATTACACGGCTTTGGGAGAGATACATAAATATTTAAACGAAATAAAACAAATATGTGAATTAATAAGAAATTAAGAACGAGGGCGTTGAACCCTTTTGCAAAATTAAATTACATAGAATTAATTAATTAACAAAAAAGAAAGGAAATTGTTTTTTTTGGTATTTTTTAGTATTTTAGGATTTAATATGAAAAAAGAATTAATTAAAATAAATACTAACCCTAATTCTAGTGGCTTTTAATTTATTAAGAAAACATTGAATTTTAACCTAAATTAACCCTAATTTTTATATACAAATTTAATTACAAAAATAAATATTTAATTATTTAATTATTATGGGAGAAAAAGAAAAAGGAATGAAAATTTAATTAAGACCCTAATTCTATATTTTTAGATTTTTATTAAAAGAATATTATAATTTATCCTAATTTAATAACTAAATGAATTAATTACAATTTATTTATGAAAATACTAAAAATAAAAATATTTATTGTTTTTCTCTTTTTTCTGATTTTTTTTGTTTTGTATTTTTATGAAACTATTAAATTAATTAATAAAATAATAATTAAAAGAAAGTATAAATAATAAAAACTAAAAAAATAAAGAAATTGAAAAAACTTGGCAAACCTAGGGGGTTCAGACCCCAAACAGGAGGTTTTTCTTTAGTAATCTGGCCCAAGATGCTTTGGCCCGTTGGACTTTTCAGGACGCGTGTACACGCGTTGACTAGGGTGCATTGTACTCTCCAGATCATGGCCTTTGATTTGATGCCCAAGTACGCGTTGTTAGAATAATGTTTGAATCTAGTACCCTATATTTAAGTTTTGATGATAACAAAGTGAAAAGATATAGTATTTATATGTTTCATGTTTGAACTATATGCTGCCTAAAATTACTATGCTCTGACTTGCAGATACGCTGATTCAAATAAGCAAGATCACTTCTTCAGCATCAGAATTTGATTTGATACACCAGCATCAGAAGTTGCTGAATCAGAACGTGAAGATCAGATGATGAACTCACGTACATGCTGAAGCTTGATGAACAGAACTGCGCGTAAACACTCTGATACAAAAACAATAGTTCATCAGCAGCGAAGCAGAATCAGAATGAGCCAAGCCAGAACGTGCATTGAAGAAGCAACGGTACTGTGCATTGAACGCTAATTAATTCCAACGGCATCATTCTAGACAAGATCTGCTCAAAAAGGAAAGCTTGTTATTAGCATTGAATCAAGAATATTGCATTCAACGTTCATCTTCTCAAGTGCTATATAAACAAGGCTTCGAAGATTATAATGGCTAATGCTTCCAAATTCTCTACACGCACAAAGCTGAACAATAATCTTCATCTACCAGTTTTGCTAAGCCAACAAACTCTGATACTCCATTAGTGTTTAGCAATCTAAGTTTCTAAGCTTAATTTGTGTATACATCACAGTTGTGATAAAGTTTTGTAGAAAACATTCACACACATTTGTTTTATACCTTTGTAAGAAAGTGTTGCCTTGACAAACCGGATTGTGGTTTGAATCAAGAAGGCTTTAGCAGTTGTTAAAGCAGATTTGTATTCAGTTGAATATAGTGAATTAAGACCTCGTTGGAGAGAGGCGAAATCACCTTGACGGGTGGACTGGAGTAGTTTGAGATCAAACGAACCAGGATAAAAATATCTTGTCAATTGCTTTAAGATTCCAGTTTTACAATTCAACCCCCCTTCTTGTGTTTTTCACCCCTTCAATTGGCATCAGAGCGCCTGGTTCTGAGCTAAAACACTTAACCGTGTCAGTACAAGATCCAGCGTCAGAAAAACACAATGGCAGGAAACAACTCTCATTTCAGCAATGACAACAATGAGGATAGAGACAGATTCAGCGGCAAACCTCCAGTCTTTGATGGAGAAAACTTTGATTACTGGAAAGACAGAATTGAAAGCTTCTTTCTAGCACATGATGCTGATCTGTGGGATATGGTGACAGATGGATACACGCACCCTGTGAATGCAACTGGTCAGAAGATTGAAAGAAAATCAATGACTGATCAACAAAAGCGTGACTTCAAGAATCACCATAAGGCCAGAACCATCCTCCTCAGTGTCATCTCCTATACTGAGTATGAAAAGATATCCAACAGAGACACAGCTAAGAACATCTTTGATTCTCTCAGAATGACGCATGAGGGCAACGTTCAAGTCAAAGAAACAAAAGCTCTGGCGCTCATTCAGAAGTATGAGGCGTTCAAAATGGAAGAATCTGAATCCATTGAAACTATGTTCTCTAGATTCCAGATTCTGGTAGCTGGTCTCAAATTTCTGGACAAAGGATACTCTACTGCTGACCATGTCAAGAAGATAATCAGAAGTTTACCCAAGCAGTGGAGGCCTATGGTTACTGCTCTGAAGCTAGCGAAAGATCTCAACAAAATCACTCTGGAGGAACTTATAAGCTCCCTCAGAAGTCATGAGATAGAGCTAGAAGCTGATGAGCCTCAGAAGCAAGGTAAGCCTTTAGCTTTAAAATCTAACAGAAAATCTGAATCTAAAGTTTTGCAGGCAGTTGAAGAAACATCTGATGGATCCTCATCAGAAGAAGACGAACTTTCCCTTCTCTCCAGAAGAGTAAATCAACTGTGGAAGCAAAGACAAAGGAAGTTCAGGAATCCCAGAAGATCTGATCAGAACGAGTCTTCTTCCAGATACAGAAGGACAGATTCTTCCTCTGGATACAGAAGATCTGAAGGCTCCTCCGGTAGCAAGAAGCCAAACACAAAAGACATCATCTGCTACGAGTGCAATGAGCAAGGACACTACAAGAGTGACTGCCCAAAGCTTCAGAGGGAAAAGCCCAAAAAGAAGTTTGGAAGAGAGAAGAAGAAAAGTCTCATGGCCACATGGGATGACTCTGACTCGTCTGAAGCTGACTCAGAATCAGATGATGAAAGGGCAAACATAGCGCTCATGGCTAACATTCCAGATGACAGTGAAGCTTCTGAATCAGACTCAGAATCAGACACAGAAGAGGTATTCCCTAACTTCGCTGTTAATTTTACAAAGGCTGAACTTGCTGAAAGCCTCAATGAAATTCTGGAACGTTATCAGCAGATTAGAGCTAAATTCAGAGACCTGAAAAGGAATCTTGAATCTGACTCTAATAAGTCTGAGAGTCTCAAATTGGAAAACTCTGAGCTGAGAGATAAAATTTTAAAATTACAAAACTCTTTACAAAACTCTCAGAAGGAACCAATTTCTGAAACTCCCAGCAACGCTGATGAGATCATAAAGGAGTATGATCACAGTTTCCAGAAGTTCCTTGCTAAAAGCATAGATAGAAGCAGAATGGCTTCAATGATCTATGGAGTTAGCAGAAACGGCAGGAAAGGAATAGGACACCAAGGTAAGGTTCCTACACCTAAGAATGTCATGGATTTAACCATTAAACACACTCCTCTAAATTCACACTTTGTGTATGGTCACACACATGACATCAAATATACTAGTAGTAAGCACTCTGTGAAACCAAAATTCAACCAGAGTTTTGGTAAAACTAACAAATCAGGACCCAAGAAGATCTGGGTACCTAAGGATAAAATAATACATGTTGCAGATATCTTTAGCAGCAAGTCAGAAACACCAGTCATGGTACCTGGACTCTGGCTGCTCACGACACATGACGGGAAGAAGGCATATGTTCCAAAGCCTGGAACTTAAGCCTGGAGGCCACGTTGGCTTTGGAGGCAATCAGAGGGGAAAGATTATTGGCTCTGGAACTGTAGGTAACGGAAATCTTCCCTCTATTAATAATGTTCTGCTAGTTGATGGATTGATGCATAATCTGTTATCCATAAGTCAATTAAGTGATAACGGTTATGATATAATCTTTAATCAAAAATCATGTAAAGCTGTTAGTCAGAAAGATGGGACTATCCTGTTTAATGGAAAGAGGAAAAACAACATTTACAAAATCAAACTTTCTGAACTAAAGAGTCAGAACGTAAAATGTCTTCTGTCTGTTAACAACGAGCAGTGGATCTGGCACAGAAGATTGGGGCATGTTAGTATGAGAAGAATATCTCAGATTAACAAACTCAATCTGGTCAGAGGACTTCCTAATTTGAAGTTCAATTCAGATGCTCTGTGTGAAGCATGTCAGAAAGGCAAATTTGCAAAACCTTCTTTTAAATCCAAAAATGTTGTTTCTACCTCTAAGCCATTAGAACTTCTGCACATTGACTTATTTGGACCAGTTAAAACTGCTTCAGTCAGTGGCAAGAAGTATGGGTTAGTAATCGTAGATGACTATAGCAGATGGACATGGGTAAAGTTCTTAAGACACAAGGACGAGTCACACTCTGTGTTTGTTACCTTCTGTAACCAAGTTCAGAATGAAAAAGATCTTAGAATCGTTAAAGTCAGAAGTGATCATGGTGGAGAATTTGAAAATAAAGACTTTGAGTCATTCTTTAATGACAAAGGCATTCTGCATGATTTCTCTTGTCCTAGAACTCCCCAACAAAATGGAGTTGTAGAACGAAAGAACAGAACATTGCAAGAAATGGCCAGAACCATGATCAATGAGACAAACGTTGCTAAGACTTTCTGGGCAGAGGCAATAAACACAACGTGCTACATTCAGAATAGAATCTCAATAAGACCTATTCTGGAAAAGACTCCATATGAACTGTGGAAGAACAGAAAGCCCAACATTTCATATTTTCATCCATTTGGATGTACTTGCTTTATGTTAAATACAAAGAATTATTTGAACAAGTTTGATTCTAAGGCACAGAAGTGTATTATGTTAGGATACTCTGAACGCTCAAGAGGGTACATAGTATACAATACAGAAACACAGATTGTGGAAGAATCAATCAGTGTTCGTTTTGATGACAAGCTTGACTCTGAAAAGTCAAAGCAGAATGAAAATCTTGCAGGTATAGAAATTGAATTTGCAGGTTCTGAAGACAAGTCATCAGAAGCTCTCAACACAGACTTTCCTTCAACGTCTGAAAGGAGCAATGCTAGAAATCCTACAACAGCTGCTGATCAACCTCAGAAGAGATTGCCCAGAAGCAGTTTGGATCACCCAGAAGAGACTATCCTAGGAAGAAAGGAAGATCCAATCAGAACAAGAGCAAGCTTCAGAAACTCTGAAGAAACTCTTATGGGACTTGTGTCTCTGATTGAACCTTCTTCTATTGATGAAGCACTTCTGGACAACGACTGGATTCTGGCAATGCAAGAAGAGCTGAATCAATTCACCAGAAACGAAGTATGGGATCTCGTTCCCAGACCAAAAGGATTCAACGTCATTGGAACAAGATGGGTGTTCAGAAACAAGCTAAATGAACAAGGTGAAGTCATCAGAAACAAGGCACGACTGGTTGCACAAGGTTATAGTCAGCAAGAGGGGATAGACTATACAGAAACCTTTGCCCCAGTCGCCAGGTTAGAATCTATCAGACTTTTAATTTCATTTGCTGTTAATAGAGGCATCACTCTGTATCAGATGGATGTCAAAAGTGCATTCTTAAATGGTTATATAGAAGAAGAAGTTTATGTTCACCAACCCCCAGGTTTTGAAAATACAAAACATCCAGAACATGTTTTCAAACTGAAAAAGTCACTGTATGGTCTGAAACAAGCTCCCAGAGCTTGGTATGAAAGGCTAAGTAACTTTCTGCTTGAAAATGAATTCACCAGAGGGAAAGTGGACACTACTCTATTCTGTAAAACAGTTAAGAGTGACATTTTAGTCTGTCAAATTTATGTTGATGATATTATTTTTGGTTCTACTAATCCTTCTCTTGGAAGAAAATTTGCTAAGTGTATGCAGGCAGAATTTGAGATGAGCCTCATGGGGGAACTGAAATTCTTTCTAGGAATTCAGATCAATCAAACTCCAGAGGGAACTTACATTCATCAGAGCAAATACATCAGAGATCTTCTGAAGAAATTTGACCTCTCAGAATGTAAGCCATCAAAGATTCCAATGCATCCCACGTGCATTCTGGAAAGAGAAGAGGTAAGCAAAAGTGTAGAACAGAAGGTCTACAGAGGTATGATTGGTTCTCTCCTTTATCTGACAGCTTCAAGACCTGATATCTTATTCAGCGTATGTATTTGTGCTAGATTCCAATCAGATCCTAGAGAATCTCACTTAACAGCTGTTAAGCGAATTTTTAAGTATCTGAAAGGTACTACTAATCTGGGTTTGTTTTATAGAAAATCTAGTGATTACAGCTTAGTAGGCTACTGTGATGCTGATTTTGCTGGAGACAGAGTGGAACGTAAAAGTACTTCTGGAAGCTGCCAGTTTCTGGGAGAAAATCTGATCTCGTGGTCCAGCAAAAGGCAATCAACAATTGCTCTGTCAACAGCAGAAGCTGAGTACATAGCAGCAGCAGGATGTAGCACACAAATGCTCTGGATGAAAAGTCAGCTTGAAGACTTCCAGATTTTTGAGAGTAACATTCCTATTCTTTGTGATAATACTTCTGCTATTTGCTTAAGTAAGAACCCTATTTTACATTCTAGAGCTAAGCATATAGAAATAAAACATCATTTCATTAGGGACTATATTCAGAAAGGTATTTTAAACTTGAAATTTATAGATACAGACCATCAATGGGCTGATATCTTTACTAAACCCCTTTCAGAAGATAGGTTCAACTTCATTCTGAAACATCTCAGCATGAAAGTATGCCCAGAATGAAAATGTTTTAATTCCATGTATTTATCTTCAGAATGTAATTATATTACTGTGAACTTCTGATCAATCTTCTTTCAGAAAGATAGAACATGCAGATTGTATCAGATGCAAGTCTAAAGATCTGAGAGTCTAATCTCAAATACAGACGTGCTGATCACTACATCAAACAAGTGTCATCCAATCATCAGCAAATCCCTGAAGCAGAACGCGTGCACGCTTCTGAGAAGGCAAAGCGCTGATTGGGTGCATTGAGACACATGTCTGGTAACCGTTTTTAAGTATCTTTCTCAAATCCCCCAAAATCAGCAAGCATTTAATGAAAAGTAATCACGCTTGTTAATGGCAATCATTATTTTTTTTCTCTCTCTTAAAAACGTTTAATTTTTCAAAATAATTTTTGAAAACTCTATTTAAACACATTAATCCTTCATTCTTATTCTTTACGCTTACTCATAATCATTCAAGTATTTTCTGCATATTTCTGAGTTTATCTCCCAAACCTTTTTCTCTCAAATCATTCTCAAAGCTTTGTTGTGTGAGAACAATGGCATCCTCCAGCATTTCTGCAGGCGATCAGAAGATGAAAGCAAGAATGGATGTACAGGACAGCAAAATTGACACTGTTGTCAACATGGTTCAGAAGCAGAATGAAACTTCTGAAAAGATTCAAGCAATGCTGGAAAGCCTGTTCTCACGCATGCCACCTCAACCATAAATTTTTTTTTTTTCATGCATGACATTCTCTATGTTTTTCTTCATTTTCTGATGTATTGTTTTGATTGAGTTTTTGTAATGTTCCTTTGCTCTGATTCTGAACTATTTTAATATAATTTGTTTTTCTGATCTAAATTGTTTTAGCACATCACCAACACTTTTTGATTGCTGACAAAAAGGGGGAGAACAAGAATGATATTTAAAATCAATAACGGCTAACTAGACAGAAATTCTCAAACATTCTAACTCTATTACTTGAAATGTTTTTCTGTTTTGTTTTTAAGTCTACAGGCACAAGGAAGCTCCTGAACACTATGAAGACTAGAAGCTAGAAGCTCTGATCAAAATGTAGAAGCTCATGTTGCTCTGATCAAATATGAAGTTCTGATCGACCTAACACTCTGATCCGAAGCAAAGCTCTGACAGGAAAAGCTCTGAAGCTCTGCTCTCTGATAAGTCAAAGACCTATAATCTGATGCTCAAAGATAGAAAAAGATCTGATCCTGAAGAACACGCATATCAAAGGGAAGTAACAAACTCAGGGGGAGTATCTCTTAAACTCTGATTTCTCTTTACTTCTTAACTCTGAAACATTTCCCAGATACCTTTTCACGTTATTTTTTCATTTAAAATATCTAGTTTTTGTCATCATCAAAAAGGGGGAGATTGTTAGAACAATGTTTGAATCTAGTACCCTATATTTAAGTTTTGATGATAACAAAGTGAAAAGATATAGTATTTATATGTTTCATGTTTGAACTATATGCTGCCTAAAATTACTATGCTCTGACTTGCAGATACGCTGATTCAAATAAGCAAGATCACTTCTTCAGCATCAGAATTTGATTTGATACACCAGCATCAGAAGTTGCTGAATCAGAACGTGAAGATCAGATGATCAACTCACGTACATGCTGAAGCTTGATGAACAGAACTGCGCGTAAACACTCTGATACAAAAACAATAGTTCATCAGCAGCGAAGCAGAATCAGAATGAGCCAAGCCAGAACATGCATTGAAGAAGCAACGGTACTGTGCATTGAACGCTAATTAATTCCAACGGCATCATTCTAGACAAGATCTGCTCAAAAAGGAAAGCTTGTTATTAGCATTGAATCAAGAATATTGCATTCAACGTTCATCTTCTCAAGTGCTATATAAACAAGGCTTCGAAGATTATAATGGCTAATGCTTCCAAATTCTCTACACGCACAAAGTTGAACAATAATCTTCATCTACCAGTTTTGCTAAACCAACAAACTCTGATACTCCATTAGTGTTTAGCAATCTAAGTTTCTAAGCTTAATTTGTGTATACATCACAGTTGTGATAAAGTTTTGTAGAAAACATTCACACACATTTGTTTTATACCTTTGTAAGAAAGTGTTGCCTTGACAAACCGGATTGTGGTTTGAATCAAGAAGGCTTTAGCAGTTGTTAAAGCAGATTTGTATTCAGCTGAATATAGTGAATTAAGACCTCGTTGGAGAGAGGCGAAATCACCTTGACGGGTGGACTGGAGTAGTTTGAGATCAAACGAACCAGGATAAAAATATCTTGTCAATTGCTTTAAGATTCCAGTTTTACAATTCAACCCCCCCTTCTTGTGTTTTTCACCCCTTCACGCGTGGATGGTTGGATTGTGAGAGTGTATCATGGACCACAACGCGGAGCCTGCATGTGAATTTTAATTGAAAAATAACATGGGAATAATGAAGACCTGGGGCTCGAACCCAGGTCATGTACTTTGCCAACAATTATGCTTGCCACTGAATCAACCCATACGCGCTTAATACATAATAACTAGTAAATATTATAAAAGAAAATTGGTTAGTAGCTTAAAAACGCGCGCAGAATTTGAACGAACCAACCAGCGCCTTCCACCTAAGCGTCTTCTTCGTTGGTTTTCTTTTTCCTGAAATACACAAACAATGAGCAACAGTTTTCAAACGTTGCTATAGGTCATCTATGGAAAAATAGCGAATGGCACGGTGACGCTCATAAATTGAGCGCGAGCATGGCCTTATGATCGTTTGAGTATGCTGATTCCAATGGTGGTGGTTTCACACTCCAATTTTTCCTCATTCAAAAACCCCTAATTCCAAGTCCTGAAAACCCTAGAAAACAATAATGGCATCTTTGCATATAGTGCGTAAAACTTCAATCAAAGTACATGATTAGCTTGCAAACATTATTCTATACACGAAAATAACAACAAAACATGTTAACAATATGTGAATGACAGAAACCGATTCAGAAATTTTCTTTACCAACTTCAATGGTGATCTTGCGTTTTCTTGAGTATGGGGCTTGGGGAATGATTGGAATATGTCCTATAATCCTCAAAGAAGCTAATGGAATCACTATTTTGTCTTGAATCGCCTTGCAAAGGTGTTTTCAGAATTTAGTTTTTTGGCAAAATTTTCAAGTTTGTTGATGGGTTTTCTGCGCAGCTCAGTGGTTAATCTCATTAGGTTTTCGTTCTATGCTTATGTATGAATATATTAGGTCAACAAACTTGATCAGAATCTCTTGCATTCATGGCTTTTGAGATTTGATTTTCAATCATTATTTTTCAATCTTTTTCCATGCTATTTGATACCAAATCATGCCAAAACTTTCCCTAATTGATCATGCACGAATTTGAGTGTCCAATGAGAATAATTTCTGCACAAAAAGATTTTATTTCATTAGTTTTGTATTTTTCATGCATTTTATTTAATTAAATGAATTATAAATGATAAAAAATCCAAATAAATAAATAAAAATGGAGAAAAACTTCCCTTTGGGCCTAATGGTCGTGCACATGCTTGGGATAATGAATTATGGAAGGAAAATGGGCCCATTAGCAATTTTAGGTCATTTGAATCAATGTTGACTTTTCAAAATATCCAAATATTTCCCAACTTCCACAAGGCATATCTTGCTCAATTTTTAAGATTTGCTCATGTTCTTGGACATTTTGGAAAGTTCTTTGAGTCCTCTAACCAATGACTTTGGGTCCATGTCATTTTGATTTACCAATATCAAGTTATGGTCTTTGACTTAAAGTCCCTTTTTGTTGACTTTTGAAAATGACCTATAATGTTGAAATTGATAACTTTTTGTGAGAGCATTTCTTGGACTTGAAGTATGAAGATGAGTTGTAGGAAATGTCTTTCTCTTCAAAATGAGCTTTGGATGGAATTTTTCTGATAATCCATGTGAAAGTTATGCCCTGGTCAATTTACAGTTGACTTTTTCAGCTGTCCAAATAAGGAAACTTTTGCATCTTGATGATTTTTGAGCCAAACTTTGAGAATCATGATCAAGCATTGATCAAATGATGTTTGTGGCTTCAAAATGATATGTTGACCAAAAATTTGAACTTTTGACTGTCAAATGACCATTTTGCCCCTACAGTTGACTGTAGTGCAATTAGGGTTTTTGACTGTGCAATTTTGTGCTGAAAGTCTTGAAACTTGATATGAGGATGCTTGACCATATTTGTAGGCATGTGAGACTTGATTGGACCTTTGGAAACTTCATTTTCTTGATCAGAACAAAAACCCTAATTTTGACTGTTCAAGAGGCTCTTGCACTGTGCAACCCTTGGGGAATTTTGAAGCTTGACTTGGCAAATCTTTGAAGAATATGGGAGGGCAAATTTTGGGGTACAACACTATGGTTACAACCTTTTTGACCGTATGAAACATCAGACTCTTTCTTCCCATTTAAAGTTTGTTTCCCTACACTTGAAGACACACCC
The DNA here is from genome assembly GCA_948472305.1 of Vicia faba. Classification (NCBI taxonomy): domain Eukaryota; kingdom Viridiplantae; phylum Streptophyta; class Magnoliopsida; order Fabales; family Fabaceae; genus Vicia; species Vicia faba. The sequence goes on along the minus strand of OX451741.1, from coordinate 148,690,500 downwards.
CTTTGTATTTTACCGCTTTTGATGCCAACTTCGACTCTTTCGCCAGTTAGTATTAGCTCGGTGAACCCGACCGAGGAGCTTTAGATTAGGTGATTGAAGAAAGGTGCCGTCAAAGTTCCCATAAAGATTTCAATCAGATCCCTGTTAGTTAAGGGTGGCTGCACCCTGCCAGCCAGATCCCTCCACTTTTGGTCATATTCTTTGAAGCCCTCGTTGGAACCCATGGTCATATTCTACAACTGCACGCGATTTGGTGCCAGATCATCGTTGTATTGGTACTTCTGGTAGAAATAAGAAGCTAGATCCTCCCAGGTGTGGATGCGAGAACCTTCCAATTGATAAAACCATTCAAGTTGAGTCCCAGCTAGACTCTCTTGGAAGAAATGGACCCAGAGCTTCTGATCAGTGGTATATGGATGAATATGGTGGACATAAGATCACAGATGGATCCTGGGACAAGAGATTTTGTCATACTTGGCAAAAGCAGGAATCTTGAATTTCGGTGGGATGAACACTCCAGAAACCAAAACCAAATCTTCAAAATCCATACCATGTACTCTCTGAATTTCCATGGCGTTGAGACAATCCTCCAGTTGTTTGTATTTGTCGTCTGCAGGAGGATACTATTCTTCAGCGTAATCATCCTCTTCTTTGTTAGACCCCAGACTGTGGTCCCCTTTGTTTGTCTGGTTGTCTCCCTCAGTTGATGGAGTTGCGAATTCTAGAGCTTGCTCTGTTGGTCCTCTAAACCTCCTTCCCAAATTCAGGATGCCCACTAACTACTTTGTCTTTTTCTTCTTGCTTTTGAGAAGAAGAGTCTTCAAGTCCTCTTGCCCATTAGCCAAATTCAGGAACATCTGTTGGAATTGAGCATTTTGTGCTTGAAGATCCTTCATTGTTTGTTCCATATCCATCTTACTGAAATAAATAGTAGGAAGATAAGGAAACCTGTGTGGGAGAAACCTGTCATGATATGATGCATGGTATGTGGATGCATGTTTTCAAGGAACTCGCAGGGTAAACACAAGAAGATGTTAGAAGTTAAATTTTTACTGCAGCTTTGAATGGAGAACTTCGTATCGGCGGATGTCCTTCCACGAGAATCAAGATCTCCATGTCAAGGGGTCATAGCCCTTGACTTAAGTTACTGTGCTTTGGTCTTTGACGGTGTTTGATTAGAGAATGAATCCTCTTGCCCCTTGATAGGCGTCTGGTTCAACATGACCCTGCATCATAGGCCCTCGAGATCCTTGAAATGGTAATTAAAAATGCTATGGTATGATGTCATGATGTTATGTACAAGTATGCAAAGCAAGCAAGTTGTTATATACAAATAGTCATATACACACAAAGCAGACAAGTCCTTAGGTTTAGGCTTGCATGGAGTTTGTAGGTAAGTACCCTCTTGAAGTTTAGTTGGCTTAACCTCTCCTAGAAAGTGGTCGGGTTCTAAGGAGTTTCATATCACCGACCTTTCTTTTAAGCATTATTCTAGCTCAAGCACCGAAGTATTGCGGCCAAAATATCCCAAAAGTCCAATCTCAATGAGTGTAGCATCGAGTATCAACCAATCTTCGGTCGGAACTAAAGCTGCCATCTCAGTACTTTCTAGTGGCTTAGGATGAGTCAATTAAAGTTTCTAAAGGTCAGTTAGCGCTTAATGACACTATAAGGAAGCCTAGTGTTATCCTTGACTGACTCAAGGAACATTAGTACAAGCCAAAGTATCACGCTAACGTAGTTATCACTTTGTCCATATTGGTCTATGTCGTACAACCTCCATGATTTATTACTACTTACCTAAAAAGGTACCCCATATCTGGGCGTAGGATCTTTAACAATAACCCAAACAAGGACCCAAAAATGTAAAGTAAGCAAGTCAAACAAGGAAAGCAAGTAAAGGTGATCTAGCCCTAAGGTAACCCCACTTTTAAGATACTCCCCAGCAGAGTCGCCAGTTCTGAAATATGGTGGGAGAATTGACTTGGTTGTTTTGCGTTTGATCGCAATTGTTGCGGATAGAAAGAGTCGCCACCGACTTTTCTTTTATCCAACAAAGGAAAGGTTGAAAAGAACAATAAAGACCTTTAGAGATGTTTTCTTGAGTTTGGGGGTGGGTTTTGAAAGGGAAGGTGTTAGCACCCTTTTCATCTGTAGTTATCTACGGGCTCTTAGTTGCTTGCTAGAGATCACTTGCTTTTGTTTGAAAATGTGCTTGTGGTGTGGGTTTGAAAATATTTTGAAAAACGTCTTTGTAATGATTCTCGTCTATATAAGAATGCGTACAAAGTGTTGATTTTGAAAAAACTTAAAAAGGTGTTTGTGGAAGATGTTTTTGAAAGTGATTTTGAAAATTGCCTTTGTAATGATTCTCGTCTCTATAGGAATGCCTACAAAGAGTTTTGACTTTTGAGAATGTTTCAATTGAAAGTGTTGGTGTGAAATGTTTTTTAGTTGTGAGCAAGCAAGCAACCATGAACATCCTACCTACTCAAAATGTCTATGTTCTTTTCCTCCTCCTTTAGATGTTGCTATCATACCATTGATTTGGTAAGAAGCCCCATCGTTGGATGTTAAGGGATGGGCGTGGGTTATTTGTATACTCATAGGAAGCAACCTATGAGACGTTTTAGCAATTTCGTATAGGTACTAGATCGTTTACCGAAGGAAACATCGAGGGATATCGAGGGACTACGATCTTTTTTCGAGGGTCTTTTCCAAAACGCCCATAATCGAGGGACGTGACTATTTTCCGAGGCAACAAGTGAGATTACCCTAGAGGGGAATTTGTGTGAATAGTGTGTTTGATTGCATGCATTGTGTCTTTGATTAGGGTTGTCTACTTGTTGGTTTTATCTTTCCATACATCCTAATTACTAAAATTTATATAAAGCAATAAAAATGCAGAAAATAAATATCCTACACTATTACAACCATATTGAATAGCAAGAAAATATAAAGACAAAACAAAATAAAAGAAGGGAACATAAGTTTTTGGATCCAGGAAGAATGCACCCTTCGATTCTGCCCTTCCCGGCTTCTTTCGATTTAGGCCTAGCAGCCAACGTAAGATGGACCCTTCGATTCAACCTTCTTGTTTTTTGCTTTCGATTGGGCCTGGAAGTTAGTGTGGACACCCTTCATTTCTCCCTTCTTGATCCTTCGTTTGGACTGTGAGGCAATATGGGCCTACAAAGCAGCATGAGAGCACATCCTCCATTCACACCCTCTTTGTCTTTTGCTTGGTACTGTGAAACAGTATGGGGGCGAAGCCTGAGGCTTCGTTTCACACAAAACTTCTTCTTTTGTTTGGGGTCTATACAAGTTAGTTCTACCATATATTTGGACAAGAAAAACAAACGAAAAGGGCAAAAACAAAAAGTAAACAAATTTCATGTACATGCTTGAAACGAAAGGGTTAAGGTCAGGGGACTTACCTTGCTTCTAAAGTCGGTGCTTCTAGACCTTGAGTGATTGGACTAGATGCTCCTGGATTCGAAGGAAAGAAACAAGTGTGGTGTTTCTTTGACTGGATTCTAAAGTCAAGAAGAGTGAGGTTGTGTTTGTTATTTCTGGATTTGAAGAAGAAGAACAAGTGCAATGTTCCTTCTGCTGGATTCGAAAGAAAAAACAAAGCTTGGGGTTGCTCTTGGATTCGAAAGGGAAAAGAAACAAGTGTTGTGTTTCTAGTTTTGGATTCAAAAGGGACAAAAACAAAGGTATGGTCTTTTGATTATGGGTTTGAGAATGTGTTAAGTGTTTGATGATTTTCACACAATCAAGGTTTCTCCAGCTATCAAAAACCCTTGGATGTGTTGTCCAACCCCTTAGATGTGTTATGAAGCCTCTTATTTATAGATGAAGTTGGTTGAGGTTTGGGAGGGAAAATAAATGAAGTTTGAACAAACTGAGTATGTTATTTTTGTAGTTTTCGAGGTGCAATTTTGTATTCCATTTTGGTGCAAGAATAGAGGTAGTATTGCAGGACTGCTGTGCATCAGTTTTGGAGCATTGTGGCCAGTATAGCAGGCTTGGACTTGCAGCACCAGCATCTTTGAATATTTCCAACCTTTCGTTTTGACTTCATAATTCCAACCTTCGACCAGATCCTCTCTTTAGACAACCATACTTTTTTCCAAACAGTATGTGTCTTTCAAATGAGCCTTTTTTGTGTATCTTTCGAAGGGGCCAAATGTATGCCCCTTGAATGGGTCACCAAAATATGTCCTTCGAATGGGACATCTAGGTATGTCTTGTATGTCCTTCGAAATGGCCACTAAATATCTCCTTCGAATGGGACATCCATGTATGTCTTGCCGGTCCTTCGAATAGGCCACCAAAGTAGGTCCTTTGAATGGAGCAACAATTGTGTGTCATGGTGTAGAAATTATTGAATATTTTCAAGGGTGGAATCGAAGAAAGCTATTTCAAAGGGAGGTATTGTCCATTCGAAGCTAGTATGAAAATAGCCAATGCATGAGGGAAGTTCATGTCTTGTGATTTGAAACAAGCAAGAAAGAAACCTTTGCTTCCTGAATTGAAACAAACATTGTAAGGGGCCATTGCTTTATTAATCAAAGCAAACATGTAAGGGGTCATTTCTTCAATCGAAGCTTGCATGAAGGAGGCCACTTGCTTTGTGGGTGCTTGCATGAAGGGAATCCATTGCCTTGTGCAGGCAGGCATGCAGGAGGACCTTGCCTTGTGCACCATGTAGGAGGCCAATGCTGAAGGTGGATTCGTAGCAGACATGAAGGTGAATTCGAAGCAAGCATGGAGGGAGTTATTTATCGTCGAAGCTTGTCCAATCGAAACAGGCATGCAGGCATCAAATGTACAATCGAAACAGGCATGCAGGCAACCATTTGCCCAATCGAAACTTGTCCAATCGAACAAACATGCAGGCATCAAATGTCCAATCGAAGCAGGCTTGCAGGCATCCATTTGTCCAATCGAAGCAAGGTAAATCGAAGAAAACTTGTTGTTCCTTAAAAAAAATCATTTTTATATGTTTTTCCCTTTTTTAACAGTTTCCTCTTTAACTTGATGCTGGAAAATCCAATTGTACTTGTGCAACCATGACCCGGTAGGATTTTTGTGAGAAAAATCTTAAGAAGTGAGAGGGAAATTTTTGGGGTACAACACATGGAATGTCTTTGTATGACCAAGATAATACCTCAACATAGTCGTTCAAAATCTGAACCAATTTGCTATTGACACTGCCTTCCAGGTTGTTGCCAATCTTGACTTCTTTCTTATCTGCCTCAGTACCTAAATTTATCACCCGACCGGCTCTTCGTGCGGTTGGATAGACTTTTCCTCTTGTATCAGGAGTCTGGAGAGTTCTCCAGGTATCTCACAATCTTCTTCCCCTTCGTCTTTGTCTTGATAGATTGGATTTTCAAAGTCATAAATGGCAATAGCAGAATTGTTGTCAATGAGATCTGGAGTGGATGAGGATCTGCAATGTAGGGTATGTGTATGTGTAAGAACAAATAGTTATTTGAAAGTGCCAATAAAGTAAAGAAGGACAGAGAACACAAAATTTGAATGCAAAACGTCCAATATTTTCATTAAATAAACATATGACATATGAAATGACAACCCTTAACAAATGGATCATTGTGCCCCGGGCAAGACACGGGGTTTAAAGTCATTGTTTAAAGAGAAATTACATAACCAAATTTCTTAAAGCGATAAAAACAGAAATAGCTATTACCCCATTGTTGGATGTGAAGGGACGGACGTGGGTTGTTTTTATAGTCATAGAAGGCAACCTATGAGACGTTTTAGCAATTTCATATAGGGACTAGATCGTTTACCAAAGGTAACATCGAGGGACATCGAGGGACTACGATTTTTTATCGAGGGTCTTTTCCAAAACGCCCATAATCGAGGAACATGACTATTTTCCAAGGAAACAAGTGAGATTACCCTAGAGGTGCATGTGTGTGAATAGTGTGTTTAATTGCGTGCATTTTGTCTTTGATTAGGGTTGTCTACTTGTTGGTTTTATCTTGCCATACATCCTAATTACTAAAATTTATATAAAGCAATAAAAATGCAGAAAGTAAATATCCTACACTATTACAACCATATTGCATAGCAAGAAAATATAAAGACAAAACAAAATAAAAGAAGGGAACATAAGTTTTTCGATCCAGGAAGAATGCACCCTTCGACTCCGACCTTCCTGGCTTCTTTCGGTTTGGGCCTAGCATCCAGCGTAAGATGGAACCTTTGATTCAACCTTCTTGCTGATGCTTTCGATTGGGCCTGGAAGTCTGTGTGGACACCCTTAGTTTCTCCCTTCTTGATCCTTCGTTTGGACTGTGAGGCAATATGGGCCTGCAAAATAGCACGAGAGTGCATCCTCCATTCACGCCCTCTCTGTATTTCGCTTGGGACTGTGAAACAATATGGGGGCGAAACCTGAGGCTTCGTTTCACACAAAACTTCTTCTTTCGTTTGGGGTCTATACAGGTTAGTTCTACCATATATTTGGACAAGAAAAAAAAAACGAAAAGGGCAGAAACGAAAAGTAAACAAATGTCATGTACATGCTTGAAACGAAAGGGTTAAGGTCAGGGGACTTACCTTGCTTCTGAAGTTGGTGCTTCTGGACCTTGAGTGATTGGACTGGATGCTCCTGGATTCGAAGGAAAGAAAAAGTGTGGTGTTTCTTTGACTGGATTCGAAGGTCAAGAAGAGTGAGGTTGTGTTTGTTGTTTCTAGATTTGAAGGAGAAGAACAGGTGTAGTGTTCCTTCTGCTGGATTCGAAAGAAAAAACAAAGTGTCGGGTTGCTCCTGGTTTCAAAAGGGAAAAGAAACAGGTGTTGTGTTTCTAGTGTTGGATTCGAAAGGGACAGAAACAAATGTATGGCCTTTTGATTCTGGGTTTGAGAATGTGTTAAGTGTTTGATGATTTTCACACAATCAAGGTTTCTCCAGCTATCAAAAACCTTTGGATGTGTTGGCCAGCCCCTTTGATGTGTTATGGAGCCTCTTATTTATAGATAAAGTTGGATGAGGTTTGGGAGGGAAAATAAATTAAGTTTGAACAAATTGAGTATGTTGTTTTTGTAGTTTTGAGGTGCAATTTTGTATTCCATTTTGGTGCAAGAATAGGGGCAGTATTGCAGGACTGCTGTGCAGTAGTTTTGGAGCGTTGTGTCCAATATCGCAGGCTTGGACTTGCAGCACAAGCACCTTTGAATATTTCCAACATTTCGTTTTGACTTCATAAGTCCAACCTTCGACCAAATCCTCTCTTTAGACAACCATACTTGTTTCCAAACAGTATGTGTCTTTCGAATGGGCCTTTTTTGTGTATCTTTCAAAGGGGCCAAATGTATGCCCCTTGAATGGGTCACCAAAATATGTCCTTCGAATGGGACATCCAGGTATGTCTTGTATGTCCTTCGAATGGGCCACCAAATATTTCCTTCGAATGGCACATCCAGGTATGTCTTGCCTTTCCTTTGAATGGGCCACCAAATTAGGTCCTTCGAATGGAATAACAGTTATGTGTCATGGTGTAGAAATTGTGTGTTGAAGATTTTCATGGGTGGAATCGAAGCAAGCTTCTTTAAAGGGAGATATTGTCCACTCGAAGATAGTATGAAAATAGCCAATGCATTAGGGAAGTTCATGTCTTGTGATTTGAAACAAGCAGGAAAGAAACCTTTGCTTCCTGAATCGAAACAAACATTGTAAGGGGCCATTGCTTTGTGAATCAAAGCAAACATGTAAGGGATCATTGCTTCGACCGAAGCTTACATGCATGAGGCCACTTGCTTTGTGGGTGCTAGCATAAAGGGAAGCCATTGCCTTGTGTAGGCAGACATGCAGGAGGTACTTGCCTTGTGCACCATGTAGGAGGCCAATACTGAAGGTGGATTTGAAGCAGACATGAAGGTAAATTCGAAGCAGGCATGAAGGGAGTTATTTATCCAATCTAAGATTGTCTAATCGAAACAGTCATGCATGTATCAAATGTCTAATCGAAACAGGCATGCAGGCAACCATTTGTCCAATCGAAACTTATGCAATCAAACAAACATGTAGGTGTCAAATGTCCAATCGAAGCAGGCTTGCAGGAAGCTATTTGTCCAATCGAAGCAAGGGAAATCGAAGAAAACTTTTTGTTCCTTAAAAAAATCTTTTTTATCTGTTTTTCCTTTTTTTAACAGTTTCCTCTTTAACTTGATGCTGGAAAATCCAATTGACTTGTGCAACCTTGACCCAGTAGTATTTTAGTGAGAAAAATCTTAAGAAGTGAGAGGGGAAATTTTGTGGTACAACACATGGCATGTATTCGTATGACCAAGCGAATACCTCAACATAGTCGTGCAAAATATGAACCAATATGCTCTTGGCACTGCCTTCCAGGTTGGCGCCAATATTGACTTCTTTCTTGTCTTCCTCGGTACCTAAATTTATCACCCGACCGGCTCTTCGTGCGGTTGGATAGCCTTTTCCTCTTGTATCAGGAGTCTGGCGAGTTCTCCAGGTATCTCACAATCTTCTTCCCCTTCGTCTTTATCTTGATAGATTGGATTTTCAAAGTGATAAACGGCAATAACATAATTATTTTCAATGAGATCCGGAGTGGATGGGGATTGTAGCGGTAGAAATGCTCAAGACTAAGCCATTGGATTGGCTAGACTTTATACAAATCAAAATAAAAATCGCCACCACGCTTTATTGTTTCCAAAGTAATGAGAAAAGAGCGAATAACCCAAAAAGAGGGGGAAAGATTCAAGGTAAGGGGGTTGTTTATGCAAAGGGAAAGTATTAACACCCTAAACATCTACGGTACTCCGCAGGAACCTCTTTGTAAAATCTGTATATTTTGGCTATAAAAATGTGTTGTATATAAAGTGGATAGTGGAGGTGAGAAAAGAAGTATTTTTTATGATTTTTGCACCCGCCGCAGTTGCGAACCTTTAGTGCCTCTGTACTACCTTTTGTGCAATAGGGGATCAGGGTACACGTAGTTCCTCTTTTGAAAATTTGAAACATAAGTGTGTTGGTTAATTTTAAGAGATAAGACATCATCGTCATTGTCCGTGTGGAAAACATACTTACTACCCACAATCATGAGGAAGGAGAATTTGCATCATCTCAAAGTGGAGGATATGGCTTGGATTTTAAAATCAACAATCCCTCACTCAACACCCAAGTGGAAAATAACTCTCTTCACTACATATTGTAGAAGTATAGTTGTTTGCATCACTACAAGGATTGACAAGAGTCTAATCTTTTTAGAAAATTTTTAAAGGTAAAAGCCAAAGTGGCAAAATAGTTTGAAATGAGATTGGTTGACTTTTAGTACTCTCACAAAAAATGTCAAGGTATTATTAAATTGGTTGGAGTTTATTTATGAAAATATTTTTGAAAAATGCATGGACCTAAGTCCAAGTTTATTATGAAAGTGTTTGAGTTTCAAAAACAAGAAGAATTTTCAAAAAGGAGGGAGAATATTTTTGAAATTAAAGAAGATGGGAGGAGAAGAAGAGACTATCCTAAAGCATAAGGTAAAAGCTAAGGATAAGAATCATCTAACCAACAATAATCCAAAACTTGACATTATGAGTCAAGATATAATTCCCATTCTTTGGATTGAAACCAAGCAAACAAAGATACTAGACCTCTTCAAAAGTATTAAGTCTTCACAAAAATTGGGCAGAGTAACGGCTGTATGCGGGTGAATTCCAGATTACAAACAAAGGGTGTAATCTCAAAAAACCTGCACACAAAAACAAACAAGCAACTCAATGTCTTGAGGTAAACCTCAAGAGCTCCAGACAAAATAATCAGATAAGATCACAAGGTCTCCAAGATAGGCCAAGGTTTCTAATCCTAAGTCCAAGAAAAAGTCCACTGCTCCATCATGCCAAGGATAGCAACCAAATAGTCTAAGTACCATTAAGAGTTTTTTAGGGTTTAAGTTGGTTATTAAGTATCTTAGAAAAAGGAAAAACAAAAAGCTCAAGTGAGCAAAGTAAAAACGACAAGAAAATAAATGCTCAAATGAGCAAAGATGAAAATGGCATGAAATGTAAAATGCTAGAAAAATAAATTGTGCATAAAGCATAAAAGAATAAAAGCAAACAATAAAACAAGTCAATAATCAGTGGTTAGTTGGATGACCATCTTGAAGCTTGCATTTGGAACTCATTAGAGGATTGGTAGAACCAAAGCCTCCACACAACAAGTTGCATTTGCTTTTTGTCAAGTATATCATCCATTTGGAATTCTCACAAGTATCATTTAATGATCAACGATGTTTAAGTGATCCGCGTTGACCAAAGGTGTTGTAGATCCATTAGAGGATTGGTAGAACCAAAGCCTCCACACAATGAATCTCAAGGTTATTGGATCAAAGAGATCAAATTAACATGCTTGGGCTTGCAATCATAAGTTTGGGCCACAAATGATCATTTATTCAAATTGGGACAAAATTTAGCGCTATGTTAAGCAATCGTAAGTGGACTTATATAGAAGTCACACCTATTTTGAGGCCGGTCAATAACAATCTATGCACCATTTGTTTTGAGACATGATGTAGAGATCATGCTCCAATAACATTTAGTGCAATGAGAAGGGGATGAGATGAAGGGGATTAGGGCAAAAAGATGAATAAACCACTTTTGAATTAAAAATTTAATCAAACTATTATTAAAATCATTCATCCATTTTGGTGGAGTTGAACTCAACACCCAAGATCCAATGATGTTAATAAAGTCATGATAAAAAATTCAACTCAAGACAGCCAGAAAATAATCACAAAATAATAATATATTTAATATATACATTTAAAGGGTTAAAAAAGGGTTTAAAAATAGAAAATAATGAGGAAAATATCAACTATGTTCAAATTATTTAAGAAATAAAAAATCAAGCCATAAAAAAAATCAGAAATGGATCCAAATATTTTTATAAAAATTTTAGTAATTTTCAAAAGTCAGAAACTATTTTTAAACTATTTAAAATTGCTAAAACAAATATAAAATAGATAAAAAATAGTAAACCTCAACATAAAATTTTCAGAAAGTCAAAAATATGCAAAATAGTATTTATGAATTTTTTCAGAATTAAAAAATGTTAGAAAGTATTTTTTAAGTAATTAAAAGAAAGCAAATAATACAAAAAATATAAAAAATACCATATGTTAAAATAAAAATGTAAAAAAATATTCATGAGATCAGAAATAATTCAACGTATTTTTTGTGAATTTTTCATAATTTTTGGATAAAAAATAAAAGAGTTATGAATTTTTGAAAATTTAATCAAATAAAATATAAAATCAGAAAATAAGATAAAACCAAAAAGATGTGGACAATCAGATCAAAGTCAAAACGCGTTAGTAAGCTAATCCAATGGACCAGATGCGCTGTGCTTGATATGGACTTTAGTGAAATACGCATGTGATCAAAAAAAGGGCAACCAATGAAATTAAAACGCTTGGCACGTTATCATTGGCTGAGACAAGACATGTCATCGTCTTTAACCTCCAGACACCCTGCAATAGGGATTTTGTGAGATCCTTCAAATGGAAAAATTAGGATCCCTGGCTAGCATCATTGAACTCGTATCTTCATGACGATTCTAACACAACCATCGCGCCAAATTTATATAAGGTATGGAGAGAGATATAAATCAAAACAAAAAAATAGCGAGCACCTTCAATTTGATATTTCTCTCTCAATTCTCAATGGATTTAAAAATTGTTAGCAGCATTAGAATCAGACAAAGGAGTAGAACAGATTAGTGCTTGATTTGGATCCAATTTGTGGAGAATTCTACCTTTTCAAAGTTCAAGTAAGAAGCTCTGAAACTGGACTTCTGTAGCTTGGATTATGGATCGTTTTGATTGGTTTAAGTGCTGGAGAGTTTGTATGAAGTTCAAGGATGATGAATGCGCAAAGAATTTTGGAAAAGGAAGCTTAAATTTTAAAAACTAAATTTGACAAAAGTGGGTTCGTGTGAAGTTTTGACAGGGTGTTCTTGGCTCTCTAAGCTTGGGATTTTTAATGGGGGATGACCCTCTATTTATAGGGAAGTGAATGAGAATGAAAATTTGAAGAAACAAGGAAGTTTGGAGGGAAATTGAGTAAGGGTCGAGCACGAGTGAAGTGTGACTTCATTTCCATCAAAACTCAGCCAAACCTTTCTTTTTGGGGTGCTAATCACTTCTGGAAAGTTTGCTAATCAAGTTTAAATCAAAAACGCGCACCAATCTTGTGTTTAGAAGTCACATTATAGATTTCAAAATTCTGACTTTGTGTAAAATTCAGTTTCAAACTACCAAATTCAAATATATGGCATTTCCACCTCAAAGGGTCTTAGGGCATGATTCTTGATGCTTTGGAAAAATGAGGTTACAAGCTTTGAAATGGAAAAAGAATGGAATCAAATGGATGTTTGAGCTGAAAGTTACATGGAGTCAAAGTTGAAGAAAAAGAGTTGACTTTCCATACTTAGAAAAATTTCAAACTCTTCTTTAAAAATGACCTATAATCTCTTGCATCCAAACATGGCCTTCCTCTTAGAATTTGCTTTTGACCAAAAAAGATGGAAGGAAGTAGACCTCTTGAATGACATTTTTCAATTTGAATCACTCAAAATCTCCAAAAATTGAGCAAGTTATGACTTGTTGGAGTTGGCCAAAAATCATGAAATGACCTATAATCTCTTGCATTCTTAAGGCAATTTCCATCCATTTTCTTACTTTGCACATAAAAGAAGGCATGAAGTACACATCCTTAGGGTCATAATGGAAAAATAATGGGCTCAAGGTGATAAAAATTGACCAAGTTATGATCATTTGAAATCACATTATGAAAAATGAGGGATTCATCTGGATGACTTGTAATCTTTCTTCTTCACTAAGTACCTTCCACATGAAAACTCCTTGGAACTTTTGAATTGATTTGTTGGTAACTCTTTGAAGAGAAGAATGTTTTTGGAATCACTAAAAAATACCAAAAGATGAGCAAGATATACCCCTCTGAAGTCCAAAACCCTATCTTTCAGATCAAGATAATGCTTTGTGGAACTTTGCCAAGTTTGAACAAACTTTTTGTGCCAATATTCTTCTTTTGTGAATAGAATTTGTTGAGGATGATGATGAGGACTCATGGCCATAAAAACTACTTCCATACCAACTTCAAAACAACTTCAATGGTGAGGTTTGAATCTCTCAAGCTTTTGACTAGGGCATGGAAATAAACTCATGATCCCATGATGCAACTTGCTAAACCTCAATGCCTTTACCTACATTATTAACAAGTAAGACAAACCAATATTGTATTTTGTTAATTTAGAGATAAAATCAAAGCAAAATATCCATGATCACCCAAGAAGACAAGTCAAGGTGCTTGATAATTACTCAAAGAGCAAAGCTAGAGATAGGGAGAAGGACCAAAAGCCCTAATGTGATTTTGTGGTGATTGAAAAAATATGGTATGATGAAGGGATATTAGGGGGAAAATTGGGATACAATAGCTGCCCTTATTTAAGTTTCTTCTATCCGGAGATACGAAGGTTAAAAATCTTCGTGTCGACGTGATCAAAGACACTTAGATATAAAACAAACCCTGTTTTTGTCCCTAAGATACCATGCAAACATTTATGCATATGAATGGAACAAAAGAGACGCAAAGTAGCATTGAGGATGCAACATGAAATGTAGAAACAAAAGAGCAATCCCACCAGGAAAATAAATCATTGGTAAACCACAAGAAAAGAATCAGAGAGGAGGATAACAAGCATCGACGTTCACTGCCGATGTACTACCAACATTCACTGAAGGTAGAAAGAGGAAACATATCATATCACCTCCGTTCACTGATGATGAACTATCAACGTTCATTGAAGATAACAAAAAGATAAGAAACACCGACGTTCCCTGCCGATGTACTGCCAACGTTCTCTGAAGGTAGAAAGAGAAAATATATCATACCACCGCCGTTCACTAACGATGAACTATCAACGTTCACTGAAGATAGCGAAAAGATAAGAAACACCGACATTCACTACTGATGTACTACCAACGTTCACTGAAGGTAGAAAGAGAAAATATATCATACCACCGCCGTTCACTGATGATGAACTATCAACGTTCACTGAAGATAGCAAAAAGATAACAAACACCAATGTTCACTGTCGATGTACTACCAACGTTCACTGAAGGTAGAAAGATAAAATATATCATACCACCGCTGTTCACTGATGATGAACTATCAACGTTCACTGATGATAGCAAAAAGATAAGAAACACCAACGTTCACTGCCGATGTACTACCAACATTTATTGAAGGTAGAAAGAGAAAATATATCAAGTTTCCCCAAGATTCTGGTGTTTTGTCATGAACGGGCCTCAACTTCTTCTTTAACCAAGGAAATCTGCCTGGAAAGGGTAATACATAATCCGTCTCAAATAAAGAGACTTCCACTTATTGTCAAAGGGATTTGCAAAGAGAAACGACTTTCTGGGAATAGCAATATGACTTCCCGAGGACATGCCACTATATTCCTGCTGAGGAGATAAAGTTTTCCTGTGCAAAATAAATGCACAAACCAAAACTCAAAATTTTCAGAGATCCATAAATCCAATTCAGAAATAAACTGGAGCAAGACGGCTAATGCAGCTACATCCTTTGAGAAATAAACTCAAGAGGGAAAACCAAATTCAACTAAGTAAAGAGCGCTGCAGGAAAAGTCAGAACACAATGTTAATGAACGATGATTTTTAGCAATGCATGATGTATGTATGTATGTATGTATGTATGTATGTATGTATGTATGTATGTATGAGTGCTATCATGCATATGTTGGTAAAAGGATACATAATCAATACAAACAAACAAAACTACCTCAAGTACTAACAACACTGGGCTAAACTTCAGCCAAAAATGTCAATCCAAGAAAAGGTAAAAGCAACTGCGGAAACCAAACCCATTGCTTGCCTTAACTTTACTGAGGAGAAACATAATCCGAATGTAGCCAAATCAAACAAATATCGGGATAGAACATCCTTCTTCCGGTTTCATTGGAGAAAACAGTTTTCCGAAAGCAACATGCCTACTAGAGATTGCGAGACCAGCCTCAAATAAAGCAGACTGACGCCGACACAACCAAACCTCATTGGGGGATTCAAGCCTACCTCCATGGAGAAAACTTTTATCACGAATACTCATTCCAAATATGAGATGCCCTGGGATAACCTTCCCGAGAAATAAAGAAGTCAAAATTAATGCCAAAACTTTCATCATATGAGGGAAAACTTTCTGGGGAATCTGAGACAGAGACTTATGAACATGCAAACCCAAAATCAAAAGCGAACCAAGACTTGACTGGAGATAATGGGATCAAAAACCCAATATTGTACCTTGCACCTACTGATATCGTCTCTAACTATCTGAGAAACATACAAAGATTGCGCACACTAGTAAAATGACCTGAGAAAACTTTCATGAAGGGAGTAAATCTTCTTAAAACAACTGGAGTTTGTTCATTCTTGGGTTCGCCATCTTTGTTGTCATTGTTTCATCACAAATTCCAAAGTAAATTGAATTTGTAAAGATCTCTTCTCTTTTTTTTGAAAAGTTAATTTTGCTTTTTAATCCTTTTGCTTTAACAGTTATTATCAGTAATAAATGATGTCTTTGCAGGCTAAATAAAAGTAAGAACACAAAAAGTTTGGCAAAAGCTCAAATTTCATTAATAGAATGGTAGTCTGTGAATGGTGAGACTCCATGGATGATTACAAAGTTTGGGAAATGGTAATACATAATGGAAAAGATACATTGCGATACAATGACCACTATCCCCCCTAACAACTTTTGAAATCCTGAGCAGTAGCTTTTGTTGAAGTATGGTGAGGATTGTTGCTTCAACGATCAAGTATCGTCTGACGTAGTTACTTCCCAAGAAAGTCCCTAACTTTTACCTAAGCTGCCCTTGCAGGTTTTCAACCTAGCAGGAAACTTATTCTGTTTATGTCTATAATTTTTTCCTAGACCGCCCTTTCGGGTTTTCGGCCTACCGAGACGCTCTTTTTTACCTAAGCCGCCCTTTCAGGTTTTCAATTAGCGAGCTGTTCTTTTATTTCTTTAGGCGAAGTATTTCTTGACTGCATCAGCATTCATGGGACATGGGAACTCCTCGCCATCCATAGTTTCAAGAATTAATGCACCACCAGAGAAGGCTTTCTTGACAACATATGGGCCTTCAAAATTGGGAGTCCACTTTCCCCTAGAATCAGTGTTGAAGGACATGATCTTCCTGAGCACGAGGTCGCCTTCTCTGAATTCACGAGGTTTGACCTTTTTGTCAAATTCATTCTTCATTCTTTTCTGATATAACTACCCATGACACAAAGCTTTCATTCTCTTCTCTTCAATCAGTTTCAATTGGTCAAACCTGTTCTGAACCCATTCAGCCTCTGTCAATTTGGCTTCCATTATCACAAGCAACGAGGGAATCTCTACCTCGACAGGGAGTACAACTTCCATTCCATACACTAGAGAAAACGGGGTTGCTCCTGTTGAAGTGTGGACAGATGTTCGATATCCATGTAGAGCAAAAGGGAGCATTTCATGTCAATCCTTATAAGTAACAACCATTTTCTGGATAATTCTCTTGATATTCTTATTAGAAGCTTCAACAACCCCATTCATCTTTGGCCTGTATGGAGATGAATTGTGATGGACAATCTTGAATTCTTCGCACAGTTTAGTCATCATCTTGTTGTTCAAATTCGAGCCATTATCAATGATGATTCTACTCGGCACACCATACCGGCATATAAGATTATTTTTGATGAAATGCATAACCACCTACTTAGTAAGATTGGCATATGAAGCAGCCTCCACCCATTTGGTGAAGTAGTTAATTGCTACCAAGATGAAATGGTGACCATTCGAAGCTTTGGGTTCTATCATACCAATCATGTCAATACCCCACATAGAGAAAGGCCACGGGGAGGAAATCACACTGAGAAATGTCGGAGGTACATGGATCTTATCTGCGTAAATCTGGCATTTATGGAACTTCTTTGCAAATTTGTAACAATCAGATTCCATTGTCAACCAATAATAACCTGCCCTTAGCATCCTTTTAGCCATTGAATGTCCATTAGCATGAGTGTCGAATGAACCTTCGTGGATCTCATGCATCAACATGTCTGCTTCGCGTCTATCCACGCATCTGAGCAATACCATGTCAAAATTCCTCTTGTATAACACATTTTCACTGAGGAAGAAACTGCCTGCCAATCTTCTCAGTGTCTTTCCATATTTCTTTGACGCACCAAACGGGTATTCCTGAGTCTGAACAAAATGCTTGATATCATAATACCAAGGTTTTTCATCTGCTACCTCCTCTGTCGCAAACACATGAGCGGGCCTATCCAGCCGTCAAACCGTAATTCGAGGTATATTATTCCAAGTATTCACTTGGTACTGGGAAGCCAGAGTTGCCAGAGCATCTGCCAATTGATTTGCATCCCTAGGAATGTGATGGAATTCAACTTTATTGAAGAAGGGTAGTAATATTCTTGCATAGTCTTTGTAAGGGATCAAGCCAGGGTGACGAGTGTCCCATTCTCCTTTAATCTGATTTATTACCAAGGCTGAATCACCATAAACATCTAGAATCTTGATTCTGAGATCAATAGCTTCTTCAATAACCATGTTGAAAGCCTCATATTCCGCCATATTATCAGTGCAATCAAATGTTAATCTTGCAGTAAAAGGAATGTGCGATCCATGAGGAGTAACAATCACAACACCAATTCCTTTACCATAAGCATTCACAGCTCCATCAAATACCATACTCCAACGAGATTCAGGGTCAGGGCCCTCCTCAGGAAATGGTTCATCATAATCTTTCACTTTCGGGAACATCACATCTTCATCGGGGAATTCATATTCTGCAGACTGATGATCTTCCACCGGCTGATGAGCAAGGTAATCTGCCAACACACTACTTTTGGTAGCCTTTTGAGTGCAGTACTTGATATCATATTCAGATAACAACATCTGCCAGCGGGAAATTCTCCTAGTAAGAGTAGGCTTTTCAAAAATATACTTGATTGGATCCATTTTGGAGATCAACCAAGTAGTATGATTCAACATATACTTCCGCAAATGCTTTGCCGCCCAGGCCAAAGCACGACATGTTTTTTCTAGCATAGAATACCGTGACTCACAATCAGTGAACTTTTTGATGAGATAATAAATGGCGAACTCTTTCTTTCCCGTTTCATCCTGTTGTCCCAGAATATAACCCATGGATTTATCTAACACTGTTAGATACATAATCAACGGTCTTCCTTCTACGGGAGGGAGAAAGATAGGATGTTCAAGAAGATATTCTTTAATACTCTCAGATGCCCTTTGGCAGTCATCTGTCCACACACAACATTGATCTTTCTTTAACAATTTAAAGATCGGTTCACACGTTGCAGTCATGTGGGAGATAAATCTGGAGATATAATTCAAAAGCCCGAGGAAACCCCTGACTTGATTTTTAGTTCTTGGTGCTGGCATTTCTTGAATTGCTTTGACTTTATCAGGGTCAACTTCAATTCCTTTCTGGCTAACAATAAAACTCAACAATTTCCCCGATCTAACTCTGAAGGTGCATTTATTTGGATTCAGGCAGAGACGATACTTCCTCAAACGCCGAAATAACTTCAACAGATCTTCTATATTCCCTTCTTCAGTTTCAGATTTGGAAATCATATCATCAACATATACTTCGATTTCCTTGTGCATCAGATCATGGAATAGGGTTGTCATAGCCCTCTGGTATGTTGGACCAGCATTCTTCAACCCGAAGGGCATCACTCTGTAACAGAATGTTCCCCAGGGTGTGATAAACGTTGTTTTTTCCATGTCCTCTAGAGCCATTCTTATTTGATTATACCCAAAAAATACGTCCATGAACGAGAATACTTTGAATTTTACAGTGCTATCCACTAACATGTCAATGTGAGGCAATGGAAAATCATCCTTTGGACTAGCTTTATTTAGATCTCTATAATCTACGCACATGTGGAATTTTCCGTCTTTTTTGGGTACTGGGACAATGTTTGCGACCCATTGAGGATACACTGATGTCACAAGAAAACCAGCATTAATCTGTTTTAGGACCTCCTCTTTGATCTTTATTGCCATATCCGGGTGGGTTCTTCTCAACTTTTGTTTAACTGGCGGACACTCTAACTTCAATGGCAAACGATGCTCGACAATGTCTGTATCTAGACCAGGCATATCTTGATAAGACCAAGCAAAAATATCCATATACTCTTTCAACAGCTCAATCAACACTCTCTTTACATCAGGATGCAACGATGCTCCAAGCTTTACTTCCTTCGAATCTTCTTCCGAACCCAAATTAACCACTTTCAAAGGCTCCTTATATGGCTGAATGGTATTTTCCTCGTGTTCAAGCAACCGTGAGACCTCTTCTCGAATCTCATCATAATCTTCTTCTTCAGCCCCAAACACAGGACAATCAAAGTTGGGAGAGGGTGCAGGGTCATTGTATTCAACGGGTTTTTTAATTAATCTGCACATAGGATTTATGATTGCTTTTAGAAACTGACACATATAACAAGTGATCATGCAGATTAATTTTCAGTTGTTATTTATTTTGAAAGGTTTTTTTTAATTATTACCATTTCCCAAGAAAAAGGCAGAAAACAAAAGACATGATTTTGGAAGCAAAAACAACTTTTATTAATGATCTTAACAATTATAGCAAACAGATAAGCCCTACAACATTACTACTTCCACCTTCGGCAGAGTGAAAGGTTTTCAAAAGAAAGAAACAGATTGACAAAACAAATTACTTTGAAATATGTATGCAAGAAGGAACATCAATGGTGACCCAGTTCTGAACTCGGACTCCATGCGTCACATAATTCGGTACTTCCTGCCGTGCTTCATCCTCTTCAACAACATTAATTCCAGAACCAATTGGATGGAGGTAGCCTCCACTACGGAAAACATCCTGATAACTGTTCATAGAAGACTTTGACTTTAAACTTTTGCCTTCGCCATTCCTCGAAGAGAAACCCAAACCAGCTCTGTTCTTGTTCACGGGTGGATCCACAAGTCATCCCCACACTGCATTATGACCATTGCGCACCACCTGCTACGCATCTTTCCGGGAAACCACATAATTCTCATTCTTCCTTATGTTATCAATGGATAGGTCTTGGAACCGGGTTCCAACAATAGCCTCATCCACTTCTACAATACTGAAAGAGGATAGATGGGATATCAACAACGCCTTCTCCCTATTTATGATCACTACCTTCCCTTCACGCACGAACTTTAGCTTTTGATACAGAGTTGAAGTGACAACCACTGCTTCGTGTATCCATGGTCGTCCTAGCAAACAACATTACGCGGGGATAATGTCCATTACCCAGAAAGTTATCAAGAACAAGTATGGTCCTATATGGATGGGCAAGTCCACTTCACCGATGACAGATTTCCTCGAACCATCGAAAGCCTTCACAATGATGCCACTCGGGCGCATAGGTGTTCCCTGATACTTTAACTTGATGAGGGTACTTCTCGGTATAACATTCAACGCGGATCCATTATCAATTAGCACATTGGATAGCGAATCATTCTTGCAGTTCATAGATATGTGGAGGACCAAGTTGTGATTCCTCCCTTCATCTGGTAACTCATCATCGTAGAAACTTAAGTTGTTACATGACGTAATGTTCCCAATTACGCTGCTGAATTAATCTAACGGAATGTCATTCTCTACAAAATCTTGGTCTAGTAATCTTATCAATGATTCTCTATGAGCGGAGGAATTCATCAATAAAGCTAGGATGGATATCTTTGAAGGAGTCTGTAATAGCTGGTCCATAATTTTGTAGTCGCTCATTTTAAATATCTTCAAGATATCATCCACTTCTTTCTCCAATGTAGCTCCACTAGTCTCTCCTGCAGCCTTCTTAGGCTCATCGTTCTCAGCAATTTTCTTTCCAGCAACAACATCTCTTCGAATAACCGGCGCAAACACACGACCACTATGGGTCACCCTGCTATTATCAGCTATATTTCCAACATCTGGCATTGGCTGGATGGGAACTTCCACCCCATCTTCTAAAATTGTAGCGTTGTATTTGTAAGGCACAACCTTATCTGATTTATAGGGAACAGGTCCTGGCAGACTAATTACCAATGGGGTAACAGCTGGTTTGCTATGGTACTCCACCTCAAGGTGAGCGGGTGCACCAAAACAAGGTACAATGACATTTACACCTTCCTCGACACAATCAACCCTCAAAAGACCATTTCCGACAAAAAATCTTCGTCTGAAGAGAAATACTCATCCGCGTAGGCATATTCTTCTTCTTACTCTCCTCCCATCAAACAAACTTCAACCATATCAATCTTGTGATAATCATCTCTCTGACCTGTGATCTTGATAGTTCCATTGTCTAACAACAATTGAACACCCTCTCTCACAATAGAACATCCTCGGGGGTCTCGACAGCAAACTACGCATGATCCATATTGGTGTTCCACCTGACCAGCAGTACGGAAGAAGGTAGCATGCAAATGTACGAGATCTTCATTCAAATGCTCTACTTCAAAAATTATGAATTCACTCGGACATCCAGAAACTATATTAACTTCCTCTTCATATTCTGCCCTAGGTCTGATTATATGAATTAGACCTTCATCCATCATCTCCTATAAATCAGCCTTTATCTTCTCGCAACCCTGTATGTTTGTACTGCAAATAGCACAACCGGCATGGTGATGCGTATAATAACTGAATTCACAGAGGTCTGCATGCATCTTTACCAAATCCCCTCTCACCAAATTAATGTCAAAACTCCAGAAGTCACCTAGACAACCGGCCACCATATTCACAACATTCACTCCCCCGTACTTGGATAGAGGATTTTCTTTTACAATAGGTCCCATGTCTTTGAAAGATAAAATTCCGGACTTCACCAACCTTTGCACTTCAGTCGTCAAAGGATAAAAATTTTCAACACTATGCCCTGGTGCTCCCTGATGAAAGGCACACGTCTGGTCCGCTTTGTAATACCAAGGCAATGGAGATGGTACTGCTGGAGGTGGTCGTGTCTGGACCAACTTCTTCTGAATCAATGTTGGTAGTAGCTCTGCATAACTCATGGGAATAGGGTAATAGTTCTCCCTTCTCTGATTATTCCCTTGGTTCCCCTACTGGGACTGTCTTTGATAAGCAACGGTAGTTAGAGCGGCATTCATAACAGGAGTCACTGAAGCAACTTGCTGGTGACGCTGATAATTCCTTCTAGGAGCATTTATTCTTCTCTCTTGCATAACAATATTAGTATCCCCCTCTTTCTTCTTTGTGAACCCATAAGCTGGCTTTTTCACACCTCCGAATCCTTCACCCTTCGTCAAACGGCCTTCTCTTACTGCCTCTTCTAGGCGGACACCCATTCCTACCATCTCTATAAAATCACTTGGGGAACTTGCCACCATCCTTTTGTAATAGAAAGCGCCTAGCATCTTCAGAAAAATTTTAGTCATTTCCTTCTCCTCCATGGGAGGAATCACTTGTGCAGCCACTTCGTGCCATCTCTGCGCGTACTCTTTGAACGATTCTGTGTCTTTCTGAACCATGGCTCTAAGCTAGTCACGATCGGGTGCCATGTCCACATTGTACTTGTATTGTTTTATGAATGCTTCTCCCAAATCATTAAAGGTATGGATGTTGGCGCTGTCTAAACTCATGTACCATTTCAACGCTGCACCGATCAAACTATCTTGGAAAAAGTGAATTAGCAGACACTGATCATCGGTGTGGGTAGACATTCTCCTTACATACATCACCAAGTGAGCACGAGGGCAAGTGTTGCCCTTGTACTTCTCAAACTCCGGGACCTTGAACTTAGCAGGCACTTTGACATTTGGGACCATACACAACTCATTCACATTCTGCCCAAATAACTCTTTTCCCCTAAGAGCCTTCATCTCTCTTTGCATTCTATCAAACTGCTCTTGGAAATCATCCATTCTATCATAAATACCCAAGTCTTCACTCGACGGAGGGAAAGGACGACACACATCTTCATTAACAAACAGGACCAAATTCACTGAGGGAGGTGCATTATGAGCAGCATGCACCGCAAGAGGTGCGGGAGTAACAATATTTGGAACCACTGGAGCATCTTGGGGGCCCAAATTGAAACCTTCAGGTGCAAAATTCTCTGGCATTCCCCACGGATAACCCCGAGGCATGCGGTTTTGAACATTATTCAGAGTAGCGGATACAGGAATAGTAGGAACTTCAGCATTTACCCTTGTTGGTTGAGGTTGAACACTCGGTGGCTGATTCTGAGCAACCATCAGAGCTTCCATCAGAGTAGTCAAATTGGCCAAACCAGCCTTCAAAGCAGAAACTTCTTCGCGCAGCTCGCGATTCTCTTGTTCCAAGTTGTCCATCTTCTTTTTGAAGTTAGCCCGAGTGTTGTAGTGATGAGTCAGCTTGCTGAACGAAGCAAAAAGATGGGTAAGGCACATGGATATGCTTAATAAATGCAAGAAATATGTGCAATATGATGCATGATATGCAACGCATATGATTATTTTTACTTTATCATTTAATATTTCAAGGGATTTAACGTTTATAGACATATTGCAAACATCAAAATAATAACGCATTTGAAATATTGAAAACTTTTATTATAATAATTTCAAAATGGGTTACAAGTTTCAACGATCCCAAGTACAAGATGAAAATACAATCTAAAAATCCTGAGAGAAAGAAACTGATAGAGATCAATCTGTACGTTGGCGCTTCCCCGTGAGCCTGGCAATCTGATCTCTCAACCTCTGGTTTTCTTCCACATGTCTGATGGAAACCTCCTTCCAATTATTCGGATCAGGAAATGAGAAATCATCACCTATTTGAGGCTTAGGAGAAAATAAATCCCCTTGCCTCTCCATAGACTCTACTGCTCGATTCTCAAGGATCTCGATCAAATCGTCTTTCTCCTTCAAGTCTGCTTTGTAGGAACTCTCTAAAGTCTAGAACTTGTTCTTCCAAGCATCTCTTTCCTGTTGCATCCTAACTAAAGCAAGCTGTAACTCTTCTAGATCATCTAATAAAGGAGGAGTGGTCTTCACAAATAGATCAGGCATGGGTGTCTCCCGAGTATACGGCATCTTCAACTGGATGGCTCTCGATCGGACCCACTGAAGATATGGCTCCAAAGAAACAACACCCCTAGGTCCCAAATCTTTCCTAATTTTCTTATGAATGTGACGCCAGGCCTTCGCAATCTTCTCCCTAGCTTCCCTGTGGTCTACTCCTTTCTTCAGAAAGAAACTACTCAAATGAATATTGTTCAGTTTATCCCTCATCGGATAACCAAGTTGTCGCCATGCAAGAACAAGGTTATAGTTAATTCCTCCCTTTGTACCAAGAAGAGGTACATTGGGGAAACTACCACAACTGTCAATAATAATTATATCCTGATAAGCTCGATGATACCAATCAATATCCGAGTGAGTAAGTGCCATGATCTTAGGAGCCCAACGAGGTTCCTTCTTGACATCCCAAAAAGCATCAGACTGAGGCATATGAGAGATGAACCACGGGTATAACAAAGGCGTGCAACAGATAATCATTCCCCCATGATAAGAACTCCGTAGATGAACAGAGTAATAAGCATCACCCAATAGTGTAGGAACCGGGTTTCCAATCCTGAAAATCCTAATGGTGTTAATGTCGACAAACTTGTCCACATTAGGAAATAAGAATAATCCATAGGCAAGTAAGGCAAAGATGGCTTCAAAAGCAACCGTACTCCTCATTCTCGCAAAGTAACCAGCTTTCTCCAATAAGAACTGAGCTGGTAATCCTCTAATCCCTCCTTTAGTAGTCATATGGGCTTCCACCTCAGACTTCCCCAGATGAATCAAAGCAGTAATCTCATGTGGTTTTGGCTCACCCTCCAAACCAGTAAAAGGAACACGATCGGAAACGAGTAAATCCAATAGATAGGAATACTCCTCCAGTGTAGGCATCAGCTGATAATCGGGAAAAGTAAAGCAGTGATACATCGGGTCATAAAACTGAATCAAGGTCGATAGAATACCCTCCTTCATCTTCAGCTTCATGAGAGGAATAATGGATCCATACTTCTTCTGAAAGTCTGCAGGACACTCAATCTCTGGGATTAGATTGACCAACTCATCTATCTTGGGATCCTTGAAACTGTATTTCCCGGTCTTTCTCTTTCCAGAATCCATGGTCAAAAGTACCTGAGATATTCACAAATAGTCAACCTTTAAATACCTTGAAATATTTCTTTCTTCAAAAGATGCTTATGAATGCATGGATGCATGATGCAACAATCACACACAAGATCACACATATAGGGTTCATAGGTTCAACGTCACGAGCATAAGGTCGAAGGTACTACCCATAAGGTGTTGGTATAAAAAGTTATCACCTGCCGAACAAGGTTCTAGAGGTTCCCAGAGTCTACATCCTTCCTTCGGATATTACCAACTTCCCGATTAACTCGGTAATTAGTAACATTCTCAAGAAAGACTCGTTCGAGTGTAGTATCGCGTGACAACTATTTCTGGATTACTCCATCATAGCTTCCGCACTACACCTAAAAGGCCAAGATGGATTTGGTATTCTACGGTCCTCAGTTTCAGCAGGCTCCCAGGTCGAAAGCAGTACGTCTTCTCGATTACTCGGTAAACGACACTACAGTCAAAGGGGCCTCCACTGAGTGGGGGATATCATGCCTCCTTTTTTGGGATTAATCCCTCAAAGTTAACATGACTATACCGTCCATCCTATCTTAAAGTTTGCCCAAGTCCGGGTATAGGACTTATGAGTAATCACCAAGCACCCTGAAAACCAGGAAAATCCAAACAAACATATATACAAAATATAACACATAAACAACAATAGCACATATACAGATATAAACAAAGATAGGCTTAACCCACTTAGGGATGGACCAGCAAGAGGTCAATATGTCCCTAGTGAAGTTGCCATTTTTCTGTAGCGGTAGAAATGCTCAAGACTAAGCCATTGGATTAGCTAGACTTTATACAAATCAAAATAAAAATTGCCACCACGCTTTATTGTTTCCAAAGGAATGGGAAAAGAGAGAATAACCCAAAAAGAGGGGGAAAGATTCAAGGTAAGGGGGTTGGTTATGCAAAGGGAAGGTATTAGCACCCTAAACATCTATGGTACTCCGCAAGAACCTCTTTGTAAAATCTGTATATTTTGGCTATAAAAATGTGTTGTATATAAAGTGGATAGTGGAGGTGAGAAAAGAAGTATTTTTTTATGATTTTTGCACCCGCCGTGGTTGCGAACCTTTAGTACCTACATACCACCTTTCATGCAATAGGGGACCAGGGTACACGTAGTTCCTCTTTTGAAAATTTGAAACACAAGTGTGTTGGTTAATTTTAAGAGATAAGACATCATCGTCATTGTCTGTGTGGAAAATATACTTACTACCCACAATCATGAGGAAGGAGAATTTGCATCATCTCAAAGTGGAGGATATGGCTTGGATTTTAAAATCAACAATGCCTCACTCAACACCCAAGTGGAAAGTATCTCTCTTCACTACATATTGTAGAAGTATAGTTGTTTGCATCACTACAAAGATTGAGAAGAGTCTAATCTTTTGAGAAAAGTTTTAAAGGTAAAAGCCAAAGTGGCAAAATGGTTTGAAATGAGATTGGTTGACTTTTAGTCTTCTCACAAAAAATGTCAAGGTATTATTAAATTGGTTGGAGTTTATTTATGAAAAGATTTTTGAAAAATGCATGGACCTAAGTCCAAGTTTATTATGAAAGTGTTTAAGTTTCAAAAACAAGAAGAATTTTCAAAAAGGAGGGAGAAGATTTTTGAAATTAAAGAAGATGGGAGGAGAAGAAGAGACTATCCTAAAGCATAAGGTAAAAGCTAAGGATAAGAATCATATAACCAACAAGAAGCCAAAACTTGACATTCTGAGTCAAGATAGAATTCCCATTCTTTGGATTGAAACCAAGCAAGCAAAGATACTAGACCTCTTCAAAAGTATTAAGTCTTCACAAAAATTGGGCAGAGTAACGGCTGTATGCGGGTGAATTCCAGATTACAAACAAAGGGTGTAATCACAAAAAACCTGCACACAAAAACAAACAAGCAACCCAATGTCTTGAGGTAAACCTCAAGAGCTCCAGAAAAAATAATCAGATAAGATCACAAGGACTCCAAGAGAGGCCAAGGTTTCTAATCCTAAGTCCAAGAAAAAGTCCACTGCTCCATCATGCCAAGGATAGTAACAAAATAGTCCAAGTACCATTAAGAGTTTTTTAGGGTTTAAGTTGGTTATTAAGTATCTTAGAAAAAGGAAAAACAAAAAGCTCAAGTGAGCAAAGTAAAAATGACAAGAAAATAAATGCTCAAATGAGCAAAGATGAAAATGGCATGAAATGTAAAATGCTAGAAAAATAAATAGTGCATAAAGCATAAAAGAATAAAAGCATAAAATAAAACAAGTCAATAATTAGTGGTTACTTGGATGACCATCTTGAAGCTTGCATTTGGAACTCATTAGAGGATTGGTAGAACCAAAGCCTCCACATAACAAGTTGCATTTGCTTTTTGTCAAGTATATCATCCATTTGGAATTCTCACAAGTATCATTTAATGATCAACGATGTTTAAGTGATCCGCGTTGACCAAAGGTGTTGTAGATCCATTAGAGGATTGGTAGAACCAAATCCTCCACACAATGAATCTCAAGGTTATTGGATCAAAGAGATCAAATTAACATACTTGGGCTTGCAATCATAAGTTTGGGCCACGAATGATCATTTATTTGAATCGGGACAAAATTTAGCGCTATGTTAAGCAATCGTAAGTGGACTTATATAGAAGTCGCACCTATTTTGAGGCCGGTCAATAGCAATCTATGCACCATTTGTTTTTAGACATGATCTAGAGATCATGCTCCAACAACATTTAGTGCAATGAGAAGGGGATGAGATGAAGGGGATTAGGGCAAAAAGATGAATAAATCACTTTTGAATTAAAATTTTAATCAAACTATTATTAAAATCATTCATCCATTTTGGTGGAGTTGAACTCAACACCCAAGATCCAATGATGTTAATAAAGTCATGATCAAAAATTCAAATCAATACAGCCAGAAAATAATTACAAAATAATAATATATTTAATATATACATTTAAAGGGTTAAAAAAAGGGTTTAAAAATAGAAAATAATGAGGAAAATATCAACTATGTTCAAATTATTTAAGAAATGAAAAATCAAGCCATAGAAAAATCAGAAATGGATCCAAATATTTTTATAAAATTTTTAATAATTTTCAAAAGTCAGAAACTATTTTTAAACTATTTAAAATTGCTAAAACAAACATAAAATAGATAAAAAATAGTAAACCTCAACTTAAAATTCCATAAAATTTTCAGAAAGTAAAAAATATGCAAAATAGTATTTATGAATTTTTTTCAGAATTAAAAAATGTTAGAAAGTATTTTTTTAAGTAATTAAAAGAAAGCAAATAATAAAAAAAATATAAAAAATACCAAATGTTAAAATAAAAATGTAAAAAAATATTCATGAGATCAGAAATAATTCAAAGTATTTTTTGTGAATTTTTCATAATATTGGATAAAAAATAAAAGAGTTATGAATTTTTGAAAATTTAATAAAATAAAATATAAAATCAGAAGATAAAATAAAACCAAAAAGATGTGGACCATCAGATCAAAGTCAAAACGTGTTAGTAAGCTAATCCAATGGACCAGACACACTGTGCTTGATATGGACTTTAGTGAAACACACATGTGATCAGAAAAAGGGCAACCAATGAAATTAAAACGCTTGGCACACTATCATTGGCTGAGACGAGACATGTCATCATCTTCAACCTCCAAACACCCCGCAATAGGGATTTTGTGATATCCTTCAAATGGAAAAATTAGGATCCTTGGCTAGCATCATTGAACTCGTCTCTTCAAGACGATTCTAACACAACCATCGCGCCAAATTTATGTAAGGTATGGAGAGAGATATGAATCAAAACACAAAAATAGCGAGGACCTTCAATTTGAGATTTCTCTCAATTCTCAATGGATTTAAAAATTGTAAGCAACATTAGAACCAGACAAAGGAGTAGAACAGATTAGTGCTTGATTTGGATCCAATTGGTGGAGAATTCTACCTTTTCGAAGTTTAAGTAAGAAGCTCTGAAACTGGACTTCTGTAGCTTGGGTTATGGGTCGTTTTGATTAGTTTAAGTGTTGGAGAGTTTGTATGAAGTTCAAGGATGATGAATGCGCAAAGAATTTTTGAAAAGGAAGCTTAAATTTCAAAAATTGAATTCAACAAAAGTGGGTTCGTGTGAAGTTTTGATAGGGTGTTCTTGGCTCTCTAAGCTTGGGATATTGAATGAGGGATGACCCTTTATTTATAAGGAAGTGAATGGCAATGAAAATTTGAAGAAACAAGGAAGTTTGGAGGGAAACTGAGTAAGGGTCGAGCACGAGTGAAGTGTGATTTCATTTCCATCAAAACTCAGCCAAACCTTGCGTTTTGGGGTGCTAATCACTTCTAGCAAGTTTGCTAATCAAGTTTAAATCAAAAACGCGCACCAATATTGTGTTTAGAAGTCACATTATGGATTTCAAAATTCTGACTTTGTGCAAAATTCAATTTTGAACTACCAAATTCAAATCTATGGCATTTCCACCTCAAAGGGTCTTAGGGCATGATTCTTGATGCTTTGGAAAGATGAGGTTACAAGCTTTGCAGTGGAAAAAGAATGGAATCAAATGGATGCTTGAGCTGAAAGTTACATGGAGTCGAAGTTGAAGAAAAAGAGTTGACTTTCCATACTTAGAAAAATTCCAAACTCTTCTTTAAAAATGACCTATAATCTCTTGCATCCAAACATGGCCTTCCACTTAGAATTTGCTTTTAACCAAAAAAGATGGAATGCAGTAGACCTCTTGAATGACATTTTTCAATTTGAACCACTCAAAATCTCCAAAAATTGAGCAAGTTATGACTTGTTGAAGTTGGCCAAAAATCATGAAATAACCTATAATCTCTTGCATTCTTAAGGTAATTTCCATCCATCTTCTTACTTTGCACATAAAAGAAGTCAAGAAGTACACATCCTTAGGGTCATCATGGAAAAATAATAGGCTCAAGGTGATAAAAATTGACCAAGTTATGATCATTTGAAATCACATTATGAAAAATGAGGGATTCATCTGGATGACTTGTAATCTTTCTTCTTCACTAAGTTCCTTCCACATGAAAACTCCCTGGAACTTTTGAAGTGATTTATTGGTAACTCTTTGAAGAGAATAATGTTTTTGGAATCACTCAAAAATACCAAAATATGAGCAAGATATGCCCCTCTGAAGTCCAAAACCCTAGCTTCCAGATCAAGAGAATGCTTGGTGGAACTTTGCCAAGTTTGAACAAACTTTTTGTGCCAATATTCATCTTTTGTGAATAGAATTTGTTGAGGATGATGATTAGGATTTATGGCCATCAAAACTAATTCCATACCAACTTTAAAACTACTTCAATGGTGAGGTTTGAATCTCTCAAGCTTTTGACTAGGGCATGGAAATAAATTCATGATCCCATGATGCAAATTGCTAAACCTCAATGCCTTTACCTAAATTATTAACAAGTAAGACAAACCAATATTGTATTTTATTAATTTAGAGAGAATATCAAAGCAAAATATCCATGATCACCCAAGAAGACAAGTCAAGGTGCTTGATAACTACTCAAAGAGCAAAGCTAGAGATAGGTAGAAGGACCAAAAGCCCTAATGTGATTTTGTGGTAATTGAAACAATATGGTATGATGAAGGGGTCTTAGGGGCAAAAATTGGGGTACAACAAAGGGTTGGTGATAAAACCCAGTGATATTGTGGTAAGGGCCTTTGATGGGTCAAAACGAATGGTGAAATATTGGTTTTGTGATCATAGATATTGTACTTTGATTTTTCTCTCTAATTAACAAAATGAAATATTGGTTTGTCTTACTTGTTAATAATGTAGGTAAAGGCAATGAGGTTTAGCAAATTGCTTCATGGGTTCATGAGTTTATTTCCATGCCCTAGTCAAAAGCTTGAGAGATTCAAACCTCACAATTGAATTTGTTTTGAAGTTGGTATGAAATTGGTTTTGGTGGCCATATATCCTCATCATCATCCTCAACAATTTCTATTCACAAAGTAAGAATATTGGCACAAAAAGTTTGTTCAAACTTGGCAAAGTTCCACCAAGCATTCTCTTGATCTAGAGGCTAGGGTTTTGGACTTCAAAGGGGCATATCTTGCTCATATTTTGGTATTTTTGAGTGATTCCAAAAACATTCTTCTCTTCAATGAGTTACCAAAAAATCACTTCAAAAGTTCCAAGGAGTTTTCATGTGGAAGGAACTTGGTGAAGAAGAAAGATTACAAGTCATCCAAATGAATCCCTAATTTTCCATATGTGACTTCAAATGGTCATAACTTGGTCAATTTTTATCACCTTGAGCCCATTATTTTTCCATGATGATCTTAAGGATGTGTAATACATGCCTTATTTTATGTGCAAAGTGAGAAAATGTATGGAAGTTTCCTTAAGAATGTAAAAGATTATAGGTCATTTCATGATTTTTGGCCAAATTCAACAAGTCATAACTTGCTCAATTTTTGGATATTTTGAGTGGTTCAAATTGAAAAATGTCATTCAAGAGATCTACTTCATTCCATCTTTTTTGGTCAAGAGCAAATTCTAATTGGAAGTCCATGTTTGGATGCAAGAGATTATAGGTAATTTTTAAAGAAGAATTTGAAATATTTCTAAGTATGGAAAGTCAACTTTTTTTCATCAACTTTGACTCCATGTAATTTTCAGCTCAAGTTCCCATTTGATTCCATTATTTTTCCATTGCAAAGCTTGTTACCTCATCTTTCCAAAGCATCAAGAATTTTGCCCTAAGACTCCCTGAGGTGGAAATGCCATTGGATTGAACTTGTTAACTTGGAACTGAAGTTTCTCCAAAAGTCAGAATTTGAAATCCATGTTTTGGCCTTTAAACATCAGATTAGCACGCGTTTGTGATCTAAACATGTTTAACCAAGTTGCCAAAGTGGATTAGAGCCTTGAAACGCAAGGGTTAGATGAGTTTTGATGCAAATCAGATCACACTTTGCTCGTGCATCAGGTTTACACGATTTCCCTCCAATTTGCATCATTCCACACGCTTGAGCATTCCATTTGATTCCCTATAAATAGAGGGTTATCCCCCATTCAATTTCCCAAACTTAGATAGCCAGAATCACCCTGCCAAACTTGCTTCACAACTCAGAATTCAGCTACTTCGAATCCTATTCTCAAGCCTTTTTCAATCCATTTTCTTCATCAATTCACCTTCCTTGATCTTCCCTGAAGCTAACCATATAATCACATTCAAGAATCGTGCCCTATATTGCTCCATAGAAGTCCAGTTTCAGAGCTCTGCAACTCAACTTCAATAGGTAGATTCCTTCATCAATTCTTCAAAACTTTGGTATCATTGTGTTACTCTCATTGCCCTGATCCTAGTCGCAACACTTACTTTTATCTGGAAGCACGTTTTGACCATGAATTTTAAAATCCCTTTTCAAAACTTTCTTTCCTAATTGCTTGAGTTACAGTTTATATAAATATGGCGCGAGGGTATGGTTGTCTTCGTCTTGAAGAGACGAAATGAATGGCATAGGTCTGAGCTTTTGATTTTATAGTTTGAGAGACCTGCAATTCGTGAGGGCTGGAGGTTGAGGATGACCAACGTGTCACCTTCTAACCAATGAAAGCGTTCCATTTGTTTTTTTTCAAAATTCTGATTTATTAATGATTCTGTACATTATTCACTAAAGACCATGATATGCACAGCGCGCCAGATCCTTTGGATTTGATTACTAATGCGTTTTGACTCTCATCCAATGGTCCACATCTTTTTCTTTTATTTTCTTTTTCTGATTTTTATATTTTAATTGTTTTAAATTTCAAAAAATCATAGAAAATTCATTTTTAGTCCAAAAAATCCAAAAAAAAAAAATTTGATTATTCTCTTTCTGATTTTTATTTTTTCACAATTTAATTTTGTGTTTTGGTATTTTTTATGAATTTTACACTTATTTGATTTATTTAAAATGTTTAAAAATACTTTTATACATTTTTAAATTCTGAAAAAATTATGGAATGATCCAATGATATTGTGACAAATATTGGTGACCTTATTTTATTTTTGTTTCTGACTTTACTACTTTTTTACTATTTTTGTTATTTTACCCATTTATTTTAATTTTTAAAAATAGTTTCTGACTTTTAAAAGTTCCCAAAAAATTTGTATAATTACTTGACCTATTTTCTGATTTTTCTATGGTGTTATTTTTCATTTCTTGATTAATTTGAATATAATTGACATTTTCCTTATTATTTTTCCATTTTTTAAAACCATTTTTAAACCCTTTAACGCATATATTAAATATATTATTATTTTTGTGAATATTTTCTGGATTTCTTGGGTTGATTTTTTGATCATGGCTTTATTAACATCATTGGATCCATGGTTTTGAGTTTAACTCCATAAAAGATGGATGAATGATTTTAATAATAGTTTGATTAAATATTAATTCAAATGTAGTTTTTCTTTTTACCCTAATTCCTCTTCATCTCATCCCCTTCTCATTGCACTAAATGTTGTTGGAGCATGATCTCTATATCATGTCTCAAAACAAATGGTGCATAGATTGCTATTGACCGGCCTCAAAATAGGTGCGAATTCTATATAAGTCCACTTACGATTGTTTAACATAGCGCTAAATTTTGTCCCGATTCGAATAAATGATCATTCGTGGCCCAAACTTATGATTGTAAGCCCAAGTATGCTAATTTGATCTCGTTGATCCAATAACCTTGAGATTCATTGTTTGGAGGCTTTGATTCTACCAATCCTCTAATGGATCTACAACATCTTTGGCCAACGCGAATTACTTAAACATCGTTGATTATTAAAATGGTACTTGTGAGAATTTCAAATGGATGATATACTTGACAAAAAGCAAATGCAACTTGTTGTGTGGAGGCTTTGGTTCTACCAATCCTCTAATGAGTTCCAAATGCAAGCTTCAAGATGGTCATCCAACTAACCACTAATTATTGACTTGTTTTATTTTATGCTTTTATTCTTTTATGCTTTATGCACTATTTATTTTTCTAGCATTTTACATTTCATGCCATTTTCATCTTTGCTCATTTGAGCATTTATTTTCATGTCATTTTTACTTTGCTCACTTGAGCTTTTCTTTTTTCCTTTTTCTAAGATACTTAATAACCAACTTAAACCCTAAAAAACTCTATTTGGTACTTGGACTATTTGGTTACTATCCTTGGTATTATGGAGCAGCAGACTTAGGATTAGAAACCTTGGCCTATCTTGAAGACCTTGTGATCTTATCTGATTATTTTGTATGGAGCTCTTGAGGTTTACCTCAAGACATTGGATTGCTTGTTTGTTTTTGTGTGCAGGTTTTTTGTGATTGCATCCTTTGTTTGTAATCTGGAATTCACTCGTATACAGCTGTTACTCTGCCCAATTTTTGTGAAGACTTAATACATTTGAAAAGGTCTAGTATCTTTGCTTGCTTGGTTTCAATCCAAAGAATGGGAATTCTATCTTGACTCATAATGTCAAGTTTTGGCTTCTTGTTGGTTAGATGGTTCTTATCCTTAGCTTTTACCTTATGCTTTAGGATAGCCCCTTCTTCTCCTCCCATCTTCTTTAATTTTAAAAATCTTCTCCCTCCCTTTTTTGAAAACTCCACATTTCTAAACTTGAAGCATTTTCATAATAAACTTGGACTTATGTCCATGTATTTTCAAACATTTTCATAAATAAACCTCAATCAATTTAATAATACTTTGACATTTTTTATGAGAAGACTAAAAGTCAACCAATCTCATTTCAAACCATTTTACCACTTTGGATTTTACCCTTAAAACTTTTCTTAAAAGATTAGGCTCTTGACAATCCTTGTAGTGATGCAAACAACTATACTTCTACAATATGTAGTGAAGAGAGATATTTTCCACTTGGGTGTTGAGTGAGGCATTGCTGATTTTAAAATCCAAGCCATATACTCCACTTTGAGATGATGTAAATTCTCCTTTCTCATGATTGTGGGTAGTAAGTATGTTTTCCACACAGACAATGATGATGATGTCTTATCTCTTAAAATTAACCAACACACTTTATGTTTCTTTTTTTTTTATAAAAGGAACTACGTGTACCCTGATCCATTATTGCACGAAAGGTGGTACGTAGGCACTAAAGGTTCGCAACCGCCACAGCTGCAAAAATCATTAAAAAAACATAATTCTCTTCTCACCTCCACCCTCCATTTTATATATAACACATTTTATAGCCAAAATATACAGACTTTTTTACCAAGAGGTTCTTGCGGAGTACCATAGATGTTTAGGGTTCTAATACCTTCCCTTTGCATAACCAACCCCTTTACCTTGAATCTTCCCCCTTTTTGGGTTATTCGCTATTTTCCCATTCCTTTGGAAACAATAAAGCGCGGTAGCGATTTTTATTTTTGATTTGTATAAAGTCTAGTCAATCCAATGGCTTAGTCTTGATCATTTCTACCGCTACAGAAAAATGGCGACTTCACTGGGGAAAGATTGACCTCTTGCTGGTCCATTCCTAAGTTGGTTAAGCCTATCTTAGTTTATTGTCTGTATATGTGTTATTGTGTTTATGTGTTATATTTTATATACATGTTTGTTTGGATTTTCCTGGTTTTCAGGGTGCTTGGTGATTACTCATAAGTCCTATACCCAGACTTGGGAAAACTTTAAGATAGGACGCGCGGTATAGTCATGTTAACTTTGAGGGAGTAATCCCAAAAAGGAGGCATGAGATCCCCCACTCAGTGGAGGCCCCTTTGACTGTAGTGTCGTTTACCGAGTAATCAGGAAGACGCACTGCTTTCGACCTGGGAGCCTGCTGAAACTGAGGACCGTAGAATACCAAACCCATATTGGCCTTTTAGGTGTAGTGCGGAAGCTATGACGGAGTAATCCAGAAATAGTTGTCACGCGATACTACACTCGGACGAGTCTTTCTTGAGAATATTACTAATTACCGAGTTAATCAGGAAGTTGGTAATATCTGAAGGAAGAATGTAGACTCTGGGAACCTCTAGAACCTTGTTCGGCAGGTGATAACTCTTAGACCAACACCTTATGGGTAGTACCTTTGACCTCATGCTCGTGATGTTGAACCTATGAACCCTATATGTGTGATCTTGTGTGTAATTGTTGCATCATGCATCCATGCACTCATAAGCATCTTTTGAAGAAATCAATATTTCAAGGGATTCAAAGGTTGACTATTTGTGAATATGTCAGGTACTTTTAACCATGGATTCTGGAAAGAGAAAGACCGGGAAATACAGTTTCAAGGATCCCAAGATAGATGAGTTAGTCAGTCTAATTCCAGAAATCAAGTGTCCTGCAGACTTTCGGAAGAAGTATGGATCCATTATTCCTCTCATGAAGCTGAAGATGAAGGAGGGCATTCTATCGACCTTGGTCCAATTCTATGATCCGGTGTATCACTGCTTTACTTTTCCCGATTATCAGCTGATGCCTACACTGGAGGAGTATTCTCATCTATTGGATTTATCTATTACTGATCGTGTTCCTTTTACTGGTTTGGAGGGTGAGCCAAAACCACATGAGATTGCTGCTTTGATTCATCTGGGGAAGTCTGAGGTGGAAGCCTATATGACTACTAAAGGAGGGATTAGAGGATTACCAGCTCAGTTCTTATTGGATAAAGCTCGTTACTTTGCTAGAATGAATAGTACGGTTGCTTTTGAGGCCATCTTTTCTTTACTTGCTTATGGATTATTCTTATTTCCTAATGTGGACAAGTTTGTCGACATTAATGCTATCAGGATTTTCATGATTGGAAACCCAATTCCTACACTATTGGGCGAGGTTTATTACTCTGTTCATCTTCGGAGTTCTTATCATGGAGGAATGATTATCTGTTGCACGCCTTTGTTGTACCGATGGTTCATCTCTCATATGCCTCAGTCTGATGCTTTTTGGGATGTTAAAAAGGAACCTCGTTGGGATCCTAGGATCACGTCACTTACTCACTCGGATATTGATTGGTATCATTGAGCTCATCCAGATGTGGAGATTATTGACAGTTGTGGTAGTTTCCCCAATGTACCTCTTCTTGGTACAAAGGGTGGAATTAATTATAACCCTGTTCTTGCACGGCGACAGCTTGGATATCCGATGAGGGATAAACCGAATAATATTCATTTGAGTAGTTTCTTTCAGAAGGAAGAATAAGACCACAGAGAAGCTAAGGAGCAGATTGCGAAGGCCTGGCGTCACATTCATAAGAAGAGTAGGAAGGATTTGGGACCTAGGGGTGTTGTTTCTTTGGAGCCATATCTTCAGTGGGTCCGATCGAGAGCCATTCAGTTGAAGATGCCGTATACTCGGGAGACACCCATGCCTGATCTGTTTGTGAAGACCACTCCTCCTTTATTAGATGATCTAGAAGAACTGCAACTCACTTTGGTTAGGATGCAACAGGAAAGGGATGCTTGGAAGAACAAGTTTCATACTTTAGAGGGTTCCTACAAGGCAGACTTGAAGGAGAAAGATGATTTGATCGAGATCCTTGAAAGTCAAGCGGTGGAGTCTATGGAGAGGCAAGGGGATTTATTTTCTCCTAAGACTCAAACAGGTGCTGATTACTCACATACTGCTTCAGGTGATTGGAAGGAGGTTGCCATTAGGCAGGTGGAAGAAAACCAAAGGTTGAGGGCTCAGATTGCCAGGCTCACAGGGAAGCGCCAACGTACAAATTGATCTCTATCAGTTTCTTTCTCTCAGGATTTTTAGATTGAATTTTCATCTTGTACTTGGGATCATTGAAACTTGTAATCCATTTTGGAGTTATTATAATAAAAAAATTTCAGTATTTCAAATGCGTTATTATTTTGATGTTTGCAATATGTATATAAATCTTAAATCCCTTGAAATATTAAATGATGGAATGAAAATAATCATGTGCATTGCATGACATGCATCATATTGCACATATTTCTTGCATTTATTATGCATATCCAAGTGCCTTATCCAGCTTCTTTACTTCAATAGCAAGCTGACTCATCACTACAACACTCGGGCTAACTTCAAAAAGAAGATGGACAATTTGGAACAGGAGAATCGCGAGCTACGCGAAGAAGTTTCTGCTTTGAAGGCTGGCTTGGCCAATTTGACTACTCTGATGGAAGCTCTGGTGGTTGCTCAAAATCAGCCACCGAGTGTTCAACCTCAACCAACAAGGGCAAGTGCTGAAGTTCATGTTGTTCCTGTATCCGTTACTCCGACTGTTGTTCAGAACCGTATGCCTCATGGTTATCCGTGGGGAATACCGGAGAATTTTGCACCTGAAGGTTTCAATTTGGGCCCCCAAGATGCTCTAGTGGTTCCAAATGTTGTTACTCCAGCACCTCCTATGGTGCATATTGTTCCTGCTGCACCTCCTTCGGTGAATTTGGTCCCGTTTGTTAATGAAGATGTGTGTCGTCCTTTCCCTCCGCCGAGTGAAGATTTGGGTCCTTATGACAGAATGGATGATTTCCAAGAGCAGTTTGAAAGAATACAAAGAGAGATGAAGGCTCTTATGGGAAAAGAGTTATTTGGGAAGAACGTGAACGAGTTGTGTTTGGTCCCGAATGTTAAAGTGCCTGCTAAGTTCAAGGTCCCTGAGTTTGAGAAGTACAAGGGCAACACTTGCCCTCGTGCTCACTTGTTTGATGTATGTAAGGAGAATGTCAACCCACACCGATGATCATCGTCTGCTGATTTACTTTTTCCAAGATAGTCTGACCGGTGCAGCATTGAAATGGTACATGAGTTTAGACAGTGCCAACATCCATACCTTTAACGATTTTGGAGAAGCATTCATAAAACAATACAAGTACAATGTGGACATGGGACCCGATCGTGACCAGCTTAGGGCCATGGTTCAGAAATACAGAGAATCGTTCAAGGAGTATGTGCAGAGATGGCGCGAAGTGTCTGCACAAGTGATTCCTCCCATGGAGGAGAAGGAAATGACTAAAAATTTTATGAAAACGCTAAGTGCTTTCTACTACAAAATAATGGTAGCAAGTGCCCCAAGTGATTTTACAGAGATGGTAGGAATGGGTGTCCGCCTAGAAGAGGAAGTAAGAGAAGGCCGTTTGAAAAAGGGTGAAGGATCCGGAGGTGTGAAGAAACCAGCTTATGGGTTTACAAAGAAGAAAGAGGGGGATACCAATGTTGTCATACAAGAGAGGAGAGCGAATGCTCCTAGAAGGAATTTTCAGCGTCACCAGTAAGTTGCTTCAGTGACCCCTGTTATGAATGCCGCTCCAACTACCGTTGCTTATCAAAGACAACCCCAGAAGGGGAACCAAGGGAATAGTCAGAGAAGGGAGACCTATGACCCTATTCCCATGAGTTATGCAGAGCTACTACCAGCATTAATTCAGAAGAAGCTGGTCCAGACACGACCACCTCCAGCAGTACCATCACCATTGCCTTGGTATTACAAAGCAGACCAGACGTGTACCTTTCATCAGGGAGCACCAGGGCATAGTTTTGAAAATTGTTATCCTTTGAGGACTGAAGTGCAAAGGTTGGTGAAGTCAGGAATTTTATCTTTCAAAGACAAGAGACCTAACGTGAAAGACAATCCTCTACCCAAGCACGGGGGAGTGAGTGCTGTGAATATGGTGGTCGGTTGTCCAGGTGAATTCCATATTTTTGACATTAATCTGGTTAGAGGGGATTTGGTAAAGATGCATGCAGACCTATGTGAATTTAGTTATTATACGCACGACCATGCCAGTTGTGCTATTTGCAGTACAAACATCCAGGGTTGCGAGAAGATAAAGGCTGACTTACAGGAGATGATGGACGAAGGTTTAATCCATATAATCAGGCCTAGGGCAGAATATGAGGAGGAAGTGAATATGGTTTCTGTATGTCCGGGTGAATTCAGAATTTATGAAGTAGAACATTTGAATGAAGATCTCGTACAATTGCATGCCACTTTCTACCGTACTGTTGGACAGGTGGAACACCAATACGGGTCTTGCTTAGTTTGCTGTCAAGACCCCCAAGGATGTTCTATTGTGACGGAGGGTGTTCAATTGTTGTTAGACAATGGGACTATTAATATCACAGGACAGAGAGATGATTATCATGAGATTGATATGGTTGAAGTTTGTTTGATGAAAAAAGAGTCAGAGGAAGAGTATGCTACCGCGGATGAGTATTTCTCTTCAGACAAAGATTTGTTTGCCGGAAATGACCTTTTGAGGGCTGATTATGTTGAGGAAGGTGTAAACGTCATTGTACCTTGTTATGGTGCACCCTCTCATCTTGAGGTGGAGTACTATAGCAAACCAGTTGTTACCCCATTGGTAATTAGTCTGCCAGGTCCTGTTCCTTATAAATCAGATAAGGTTGTGCCATACAAATACAATGCTACAATATTAGAAGATGGGTGGAGGTTCCCATCCAG
The DNA here is from genome assembly GCA_948472305.1 of Vicia faba. Taxonomy (NCBI): domain Eukaryota; kingdom Viridiplantae; phylum Streptophyta; class Magnoliopsida; order Fabales; family Fabaceae; genus Vicia; species Vicia faba. Next base: position 148,649,772 of record OX451741.1, on the reverse strand, counting down.
CCAATGCCAAATGTTGGAAACATAGATGATAATAGCAGGGTGACCCGTAGTGGTCGTGTGTTTGCACCGGTTATTTGAAAAGATGTTGTTGCTGGAAAGAAAATTGTTGAGAATGATGAGCTTAAGAAGGCTGCAGGAGAGACTAGCGGGGCCACATTAGAGAAAGAAGTGGATGATATTTTGAAGATAATTAAGATGAGCAACTACAAAATTGTAGATCAGCTATTGCAGACTCCTTCAAAGATATCCATCCTGTCATTACTGATGAGAGTACTAGACCAAGCTTTTGTAGAGAATGACATGTTGTTAGATCAATTCAGCAGCGTAATTGGAAACATTACATCATGTAACAACTTGAGTTTCTGCGATGATGAGTTACCAGATGAAGGGAGGAATCACAACCTGGCCCTCCACATATCCATGAACTGCAAGAATGACTCGCTATATAATGTGCTAATTGATAACGGATCCGCGTTGAATCTTATACCAAGAAGTACCCTCATGAAGTTGAAGTATCAAGGAACTCCTATGTGCCCGAGTGGCATCATCGTGAAGGCTTTTGATGGGTCGAGGAAATTTGTCATCGGTGAAGTGGACTTACGCATCCATATAGGACCACATTTTTTCTTGATAACTTTCCAGGTAATGGACATTATTCTCACGTATAGATGTTTGCTAGGGAGGCCATGGATACACGAAGCAGGGGCTGTCAATTCAACTCTGCATCAGATGCTAAAATTTGTGCGTGAAGGGAAGGTAGTGATCATAAATGGGGAGCAGGAGTTGTTGATATCCCATCTATCCTCTTTCAGTATTGTAGAAGCGAATGAGGCTGCTGTTGGAACCCAGTTCCAAGCCCTATCCATTGATAACATAAGGAAAAATGAGAATTCTGTGGTCTCACTGAAGGATGCGCAGCAGGTTGTGCGCAATGGTCATAATACAGTTTGGGGACGACTTGTGGATCCACCCGTAAACAAAAACAGAGCTGGTTTGGGTTTCTCTTCGAGGAATGGTGAAGGCGAAAGTTTGAAGTCAAAGTCTTCTGTGAACAATTATCATGATGTTTTCTGCAGCGGAGGCTACCTCCATCCGATTGTTTCTGGAATTAATGATGTTGAAGAGGATGAAGTAGAACAGGACGTACCTAATTATGTGACGCATGGAGTTCGAGTTCAGAACTGGGTCACCATTGATGTTCCTTCTTGCATACATATTTCAAAGTAATTTGTTTTGTTAATCTGTCTCTTTATTTTGAAAAGCTTTCACTCTTCCCAAGGTGGGAGTATTAATGTTGTAGGGCTTATCGGTTTGCTATAATTGATAAGATCATTAATAAAAGTTGTCTTTGCTTCCAAAATTATGTCTTTTATTTTCTGCCTTTTTCTTGGGAAATGATAATAAAAAAAAACTTTTCAAAATAAATAATAACTGAAAATTAATCTGCATGATCACTTGTTATATGTGTCAGTTTCTAAAAGCAATCATAAATCGCATGTGTAGATTAATTAAAAAACCCGTTGAATACAATGACCCTGGACCCTCTCCCAACTTTGATTGCCCTGTGTTTGGGGCTGAAGAAGAATATTATGATGATATTCCAGAAGAGGTCTCACGGTTGCTTGAGCACGAGGAGAATACCATTCAGCCATATAAGGAGCCTTTGGAAGTGGTTAATTTAGGTTCAGAGGAAGATCCGAAGGAGGTTAAGATTGGAGCATCGTTGCATCCTGATGTGAAGAGTGGGTTGATTGAGCTGTTGAAAGAGTATGTGTATATTTCTGCTTGGTCTTATCAAGATATGCCTGGTCTAGATATAGACATTGTCGAGCATCGTTTGCCGTTGAAGCCAGAGTGTCCGCCAGTTAAACAAAAGTTGACAAGAACCCACCCGGATATGGCAGTAAAGATCAAAGAGGAGGTCCTAAAATAGATTAATGTTGGTTTTCTTGTGACGTCAGTGTATCCTCAAAGGATTGCCAATATTGTTCCAGTACCGAAAAAAGACGGAAAAGTCTGCATGTGCGTAGATTATAGAGATCTAAATAAAGCTAGACCAAAAGATAATTTTCCATTACCTCACATTGACATGTTAGTGGATAGCACGGAAAAATTCAAGGTATTCTCGTTCATGGACGGATTTTCCGGGTATAATCAAATAAGAATGGCTCCAGAGGACATGGAAAAAACAACGTTTATCACACTCTGGGGAACATTCTGTTACAGAGTGATGCCCTTCGGGTTGAAGAACGCTGGTGCAACGTACCAGAGGGCTATGACAACCCTATTCCATGATTTGATGCACAAAGATATCGAAGTATATGTTGATGATATGATTGCCAAATCCCAAACTGAAGAAGGGCATATAGAAGATTTATTGAAGTTGTTTCAGCGTTTGAGGAAGTATCGTCTCCGCTTGAATCCAAACAAATGCACCTTCAGAGTTAGATCGGGGAAATTGTTGGGTTTTATTGTTATCCAGAAAGGAATTGAAGTTGACCCTGACAAAGTCAAGGCAATTCAAGAAATGCCAGCACCAAGAACTGAAAATCAAGTCAGGGGTTTCCTCGGGCGTTTGAATTATATCTCCAGATTTATTTCCCACATGACTGCAACGTGTGAACCGATCTTTAAGTTGTTAAAGAAAGATCATGGTTGTGTATGGACAGATGACTGCCAAAGGGCATTTGAAAGTATTAAAGAGTATCTGCTTGAACCTCCTATCTTGCTCCCTCCTGTAGAAGGAAGACCGTTGATTATGCATCTAACGGTGTTAGATAAATCTATGGGTTGTATTCTGGGACAACAGGATGAAATGGGAAAGAAAGAATTCTCCATTTATTATCTCAGCAAAAAGTTCACTGGTTGTGAGTCGCAGTATTCTATGCTAGAAAAAACATGTTGTGCTTTGGCCTGGGCGGCAAAGCGTTTGCGGCAATATATGTTGAATCATACCACTTGGTTGATCTCCAAAATGGATCTAGTCAAGTATATTTATGTAAAGCCTGCTCTTACTGGGAGAATTGCCCACTGGAAGATGTTGTTATCTGAATAAGATATCGAGTACCACACTCAAAAGGCTATTAAAAGTAGTGTGTTGGCAGATTATCTTGCTTACCAGCCGGTGGAAGATCATCAGTCTGCAGAATATGAATTCCCCGATGAAGATGTGATGTTCTCGAAAGTGAAAGATTGTGATGAACCATTGCCTAAGGAGGGCCCCGACCCTGAATCTTATTGGAGTATGGTATTTGATGGAGCTGTGAATGCTTATGGTAAAGGAATTGGTGTGTGATTGTTACTCCTCATGGATCGCATATTCCTTTTACTACGAGGTTAACATTTGATTGCACTAATAATATGGCGGAATGTGAGGCTCGCATCATGGGTCTTGAGGAAGCTATTGATCTCAGAATCAAGATTCTAGATGTGTATGGTGATTCAACTTTGGTAATAAATCAAATTAAAGGAGAATGGGACACTCGTCACCCTGGATTGATCTCTTACAAAGATTATGCTAGAAGATTACTGCCCTTCTTCAATAAAGTTGAACTCCATCACATTCCTAGGGATGAAAATCAAATGGCAGATGCTCTGGCAACTCTGGCTTCCATGTACCAAGTAAATGCTTGGAATGATATACCCCAAATTACAGTTCGACGGCTAGATATGCCCACTCATGTGTTTGCGACAGAGGAGGTAGCAGATGAAAAACCTTGGTATTATGATATCAAACATTTTCTTCAGACTCGGGAATACCCGTTTAGTGCGTCAAAGAAAGATAGAAAGACATTGAGTTGGCAGGCAGTTTTTTCCTCAGTGAAAATTTGTTATACAAGAGAAATTTTGACATGATCTTGCTCAGATGCGTGGATAGACACGAAGCAGACATGTTGATGCATGAGATTCATGAAGGTTCATTTGGAACTCATGCTAATGGACATTCAATGGCTAAAAAGATGCTAAGGGCAGGTTATTATTGGTTGACAATGGAATCTGATTGTTACAAATTTGCAAAGAAGTGCCATAAATGCCAGATTTATACAGATAAGATCCATGTGCCTCCGACACTTCTCAATATGATTTCCTCCCCATGGCCTTTCTCTATGTGGGGTATTGACATGATCGGGATGATAGGACTCAAAGCTTCGAATGGACACCGTTTCATCTTGGTAGCAATTGACTACTTTACCAAATGGGTAGAAGTTGCTTCATATGCCAATGTTACCAAACAGGTGGTTATGCGTTTCATCAAGAACAATCTTATATGCCGCTATGGTGTGCCGAGCAGAATCATCACCGACAATGGCTCGAATTTGAACAACAAGATGATGACTGAACTGTGCGAAGAATTCAAGATTGTCCATCATAATTCATATCCATACAGGCCAAATATGAATGGGGTTGTTGAAGCTGCTAATAAGAATATCAAGAGAATTATCCATAAAATGGTTGTAACTTATAAGGATTGGCATGAAATGCTCCCTTTTGCTCTGCATGGATATCGAACATCTGTTCGCACTTCAACAGGAGCAACCCCGTTTTCCCTAGTGTATGGAATGGAAGTTGTACTCCCTGTCGAGGTAGAGATTCCCTCGCTGCGAGTGATAATGGAAGCCAAATTGTCAGAGGCTGAATGGGTTCAGAACAAGTTTGACCAATTGAATTTGATTAAAGAGAAGAGAATGACAGCTTTGTGTCATGGGCAGTTATATCAGAAGAGAATGAAGAAAGCATTTGATAAAAAGGTCAAACCTCGTGAATTCAGAGAAGGCAACCTCGTGCTCAGGAAGATTATGTCTTTCAACACTGATTCTAGGGGCAAGTGGACTCCCAATTTTGAAGGCCCATATGTTGTCAAGAAAGCCTTCTCTGGTGGTGCACTAATTCTTGAAACTATGGATGGCGAGGAGTTCCCATGTCCCATGAATGTTGATGCAGTCAAGAAATACTTCGCCTAAAGAAATAAAAGAACAACTCACTAAGTTGAAAACCCGAAAGGGCGGCTTAGGCAAAAAGGAGCATCTCGGTAGACCGAAAACCCGAAAGGGCGGTCTAGGCAAAAATTAGAGACATAAACAAAATAAATTTCCCGCTAATTTGAAAACTCGCAAGGGAAGCTTAGGTAAAAGTTAAGGATTTTCTTGGCAAGTAACAACATTAGACGAGACTTGATCGTTGAAGCAACAATCTTCTCAGATCCTCACCATACTTCAACGAAAGCTGCTGCTCAGGATTTCAAAAGTTGCTAGGGGGATAATGGTCATTGTATCTCAATGTATCTTTTCCATTGTGTATTACCATTTCCCAAACTTTGTAATCATCCATGGAGTCTCTCCATTCGCAGACTACCATTCTATTAATTAAATTCAAGCTTTTGCCCAATTCTTTGTGTTCTTATTTTTATTTAGCTTGCAAAGACTTCATTTATTACTGATAATAACTGTTAAAGCAAAGAGATTAAAAAGCAAAATTGACTTTTCAAAAGAAAAGAGAAGAGATCTTTACAATTAAATTTACTTTGGAATTGTGTTGAAACAATGACAACAAAAATGGTGATCCCAAGAATGAACAAACTCCGGTTGTTTTAAGAAGATTTACTTCCTTCATGAAGGTTTTCTCAGGTCATTTTGCTGGTGTGCAATCTTTGTTGTTTCTCAGATAGTTAAAGACGATATCAGTGGGTACAAGGTACAGTATTGGGTTGGTGATCCCATTATCCCCAGTCAAGTCTTGATTCGCTTTTGATTTTGGGTTTGCATGGTCAGAAGCCTCCGTCCCAGTTTCCCTAACAAAGACTTCCCTCATATGATGAAAGGTTTTATTCCCTTGGTGTGCTGAGATGTCGCTCTTTTTATAGTATCGGTACTAATGTTGACTTCTTGATTTCCCAGGAAGATTATCCCAAGGCATCTCCTGTTGGAATGAGTATTTGTGATGAAAGTTTCAGTCCTAAATTTTTATCCAGGGAGGTAGGCTTGAATCCCCCCATTGAGACTTGGTTGATTCGGTGTCAGTCTGCTTTATTTGAGGTTGGTTTTGCAATCTCCAATAGGCATGTTGCTTTTGGAAAACTGTTTCTCCGATGAAACCGAAAGAAGGATGTTATATCCCGGTGTCTGTTTGATTTAAGCTACATTCGGATTTTGTTTCCCCTCAGTGAAGTTAATGTAATAGGTTTGGTTCCCGCAGTCGCTTTTACCTTTCCTGGATTGATCTTTCTGGTTGAAGCTTAGCCTAATGTTGTTAAGTAACTGAGGCGGTTTCATTTGTCTGCACTGATTATGTATCCTTTTTATCAGCATATGCACAATAGCACTCATACATTCATGCATACATCATGCATTGCTAAAATCATCATTCATTGACATTGTGTTTTGACCTTTCCTGCAGCGCTCTTTGCTTAGTTTAATTTGGTCTTCCCTCTTGAGTTTATTTCTCAAAGGGTGAATCTGCTTTGGCCATCTTGCTCCGGTATATTTCTGAATTGGATTTGTGGTTGCATGACGATATCATTTATTATGGATTTCTGAAAACTTTGAGTTTTTGTTTGTGCATTTATTTTGCACAAAAAGACTTTATCTCCTCAGCGAGAATATCATGGAATTTCTTCGGGAAGTCATATTTCTATCCATAGAAAGTCATTTCTCTTTGCATTTCCCCTTTGACAATAAGTGGAAGTCTCTTTATTTGAGACATGTTACGTATCACCCTTTCCAGGAACATCTCCTTGGTTAAAGAAGAAGTTGAGATCCGTTCTTGGCAGAACACCAGAATTCTGGGAAAACTTGATATGATATATATTCTCTTTCTACCTTCAGTGAATGTTGGTAGTACATCGGCAGTGAACGTCAGTGTTTGTTATCTTTTTGCTATCTTCAGTGAACGTTGATAGTTCATCGTTAGTGAACGACGGTGATATGATATATTCTCTTTCTACCTTCAGTGAACGTTGGTAGTACATCGGCAGTGAACGTCGGTGTTTGTTATCTTTTTGCTATCTTCAGTGAACGTTGATAGTTCATAGTTAGTGAACGACGGTGATATGATATATATTCTCTTTCTACCTTCAGGGAATGTTGGTAGTACATCGGTAGTGAACATCGGTGTTTGTTATCTTTTGCTGTCTTCAGTGAACGTTGATAGTTCATCGTTAGTGAACAACGGTGATATGATATTATTCTCTTTCTACCTTCAGTGAACGTTGGTAGTACATCGGCAGTGAACGTCGGTGTTTGTTATCTTTTTTCTATCTTCAGTGAACATTGATAGTTCATCGTCAGTGAACGACGGTGATATGATATTATTCTCTTTCTACCTTCAGTGAATGTTGGTAGTACATCGGCAGTGAACATCAATGTTTGTTATCTTTTTGCTATCTTCAGTGAACGTTGATAGTTCATCGCCAGTGAACAGCGGTGATATGATATATATTCTCTTTCTACCTTCAGTGAACGTTGGTAGTACGTCGGCAGTGAACGTCGATGTTTGTTATCTTTTTGCTATCTTTAGTGAATGTTGATAGTTCATCGTCAGTGAAGGGCAGTGATATGATATATATTCTCTTTCTACCTTCAGTGAACGTTGGTAGTACATCGGCAGTGAACGTCGGTGTTTGTTATCTTTTTGCTATCTTCAGTGAACGTTGATAGTTCATCGCTAGTGAACGGCGGTGATATGATATATATCCTCTTTCTACCTTCAGTGAATGTTGGTAGTACATCGACAGTGAACGTTGGTGTTTGTTATCTTTTTGCTATCTTCAGTGAACGTTGATAGTTCATCGTTAGTGAACGGCGGTGATATGATATATTCTCTTTCTACCTTCAGTGAACGTTGGTAGTACATTGGCAGTGAACGTTGGTGTTTGTTATCTTTTTTCTATCTCCAGTGAACGTTGATAGTTCATCGTCAGTGAACGGCAGTGATATGATATATTCAGTGAATGACGGTAGTACATTGGCAGTGAACGTCGATGCTTGTTATCCTCCTCTCTGATTCTTTTCTCATGGTTTATTAGTGATTTATTTTCCTGGTGGGGTTGCTCTTTTGCTTCTGCATTTTGTGTTGCCTCCCCAATACTACTTTACGTCTCGTCTGTTCCATTCATGTGCATTCATATGCATCAACATTTGCATGGCATCTTAGGGCCAAAAACAGGGTTTGTTTTATATTTAAGTGTCTTCGATCATGTCGACACGAAGATTTTAACCTTCGTATCTCCGGATAGAAGAAACTTAAATAAGGGCAGCTGTTGTACCCCAATTTTTGCCCCTAAGATCCCTTCATCATACCATATTGTTTCAAATCACCACAAAATCACATTAGGGATTTTGGTTCTTCTCCCTATCTTTAGCTTTTCTCTTTGAGGAGTTACCAAGCACCTTGACTTGTTTTCTTCTGTGATCATAGAAATTGTACTTTGATTTTTCTCTCTAATTAACAAAATGCAATATTGGTTTGTCTTACTTGTTAATAATGTAGGTAAAGGCAATGAGGTTTAGCAAATTGCTTTATGGGTTCATGAGTTTATTTCCATGCCCTAGTCAAAAGCTTGAGAGATTCAAACCTCACCATTGAATTTGTTTTGAAGTTGGTATGAAATTTGTTTTGGTGGCCATAGATCCTTATAATCATCCTCAACAATTTCTATTCACAAAGGAAGAATATTGGCACAAAAAGTTTGTTCAAACTTGGCAAAGTTCCACCAAGCATTCTCTTGATCTAGAGGCTAGGGTTTTGGATTTCAAAGGGGCATATCTTGCTCATATTTTGGTATTTTTGAGTGATTCAAAAAAAAATCTTCTCTTTCATGAGTTACCAATAAATCACTTCAAAATTTCCAAGGAGTTTTCATGTGGAAGGAACTTGGTGAAGAAGAAAGATTACAAGTCATCCAGATGAATCCCTAATTTTCCATATGTGACTTCAAATGATCATAACTTGGTCAATTTTTATCACCTTGAGCCCATTCTTTTTCCATTATGATCTTAAGTATGTGTACAACATGTCTTCTTTTATGTGCAAAGTGAGAAAATGGATGGAAGTCGCCTTAAGAATGCAAAAGATTATAGGTCATTTCATGATTTTTGGCCAACTTCAACAAGTCATAACTTGCTCAATTTTTAGAGATTTTGAGTGGTTCAAATTGCAAAATGTCGCTCAAGAGATCTACATCACTCCATCCTTTTTGGTCAAGAGCAAATTCTAAGTGGAAGGCCATGTTTGGATGCAAGAGATTATAGGTCATTGAACTTGGTAACTTGGAACTGAAGTTTCTCCATAAGTCAGAATTTGAAATCCATGTTTTGGCCTTTAAACATCAGATTAGCACGCGTTTGTGATTTAAACATGTTTAACCAAGTTGCCAAAGTGGATTAGAGCCTTGAAACGCAAGGATTAGATGGGTTTTGATGCAAATCAGATCACACTTTGCTCATGCATCAGGTTCACACAATTTTCCTCTAATTTGCATCATTCCACACGCTTGAGCATCCCATTTGATTCCCTATAAATAGAGGTTAATCCCCCATTCAATTTCCCAAGCTTAGATAGCCAGAATCACCTTGCCAAACTTGCTTCACAACTCAGAATTCAGCTACTTCGAATCCTATTCTCAAGCCTTTTTCAATCCATTTTCTTCATCAATTCACCTTCCTTGATCTTCCCTGAAGCTAACCATATAATCACATTCAAGAATCGTGCCCTATATTGCTCCATAGAAGTCCAGTTTCAGAGCTCTGCAACTCTACTTTAATAGGTAGATTCCTTCATCAATTCTTTAAAACTTTGGTATCATTGTGTTGCTATCATTGCCCTGATCCTAGTCGCAACAGTTACTTTTATCTGGAAGCACGTTTTGACCATGAATTTTCAAATCCCTTTTCAAAACTTTCTTTCCAAATTGCTTGAGTTACGGTTTATATAAATATGGCGCGAGGGTATGGTTGTCTTCGTCTTGAAGAGACGAAGCGAATGACATAGGTTTGAGCTTCTGATTTTACAGTTTGAGAGACCTGCAATTCATGAGGGCTGGAGGTTGAAGATGACCAACGTGTCACCTTCTAACCAATGAAAGCGTGCCATTTGTTTTTTTCAAAAATCTGATTTATTAATGATTCTGTACATTATTCACTAAAGACCATGATATGCACAGCGCGCCAGATCCTTTGGATTTGATTACTAAAGCGTTTTGACTCTAATTCAATGGTCCACATCTTTTTATTTTATTTTATTTTTTTTATTTTTATATTTTAATTGTTTTAAATTTCAAATAATCATAGAAAATTCATTTTTAGTCCAAAAAATCCAAAAAAAATTATGAAAAATATTTTTGATTATTCTCTTTCTGATTTTTATTTTTTCACAACTTAATTTTGTGTTTTGGTATTTTTTATGAATTTTACACTTATTTGATTTATTTAAAATGTTTAAAAATACTTTTACACATTTTTAAATTCTGAAAAAAATTATGGAATGATCCAATGGTATTGTGACAAATATTGGTGACCTTATTTTGTTTTTGTTTCTGACTTTACTATTTTTTTACTATTTTTGTTATTTTACCCATTTATTTTAATTTTTGAAAATAGTTTCTGACTTTTAAAAGTTCCCAAAAAATTTGTATAATTACTTGACCTATTTTCTGATTTTTCTATGGTCTTATTTTTCATTTCTTGATTAATTTGAATATAATTGACATTTTCCTTATTATTTTTCCATTTTTTAAACAATTTTTAAACTCTTTAATGCATATATTAAATATATTATTATTTTTGTGAATATTTTCTTGCTGTCTTGGGTTGATTTTTTGATCATGGCTTTATTAATATCATTGGATCCATGGTGTTGAGTTTAACTCCACAAAAGATGGATGAATGATTTTAATAATAGTTTGATTAAATATTAATTCAAAAGTGGTTTTTCTTTTTACCCTAATTCCTCTTCATCTCATCCCCTTCTCATTGCACTAAATGTTGTTGGAGCATGATCTCTATATCATGTCTCAAAACAAATGGTACATAGATTGCTATTGACCGGCCTCAAAATAGGTGCGACTTCTATATAAGTCCACTTACGATTGCTTAACATATCGCTAAATTTTGTCCCGATTCGAATAAATGATCATTCGTGGCCCAAACTTATGATTGTAAGCCCAAGTATGTTAATTTTATCTCTTTGATCCAATAACCTTGAGATTCATTGTGCGGAGGCTTTGGTTCTATCAATCCTCTAATGAATCTACAACACCTTTGGTCAACGCGGATCACTTAAACATCGTTGATCATTAAAATGGTACTTGTGAAAATTTCAAATGGATGATATACTTGACAAAAAGCAAATTCAACTTGTTGTGTGGCGGCTTTGGTTCTACCAATCCTCTAATGAGTTCCAAATGCAAGTTTTAAGATGGTCATCCAACTAGCCACTAATTATTGACTTGTTTATATTATGCTTTATTCTTTTTATGCTTTATGTACTATTTATTTTTTAAGCATTTTTACATTTCATGCCATTTTCATCTTTGCTCATTTGAGCATATATATTCTTGTCATTTTTACTTTGCTCACTTGAGCTTTTATTTTTCTTTTCCTAAGACACTTAATAATCAACTTAAACCCTAAAAAACTCTAATTGGTACTTGTACTATTTGGTTACTATCCTTGGCATTATGGAGCAGTGGACTTTTCTGGACTTAGGATTAGAAACCTTGGCCTATCTTGGAGACCTTGTGATCTTATCTGATTATTTTGTCTGGAGCTCTTGAGGTTTACCTCAACACATTGAGTTGCTTGTTTGTTTTTGTGTGCAGGTTTTTTGTGATTGCATCCTTTGTTTGTAATCTGGAATTCACTCGTATATAGATGTTACTCTGTCCAATTTTTGTGAAGACTTAATACATTTGAAGAGGTCTAGTATCTTTGCTTGCTTGGTTTCAATCCAAAGAATGGGAATTCTATCTTGACTCATAATATCAAGTTTTGGCTTCTTGTTGGTTAGATGGTTCTTATCCTTAGCTTTTACCTTATGCTTTAGCATAGCCTCTTCTTCTCCTCCCATCTTCTTTAATTTTAAAAATCTTCTCCCTCCCTTTTTGGAAAAATCTTCACATTTCTAAACTTGAAGCATTTTCATAATAAACTTGGACTTATGTCTATGCATTTTCAAACATTTTCATAAATAAACCTCAATCAATTTAATAATACTTTGACATTTTTTTATGAGAAGACTAAAAGTCAACCAATCTCATTTAAAACCATTTTTCCACTTTGGCTTTTACCCTTAAAACTTTCCTTAAAAGATTAGGCTCTTGTCAATCCTTGTAGTGATGCAAACAACTATACTTCTACAATATGTAGTGAAGAGAGATATTTTTCACTTGGGTGTTGAGTGAGGCATTGTTGATTTTAAAATCCAAGCGATATCCTCCACTTTGAGATGATGTAAATTCTCCTTTCTCATGATTGTGGGTAGTAAGAATTTTTTCCACACGGACAATGACGATGATGTCTTATCTCTTAAAATTAACCAACACACTTTGTGTTTCTTTTTAAAAAAAAGGGAACTACGTGTACCCTGATCCCCTATTGCACAAAAGGTGGTACGTAGGCACTAAAGGTTCACAACTGCAGCGGGTGCAAAAATCATTAAAAAAACATATTTCTCTTCTCACCTCCACCCTCCATTTTATATATAACACATTTTATAGCCAAAATATACAGATTTTTTACAAAGAGGTTCCTGCGGAGTACCGTAGATGTTTAGGGTGCTAATACCTTCCCTTTGCATAACCAACCCCCTTACCTTGAATCTTTCCCCCTTTTTGGGTTATTCGCTCTTTTCCCATTCCTTTGGAAGCAATAAAGCGTGGTGGCGATTTTTATTTTTGATTTGTATAAAGTCTAGTCAATCCAATGGCTTAGTCTTGAACATTTCTACCGCTACACCCTTCATAGTCCAATCTATCCAGAGCACCTTTTGGTAATACATTCAGGGAAGAACCTGTATCGACTAACACATGCGCCAAAGTAGTGCCCTTGCACTCAATAGAGATGTGCAAGGCCTTTTTATAATTCTTCCCCGTCGGAGTTAAGTTAGCATCAGAAAAACCTAAACCATTATCAGTTGTTAGGCTTGCAACATAATTCTCAAATTGATCAGCATAGGTCTCTTGTGATACATAAGCATTCTTTAGAAATTTCAACAAAGCCTGAGCATGGGCTTCAGAGCATAATAACAAGGATAACATGGATATCTTGGAGGGTGTCTGCCCCAGTTGTTCAACTATTTTTAGTCACTTTTACGAATGATCTTCAGTATTTCTTCCATATCTTTTCTAGAAGGGTATTCAATTGTAACATATTTAAGGGTGCCTCCGCCTGGGCAGGCTCAGTCACTTTCTCTTTGCCTCAGGCATCAGTAGTTAACCCAGCAGCAGGAATATGAACAAGTGTTGTAGTAGTTGTTGGAGGAGAGATCTCTGGAGAGAAGATCCTTCTTGTCCTAGTGACCTTACTAGTTCTGACAATGTTTGTAATTTCAGGATCTTCATTTTCCGTAATCCATGGCTCTTGCTTAACACCATGATAATAAACTTCTGCTCCATAATTCCAGGGAACAGCTTTGTCAGAGGAATAAGGGACTGGCCCCGGTGTAGTAATGATCAGGGGAGACACTCTTGGCTCAGCAGGAATCCTTATAGGGCCTCTAGAGGTGATCCTTATAGGAGTTTTGGAATTTGTGATTATAGAAACATCTTCAAGTCTCAGTTCTTGGGATATATTTTCATGCAAACTCTTCATGGACGAAGTTTTCTCGAACAGAATTTCGTGGCTATCAATCAGGTGTTGAATACCCTTTTTCAGCCACATACAACCATTAGTTTAGGAAGCACAATGGTAACAATTTTCAGGACAACCCGAAAATAAGCCAGCTCTTAACAGTTTCTTTTTAACAGTCATCAACGAAGTGGTCAAGTAACTTATGGTGGAGACATAAGAAACATCGTCAATAGAATTAATACCTTTACCATGACTAGGCATGGGTGCAGTAATCACATTAGGGGTTTACGGAGGGTCCAACTCAATCACTTTGTTGTCAATTAAATCTTGGATTTTTCTATTTAGGGCCTAACAATAATTGGTGTCGTGCCCAGGACTATTGGAATGGTATGCACACCTTGCATTTGGGTTATACTTCGAAGATGGTGTGTTGGGATTTTGAGGAGGATCCCTCAATGTTATGAATTATGCTTTCAATAGATGTTGTAATGCTTGAGCCAATGGCATATTAATCCTGGTGAATTGTCTCCTCGGAGCTTTTGACCTACGTTGATTGCCTGGTTGTTATGGTCGTTGAACTGGGGTCAGGATAAAAATCAATACTGCTCCTACCGACTGATAATGATCATTCTTAATACGGCTCCTCTGGCCATAAACATCATTAGTTTCCTTCTTACCAACAAATGGTTTCTTCACAGTACTAGAGGATGCAGCCATCTGAATGTTCTGGCTTTTGGTTCCACTTTCAACTCGTTCGCAAGTCAAAATCATCTCGGTAAACCCTGACAAAGAACTCATAATCAGCAAATTAAAGAATGGACCCGTCAGAGGGCCCATGAACATGTCCACCAATTCTCGGTCAGTCAAAGGGGGTTGCACCCTTCCAGCTAGGTCCCTCCATTTCTGGGCATACTCCTTAAAGCCTTCGTTTGATCCCATAGTCATACTTTGTAATTACATGCGAGTTGGTGCAAGGTCAACATTGTATTGGTATTGTCTATATAAGGAAGCTACCAAATCCTCCCATGTGTGGATATTAGTCCCTTCTAGTTGATAGAACCATTCCAATTGTGTCCCAGATAAGCTCTCTTAGAAGAAATGAACCAATAACTTCCTATTGGCGGTGTGCGGTTGAATCTTGTAGACATATGACCTTAAATGGAGTTTCGGAAAAGAGATTCCATCATATTTGGAAAAGACAGGAACCTTGAATTTATGAGGAATGACCACCCCAGGGACCAAACCTAAGTCTCCAAAGTCCAAACCAGACCCTTTTTGAATTTCCATAACCTTGAGTCGGTCTTCCAGTTGTTTGTATGTGTCCCCTGCCAGTCGGTACTGCTTGTCGGAGTAGTCTTCATCCTTAAAAATATGGTTATTTCCACCCCCAACCCTGGTGCTTCTAACATCCTCTTCTTGATTGTCGTCCTCCTCAGAGGAATCATCTTCTACTTGAGCCATTTGGGCAGGAGCTTTGGAACTTCTTCCCATGTTGAGGGTATCATCCCGCTTCTTAGTCTTCTTTTTTGTGACGAGGAACGCCATCATCTCTTGTTGTCCTTTGGCTAAGTTGAGGAGAGTTTCTTGAAACTGTGCGTGTTGAGTTTGCAGATCTTTGACTGTTGGCTCGAGAGCCATCTTATACTGAAATAAACAGTAAATAGATGAGGAAACCTGTATCAGAAAACTTGCCTATGACATGATGCATGATATGCGGATGCAATGTTTCCAAGGACCTCGGGAGATTTAAATTTTTTAACCAAAAAGGAAACAGAAACAACAATTACATTAATAAGTTCAAGTATTTACAATTGCCCCTTGGGCTTACAATGAAAAAGGAAAAAAGTCTCAAAGAGACAAAAAAATAAAAACTCCTAAGACCTAAGACTCAAGTCTCCCATGGACGCTTCCTCTTTGTGTCGATGTATGCATTCAGGCTTTTCTCTTTATGAAGTTGCTTCGTGAGCTCCAACACTTTCTTCTCGCTTTCACATAATCTAGCTTCAAAGGTGTCTCGTTCTCCCTTGAGTTGAATCCACAACTTCTGCAATTCTTCGAGGTCAGTAGGCATGTTAGGATGGACAATGGTATAAGGAATGTCTCCTTCAGCAATGGGATCCATAATCACTGGTAGGATGGTTGGATATGGCATCATGAGGTTTTGAGCACGAGCTCATGCCCACTTGAGATAAGGCTCCAAAGGGATAGAATTTGTATGTCCCAAAGTCTTGTTATCAACCTTATTTACCATGCCCCAAGCTCGTACAAACTTTTGACGATAACTTTAAACACCGTTCTTATAGTCGAATATAATACCCTAGATTAGCGCGTCATGAGGACCATCTCTTTGAGCATAATCAAATTGTTGTAGAGCCAAAGAAGGGTTGTAATTAATACCTCCCCTAATGCCAAGGATCAGAACATTAGGGAATTACCCACAACCGTTAATAATAGTAACATCCTCCAGAGATCGGGAACACCAATAAATATCTGAATGAGAGAGCGAGATCATCCTTTGAGACCACATCATACCTTATTCATTCTTCAATACTGATCAGGGAAGGTGCGAAATAAACCACCTAGATAGCAACAATATATAACACATAAGAGCCTCTATCCTCCTCATAGTACGAGTGTGAAGAGAATGCAAGATGGCTCCGAGCAAAGTAGGTACAGGGTTACGAGAAATGAAGATTTTGACAACATTCACATCTATGAGTTGGTCCAGATTAGGGAAAAATACCAATCCATAAATTAGAAGAGTCGAGACTTCTTCAAAAGCTTACAAATCCAAAGCATCCAGGAATAGTATAGCCTTCTCTAACAGAAACATAGCTAGAAAACCCTTGACCCCACTCTTTGTTTCCCAATTAGCTACAATGTCGTACCACTTCAAATGTAAGGCTAATGCAATCTATTAGGGTTGTGGATCTTTCTCTAAACCGGTGAATGGAATTTGATCAAGAACGGGTACTCCCAATATTTGAGAGAACTCTTCCAATGTGGGCATCAATTGATAATCGAGAAAGGTGAAACAATTATGTATAGGGTCAAAGAACTGAAAGAGCACACACATCATGTCTTCTTCAAAGCTTGAGGAAACCAGATTGAGAAGTTGACCATATTTTTTGGTGAATGGAGAATTTTCAAGAACCCTTGATGCTAACTATTTGAGATGAGGAGGCACCTTTACGAAGCTGATTCTTATGGTATTTCTGTGAGCGGAATCCATAACCTACAAAACAGAACAAAGATAAATCCCTAGGACCTTGAAATGGTTAGTGAAAATGCTATGACATGATGTTATGATGTCATGAACAAATAATCATAAACAAACAAAACACATAAGGCCTTAGGTTTTAGGCTTACATGGGGTTTATAGGTAAGTACCCTCTTGAAGTTTTAGTTGGTTCAACATATCCTAAAAGAAGTAAACGGGTTCTAAGGAATCTCAAAATCATTAATCTTTCTCCATTGGGCATTGTTTTAGCACAAGCATCAAACTGTGGCCAAAATATCCCGAAAGTACGATCTCAATTAGCATAGTATCGAGTATCAACCAACTTCAGTCTGCACCAAAGCCAACTATCTCACTTCTTTCTAATGGCCAAGTTATTCAACTAAGGTTCTATGGTCAGTTAATGCCTTATTACACCACACAGCAGCCTCGTATTCTCCTTGATTCAACTTAAGGGACACCGATACCCACAAATGTGTCACACTAATGTAGCCATCACTTCAACCATATCAGTCAATGCTGTATAGTTTCCACGATCTATTGCTACTTACCTAAAATTCTCCAGATCTGAGTATAAGATCTATACAAGAAATAAACCCAAGCATAACCCAAAATGTAAAGCAAACAAGGCAAACAAGTAAAGCAATAAAGGTGATCTAGCTCTTAAGGTAACCCCAGCAGAGTCGCCAGTTCTGTAATACGGTGGGAGAACTGACTTGGTATTTTGCGTTTGATCGCAAATGTTGGGATATCAAGAGTCTCCACCGAATTTTCTTTTATCCAATAAAGGAAAAGGTGAAAAGAATAGGAAAGACCTTTTGAGAATTTTCTTGAGTGCGGGGGTTAGGTTATGAAAAGGGAAGGTGTTAGCACCCTTTTCATCTGTAGTTATCTACGGGCTCTTAATTTCTTGATCACTTCGAAAAATGCTTTGTGCTTGTGTATGTTTGCAAATATTTTGGAAAAAAATGCCTAAGTGCGGAAATTTTGCAATGATTCTCGTATCGTTGAGAATGTATAAAAACAATTTGTTTTGAAAATATTTGGAGTGTTTGGAAAGATGTTTGAAAATGCCAATGTAAGGCAATTTTGTAATAATTCTCGTATCATTGAGAATATATACAAAATGCTTGTTCTTTGAAATGTGTTTTGAAAATAGTTGTTTTGAAAGTGTGAGGTGTAAAGATGTTTTTTTGAGCAAGAAATTACGAGCAATTTACCTACTCAAAAAGTCTTTGTTCTTTTCCTCCTCCTTTAGATGGTGCTTGCCTACTATTGGTTATTAAGAAGCCATATCATTGGATGTGAGGGACAGGCGTGGGTCATTGTACAGTCATAGAAGGTAACTTGTAAGATACTTTAGCAATTTGTCCTAAGGGACTAAGATCGTTTATAGAAGTCAAAATCAAAGGGTCATCGAGGGACTGTGATATTTTAATTGAGGGTCTTTTCTAAAGCATCCCACGTTCGAGGGACGTGACTGTTTATATCTGAGGCAACAAGTGTGGGTTAATCCTAAAGGTGCATGTGTGCAAAGTATTTTGTTTTCATGTTTAATTTGTCTTGATTAGGGTTTTTCTATGTTTGTTTTTAAATCTTGCCATACAAACCCTAATTACTAACAAAAATAAGGAAAGAGATAAATTGCGGAATTTAAATGTCCTACGCTATTACAGCGCTTTGGGAATAGAGGGTACAAATCTTGTGAATGAGGGGAGGAAAGCAATAAAGCCTAATTATCTATTACAAACCATGTACATAAATGATAATGCGAGATAATAAAACGTGTAAAGATATGAAGTAGAGGAGAGGAATTGTTTTGGTGATTTTTTGATGGAAAAGGTTCGATAATTTTAACCTAATAAAACTAATTAGTTTTAATTACAAGATAAGTTAACTAATTATTTAACAAAACCTTAAAACCTAAATTAATTGAAATTAAGGAGAAGGTAAAACCTAAGTTTAAAGATTTGTTTAGAAAATAATTTGAATATCAATTTGGAAAAGAAAATATTTTATAATGTAAAATAAATAATAAAATTTAATCCTAAAAAATTTAACTAGAAAAATAAAGTAAAGTGTTTTAAATTAAAAATATTTTTTAATTTAACTTAAAAATGTTTTATGATCTTTTCTTATGAAATAAAATAAATAAAGAAAATGAAAAGAAAATGTAAGAAAATAATAAAAAGAAAAGAATTGGGCCTGTGGTGTTGAAAAGTAATCAAGAGGTGAAAAGTAGCAAAAAGGCCCAAGTCAGTGTATTTTTGTTTGAAACAGAAAAAATAAAAATAGTTTGGATGGGCCTATGTCTGAATAAGTAAAAATGGGGTGAGAACCTAGAAAAAACAAAAAAAGAAAGGGGCCTAAGTCAGGAAGGCCCAATGTGGTATTGATCCAGTGTGGATGGCTTATGATGATGCATCATGGTCACTTGCTCTGGGGCGTTTGATCTGATTGCCTAATGATCAGATGGTGATGGAGATGAGTGTATCGTGTGCTTCCTGGACTTTCCTGCATATGATATCATGGAAACAAATATGTGAAAATTAAAAGGGTACCGCTGGGGCTCGAACCCAGATCCCTATAGACAAATGACTTAGCGCGTGCATGTTATGTTACTGGGGTGGCTATTTCATCCGTTCATAACACAACTTGCACTAAATTTATTATAAACTTATTCTTGATTGTACTTCATCCCCTACCTCACGCCAGAACAACAATACCATTGTTTTTGAAATTTTGAACTTGCTCATTTCACAACCATTTTTAAAAGTGTGAACATGAAACTTGCTCCAAATTTCACCATGAATTCGGCCATGTAAATAACTTAAGCTAACATTCGAAGATGAACATGAATTTCTGTTGGTACAAAATTAAAACCTAATTTATATAAAACTTCAACTTCAAAACTCACATCACTCAGGCAAGATAAATGAAATCTAAGCACATGGTTAGCTTCAGGGCAATTATGTCTAAATTTTTTATTCATAAAGTAACCATTAATGATGCTTGTATAAGAAGTTCAAAGTTGAGAAAACTTACCTCAAAACTGGAAATTGTGTTTGGAGTTTGAGCACTCCTGGAGGTGTTGTGATGATCTGGATAGTTTCATTGAACTCCTAAGAAGCTATTTCAACGCTTACTTTGGATTGAGAGTGGCTGGATTCTTCTGGAGAAGTCAAGTTGCAGATGGCTATTTTTGGAAATGGAGGATGATGAAGATGGTGTTACAGTGGTGTAGCAAGTGTTTGGATTGCTTCTATATGAGTTATATAAGCTGTGTGAATGGTTTAGAGTGAAAACACACGAGTGGGCTATGTGTTTGAAGTTCAAGGTCAGAATGTGCAACAATGGAGGTTTTGAATGTCAATTCTAATTTCAGAGTGTTTGAGAGGTTTAGGAGGCTTGTAAATTCACGTATTAGCTTGCAAATACTTCCTTTGTTTATAGAGGGAAGGTTTTAGAGGTTGAGATGGCTTGGTTTACAAAGTCACATGTTCTGGTTTAAATACTTAGATTTGAAGCAACTTTAAAATAACATTTTTCCAATGCATAGTACCAAAGAATCTAAGATGGCTAGAGGCTCTAGACATGTTTCTTATGGCTTTGACATTGTGTATGTTCAGAGGAAACAATTGCAAGGCTCAAGGAGAGTGGACTTTATGATTAAAGTCACTTTTCCAAAATGGAAGTATGAACTTTGTTCCAAAAATAGAATGATCACTTGGAGAATGGCTCAAGCACTTGGATAATGGCTTAATCAGTTGTGTAAACATTTAATTATGGAGTGATTTTCAAGTTAGAATCCTGCAAAGCAAGATTTATGCAGCATGGCTTGAGATTTGATCATGTGTTCTTCATGAAAATGACCTATAATTCAAGAATGGATGCCCAACTTCTTCTCTTCGAATATCTTAGCTCAAGCATGATAAAAATGTGTTCTTGGACATTTTGGAAAGCTTGAAGCATTCTAAAACCTTCATGTTGACCACTTTGGCTAAATCAACTTGGAACTTAGTGAAAAATTTCCAAGAAGTTGGGACAAAAATCTTACCAAACTTGTTGAAAATTTCACTAAGTGTTTTTGTTAAAATGTCATGACTTTATGGGCCTATATCTCCTAATCCATGAATTTTTTGGACATCAACCCTAGAGGCAAAAGTTTTAGAATTCATCAAGATCTACAACTTTCATGTTGAAACTTTTCCTTGAATCATCTTGCATCTTAGTGAAAAATAATCATGAAGTAGTGAACTTATCAAGGTTAAAAACACTTAGAATTTTTCTAAGTATTGGAAATCTTGACTTTTTGTTGACTTTTCTTGATTTTCTTAATTATTGATGATCAAGTTTGATATTTTTGAATGTCTTGATGATTCTTGATCTTTGAAATTCAATGTTGACAAAAAAAGTCAAGGTTTGACTTGTTGTGTGACTGTTGACTTTTCATCAATTGATCCAAATTTCAACTATCAATCCCTTGATCTTTAGAAATGATTTGAGCCATGAAATTAGATCAAGATATTGTGTTTGAGTCCTTAATATAATTCTCCAAGTCATTAGGTCATGTACTAGGTCAAAAGTCAATGATCAGTGATTCTCAATCAAAACCCTAATTTTGACAATTTTGCCCCTTTGATGATTTGAGTGCTTATCTTGAGAACTTATGATGAAACCTTGATAAAATGATGAATATAACTTCAAAATGTTGATGTTGGCCAAAAATATTGAAGTTTGAGTGTATGTTGACCATGGTTGACCTTTTTACCCAATACAACTGATTTTCAGTCATCTGAGCAATTGACTGAGCAAATTTGTGATGCAAGACTTGAAACTTGGTATGAGCTTTATTAGAGACCTATAATAAACTATGAAAGTCACTTAGGGCATTAGAAGTCCAATTTTATTTTAGAAAACCAAAACCCTAGTTGTGGACTCAGTGCTTAGGAGGTGACCTTGTCTGATCAACTCTTGAGCATCCTTGAGCATTTGAGAACCTTTGTGAGAAATGTCTTGAAGAAAAGGGAGAGAAAATTTTGGGGTAAAACAACACCCTTTGTTACCCCGCTTCTTTAGTCGAGGTTAAATTCATTTCATGTCCAAGATATTATGTGTTTTTTGTAGTAGTGACACTTATAAACAAAAATCTCCATCCACATCCCAAACATCCAAACTAGCCATAATGTTCCTTTCATAAGCTAAATTGCAAGACATACATGTTGAAGGTCTTGGTTATAATTATGATTAAAAGTTTTTTTTGGACACAAGTGTGCTTCTACTAAATTTCTCTTACTTCAAGTTAAGGATGACACACAAAGTAAAGAATAATTGTTTGAGTTAAGTAATGCAGAAGAAGTTATGGAAATGGATCCCTTTGATACTTATTTCCAACTCTCCCCTCAATCTTTGAGTGGTCAATCCCCCCCCCCCCCCCCCAGACATTAAAATTACAGGGCCTAATTAGAGAACGTCCATCATATTTTACCATAATGACACTTTTATAACTTTGAAGAGTGATCAAAAACCCTATCCCACACATAAAACCTTTCGCCGAATATGCTAAATAATACACACAAATTTCATTTCCTCATTCCATCTCATTTCCTTTTAAAGTATAAACTATTCAAAAGACCGATCCCATGGAAATCTTTATCCATATCCTTGAAAACACCACTACTAATCTCCACAAAAATGTGTTACCATTTTAAATAAATACCTATCTATTTTCCAAGGTCCACATGGCCTTACACCATTAAGACCATATAACCACTGTCGCGCCACTAAAAAACACAAAGTCGCCACCGAACTCTATTTATCCCGAAGGAAGGGAAGATATCGAGAGAACCCTAAAGAAACTGACAAGATGGTCTTGAAACCAAGAGGAAGGGTAAGGAAGTTGGTTACGCGAGAATAAAGTATTAGCATCCCACACGTCTTTGGTATTCCACATGATCCACTTAAGTTTTTTGTAATCTAAAGGTGTGTAAAAATCTATGTCTAAAGCTTGCTGCTAAAAGGGTAAGAATGCTGAAGAAAACACGGGGAAAAGAAGGAGTATTTACAAAGTTTTGCTCGCCTAGGCCCTGCAGCTCAGTGCCTACGTACTCCCTCGTGCAATGAGAAATTCAGAGTGTCGTAGTTTGGCCACATGTTTTGGTTTGTTGTATTTTTTACCTAGAAAAAAGGTTTTGAAAGATAAGCCAAGCGGCAAAATGAAGTTTGAATTGGTTTGTATTTTTTACCTTGAAAAGAGTTTTTTTGTATTATTAGAGTGTTTTTATGAGTTTAAAAGAAAAAAGAAAGGTTTTAGTTTTAATGCAAGATGCAAAAAGGGAAGAAAACATCTAAGGGAGACTAGCCTGAAGAAGTGAAAAACACAAGAAGGGGGGGTTGAATTGTAAAACTGAAAATCAATGCAATGAACACGATATTTTTATCCTGGTTCGTTTGATCTCAAACTACTCCAGTCCATCCATCAAGGTGATTTCGCCTCTCTCCAACGAGGTCTTAATCCACTATATTCAACTGAATATTACAATCTGCTTTAACAACTGCTAAAGCCTTCTTGATGCAAACCACAAACCGGTTTTTCAAGGAAACACTTTCTTACAAAGAAGAGAAATCTAGGTGTGTGAATGTTTTCTACAAAACTGTTTATCACAACTGTGATATTACACAACTTAAGCTTATGGAAACTAGATTGCTAAAATATTGAGTAAGGAATTCTTGGAGCTTTTAGCAAACTGAGAATGAGAAGATGATGAATAGCTTTTAGGCGTGTAAATTTATGTAGAGCATTAGCCAATTCAATCTTCATTGTCTTGTTTATATAGCACTGAAATTGTTGAACGTTGGAGCAATAATCTTGATTCAATGCCGATAACAAACTTTCCTTATTAAGCAGATCTTGTCTGGAATGATGTCGTTGGTAATAATTCGCCTTGAATGCACAGTACCGTTGCTACTTAAAGCGTGTTCTGGCTTTGGCTCATTCTGACTCTGCTTAAGTGTTGATGAACTGTTGTTGTCTTTATCAGAGTGTTGAGCGCAGTTCTGTTCATCAAGCTTCAGCATTCGCGTGAGTTGTTCTTCTGATTCTGGTATTCTGATATAGCATCTTCTGATGCTGATGTTGATATCCAATATTCTGATGCTGATTACGAGTACTCTTGCTGATACCTATCAGAGTTTCTGCAAAACAGAAGGTAATATTTTAGGTAGCAAATAGTTCTTACATGAATCACATAATTAATATATCATTTCATTTTGTTATCATCAAAACTTAAACTTAGGGTAGTAGATTTAAACTTTGTTCTAACAATCTCCCCCTTTTTGATGATGACAAAAACTAGATATTTTTAATTGAAAGTAATGTGAAAAAGTATCAGAGATAACTAAATGATAAGATGTATCAGAGTAAGAAGTTATCAAAGATAAGGGATAAAGAGATATGAGAGTTGGGATCGGAGATACTCCCCCTGAATTTATAACTTCCCTTTTCAATTCCAAGAGTTCTTCAGGATCAGATCTTATTGACTTTCTTTAAACATCAGAATATCAGAGCTTTGACTATCAGAAGCTTTAGATCAGAATATCAGATCAGAGCAGAGCTTCAGATCAGAATATCAGAGCTTTGCTTTGGATCAGAGTATCAGAGCTTTGGTCTTTAGTGAATCAGAGAGCATTCTTGTACCTGTAGACTTAAGCAAAAAAGAAAACATTCAAAAATATCAGAGTTAGAATGTTTGAGACTTTTTGTCTCAGTAATCCGTTATTGAAAAATATCATTCTTGTTCTCCCCCTTTTTGTCAGCAATCAAAAAGTGTAAGTGATGTGCTAAAACAATTGGAGCAGAAAAACTTGTCATATTAAAATAGTCAGAACCAGACAAAATAGTACAAAAGATATGCAAAGAAAACATGAAAATATCATGAATGATAAACTAAGGTTGGGGAGGAAAGCGTGTGAACAGAGTCTCCAGCATTGCCTTAATCTGATCAGCAGTTTCAGTCTGCTTATGCACCATGCTGACTACTGTATCTATCTTGTTATCCTGCACATCCATCCTTTCCTTCATCTTCTGATCATTTTCATACATCCTTTGCTGCAGACGGATATCATTCAGCTTCAGCTCTTCCAGAGTCTGCATGTCCAAGGCAGCTTGAGAAACATCAGAAGCAGGGAGCTTCTGAGAGCTTTCTGCAACATCTTCAGCTTGACTGGCTTCAGCTTGAATTGTTTGGTCTTCTTCTGGATGCACTTTTGAAGCTGGACGCTTCTCATACCATGGCTCACTATCCAGAAGGAGCACGTCTTCTTTCAGCAGCTGACTTCCAACTTCGTTCAGAAGCTTGCTGAAATTCTGTTGTGCTTGCTCATAATTGATGTCTTGCAATTTTAGAGCTTCAGCACGTACCCAAATTCTGAATCGTGACCAGAGCTGGTCTGAGGCAGCAGGGTCAATCATGCCAGGACAGACTTGCTTCAGAGAATCAATCCATTGCTGCAAACCTGTTTCAAAATTCACAATGCCAGAGCCAACATCTGGCTGTTTTGGTTTTGGAATGGCTATTTTATTTTTGAGATCAGCAAGACGGTCAAGGATTGTTAAATCAATGAAGGTCCTGCTGGGGTCATCTGTAGTTCGTTTGGGAGATGCTTGTTTGGGAGATGGAGTGGGAGAGTCAGAGATAATGATTGGACTGTGTGGGGTTTTTGGGGTATTTGGAGGAGTGGTTTCTGGCGAGGATGGCAGCTGGGCCATGGTTACAGTTGTTCCACATGGCAGCTGTATTGCCAGAGGTTGTGGCTCAGAGGATTGAGGAGAATGAGGTTCAGGAGATGGAGGAGATGGAGTTTCAGAGTGATGAAACTCAGGTTGAGGAGGTGATGGTTGAGGTGATGGTGGATGAATTTCTGGTTGAGGAGAGGGAGAAGGAATTGCTGGTTGTGGAGAAGGAGGAGGAATTTCTGGTTGTTCAGGAATATGTGGTTCTTCTGGTATGGGTGAGAGAGGTTGTTCTGGTTGAGGAGAGTGGACAGTTTGTGGTTCAGAGTTTGGATTGGTGGAGAGGTGATCAAAAACACGTTGATCAATGTCAGACAGAACTTTGTCAAGTGCTGATGTTGTTGAAGTTGTTGGTTTGGGATGTTTGGTGCGGGGTCTTCTGAGTGTTAGTGCCTCAGAAGGGCCATCTTCTGGTTCGGTTTCATCTATTGTTGGTATGGGGATTGGGATTTCATGAGAAGCTGGAGTTGGGATAGATGTTGGAATAGCAGAAGATCTTAACTTTATTTCTGATATTTTCTATTAACTTCATTTTCTTCAGATTCTTCGCATTCAGAGGCTTGCCAATAGTTGGTTCAATAGAGCTTAACTCTTGAGCTTCTATCAGGTGCTCTATCAGCGTATTCTCAGTCAGAATATCTGATATTAACCTTCCAAAGGGTATCCAATCCCTCTTTGTTTTTTCTTCTTCCCTGGTTTCCTTCACGCTTGTTCTGAGGTGATTAAACAGAAGATGAGCCAAGTTGATTTTTACCTTCTGATTAATAAAGTAGATCAGAAACTGCTGATCTATATTTATATAATCAGGGGAGCTAGTTGGCTTCCTGTGATTAAAACACCCAAGAATGATCTTCGCCCAAACTCTGTGGTGATCCTTTAAGTCTCTGATCTTACTGCTGGGTACCCCATGGGTGAAAATCTGTTCTGCTATGATGCCAACGTCAGAGCATCTTTCAGCCATATCAATACAGTGGACGCCACCGCCACTGTAACCAATCAATTTTGCTATGTGATCCTCAGTGATCACAATCTTCTTTCTCATTATGTAGGAGGTGACTTGATGCATTGAAGCGGACGCATGAATCCAGAACTCCTTGACTAACATTGGGAATGTTGGTCCAACCAACCTGTCAAAATATCTCTCCCATTTCTGTGCCCTAACTTCTTCTGTCAAGTCAAAACCATTCTCTTTCAGACTGTTGAAGTCAATAATCAGTTCAGACAACACTTCTAGATTCTTCACTGGTGTAAGGAGTGTTCTGAATGGAACTTGGTACTGTTCAGAGGAAGCTTTCTTCTGAGAACCTGCAGAAGCACTGCTGGAGGTTGCCATGTTCACACTTAGGGTTTTTCTGAGAAAAACTGAGAAAATGGGTTTAAGTTTGAAAGAGATGAACACAGAAAATGCAGAAAATATTTGAGAGATAATGAGAAACTGTAAAAGATTAATGTGAGAAGTTAACGTGCTTAAATAGATTTCAGAATATTTTGAAAGTGTAAACGGTTTAAAGAAAGAGAAATAAAATCATGATTACGTTTTTAAAAACATGATTACTTTCATTTAATGCTTGCTGATTTTGGGGGATTTGAGAAAGATACTTGAAACGGTTACCAGACATGTGTCTCAATGCACCCAATCAGCGTTTTGCCTTCTCAGAAGCGTGCACGCGTTCTGCTTCAGAGATTTGCTGATGATTGGATGACACTTGTTTGATTTAGTGATCAGCATGTCTATCCTTGAGCTAAAACGCTCAGATCTTTAAGACTAGCATCTGATACAATCTGCATGTTCTTTCTTTCTGAAAAGAGATTGATCAGAAGTTCACAGTAAAACAAATACATTCTGAAGGATAATATATGGAATTAAAACATTTTCACTCTGGGCAGATTTTCATGCTGAGATGTTTCAAAATGAAATTGAACCTATCTTCAGAAAGGGGTTTAGTGAATATATCAGCCCATTGATGGTCTGTATCAATAAATTTTAAGTTCAAAATTCCTTTCTGAATATAGTCCCTAATGAAATGATGTTTTATTTCTATATGCTTAGCTCTAGAATGTAAAATGGGATTCTTACTTAAGCAAATAGCAGACGTATTGTCACAGAGTATAGGGATGTTACTCTCAAAAATCTGGAAGTCTTCAAGCTGACTTTTCATCCAGAGCATTTGTGTGCTACATCCTGCTGCTGCTATGTACTCAGCTTCTGCTGTTGATAGCGCAATTGTGGATTGCCTTTTGCTGGACCAAGAGATCAGATTGTCTCCCAGAAACTGGCAGCTTCCAGAAGTACTTTTACGCTCTACTCTGTCTCCAACAAAGTCAGCATCGCAGTAGCCTACTAAGCTGTAAACACTAGATTTTCTATAAAATAAACCCAGATTAGTAGTACCTTTCAGATACTTGAAAATTCGCTTAACAGCTGTTAAGTGAGATTCTCTAGGATCTGATTGGAATCTAGCACAAATACATACGCTGAATAAGATATCAGGTCTTGAAGCAGTCAGATAAAGGAGAGAACCAATCATACCTCTGTAGACCTTCTGTTCTACCTTTTTGCTTACCTCTTCTCTTTCCAGAATACACGTGGGATGCATTGGAATCTTTGATGGCTTACATTCTGAGAGGTCAAATTTCTTCAGAAGATCTCTGATATATTTTCTCTGATGAATGTAAGTTCCCTCTGGAGTTTGATTGATCTAAATTCCTAGAAAGAATTTCAGTTCCCCCATGAGGCTCATCTCAAATTCTGTCTGCATACACTTAGCAAATTTTCTTCCAAGAGAAGGATTAGTAGATCCAAAAATAATATCATCAACATAAATTTGACAGACTAAGATGTCATTCTTAACTGACTTACAGAATAAGGTAGTGTCCACCTTCCCTCTGGTGAATTCATTTTCTAACAGAAAGTTACTTAGTCTTTCATACCAAGCTCTGGGAGCTTGCTTCAGACCATATAGTGACTTCTTTAGTTTGAAAACATGTTCTGGATGTTTTGTATTTTCAAAACCAGGGGGTTGGTGCACATAAACCTCTTCTTCTATATAACCATTTAAGAATGCACTTTTGACATCCATCTGATACAGAGTGATGCCTCTATTAACAACAAATGAAATTAAAAGTCTGATAGATTCTAACCTGGCGACTGGAGCAAAGGTTTCTGTATAGTCTATTCCCTCTTGCTGACTATAACCTTGTGCAACCAGTCGTTCTTTGTTTCTGATGACTTCACCTTGTTCATTTAGCTTGTTTCTGAACACCCATCTTGTTCCAATGACGTTGAATCCTTTTGGTCTGGGAACAAGATCCCATACGTCATTTCTGGTGAATTGATTCAGCTCTTCTTGCATTGCTAGAATCCAGTCGTTGTCCAGAAGTGCTTCATCAATAGAAGAAGGTTCAATATGAGACACAAGTCCTATGAGGGTTTCTTCAGAGTTTCTGAAGCTTGCTCTTATTCTGATTGGATCTTCCTTTCTTCCTAAGATAGTTTCTTCTGGGTGATCCAAGCTGCTTCTGGGTAATCTCTTCTGAGGTTGATCAGCAGCTGTTGTAGGATTGCTAGCAGTGCTCCTTTCAGACGTTGAAGGAGTGTCTGTGTTGAGAGCTTCTGATGACTTGTCTTCAGAACCTGTAAATTCAATTTCCATACCTACAAAAACTTCATTCTGCTTTGAATTTTCAGAGTCAAGCTTATCATCAAAACGAACACTGATTGATTCTTCCATAATCTGTGTTTCTGTATTGTATACTCTGTACCCTCTTGAGCGTTCAGAGTATCCTAACATAATACACTTCTGTGCTTTAGAGTCAAACTTGTTCAAATAATTCTTTGTATTTAACATAAAGCAAGTACATCCAAATGGATGAAAATATGAAATGTTGGGCTTTCTGTTCTTCCATAATTCATATGGAGTCTTTTCCAGAATAGGTCTTATTGAGATTCTATTCTGAATGTAGCACGCTGTGTTTATTGCCTCTGCCCAGAAGATCTTAGCAACGTTTGTCTCATTGATCATGGTTCTGGCCATTTCTTGCAATGTTCAGTTCTTTCGTTCTACAACTCCATTTTGTTGGGGAGTTCTAGGACAAGAGAAATCATGCAGAATGCCTCTGTCATTAAAGAATGACTCAAAATCTTTGTTTTCAAACTCTCCACCATGATCACTTCTGACTTTAACGATTCTAAGATCCTTTTCATTCTGAACTTGGTTACAGAAGGTAACAAACACAGAGTGTGACTCGTCCTTGTGTCTTAAGAACTTTACCCATGTCCATCTGCTATAGTCATCTACGATTACTAACCCATACTTCTTGCCACTGACTGAAGCGGTTTTAACTGGTCCAAATAAGTCAATGTGCAGAAGTTCTAATGGCTTAGAGGTAGAAACAACATTTTTAGATTTAAAAGAGGGTTTTGCAAACTTGCCTTTCTGACATGCTTCACACAGAGCATCTGAATTGAACTTCAAATTAGGAAGTCCTCTGACCAGATTGAGTTTGTTAATCTGAGATATTCTTCTCATACTAACGTGCCCCAATCTTCTGTGCCAGATCCACTGCTCGTTGTTAACAGACAGAAGACACTTTACATTCTGACTTTTCAGTTCAGAAAGTTTGATTTTGTAAATGTTGTTTTTCCTCTTTCCATTAAACAGGATAGTCCCATCTTTCTGACTAACAGCCTTACATGATTTTTGATTAAAGATTATATCATAACCGTTATCACTTAATTGACTTATGGATAACAGATTATGCATTAATCCATCTACTAGCAGAACATTATTAATAGAGGGAAGATTTCCATTACCTACAGTTCCAGAGCCAATGATTTTCCCCTCTGATTGCCTCCAAAGCCAACGTGGCCTCCAGGCTTTGGAACATATGCCTTCTTCCCGTCATGTGTCGCGAGCAGCCAGAGTCCAGGTACCATGACTGGTGTTTCTGATTTGCTGCTAAAGATATCTGCAACATGTATTATTTTATCCTTAGGTACCCAGATTTTCTTGGGTCCTGATTTGTTAGATTTACCAAAACTCTGGTTGAATTTTGGTTTCACAGAGTACTTACTGCTAGTGTATTTAATATCATGTGTGTGACCATACACAAAATGTGAATTCAGAGGAGTGTGTTTAATGGTTAAATCCATGACATTCTTTGGTGTAGGAACCTTACCTTGGTATCCTATTCCCTTCCTGCCGTTTCTGCTAACTCCATAGATCATTGAAGCCATTTTGCTTCTATCTATGCTTTTAGCAAGGAACTTCTGGAAACTGTGATCATACTCCTTGATGATCTCATCAGCACTTCTGGGAGTTTCAGAAATTGGTTCCTTCTGAGAGTTTTGTAAAGTATTTTCTAATTTTGAAATTTTATTTTTCAGCTCAGAATTTTACAATTTGAGACTCTCAGTCTTATCAGAGTCAGATTCAAGATTCCTTTTCAGGTTTCTGAATTTAACTCTAATCTGCTGGTACCTTTCCAGAATTTCGTTAAGGCTTTCAGCAAGTTCAGCCTTGGTAAAATTAACAGCAAAGTCAGGAAATACCTCTTCAGTATCTGATTCTGAGTCTGATTCAGAAGCTTCACTATCTTTTGAAATGTTGGCCATGAGAGTTATGTTTGCTCTCTCATCATCTGATTCTGAGTCAGCTTCAGACGAGTCAGAGTCATCCCATGTAGCCATGAGACTTTTCTTCTTTTCTCTTCCAAACTTCTTTTTGGGCTTTTCCCTCTGAAGCTTTGGGCAGTCACTCTTGTAGTATCCTTGCTCATTGCACTCATAGCAGATGATGTCCTTGGTGTTTGGCTTTCTGCTTCCTGAGGAGCCTTCAGATCTTCTGTATCCAGAGGAAGAATATGTCCTTCTGTATCTGGAAGAAGACTCGTTCTGATCAGATCTGCTGGGATTCCTGAACTTTCTTTGCCTCTGCTTCCACAGTTGATTCACTCTTCTGGAGAGGAGGGAGAGTTCGTCTTCTTCTGATGAGGATCCATCAGATGTTTCTTCAACTGCCTGCAAAACTTTAGACTCAGATTTTTTGTTATATTTTAATGCTAAAGGCTTACCTTGCTTCTGGGGTTCATCAGCTTCTAGCTCTATCTCATGACTTCTGAGGGAGCTGATAAGTTCCTCCAGAGAGATTTTGTTGAGATCTTTTGCTAGCTTCAGAGCTGTAACCATTGGCATCCACTGCTTGGGTAAGCTTCTGATGATTTTCTTTACGTGATCAGCAGTAGAGTAACCTTTGTCCAGAACCTTGAGACCAGCTACCAGAATCTGGAATCTTGAGAACATTGTTTCAATGGATTCACTTTCTTCCATTTTGAATGCCTCATACTTCTGAATGAGCGCCAGAGCTTTAGTTTCTTTGACCTGAACGTTGCCCTCATGCGTCATTCTGAGTGAGTCAAACATGTTCTTTGATGTGTCTCTGTTGGAGATCTTTTCATATTCAGCATACGAGATGGCGCTGAGAAGGATGGTTCTGGCCTTGTGGTGATTCTTGAAGTCACGCTTTTGTTGGTCAGACATTGTTTTCCTATCAATCTTCTGACCGCTTGCATTCACAGGGTGCGTGTATCCATCTGTCACCATGTCCCACAGATCAGCATCATGTGCCAGAAAGAAGCTTTCAATTCTGTCTTTCCAGTAATCAAAATTTTCTCCATCAAAGACTGGAGGTTTTCTGCTGAATCTGTCTCTGTCCTCATGGTTGTCATTGCTGGTGTGAGAATAAGTTCCTGCCATTGTGTTTTTCTGACGCTGGATCTTGTACTGACACGGTTAAGTGTTTTAGCTCAGAACCAGACGCTCTGATACCAATTGAAGAAGTGAAAAACACAAGAAGGGGGGGTTGAATTGTAAAACTGAAAATCAATGCAATGAACACGATATTTTTATCCTGGTTCGTTTGATCTCAAACTACTCCAGTCCACCCGTCAAGGTGATTTCGCCTCTCTCCAACGAGGTCTTAATCCACTATATTCAACTGAATATTACAATTTGCTTTAACAACTGCTAAAGCCTTCTTGATGCAAACCACAAACCGGTTTGTCAAGGAAACACTTTCTTACAAAGAAGAGAAATCTAGGTGTGTGAATGTTTTCTACAAAACTGTTTATCACAACTGTGATATTACACAACTTAAGCTTATGGAAACTAGATTGCTAAAATATTGAGTAAGGAATTCTTGGAGCTTTTAGAAAACTGAGAATGAGAAGATGATGAATAGCTTTTAGGCATGTAAATTGATGTAGAGCATTAGCCAATTCAATCTTCATTGTCTTGTTTATATAGCACTGAAATTGTTGAACGTTGGAGCAATAATCTTGATTCAATGCCAATAACAAACTTTCCTTATTAAGCAGATCTTGTCTGGAATGATGTCGTTGGTAATAATTCGCCTTGAATGCACAGTACCGTTGCTACTTAAAGCGTGTTCTGGCTTTGGCTCATTCTGACTCTGCTTAAGTGCTGATGAACTGTTGTTGTCTTTATCAGAGTGTTGAGCGCAGTTCTGTTCATCAAGCTTCAGCATTCGCGTGAGTTGTTCTTCTGATTCTGGTATTCTGATATAGCATCTTCTGATGCTGATGTTGATATCCAATATTCTGATGCTGATTACGAGTACTCTTGCTGATACCTATCAGAGTTTCTGCAAAACAGAAGGTAATATTTTAGGTAGCAAATAGTTCTTACATGAATCACATAATTAATATATCATTTCATTTTGTTATCATCAAAACTTAAACTTAGGGTAGTAGATTCAAACTTTGTTCTAACATAGCCTAGTACGCTTAAAGTTATCATGTAAAGTTGATCCTATAGTTGAGGATAAAAGGGAAATCTACCTATGTTAGCATACATGGCTTGCAACCTAAGGTCTATCTCAATTCACTTCCTAAGATCGAATTGAGAAATCCTATAGGGGGCATGGAAAAGGTGCTATGGAAAGTAAACACACATCACACAATTCTTGAGGAGTATCCACTCACTCAAGTAGCACACACCTAACCGGGGTACTGTGTCACCAAGATAGGAAAGGAGAGGGACGCCTGTCAACGATATTGTATCATCAAGGTAGGACAAGGGAAGTGAGACACCTGACCAAGATATCAAGGAAACAAGGTAGGATAATGAAGGCTTAACCAAGATATCGAATCATCAAGGCAATCAAGAATGGAGCAATAAGGAGTTTCTTAATCGTGATATCACGTTACCAGGGAAAGAAAGATGAAAGGCAAGTGAATCGTCACAGGCGGCTAAACACATAACCAAGAAATCACGAATCGGGGTAGGCGATAGAAGATAATAGTTAGATCACATCAAAGTGTCAACATGTACGTCACATGAGCTAATGACAAAGCAAGGGGGATTGGTTGCAGATCCATGTATTCCACTTGAAGGACTCGATAACAGGAGCAACATGATTCATATCATTAATACATGGTGTGAGCTACGAATGACATGGACTACAAAATGGCAGGGTCGATTGCGGACCCTCTTCTCGTCTCGTCTTCTATGAGGACTTACTCATGGGGAATGGGAATGGGACGCCTCTTTTGAGGTCTTTGAGCACAAGAGGTAAACACACAGCAGTATAAACAAACACAAGTAAGAATTGCCTACTACATGTCTTTAAACAGCGACTTTGAGCGCATGTTATTTATAATCGTACTTCTCATGATATCTAGAAAGCGATAAAGCATGCATCTCTATTCCTACTTCTCATGGCATTAGAAAGCGGTGAATGCAAGATATAAAAGGAACAGGTGAGAATACCAATCATAAACGAGTTCCTCACTTAGCAGACGAAAGCAAACAAACCCGAAATACTTAGAGAAAGCTTCACCAAGAAAGCACAATAGTGAAAAATAATATCCAATGAATATCAAGTGCGAAAATAAATCACAAGCCACGCATGCATCGCATCGCATCATAGTTCTTACACATAACTCATATCTAGACAAAAACACAATCCAGACAAAACATAAACAGTGTATTTCACATGAAATGATAAACAAGGATGAATCGCATCGGAAGCGAATCCTCAAAACAAATGCTTTTTGATCAAATAACCAACACTAAGTTACATGATCAAAAGTTTCTCACAGTGTACCTTGCATAAGTCACAAAACGCATTAGCAAATAATAAGGAGCATCAAATTTAACTCAACAATCGATATCACATGTTAAAATGATATGTTATCATGCATATAGTGAAATGAAGCAAGCAATGGAAACATAAAAGTGAAATTCAGGAAGCTTGTACGTCATGAAAGTGAGTGTGCAAAAAGTAGAAACGGAATCGCATGAAAATCCCACGGTGGCTTCCAAACTTACCAAGGTGCTCAAAAAAAGGTATACCACGAATTAAATTGCACCGGAAGTAAGGGTTACCATTACGAGGAAGCAACACGTTTATAATATGAATCACTTGGAAAAACGCACCGGAATCAAGGAATATCCATCACAATGGTTCTCAAATAAACAATAAATCATGCACATGCATTATATGAAAATTAAAACTCAATGTACATGTTAAAAGGAACCAAATAGAACTATGTTCAAAAATTAGGTGCACGAAATGTCGAAACAGAATCGCATGAAAATTGCACGGTAGCTTCTAAATGTATCAACAAACTCAAAAAAGTATATGCCTTGAATTATTTCCAATCGCAAGTGCTACTTCAATTACCGGACAGCCGTGTGGATACGTGCACCAAAGTGTTCATTGGTTCAAATATCAATACTCATGAGGAAAGCAAAAAGTTACAAACAAATGGATGTCTTAAATATAAGTAAAACTAAAAAAATCATGTGTTAATAATATTCTTCCAATTTGAGGTCTTAAATTTCCAAGAGTTAAATCAATTAACAAATTAAGACAAAATTACATTAACTCATGAGATACAAGTTGATTCTCAAAATTATGCAACAATTTCTCAATTCCAATTTTCAAGCCACTCTTGAGATCTCATATGCAACACTCCTTTAATCCAAGAATCGGCATCCTTCCACCGAATACAACAAAGCTCTAGCATATTTCACACTTGAACTTCATCACAAAAATCAAATGCCAACTCTAAAATTCAATTCTCGTCAAATTTCACCTCTTAGGCATTTTATCAAACACCTAAACTACACCACTATGTCTCAACCAAAAATCAAAGTATCAACTATATTAATGTCCAATTCAAGAATTCACCATCATCATTTGATGCAATTCCTAATTCAATTCCTCAATCAAAGTTCAATTCAAGAAACACAACATGCTTATTCACAAAAGTGATTATGTAAAAAAACATTGAAGTCAAGAATTAAGATGAAGATTACTTAGCAGAATCGAAGTGTGAAACAGAGGATGATGTTAACGCCGGAACAACCACGAAGAGGAGAGGAAAACGCCAGAAAAACGCGATAGAGACGAAGGAGGTACCGCGTTTGCGTAGTGGTCGGAGGGAGGACTTGCAGCGGCGGACCGGAGCGGCAGGCGGAGAGAGTGTCTTGCTTGTGGAATTTCAATTGGGAAGGAAGAAGAATGATGAATTTTGACTCTTTTGTTCTTGATGAATTGTTGAAGATGGATGAAGATTGTTAATGTTCTTGAGAAATAATCAGAGAAGAATGTGTTTGATCTTGAGAGAATAGAGAGAGAGAGAGAGAGAGAGAGAGAGAGAGAGAGAGAGAGAGAGAGAGAGAGAGAGAGAGAGAGAGAGAGAGAGAGAGAGAGAGAGAGAGAGAGAGAGAATGTGAGGGGTTTTTGAGAGTGTGTTAATTATGAGAGAAAAATATGATTTTTGGAATATATAGTGTGGGAAAATTGGTCCTTGGATGTAAAATTGGATTGGGCCACATTTTGGCAGTGTCAGTAAATTTAACGCATAACACGAGTACAAAGTGCCACATCATCATTGGTGCGGAATCTCAACTCAAGATTAACATCAAAAATAAAGATGACAAATTTTTTGATGTGATGCCGAAAGAACAAACTCAATCGAATAAATGAAGAGAAAGTTATGAATTTTTGAAGTTGCTCAGACGCTGTCTTTTCTACTTCAGCAACGATTTTCATTGTTCCATTAGGGAAACATACCATAAACAGAAGCCCTCAGAGTACCATTTGAACTCAAAGGCTGAAGCAAAGTTGTAGCTGACATCATTTGTGAAATTATGCCAAAATAATTGTCTCTATACGATAAAAATCAAAGAAGTTATGACGGTTACAATATCGGAAAACAGTGAATCAAAACTCTGGTTCAGCATAATAAAATCTCCGGTAATTCGCACTTTCAGAGACTTTCCTCAATGAATTGATCCTCAACCCGAAAATATAAAATGAAGAAGGCATCAAGACGGATTTTTCACCCAAAGAACCGCTAAAAAATAATGAGTTAGGCGAAAGTTATGAATTTTTGAACGTCCGAAAAATAACGGTTCAGCACATAATTTTAAACATATTTCCATTGTTTCTTTTCAATGTATCCGCGTGTTCGGAGATCTCCCTTACCTAATCAGCTTCCGAACCGAACATAAGAAATGAAGAAGACATTAAGACAATTTCAATGCCTCAAGATCCATTCTGAAACATGATTCCAAACAGAAGTTATGAATTTTTAAGTGCTCACACAATGACAGACCAACAATTAAATTCAGTACACTTTCATTAAAGATTAAAATTCTTGGAGGTCTTCTTCAAAAAATTATCCTTCGATCCAAACATGATAAGTGATAATAAAATCAAGACGGTCTCAATGCTCAAAGAATCAACTGAAAATACTGAATCAGATGGAAGTTATGAATTTCCAAACGCCTGGGGAACAAATAACCAGTCATTAAATTCAAGTACCGCTTCAAGGAAATCAAATTCTTTTAAGACTTTCTGCCAACAATTGGCTTCTGATATGAATAGATAAAATGAAGAAATTTTTGAAATGGTTCCAATTCTTGAGGAACCATTTCAAAAGAGTATCCTGATTGAAAGTTACGAATTTCTAAGCTCAAATCAGCGAAAATACTGTTTTTGGTTCACACTGTCTCAAATTCACCAAAACACCTAATTCTTCCGCAATTTAGAGTGCGTGCACATACATGAGAGCTTTACATGATGGTGGATTGATTTATTATTGATTTGATAGCTCTCAAAACATGAGGAACACCTTTAAACCTTGAAAAACCAGAGTTCTGCCTTATTGTGTTACCCGACGGAACAATCTTTTTGTGTGTAGTTTTCAAAAGAAATGCCTTGATCCATGACCACCAATGAGGCACGCAATGCTAGATGGCCTATATATGGATATGCATAAGCCATGTGAGCCTTATAAAAGGGTGGGATAAATTTTGGGTATGACAGCTTCCCCTATTTAATCGTCTTAAACCTGAAAGTGAGATTGGCGTGAGCCTTTCGAATGTTCGAGGTAGATGATTAAATATCAATGCCAAAAATTTGTCATGAAGAGATGACATGAGTTATTATTCTTTGTGATATCTGTTGGGGAAAGATTTTTTTTTGTTGCTTTTTCTAGTGAATGAGGTTTGTAATGCGTAAGTGTGGTTGAATGGCGATGGCTTGTAACTTGGTAACGGTGACAATACGATGTTCTCCCGGGAGATGGTTGGAATAATAGTATCAATGACCATGGAAAAATTGATTACAACGCGATATGTGACCTAACCAACAGAAAGGAGAAAAGTCAAGATCGATGACAACGCGATCTAAGACCACAAAAAGAATGACAAATTAGAACTGACTATTAGGCGAGAACTGGGTTTGATCCAAAACTGACTAGCAAATGTGAACTGGGTTTTGAATTGACTGTCAGACGAGAACTGACTACCAGAAAAGAATTAGGTTTAGAATCAAACGGGAACTAACTACCAGACAAGAACTGGATTATCAAGTGATAAACATTAGTATTGAGACAGAAGCAAGGATTGACATCACTACTGAGACTGGAGGAAGGATTGACATCAGTACTGAGATTGGAGAAAGGATTAACATTAGTACTAAGACTGGAGAAAAGATTGACGTCGGTACTGATACTGGAGAAAGGATTAACATCAGTACTAAGACTGGGTAGAGAAATTGATTGGCATCACTACTGAGTCCAGGTAAAGAAATAGATTGACATCAGTATTGAGACTGGAAAATAAAATTAACATCAGTACTGAGACTGGAAAAGAAAATTGACATCAGTATTGAGACTGGGGGAAATGATTGACACCAGTACTGAGACTGGAAAAGAAAATTGACATCAGTACTAAGACTGGGGGAAGAAAATGATTGACATCAGTACTGAGACTAGGGATGAAATGACAACCATTAACTCTGAGGTTGGGGTAAGAAATATTGACATCACTACTGAGACTGGGTAAAGAATTTGACATCAGTACTGAGACTGGAAAGGAAAATTGGCATCAGTACTGAGACTGGAAAATAAAATTGACATAAGCACTGAGACTGGAGAACGATTGACATAAGTACTGAGACTGGAGAGAGAAGAGATTGGCATCAACTCTGAGGTTGGGGGAAGAACGGTTTTATTGTCTTCAACTATGAGGTTGGTAGGTGTGATTATCATTATCTCTGAGGTTTGGGAGTACATGGTACTGGCATCGTTAACTAGGGATTATAATGCAATAAAGGGCTTCAGCTGAGGATTTATCTTCATTTTGGTGGAAGAATGATCGGGCTTTCGTGCAAGATACCAAATTTAGATTATGCTTCATGTGCATCTTTGAATTTTGTATTGTGTAATGATCCATTTTAATGGGTATGATACGCGTTTTGAGGATTCAGTGTTATGCAGTGACAACTATATGCAAAGTGCAGGGAAATGAATTATGTGGGGAGAAGAGAAGGCTCACGAGAAGCGTTACTCGTTTCCTGGAGATACCAATATATATATTGGTGTTGGAAAGTTATTAGTACCAAAGATCATTGGTAACTTCACTGGGGATTGAACCGTAACTTGCTGAGGAGGAAGTGACTTGGTCTGACTTCCCTACATCCTGAACTGCTTAGGGATGGTAAAATGGATACAGACATGCTAGGGAATGGATACAAACACCATATGGATCTCTTCGAATTCCCTGAATCTGCATCATTGCGGAATTCATATCTTGTACCACTTAGGGATCAGAAGATGGGCATGGACGTCTTCGAGTGCTCTAGTTTGCGTCTCTGCTAGAGATTAGAGGATAATCTTGTGGTATTACATACTGAACCATGTAATACTTCTCATATGCCCCAAGTCACTCTACTGGAGAATTGCACATGCACGCGTTACATCCACACGAAGCCTATGAGTGCCCCAAGTTTACACTGCTGTTGGGGAATCATGTTGAATATGTGTGTTGAGCCGCATAAACCTCAGGTGCCCCGGTTTACTCTACCGTCAGAGAGTATACTTGGAACATCTACAGGGGACGAGGATGACTTTTTCAATGTTGGTTGGTTCAAGGTGACCGTCATGATGCTTTTAGATTGATTTCTTTGGCAGTTACCTTGTAGGACAACACTTGCTTGAGTAGCTTTGTGAGTATGAATAAGGAATGCTCCTGTCTGTAGGATTTCTAAAAGAATATGTTTTGAACAGAAAATTAGAATATTTGTGCCACAATACGGTATGAGGCTGTCTTCCCCAATGTCTTGAGTCACGAAATAAATTGTCTCTGATTACAGATTTCTTGGAGAGATTTTCCGAATCTCGACGTGATTGCCCCAGATTTAATGAATTCCTAATAGATTTCTCAACGTGATTTCCCCAAGTTAAATGAATTCTGAATAGATTTCTTGACGTGATATCCCTATGTTGATGGCAATTTAAAGGGATTTATCGACGTGATAGCCCCATGTTGATGGCAACTTAAAGGGATTTATCTACATGATAGCCTCAGATTGGTCATAGCTTGAAGAAATTCATCAACGTGATTTCCCCTGATTGATGGAAACTCTTACTCGATGGAGAATTCACATGCTTCTTCCCCTTAGGGTAAACATATTTTGATACTTCACTTATGTTCAATGGAATGCTACCATTGAAAATAACCACCCCTACTCAACAGAGTCTTGGATGACAACATACCCTTAAGGTGGTTGACTTACATCCTGAAAGTAGGATAATACCCAACAGTGCTTCTCAACTTGAGTCGCTTCGTGCTCAAACATAAAATTGAAACAATATGTCCCTTAGGGCAAACTGAAAGTGATGCATCATTGCTTAAAATAGACTTTTGGGCAACTAAAGCTTCCACACAAACATCAAGATCTCAAGTGATCTGTTTCTGATCATTTCTCAAACTGGTCTTCTTTTCCTCAATGGAGTCACTAGAAAGTCTACCCCAAAATAAGATCATTCTTCAAAATGATTTGCTCTTCGACAGATCTCTGAAGAAAATTGTCCCTTGGGATAATCAAACTCTTCATCAGATGCTCAATATGCAATCTCACTTGATGTTTAAGCACTTCCTCATATGCAAAGAATGTTTTTTCTAAGAATGTTAATTCTAATGCAAATCTTATGCTTGTATTGAAGTTAAAAAACTTTTATTGAAAACATGTCGAAACATCGAATTTTAGTGTATAAAAGATAGTAAAAGATGGAGTGATACCAACTCAAAAGTTTTATCAAGCCTCCTAGGAGTCAGGTTACCGTACTCTCGTAACAGCTTTGTTTCTAATTAACTCATGCTTCAGTTGGGGCTTTTCAGGGTTGTAATGTGGCATGGTTCACGATTTTAGAAAAAAGGATTTAAGGCTCAAAGTTATTTTGTTCCCACCCATTCTCCATGATGTTCTCCAGTCCTATATTCAGCTAAATAAAAACGAGCACTCGTCTCTTAAGAGGAGTTTAAAATAGTTGAGGAATCACTGCAGATTCTTGGACATGACATTCACTCACCTTTTGCTTTTGGTGTCTAATCACGCGACTTTGTTCTTTTGCTGAGGATTTTTATTTAGTAATCCTTTTTATGCCTTTCAGGGTTTTCGTTCTTTTTGTTTTCCCTAAATTTTGCCTGGATAAATTCTTTTGAATTTTGATTTTTGAAGTCCAGCAGGATGTCCTAACTTTTGCCTAAGCGACTTGTTTTCAAGTTTCGACTTAGCGGGCTTTCTCTTTTCTTTTCTTTTTCATTTCATTCATTTTCTTTTGAACAAATCGTGTGATATTGGATCTTTTGACTTTGTGGAAGGGTTGTGACTGTGCCATTTCTTGGTCGATGAGGGATAACCATTATGGTATCACATATGTCTAAACCACTTGATGCAAGGAAATAACCATTGTGGTTTTGATCTTTTTTTGACCTCCTAATGTGAAGGATAAGGCATGGTGATCCTGAGAAGCTCACATCCTTTAAGTATTTTAATGCTCGATCTTGTTAGATAAAAAAACTACCCGACCCCGGGTTAAGAATGAGGGTTTTTTCTGAATAGAAAAGAAACTCCTACTTCAAGGCTCAAAGGGGTTGACGAGGGTCTATCTCCCTTATATCTTTGGTGTTTGGGGATTTGAAACAATGCTTATACATCGTTAGCAGGGTTTTTACTCGAAAGCATACCATTTGAGATTCTAGGTAAATTATTCATCATCCTCCCTCCAGAGTTGTTGCTTTATTAAGAAAAGTTGAGTATCA
The DNA here is from genome assembly GCA_948472305.1 of Vicia faba. Classification (NCBI taxonomy): domain Eukaryota; kingdom Viridiplantae; phylum Streptophyta; class Magnoliopsida; order Fabales; family Fabaceae; genus Vicia; species Vicia faba. Next base: position 148,607,320 of record OX451741.1, on the reverse strand, counting down.
AAAATCATAGTAAAATAAACAAGAGTGATAACGAATGGATTAATTCAAGACAAACATATTCAATGCATTATGATTAATATTCAAAAGATGAACAAGTTTGGAATACAAGAAAGTACTTGAACAAAAACAAGAAAGATTAAAAACGAGAATGCAAATGAAATTTGAAATTGCCAAGTTGAGGAGACTTCTTCAGGCTTGAATTATTTGAGGGGATTCTCTTTGTAGTCCTACCACCTGTCTGAGCAGGGGACTTAAGTTTATGCATAGACCATTGGAGTGAATGTGATTGCTTTTAACTTAATTAGGTCTTGCACGTTGTTCTTCAAACCTCGACAGTTCTCAATTAAGTGGCCAGGTGCCCCTGAGTTGAACCCACATTTTGATTTGCATCGTATCCCGAAGGGAGTGATTTTGGAGGAGGCACAAACTCTCTTATCTCAACCAATTGATAATGAAGCAGGAGAGGAAGTAGTTGACTTTAAGGCATAGGAATTGCATCCAACTTTCTTTATGGCTTCCTTTGCTTCTACTGTTTCTGCTGAGAGTAATTTTGTTGTTGACGCTGATTCAAGAATTGATTTTGTTCTGGAGCTTGATTCCTATGACCTGGATGAGGTATAGGCAATGGCTGCTGGTGGGGAGTTTCTGGAATCCAAGGTTACAAAGGATAGATACGAGGTAGCTCCCGACCTGAAGTGAGACATGGTAGATAGGAAGGATTGACTATTTCTGCTACAACAATTGGTGTAGGATTGCCTCCTTTCTTTAACAGTATTTGAAGGACCTCCGTAATCAACCCCATTTGATCTTTAATTGATTTACCTATGTCCTCAACAATTCTTGCTCACATTGAAATTCATCCATGGTCACATGTCCCCCGTTAGAAGAGGAGGAGGGAGCAGTAGCACTAGAAAGCTTAGAAACATTATGTTTGAGTTCCTCTTGTCTCTAAATAACAACATGGAGAGTCTCGAGAAGTTGATTCATTATAGAAACCATCGTATCCATGTCTTGACAGAGAGTATTATGATTCTGTTCAAAGAGATCCATTAGTCTTTGTTGATTACTTCTGGTACGGTACAAATGTAGAGGAGTCGTTGTCGTTGATTCTAAACCCTGAATGAAGATAAAGGCCTCAATAAGCTTCTGATATGAATAATGAAATGCATGATATTATGAATGCATGTCTCATATTTCATTTCCAGGGAAACACAAATACTTGTCCATCCATAAGTATTTTTCTGACATTATTTATCTTTTGAAAAGCTCGGTGAAAGAGACTCGTCTTTGGAATTCCCTAGAAATAGGATGTGTATACATAGATATGATGTTATGGTATGCAACGACATGGGATCAAGGCTCCACTGAATCTGGGTGTTGTACCCCAAAATTTTCCCTCTCACTTATCAAATATTTTCTCACAAAGATCTCTCTTGGTACAAGACTGCACTAGGTTTGATCAGCTCAAGACACCTCCTTAAGCACTGATGATCAAAATTAGGGTTTGAGATTGCACAAGGATAATTGAACTTTAAATGCTTCATATGACTTTCATGGATCATTATGGACCCCCAAGGTTACGCATGTCAAGTTTCAAGCCTTGGATCACACTTTTGCTAAGTCAATTGAGCAGTTGACCTAAAAATCAGTTGTATTGGAGAAAAAGTCAACTATGGCCAATTTACAGCCAAACTTCGTAATTTTTTATCCAAATAAACATTATAAACTCGTATGTATCATTTTATCAAAGTTTGCACCATAATTCCTCAAGAAATTTGATCAAATCATCAAAAGGGCAAAATGGTCAAAATTAGGGTTTTGACTAAGAAAGGGCAATTTCTGATTTTTTTTTACCTAGCAAATGGTCAATTGGTTTGAAGCATGATTTCTAGAGTTCAATTGAATCATTTTGACCTAATGGCATGACCTAAAACATTTCTCAAGATCAATTGGATTGATAGTTAATTTTCAGTCAACTGACCAAAAGTCAACTGTACACTTAAAAGTCAAACTTTTACTTTTTGGTCAAAATCCAATGTCAAAGATCACAATTCATCAAAACATGTCAAAATATGAAACTTATTCCTCAAGAAATCAAAAGTCAAGATTTCATTTTGAAAATTCAAAGTTTTCTAACTTAGAAACTTTTCTAAGTGTTTAAAACTTCATGTTTTTTCATAACTTTGAGCCAATTTTTCACAATAATGCAAGAGGATTCAGAAGAAACTTTCAACATGAAAGTTTTAGATCTACATGATATATACAACATTTCTTTACACAACTTCTTCTAAAAATGATTGGATCTCAAGTTATTAATTCACAAATTCATGGTCTTGAAATTGAACACTTAGTGAAATTTTGCCCTAGTTTTGGTCAGGATTTTGACCTAACTTCATGGCACTTTTTCATATAGTTCCAAGGGGAATTTTCCAAAGTGATTAAAATAGTGGTTGTATAGCACATTTCAAGATTTCCAAAATTTCTAAGAACTCCTTGAGATCATTCTTGAGCAGGGAGAATCGAAGAGATGAAGTTAGGGTTTTCACATTTGAAATACAAGTCATTTTGTGTTGAACAAGAATTCAACTTCAAACCTATGCTGCACAATCTTGCTTTGCATGCCTCTAAACCTCAATATCTCTCCATAATCAGAATATTACACTTGCTTTTGAGCTATTATCCACTTGATTCAAGCTTTATCCAAGCAAATTTTCCATTTATGGCACAAAGTAACCATTCCATTCTTGTAAAGAGGCTTTAATCACAAATTCAATGCATAGAGCTCATAATGTGTTCCTTATGATCACAAGCAATGTCAAAGGCAAAAGCAACATGTCTAGAGCCTCCCATAAACTCGGGCCATGCTTGTACTTCATCTTGGAACCATATTGTCACTTTTCTTCAAAATCAAGTAACATAGCCATAAGTCTATATCTTGCTTTTCTGACCTCCTCAAGTCCCCTAATCTTTTTCATATAACCATACAAGTGTATTGCCATATAAGACACGATTGAACAAGCTCCCAAACTCCCTGAAAACTCAGATTGCACAAAACCTCCATCTTTGTGTCATTTCTGATTTTGAACTTCAATCTTCAAAACCGCTCGTGCATTTCTTGGCCTTTTTGTTTCAAAAGCTTCCTCATACCAAATACAAACCATCCATGTCCCTGTTTGCAAACTGTAACCTCATCTTCATCAACTTCCATAGCCAAAAACAGAGCATTGCAGTTGGACATCTCCAGGCCATTTCAGCCACTCTCAACTCAAGCTAAGCATTGCATTAGCTTCCTAGAGGTCCAAGGAAGCTAACCTGATCATCACCACTGCCTGAAACAAGCTCAAATTCATTTCACGATTTCCAGTTTTGAGGTATTTTTCTTGAACTCTTATCTCTATATTTAGGCATTATTAGGTCTTGATTTGTGAAGATAAAATGTAGATATCATTGGCACGAAGCTGTACATACCCATAGTTTGCATTTATATGGCCTGAGCTTAGAGAATTTTAGAGTTAAAGTTTTCTGAAATTTTTAGGTTTTGAACTAGGGCCAGAGAAATTCTCATTTATCTTTGATTGTTAGCTTAAGTTATTTACATGGTTGGATTCGTGGGAAGAAATGCCACAACTTTCATGTTTGAACTTTTCATTTTTGTTGAGAGATGAAGAAGATACAGGTCATTTGGCTGGAGGTTGAAGATGAAGTGTAATCAGGGCTTGTTTTGTATCATATATTTATTGTTTTTCTTATATTAACGGATGTATAGTAACTCCAGTGGTAAAGTGTGTGCTTGTTCACCCTAAGGTCTTGGGTTCAAGCCCCAGCGTGACCTTTTGCTATTTTTCATAATTTTCTGATCTTTGTTTTGTTTGGCAGCGCTTGGACTCTAGTTGGGCCTAATCCTTTTTTCTCGTAATACTTCTTGGGTTACTGATTCACCCCCCCCCCCCCCCCCTGACTTTTTCTTTATACTTTTATTTATTTATTTATTTTTTCTTCATTATTATTATTAATATTAATATTTTTATTATTATTATTATTATTATTATTATCTTCGTAAAATCATAAAAATCCAAATTTATTTTATTTATTTCTTATACTCATGTATTCTTTTTTCCATAAAATAAAAAGATAAAAAACATTTTCTTAAAATAAATTTAATCTCTTTTTCCTTAAATAATTAATTTTTTTAAACTTAGGATAAATTAGTATATTATTTTATTTTCTTAGTTAAAATTAATTTAGAACTTAGGTTATTTTAATTAATTAATCTTCATTTTATTTTCATTAATTTAAAACTTTTTTCATAAAAAAAAAACCTAAAAAATCCTTTTCAAATTAATTTCTTTTCTTATTTAGTTTAAGTTAATTTTATTTTATTTTAACTAATCATTCCCCTTTGTTTTAGTCAAAGTTAAACCCTTTCATAAAAACAACAAAAACCATTTTCTTTTCCATTTATATTATTGCATTTTATTTTCAATTTTGTACAATATTCAATATGGTTGTAATAGATAATTAGGTTTAATTTTCTTGCAATCCCCATTTTTAAATTTGTACACCCCCTCCCCCTAATGATGTAATAGCGTAGTAATTTTACTTTTTGCAATTTATCGCTTTATATAAATGCTACTAATTAGGATTTGTATGGAAAGATAAAATCAACAAGTAGCAAACCCTAATACAAGACAAAATAAAGCATGAAAAATCAATACAGTTGCACACAAGCACCCCAGGGTAAATCCACTTGGTTGCCTTACAAAATGGCCATATTATGCATGTGAGGTATCTTAGCAAAAACAAGCAAAAATACAAGATCATAGTCCCTCGATGACGCTATCAAAAGTTGCCTTTCAAAATGTTCTTAGTCCCTTAGGAAAAATGCTAATATACCTTGCAACATTGCTAATCATGGTTATACGATGACCCATGCCCGTCCCGTTTACATTCAAAGATAGGGTTACTTACCAAATCAATGGTAAGATAACAATGTCAAAGGAGAGAGGAAATGAACATGAAATAATTTTGAGTAGGTAGAATGTTCCTAGTTGCTTGCTCAATTTCAAAACCAAAAACAGCCTTGATATTTTCAAAACAAACACCAACACTTTCAAAAAACATCTTTCAAACTTGAAAACATTTTCAAAAGATCAACACTTTGTATACATTCTTACGAACGAGAATCATTACAAAGTTTGCCTAAACGATGACGTCTTTTCAAAATACTTTCAAAAACCACACAAAGCACATTTTCCAAACAAAAGAAAGTGGTCTAGTAAGTAACTAAGAGCCCATGGAAAACCATATATGAAAAGGGTACTAATACATTCCCTTTTCATAATCTACCCCCCCCCCCCCCCCGAACTCAAGAAACAATCTCAAAGGTCTTTCCTATGATTTTTCACCTTTCCTTTTGGATAAAAGAAAAGTCAGTGGGGACTCTTGATAACCGCAACATTTGCAATAAAATGCAAAACACCCAAGTCAGTTCTCCCACCGTATCACAGAACTGGTGACTCTGCTGGGGAGAATTCTAAAAGTGGGGTTACCTTAGGGTTAGATAACATTTACTTGCTTTCTTTGTTTGACTTGTATGCTTTACATTTTGGTTCTTTGTTTGGGTTTGAATCCTCTACCCGGATTTGGGATACCTTATAGGTAAGTAACAATACGTTGTGGAAACTGTGTGGGGTATACCGACATGGTCTAAGCAATAGCTACGTTAGTGCGACATATTTGTGGGTACCTGTAGCCCTTGAGTAGTCAAGGAGAATACGAGACTGCTGAGTGATGTCATGAAGCACTAATGAACTTTTAGAACCTTTACTTGACCAACTTGGCCTTTAGGATGTAGTGAGATGACCGACTTTGGTGCAGTCCAAAGTTGGTAGATACTCGATACTACACTCATTGAGGTTTGGTTTTTTGGGATATTTGGGTATCCATTTAAGAGGCTTGCGTTGAAACTATGCCCGAGAAAACAAATCAGTGATATTGAGCTCCTTAGAACCCGGTTACTATTACTAGGACAGGTTTGAGCCAACTAAACTTTAAGAGGGTACTTACCTAAGAGACTCCATGCAAGCCTAAACCTAAGGACTTGTTTGTTTTGTTTGTATATATATACTTGTACATAACATCATAAACATCATAACATCATACTCATACTCACTAACCATTTCAAGGATTTTTGGGATTTATCTTTGTTCTGTTTTGTAGGACATGGATTCTATTCGCAGGAAAACCATTCAAGTCAATCTCGTAAGGATTCTTCCTCAACTCCAAGAGATAGCATCAAGTATCCCTGAAAATTCTCCATTTACCAAATGACATGGTCGCCTACTAAACTTGGTTACCTCCAACACTGATGAGGACATGATGGAGGTGCTCTTCCAATTCTTTGATCCTCTACACCATTGCTTCACTTTTCCCGATTATCAACTTGTGCCGACTTTGGAAGAATTATCCCAACTCTTGAGGATTCCCATTCTCAATCAAATACCTTTCAACGGTATGAAAAGAGATCCAAAGCCAGAAGAGATTGCTCAAGCTCTATACTTGCAACCATCTGATATCACAACTAATTGGGAAACAAGGAGCGGTGTCAAAGGTTTCCTAGCAAAGTTCTTGTTTGAGAAAGCCCAAAACTGTTGGAACTCCTTGGATTTGCAAGCCTTTGAGAAAATTGTGGCTCTCCTCATCTATGGGATGGTTTTGTTCCAAAATCCTGACCAACTCATAGATGTGAACGCCGTCAAAATCTTCATGTCTCGTAATCCGGTGCCTACTTTGCTAGGGGACATCCTACATTCCTTTCACACTCGTACTATGAGGAAAAAAGGTATCCTTGTGTGTTGTACTCCTCTCTTTGCAAGATGGTTTATTTTGCATCTTCCCCAATCTGTATTGAAGAATGAGCAAGATTCAAGATGGTCTCATAGGTTGATGACACTCAGACATTCAGATATTCATTGGTGTTCCCGCTCTTTGGAGAATGTTACTATTGTCGACCGTTATGGAGAATTCCCTAATGTCCATTTTCTTGGCATTAGAGGAGGTATCACCTATAACCCTTGCTTAGCCTTAAGACAGTTTGGTTACGCCTGAAGGGATGGTCCGCACGAGATGCTTATTCAAGGTTTGGTATTTGACTACGAGAGTGACGATCAAGGTCACCGCCAAAGATTTATCCGAGCTTGGAGGATGTTGAACAAGGTGGATAGCAAGACACTAGGACACAATAATTCTATTCCCCTTGAGCCTTACCTCAAATGGGTACGAGCTCATGCTCAGAAACTTGTGATGCCTTATCCCTCCATCTTACCAATCATTGTGGAGCCTATAGTTGAAGGGGATGTTCCTTACACTATCCTCCATACCGACATTCCTACCTCTCTCGAAGAGTTGCAAAAGGGTAAGATCCAGTTGAAGGGATAACGAGATACTTTCGAGGCTCAATTATATGCTAGTCAAAAGAGGGTATTGGAGCTTACGAAGCAGCTACAAGAAGAGAAAAGTGTGAACGCTTATCTCGCACCGAAGAGGATGCGTTCAATCTTTTTATCTAGAAATTTATTTTATAAGCCCAAGAGGCATGATGTAATCTTTCTTGTTTTGTCTAATAAGAATTAACATTTGTTCATTTCTTTTGTCTATACAAATTTAAACTTCATTAATCCTTGAAATCATTTGCATGTACATATTCCATGCATCATAACATGACAGGTTTTAGCATAACAGGTTTCCTTATCTTTCTACTGTTTATTTCAGCAAGATGGATCTAGAGAAGACTTTGACGGAACTCCAAGCCTAGAATTCTCAATTTCAGGAAGCTTTACTAGCCCTAGCCAAGGGGAAGCAAGATATGATGGCTTTGCTGGCCTTTAAGAAGAATCCAAAGAAGAAAGCTCTACTCAACATGGGTAGAAGGTTCAAGGATACAATCCGTCAAATCCCAATAGGAGGAAGACTCATCTGAAGAGGACGAGAACCAGATCGGTGAGGTCAAGAGTACTCAGGCTGAATGTGCTAATGATCAAGAATCTGATAATGATTATTTCAACGAGCAGTATCCACCCGCTGATATCAAATACAAGCAGTTAGAAGACAGATTAAAAGCTGTTGAAATCCAAGCCGTCCACGGTTTAGATTTTGATGATTTGGGTTTGATCTCTGGGGTAGTCATTCCCCACAAATTCAAAGTACCACTCTTTGCAAAGTACGATGAGATTTCTTGTCCAAAACTCCATTTGAAATCTTATGTGCGCAAGATACAACCGCACACTGCTGATACGAAGCTCTGGGTTCACTTTTTCCAAGAGAGCTTGGCTGGAACACAACTTGAATGGTTTTATCAGTTAGATGGTTCTCGTATCAACACTTGGGAGGATCTAGCTACTTCCTTCTACCATCAGTATCAGTACAATACCGACTTGGTGCTAACGAGGGTTCTGTTGCAAGATATGACCATGGGAAAGAATGAAGGATTTAAGGAATATGCGCAAAAATGGAGAGACCTTTACAGTAGGTTCCAACATCCCTTGACTAATATGGAGAACATCGACATGTTCATGAGCACTTTATCTGGTCCTTTCTTCAATCTGTTGGTTGGCTGCTCTTCTTCTAGTTTCACCGAATTAATCTTAACTGGTGAAAGAGTTGAAATTGGCATCAAAAGTGGGAAGATCTCTGTGGCATCTACCTCCACTCCCAATCATATCAAGAAACCTTTTGCTTTAAAAAAGTAAGTCAATGTTGTGTATGGGGTAATGGTCCATACCAAGAAGAACGATCACCCGTCTGTCAAGACGGTCCGAATCTCCAATCCAACTCCTACTCCAAGACCATCTGCAGATCATCAATGTTTTGAAACTCCGAGAAGACAGTTTACAAGGTTAGGCATGTCACTGTCTCAAGCCCTTCAACATTTTCTCAAAGATAATTTTGTGACATTGTACGATCCTCCCGCCAACCCTGACACCTCGTCACCAAAGTATAATCTGAACGCTAAGTGTGCTTACCATTCAAACAGCCCCGGGCACGAGACTGACCAGTGCTGGGCCTTGAAGAACAAAATACAGGATTTGATTGACAACAAGACTATTGAGTTTTATCCTCCTCCAACATCGAATGTAATTACCAATCCGATGCCGAAGCATGACAAGAATGTTAATGATGTGGAAGATACAATTTTTGTTGCCTCTGTTGAATAATTGACCACTCCGCTGAATGTAATTAAGAATAATCTGTTGAAAGTTAGGATCTTCCCTGGCTGTGAAAAAGACTGTGTGTGTTGTACAAGGCAACTCAATGGATGTGGGGGGCTGAAGAAAGGCATTCAACGCTTGATGGATAGCCACGAAATTTTATTTGAGAAAACCCCACGTGCCAAAAGTTTGATTGACAAATGTGAAGACCTCTCCATTATTACCATCTCCAACAAGCCTCTTAGGATCACCTCCAAAGGTCCTATTAGGATTTCAAATGAACCCATTGTTGCTCCATTAATAATTACCAATCCCGAATCGATTCCTTATTCTTCAAATAAAGCAGTACCATGGAATTACGATGCTGAAGTGTTCCATCATGGGATTAAACAAGATGCCTGGATCGAGGAAGAAAAAGATGACAATGTTGGCAACATAGCTGGCTCAAGCAAAGTAACTAGAACTGGGAGAATATTTTCACCCAATATCTCACCACCAGTTGTTACAAGGACGTCCATCCGCATTACCGCCGCCAAGCCAAGTACTGACACAAGAGGGAAAGAGAAGGTTGCTGAGCCTGTTGTGATTGAAGTACCCTCCAAGGACGTAGTTGATAAAGAAACCTCTGCTCGTAAGATGGACGAGATTTTGAAGATCATAAAAAGAAGAGACTTCAAGATTGTAGAACAGTTGGGGCAAACCCCTTCTAAGATTTCAATGTTGTCATTGCTGCTTTGCTCCGATGCCCATGCTCGGACATTAATCAAGTTCCTGAAAAAGGCTCATGTCCCCCATGAGACAACAATGGACCAATTTGAGAATTGCGTAGCTAGCCTAACAACTGATAATGGCTTGGGATATTCAGATGCTGACTTAACACCTCTCAGGAAGAATCACACTAAAGCTTTACATGTTTCTATCGAGTGCAAAGGTACTACCTTAGCACATGTGCTAGTCGACACTGGTTCTTCTCTGAATGTATTACCCAAGAGGGCGTTATACCGTCTTGACTGTGAATATTTAGTCTTGAAGCCAAGCGATATCATTGTAAGGGAATTTGACGGATCAAAGAGGACTGTTCATGGGGAGGTAGATCTTCCAATCAAAGCGGGCTTCTAATTCTTCAACTCCACCTTCTATATTATAGATATTCGTCCGACCTATTATTATCTGCTAGGTATCCCGTGGATCCATAAAGTTGGGGCAGTGACCTCAACCCTCCATCAAAAACTCAAATATCCAGTCAAGGGCAGAATAGTCATCGTTTGAGGTTGTACCACCGATGGTTGCTGCTTGTTGCACCCCAAAATTTACCCTCTTTATTTAGGCTTATGTTTCATCATAAACATCATAGTGCATTGTATTCATACATTGTGATAGGGTCAAAGTACTTTGATGACCAAGTTTTCCTCAAACCTTGAAGGTTATTTGCATTGACAAGTTCCTCAAGAAATATCTTACCATCCAAATCTCTGGATATTTTAAGCTCAAAGGTTATGGCATATCTCAAGGTGTTTTCACCTATCTCTTTGGATCATCAGAGGATTGGAGCTTGTGATTGATCACAAGAGGAATCACTCTTTAGATAAATCAGTCAATTTAGGGTTTGATTGAGCAAGGTTGTTGGCCAATGTGCAAGTCTTGATTTTGAGAACTGCAACATTTATTTGTTATTTGAAAGGTCCTTGTACAAGGAATTGGTCAAGATGCCCAGAGGATTTGAAGTTTTGAAGATAATTCATCAGTCTCCTAATGTGTTGACCAAAATTAGGGTTTTGGTTTTCATCAGGTTTTCTTGAGAATTTTGAAGTGAAACTTTGCACATGGCCTTTATATGTTTGGAAGATCATATGTTTGAAGTTTTGATCATTAATTTTGGAGGGAAGTGGATCAATTGATTCAGAGGGGCAAAATGGTCATTTTGGTCAAAATCAGTCAAAGTCAAGGTTGACCAAGTGAATTTTTGACCAACCATCAATTCAAGGATGTACTTTTCATATTTCAAGTCCATTTTGGTCTTTGGATCAAAGGGATTGAGGTTTGAGTTGAAATTTGTTTTTGAAGAAACCCTAAAAGTTTCTAATTTTGGAAAATGAAGACTTAATTTCAAAAAATCATATTTTGTTCATCCTTGATCAAGAAGATGCAAATGAAATATGCTTGGAAAGCTAAGATAATTATCTTTCACCTCCTTTTGGTCTCATATTCAAATTGGCAAGGAACCAAGAGTTATGGCCTTTTGAAGTTACAAAATTATAGGTCATTTTCCAAAATTAGTGAATTTCAAGCCAAATTTTGAGGACCTTAATGGATTAATTTGCAAAAACTAAAAACTAGTGGATTGTATATCTTTTCAAGACCTTTCCAAATTGTGTTCATTTGTGCCAAAATTCAAAGGTATGAGCAAGTTATGAGTTTTGGAATTTTGTGGCATTTTAGTGATATTTGGCAAATGTGCAAAATGGCCATTTCTTGCAAACTCAAGTTTTAGCCATTCCTATTGTTTCTAATCAAGCCCATTGGTAATTTGTGACACACTGAGGCCCATTACACTCACCATTTCGTGCCCATGTGCTTCATGAGCTTGCTTGAATCAAAAAATGCAAAACTTGCCCAAAGTTGCCTAATCACCCACACTAGCTTAAAGCAAGGATTTAAGTTCTAATCTTGTTGCTAATCTCTTCCTGAGGGCAAATGGATTAAAATTCATGAATAAAGCAAGCCAAAGCACGAGGGAATGAGAGGATGCATGTGCATACTTAATTTTGGCCAAAAGAAGATTTCTTGGATTCCAAGAGCTTTCAGCGGAAAAAAACCTATCCTACCCTCGTCCTGATGCTCTATATATTGAGAAGCAAGCCTCAGTGTAAAGGTTTCATGCCTCTATATATAGGATTTTCCCTTTATCCTCAACCTTAGGGTCAACCATTGTATGATAACACTAGGGTTAGTGTTAGGCTAGTCCCCCTTAGTTGTTTTTCTCTCTTTGCATCTTGCATCTTAAAACAAAAACTTGTTTCCTTGTCAAATCATAAGATACTTCTAATGAACCCACACTCTTCTTCAAAGTAAAAGATACAAACCAATCTTACTTTGTCTTTATAGTCTCTTAGCCGATGTTTCACCATCGCACATATTTGTTATCCTACTTTGATTCTCAATATCATTGTTAGGTGTGATTGTTTTATCATCTATCTTATTGATGTTTCGCCATCTTTGCCATGATATCTTGTTATCTTTTAGTCGATGTTTCGCCATCGCACATTTGTTTGAAGCCGGTGTTTCGCCACCGCACATATTTGTTATCCTACTTTTATTCTCAATATCATTATTAGGTGTGATTGTTTTATCATCTATCTTATTGATGTTTCGCCATCTTTGCCATGATATCTTGTTATCTTTTAGTCGATGTTTCGCCATCGCACATTTCCTTGAAGCCGATGTTTCGCCATCGCACATATTTGTTATCCTACTTTGATTCTCAATATCATTGTTAGGTGTGATTGTTTTATCATCTATCTTATTGATGTTTCACCATCTTTGCCATGATATCTTATTATCTTTTAGTCGATGTTTCGCCATCGCACATTTGCTTGAAACCGATGTTTCTCCATCGCACATGTTTGTTATCCTACATTGGTTCTCAATATCATTGTTAGGTGTGATGTTTCGTCATCTATTTCATTAATGTGATGCCATCTCTGCCATGTTATCTCTTAGCCGATGTTTCTCCATCGCACATTTGTTTAAAGCCGATGTTTTGCCATCACACATGTTTGTTATCCTACTTTGATTCTCAATATCATTGTTAGGTGTGTTATCATTTGGTGTTTCGTCATCTTTGACATGTTACTTTATTATTATTTGATCGATGTTTGACCATCTCATCTGTTTGTTGCTTCATTTGATGTTTTGTCATCTTGACTATCTTTGTTTGTCTTAATTAAAAAACACCAACCAACCAAAACACATAAGCCGAACTACGACTGCTCTGATTCCTTAAAAGGGATACACAGGCATTGGGGTAGGGCCCAACCGAGCACAACTTTTATTTTCCCTACATTATTTTCTTTTTCTTTTGCATGCATTCCCTTTTCAGTTTTAAGCCGTAGACATAGGATTTGACCACACCCATTAGATTAGACAACAAGAGTGGATACCGTAGAGTACTACGGGCATGTGGGGTGCTAACACCTTCCCCTCGCGTAACATACTCCCTTACCCATGATCTCTCGGTCGAAAGACCGTGATTTCTCCCTCTTCAGGTTTTCTCGATGTTTACCTTTCCCCCTCAGCGGGATAAAAGACGTTCGGTGGCGACTTTATTGATGTGTCATTACATCCTGATGACAGGTCTCGGCCGCGTGGTTTCAGCTGGCGACTTTACTGGGGAAAGGTTGACCTTTTTGCTGGTCCATCCCGGAGTCGATCCTAGCTCTTGTTTGTTTTCTTTTTGGGTGTTTATTTTACCGCTTTGCATATTTATCTATTTGCATTGCATCCTATGTGCGCTTTACTTTCTGCATACTGGATTTGGATGGACTGTTTGGTTTCTGGATTTTCTTGGTGGGTGGGTTGTTCCATGAGGTAAAAGACCTCGTACCCAGGCTATGAGTGAAATCCATAGGAACTAGGAATAGAGTGGCCATGGCAGCTATGAGGCGGATGCTTTGTAGACCTGACCATGAGACCCATGACTTTTGAGGTAGTTCGGATAGGTGTTATCGTATGATAATACCGACATTCGAGCTCTCGTACTCTGATTTGGCTTCTAACCTTACCTTGACCTAGACTACACCCGTGAGAGGGGCGGGGAAACTTTCCTTACAGGTACAGGTACTGTTGGTGACTTTGTGTTGCGAAGGTGACTCAGGTTCCCGTGTTAGTTCTGAAGCTTTGAGATTCTCTTTTGATCTTGAGCAGTGTTGTTCTGTAATGGTCCAACCACGATCCAGTGTGAACTTTGATCCTGTCATATTTCATCATAGCATGTTTATTTTTTTTTAAAATGATGTAAAAAAAAACTAGCATGCGCATGTCATTTTCCAGGGACATTCAAGAGTCTTCTTTCCATCAGAAATGGCTAGTCTCCCTTCGGTTGAGTCCGATTCAGTTCGTGTTAAAGAGCTTACCAGGCATACTTTATCTTATCAGATTCCTACCATTGATATGGCCGAGTTGAAGAGGTTGGGTTCTTATTTGAAGGGTGATGTTCTGAACAACTTCCACAAAAATTATGGCAACTTGTTACTGGTCCTTAATACTCCAGTTGACCCGATGGCTTTGATCACTCTGTTCTAGTTCTATGACAAAGAATTACGGTGCTTTACTTTCCAAGATTATCAATTGGTTCCTACCCTAGAAGAGTATGCGTACCTGCTTAATATCAGATTGACTGATGAAGTTCCTTTTGTCCAAGAAAAGCCAAAGTTCGAAGTCATTGCTGAAATTCTCCATTTGAGCTGGAAAGAGGTGAAAGACAATTGGAAGTCCAGTGAGGGTATTGCAGGGTTTTATTTGGATTTCTTAGTGAAGAAAGCTGAAGACTGGGCAAAGAAAGGCAATTGGGGTGATTTCAGTTCTCTGTTTGCTCTTATGATATACGGGATCGTCCTCTTCCCTCATAAGAGAAATTTTGTGGATTTGGCGGTTGTCTGTGTTTTTAGAAACAAGAACCGGATACCGACACTCTTGGCAGATACTCTCTGTTGTACCCCAAAATTTTCCCTCTCATTTCACCAACATTTCTCATTACAAGACTCTTGGAATTCAATATCAAGTTAGGGTTTGCTCTGCTCAAGACACCTCTTTGCACTGTTGACCCAAATTAGGGTTTGAGTCTGCACAGGGATGTTTTGACCTACAATGCCCAAATTGACTTTCATACTTCATGGTGGACTCACAAGTTTGTCCATACCAAGTTTCAAGCCTTGATTCAAATTTCTGCCCAGTCAATTGGATACTTGACCTAGAAATCAGCTATATTGGGGAAAAAGTCAACTGTGGCCAATTGACAATCAAACCTCATGGATTTTGACCCACATCAACATTATGAACTCATATGAACCATTTGATCAAGTTCGGATCACAATTCCACAAGAAATTTGATCAGATCATCAAAAGCGCAAAATGGTCATTTTTAGGGTTTTGACTATACAAACGCAATTTTTGACTGTTTGACCTAGCCAATGGCAAATTAAGCTCACACATGGACTCAAGGACTCAATGAATTTGTCTTGACCCATTCAACAAGTTCAAAATATCTCAAATGCATAGGATTGACAGATGAATTTTTCAGTCAACTGATCAAAATTTGACTGTACACTAAAAAGTCAAACTTTGACTTTTTGGTCACAATCAAGTGCCAAGAGTTATTTTTCGTCAAGACATGCCAAATTATGAAACTTGTTCATCAAGAAACCCAAAAATACAAATTAGGGTTTAAAATGGAAAATTTTCATAACTTAGAATTTTTCTAAGTTATGAAATTTTCTTATTTTTTCCTAACTTTGTCCCATTTTTTCACCAAGATGCAATTGGGTTCAAACAAAACTTGCAACATGAAAGTTGTAGTCCTTCACAAATTCTACAACTTTGATTCAAAAAGTTTTCTCAAAAGAGGCTTGTATCTAAAGTTATGATTTTTGGAACAAGGGTACCTAAAACTTTTAACTTAGAGAAATTTTGCCCTAATTAAGGCAGGATTTTGACCCATCTTCTTGGCCATTTTTCACCTAGTTCCACTTGGAGTTTCAAGTTGCATTTCAAATATGGATTATAGTACATGTTCCAAGATTTCCAAATTGTCAAAGAACTCCTCAAATACCCTTGTGGTTAGAGAGAATCGAATGCTTGAAGTTGGCAAAAACTCACTTTTGTCCATGACCAATACATGTTCATACAAACTTGCATTTTCAAATCAGCATGCTTGGTACTAGCTTGCAGGCCTCAAAACCAGTTTATACTCCATAATTTAATGCATAACCATTGAGTTAAGATGTTATTTTTGTCATTTGGACATTACATGCAAGATTAATCCTTATTTGGAAAAAGGTAAAATGCAATTTTTGCAAAGTTGCACTTTATGTCAAACCAAAATCCTTGAGGCATGGGGCCATACCTCTGAAGCAAGATTCAATCTACCAATTCCAAGAACCAATAGAAAAATATGCAGCATGATATAGGGCTTGTACAAGCTTGCATTGAAAACACACACACTCTTGCTTGAAAAAGAAGAAACTTGCAAAATACAAGCCATCTTCCACATCTGCAAAAAAGAGTTTACACAAACATTGTAGACAAGTTTGATAGCTCCCAACAAGCCATAAACACGACCCTTCTGACTCCAAAACCTCCTTGTACACAAAAGCCCTGTTTTGCTGCAAAACAGGGCAAGCTCTGCAAACTTCAAGCCATAACCAATTTCACTCGTGCATTTTGTCAAAAAATACTTCAAACACCTTCCAACTAACATATCTAAGCTATCCAGATCATCCATTGCTAGATGTAACACCTCTAACACACTTTGCCATTTTCGTTTCAAAGCTCTGCAGGTTGAGTTCTACAGCATGATTCAAGCTGTTTCAAAACAAGCCGAGCATTGGGAAAGCTTCCTTGGACCTCAGGCAAGCTCAAAAGAAGCTCAAACACCATTGAAGGTTGCTACATTGTCCAACTCAAACTCAACTGAAATAGGTATTTCATGGACTTCTATCTCTCTATTTAGGAATAGTTAGGCTTAGGTTTGTGAATGAAATATGTTGTACTCATAGCCCTGAAACCATACATATGCTTAGTTTTCATTTACATTAATCGTGCTAAGAGAATTTCACCCATGAACTTTCTGAAAAAACTAGGTTAGAAATTAGGGCCAGAGAAATTCTCTCTGGTCTTTGAGAGTTAGTTCAAGTTTTTTATATGGTTGAATTCGTTGTTTCATGCTCTACAATTTTCATGTTATGAGTTTTGTCAAAAAATCAAAGAATCAGGAGATAGTCATTGATGAACAGAACGCGCGTTTTTGTGAACAAGAGGAAGAAGAAGAAGTCTGACTGGGCTGGGCCTGGTTGTTTTCACTTCTAACACCACACTTTTCAGTTTACATCCCCCTGGCCCATTTATTTGAATATTCATCATTTTTACATTTTTATTTTTTATTCTGACTTTATTATTTTTTGTCTAAATATAAAAAAATGCCAAAAATTATTTTCTATATTTTTCATATTTATTTGACATTTATTTTTATCTTACTAGTATAAATATGTAAATAATCTAATTTCTTTTTTTTATTAAAACTCAAAAATAATACAAAAATATACTTATTATTATTTTTATTTACATTCAAAAACATTTTCTTGAATATACACATTTTTTTGTAAATAATTAATTTTTATTTCCATATATTTAATATGTATAATATATATATATATATATATATATATATATATATATATATATATATATATATATATATATATATATATATATATATATATATATATATATATATATATATATATATATATATATATATATATATATATATATATATATATATATATATATATATATATATATATATATATATATATATATATATATATATATATATATATATATATATATATATATATATATATATATATATATATATATATATACTTTATTTAGTTAAATAATTAGAACAAAAAATACAAAAATAATACACTTTATTTTTATTAATATTTTATACTAAAAAACATCTTTCTTTACAATATACTTTTATTTTTTGTACAAATCAATATATTATTGTATATAATTAATAAATAATACTATTTATTTAAGAATTAGGGTTTTTGCCCTAAAATAACAAAATAATTAAAATTGGCTTTATTTTTATTTTCATTTCATATTAAAATATACTTTTTACATACATAAAAACTTTTTTTTGCATAATACATTTTATCTAACATTTATTTGTTGTATTTTTATTTATGTAATTATGCACTTAAATATTGCCTATACATTCGATTTGGTTGTAATAACTTAGAATTTAATTTCTTGTCAAATACCCCCAATTCAAATTTGTAGCCCCCTCCCTATATCATGTTGTAATAGTGTAGCATTTAAATTCTCGCACATTTAAAAGCTTCCAACTATGCCATGCTTAGACTTAGGGTTTGTGTGCAAATAAAATCAACAACTAGTTTGACCTAATCCAAGATAAATATGCATGAAAAATAAATACAATGCACACTTGCACCCCTAGGGTTTCAATCCACTTGTTGCCTTCAAAAATGGGCCATGGTTGCATGTCAAGTACTTTGGCAAAACAAAAACAAAACAAAAGATCATAGTCCCTCGACGACGCTATCTGAGTTGCCTAAACAAAATGATCAAGTCCCTCGAGAAAATTGCCAAAGATACTTGACACCATTGCTATCATGGTCTATACGATGACCCGCGCCTGTTCCATTAACATCCTAACACAAGGTTGTTCACCAAATACAATGGTGAAACAACACTGTTAAAAGGGTTAAAACATAAGAAAAATCTTTGAGCAAAATAGGGTAGACAAACTCTTAGTTACTTGATCAAACTTGCAAAAAACATCCTTGCTATTTTTCAAAAAAACACACTTCACAACACAATTTCAAAACCCTACTTTCAAACATTGAAAACTTTTCAAAAGACAAAAACACCTTTGTATACATTCAAACTAGAATCATTACAAAGGTTGCCATAATGATGGCCTCTTTCCAAAACATCTTTCAAAACCACACACAAAGCACCATTTCAAACAATTGAAAAGCACCATTTCAAATAATAGAATTGCAAAGCAAGTGATCTAAGCAAGTAACTAAGAGCCCATGGATAACCATGGATAGAAAGGGTGCTAATACCTTCCCTTTCTATAATCTACTCCCCGAACCCAAGAAAACATCTCAAAGGTCTTTCCTGTGCTTTTTGACCTTTCCTTAGGATAAAATAAAAAGTCGGTGGTGACTCTTGCTAAACCGAAACATTTGCGAACACAAACACAAAAACTCAAGTCAGTTCTCCCACCGTATCACACTCTCTATACCATCCATTCCAGGCACGGAAAAGGTGGTAATGTATGTTTATGTAATTTGATGTTGTATCAATGGCTTATGTTGCACCTACCAGTAAGTGGTCCTTTCGTGGATACCAGGTATTCTCTCTGATGATCATCAAGGCTCGTCAACCTTACTTATTTCGATATCCGGTGGAATTATGACATGGGGGAAGTGCGAAGTGTCATCACTAGTTGCAGAGATTTCCCTAATGTTCCCCTCATAGGAACTAAGGGGTGTATCAACTATAATCCGGTGCTTGCTTATCGTCAATTGGGATATGCAATGGATGGACCGCCAAAGGTTGAAGAGGTGTCTTAATCAGTGTATTTCGCTAGAGGAAGTGATCCTGAGATGTTGAAAAGAGTGACAAGTGCTTGGAAAGGCATTCACAGGAAGGATAGAACCACTTTGGGAAAGAAGGTTCCTATTGCTAGGGTTCCTTACTTGGAGTGGATTAAAGCCAGGGTTAAGATCTTAAGGTTACCATTCATAAGGTCGGCTCCTCTATACGAGCAACCTCCTCCTGTTCCAAGTAACACAGTGCCTACCGAGATGTTCACCCAGATTCATGTTGAGAACATTCAGCTTCGTGCAAAAGACCGTGAGGCAGGGATGAAACTTTATTGGGTGGATCGAGAAAGGGTCGACTTAGCTCGTAAACTCAAGGACGCTCAAGGGGAAACTTCTAGTGCAACCAGTCTTAGGAAGAGGTCTTATGCTGAAATGGAAGAAGAATTGAGTAAGACTCAGCAAGAGTGTCGGAAGCTTCAGGCTCCAGAAAATGGTTACAGGAAGAAGATTCAGAACTTAGAAAAACAGCTCAAAGACAAGGATGCTCAGCTTGAGAAGGAAGTGGCCCAGAAGCGCATCGCAAAATATCGGTTCCAAGAGAGTAAAATGGTTGTATCTCAACTTTTGAAGGAGAAAGCCAGACTTAAGGAGCACTGTCAACATCTTGAAGCATGTTTAGTTCCAGAGATTTAGTTCTGTTATTTGCTTTTGGTGTATTTGGTCACCCCCAGATTTGTTGGAAGGGACCAATTGATTGTTGTTATTATTCAGTTCTTTTTGCTTTATTGTTAAGACATGTATTTAGTTGTTTATCATATTTCTCTTAATTGTCCTAAGTCACTTGGACATCGTTTACTTTGTTTATAAATAATTGAGGTGTTCATCATATTATATTTTCTCTTTTTATTGTATGGTCGCACGCCGTGACTGGTGAATAAAAGGACTCTTGGATACCAGCAAATGACAAACATATCATGCATATCATGCATTTCATAAACATTACAGGTTATCTCAAGACGGTTTTCTTATTCTGCTGCTTTTCTTATTCAGAATTCAAGACGACTACTCATCGGTATTCCACCAGAAACAACTTGCCAAGACAGATGGAACAGGTTCAAGCTGAACTCGCTGAAATGAGGGCCCAGATGGCTACTCAAATGACTCAGTTCATGGAGTTCATCACCAACGTGAATCGCCGATAGGAAGAGCTAGCTGCTATTGTCAACAACTAGCGCCGCCATCCAGGGGATGGTGGAAATCAGGGGCTCTATCAGGACATCTCTGTAGGACCGGGGGATGTACAAGATCAGGCTGCTGGAAATTTTCATGGGATGCCGGGAAACCCTTTTGTGTGCAACGTAGGGCAGTTTCCTCCATCTCCTGGACCTCATCTTGTGGGGAACAGAAGAGTTAATCAGGGCGGTGTCAAGAATTATCAGGAGCATGATTTTGACTTTGACCAAGATGAAGATCAATTTTCTGTGCAGCGTTCAGAGCCAGCGGTTCAGATTGAGGATATGAAGTATCATTTATTGGAAGAGCGTCTGAAGGCTGTGGAAGGGCAAGGAGTCCTTGGTATGGATGCTAATGATCTTGGGTTAGTGTCCAGGGTTAAAGTTCCTCCGAAGTTCAAACCTCCTACTTTTGAAAAGTACAACGGAATGTTGTGTCCTATTACCCATGCAACTGCTTATTTCCGGAAGATGTCGGTGCATACTGAGGATCAAGGGTTGTTGATTCATTTTTTCCAGGATAGCCTATCTGGGGCATCCCTGGAATGGTACATGAAGTTGGAGAAAACTCATATTCGTTGTTGGAATGATCTTGCTCGGGCTTTTGTCAAACATTATCAGTACAAGATATGGCGCCCAATCACACTCAATTACAGAGTATGTCGCAAGGACCAAAAGAACCTTTCAAGGAATACGCTCAGAAGTGGCGTGAGTTGGATGTGAGGGTTCAACCTCCACTCATGGAGAGAGAGGTCATCAATATGTTTATGAGTACCTTGCAAGGGCCGTTTTATGAACACATGATAGGAAGTACTTCGGAAGGGTTTGCAGACTTGGTTATGGCTGGTGAAAGAATTGAAGTGGGTTTGAAATTGCGAAAGATTCAGATTGGAAGTTCCAATGGCTCATCAGGGGGCAGTAAGAAACCATTCAACAATTACCCTAAGAAAAGGGAAGGCGATGCAAGTGCAGTTTACTCTCATAGAGAATGAAGAGAGGATCGTCAGCATCAACAAATCAATGATGTTTCTATTCCTGTTAATGCTCCTCCGCAGCAGAGACCGAATACAGTTCCGCAACAACAAAGGCAGCAAGATGCTCCCCGTCAGTATAATAACCAACAACAGAGATAACCCAGAAAATTTGATTCCTTACCAGTAACTCTTACTGAATCACTCCACCACTTGCTTGACTTGAAGTTGATCAGTTTGAGAAATATGCCACCACCTCCCGCAAGACTCCCTGTTAACTATGATGCTAATGCAAAATG
This sequence comes from Vicia faba, assembly GCA_948472305.1. Lineage (NCBI taxonomy): Eukaryota > Viridiplantae > Streptophyta > Magnoliopsida > Fabales > Fabaceae > Vicia > Vicia faba. The sequence continues at coordinate 148,585,245 of OX451741.1, read as the reverse complement.
TGAATTCCATTCAGGCGGAGTGGGTCATTCTACTGACAACTATTTTGCATTGAAGTGCAAGGTATAAGACTTGCTAGATTCTAAGGTGATTGAGTTTACTCCAGTGACTGGTCCGAATGTTACTCAGAACCCAATGCCAAGGCATGGAGGGGGTGTTGTCAATATGGTTGATGGTAATGGTGAAGTGTTGAATTTAATCATGGATGTGGAACAAGTAACTACTCCATTGAGCTTTGTTAAGAGGTATTTGCTTGACAATTCTATTTTCCCGGGATGTACTTCAGAATGTGCCAAGTGTAAAGAGCAACCGAAGGGCTGTGATGATTTGAAAGCAGGTATCCAGTTGTTGATAACAGAGGATTCCCTGCAGTTTGATAGAAAACCGAGCTACCACAATGTTATTGAAGAAGATATTGTTGTGATATCTATTCCTTACACCCCTGCATGCGTTCTTGTCCCATCAAGGGCACCCCCTCTGATGATTACGGTACCCGAACCTATGCCGTACACCAGTGAGAAGGCTGTCCCGTGGCATTACGGTGTCGACGTTTATTACCATGGGGTAAAACAGGAGGTGAATGCTCGTTTGTCTGAGAAAGAATATGTTGAAGGTGATGAGGAGGAAGTCCATAACTTTTCTGGTGTGGGTCGAATGACTAGAAGCGGGAGAGTATTTGGTCCTTCCAATGTGCAAGATGCGGCATGTTGTACCTCAAAATTTTCCCTCTCAATTCTCAAGGAATCTCTCACAATGATTCTCAAAATTCAAGCTTGCACAAAGTACATTGGGATTTTTCCAACACCAGAATTAAAAGGAAACTGTCAAAAAGGGAGAAAACAGATAAAAATAATATTTTGACAAATTTGGAGGAAAATAGGTCTCCTTCGATTCAACCTTTCGATTGGACAAGCGTGCTTCCTGCATGCTTGCAATCGAAGGCCATGACTTGCTGGCCACATGTGCCCCCTGCAAGGCAAATTCTTCGATTGGACAAAATAGCTGCCTACAAGCCTGCTTCGATTTGGACAAGTTTACTGCCTGCAAGCCTACTTCAATTGGGCATATGCTGCCTGCATGTTTGTTTCGTCTGGACAAGCTTCGATGAGATAAAATAACCATCTATATGCATCCTTCGAATCCACTTGCACCAAGGGCCTCTTGCAGACTTTGCCTCTCACAAGTTTTGTTTGAGCCAAGAGATATCTTCATACAAGATTTGACTAAGTTCTTGCTTCACTTGAAAGAACACCTTTCGATTCAGAATCCAGGAACTTCCCTCACGTTAAAAGGCAATGACTCCCTTTATGTTTGTTTCGATCCACATGCTTCGATTGGGTAACATGCTTCCTTCGAACACGAGCTTTCGATTGGGCGATATGTTTGCTTCAATCCAAGCTTCGACTGGGCATTAGCTTCATTCGAGTAAGCTTGTTTCGACCACAATCTTCGACTGAGGCAAAGGCTTCCTTCGAACAAATGTGCCTTCATATCACCTTCGAATCCATCTGCAAACCCTCTGATACGCCATAGTCCTGCATTATGACACAGAACTTGGTGGTCCAGTCGAAGGACTTGCCATAGTTGGGGAATAATTGTTCTCTTACTTTGGAGTCTGGTTGAAGGTTTGGGCCTAAGTTATTAAAAGCAAGAAGATTCAAAATGGCATATTCATCTAAAAAGGACCATTCGAAGAACACACAGTTGGTTCATTCGAAGGACACACAACTGGTGAAAATGAATGTTGTGTTGTTCTAGTCTGGTCGAAAGGTGTAGAAAGATGGAGGATTCGACTCAAAATATCAAGTTGAACATTTAGACCCATAGGCTAGGCTACGTGTTTTCCCTTTTCAGGCCTCAAACATATGACTCATCCTATACTTAATTGTTTATGCAAGTTAAAATAGGCCTTTACCCATTTGTTGTCCAAGACCACTTGCACTTAATAGTATAATACTACCTTTTAGAAAAGTTTGTCTTGAGCCTTGCGCCTATTTTCCTTCAGAAGGAAGCAACCCATCTGAACCATTCATCTTGCTTTTATGGCACAAGTGGACATTTACTTTCCAGCTGAGCCTTATTTTATTATTTTTGCTCCCCAAGCTTCCAAAAAGCCTTTCTCTATAAATAGAGAGTTCATTTGCACAAATAAAGGGAGGATCTTTGGACCAGAGGAACGAATCCCCCAAATTTTCTCAAACACAACAAAAAACTCTCAAGTTCATCAACACTTGAGAAATCACTAAAAAAGCCCAGAATCACATTCATCTCCTTCAATTATTAAGAACAACCACACTCCAGTCTCCTTCGAAATCGAAGAAGCATCACACTCGCTTTTTCTCTTCCTTCGAATCCAGTGTTCCAAGCACAGCTATTGACCCCCTCTCTCGAATCTAGCATCCTGGGCCTCCACTCAAGGTCCACATCCATTCAAGGCCTGAAGCAAGGTAATTTATTCTTACCTTTGAACTTTTCATTTCATGGCATAGTAATTTTTCCCTTTCGTTTGAAACATGTACATACCATTGTTCCTTTCGTTTCCACCCTTTTAACATATTTTTCAGAGCTAACCCTTTTGTTTTGCTTTCTGTTTACCTGAACTTGCTTTAACTATTAAATTGTTTACAAGACAAATACTAGCATGGCCTCAGGCCATGTTGCCATTTAATGCTTTAAATAAAGAAACATGAAACAGGAAATACGAAACGAGTTTCTGGATTCTACCCTCTTTCTCCAGGTCAAACGAAAGAGACAACCAAGAGGAAAACCATGTTGACTTCTAGGACCAGACGAAAAGCATGCCTTCACTGATTCCAGGCTCAGTCGAAAGGCATTCCCTCACTTATTTTGACCTCCAGTCGAAGAAGGCAACAAGGCAGAACCAGAAGGCTTCGCTATACACATACTTGTCCAATCGAAGTCCATGACCTCACTGGTGCTAGCCCCAATCGAAGGATGCCAACCGAATGCAAATTGAAGGGTGCTCCTTCCTGAATTGAAGGATCTTTTTTTTTACTTCTTTTTATCTTATTTTTTTCCTTTATATTTTTATGCACTTAAATATGGTTGTAATAGTGTAGGATTTATTTATTTTTTTGCACTTTTTATTACTTTTGTACAAATGCTAGTAATTAGGTGTGTATGGCAAGATAAAACCAACAAGTAGACAACCCAAAAATCAAAGACAAAATACATGCAATCAAACACACTTGCACACATGCACCCTTAGGGAAATTCCACTTGTTGCCTTATAAAAATGGTCATGTTATGCATGTGGGGTATCTTAGCAAAAACAATCACAAATACGAGATAATAGTCCCTCGATGATGCTACAAATGTTGCCTTACAAGTGATCTTAGTCCCTACAAGAGAATGCTAATATATCTCACAATATTGCTATCATGACTATACGATGACCCACGTTTGTCCCTTCACATCCAACGATGGGGCTTCTTATCAAATCAATGGTAAGGTAGCAACATCTAAAGGAGGAGGAAAAACACATCTAAAACCTTTTGAGTAGGTAGATTACTTGTAGTTACTTTCTCAATTTCAAAACAAACATCCTTGTTATTTTCAAAACAATCACATACATCTTTCCAAAACTTGAAATATTTTCAAAAGCTCAACACTTTGCATACATTCTTACGAACGGGAATCATTGCAAAGTTCTCCTAAACGATGGCACCTTTTCAAAATACTTTCAAAAACCACACAAAAGCACAATTTTCAAAGAAAATCAAGTGATCTAACAAGTAACTAAGAGCCCATGGAAAACCATGGATGGAAAGGGTGCTAATACCTTCCCTTTTCATAATCAACCCCCCGAACTCAAGAAAACATATCGAAAGGTCTTTCCTGTGCTTTTTCACCTTTCCTTATTGGATAAAATAAAAGTCGGTGGCGACTCTTGCTAAACCGCAACATTTTGCGAACACAAACGCAAAACCCCAAGTCAGTTCTCCCACCGTATCACAGAACTGGCAACTCTGCTGGGGAAATTCAATTCTAAAAGTGGGGTTACCTTAGGGTTAGATCACATTTACTTGCTTACATTGCTTGATTTGTTTGCTTTACATTTTGGTTCCTTGTTTGGGTTTGTTTTAAATCCTACACCCGGATTTGGGGACACCTTTTTAGGTAAGTGGCAATAAACTGTGAGGGAACTGTGCGGGGTATACAGACACGGTTGAAGCAGTAGCTACGTTGATGTGGCACTTTGGTTGGTACCGGTAACCCTTGAGTCAGTCAAGGAGAGTACGGGGCCGCCACGTGGTGTCATAAAGCATCAACTGACCTTAGAACCTTACTTGACCAACTTGGCCATTAGGACGTAGTGAGATGACCGGCTTTGGTGCAGTCCGAAGTTGGTTGATACTCGATGCTACGCTCATTGAGGTTTGACTCTTTGAGTTTTGTTTGGTTGTGAGTCAATCGCTTATTGAACGAAACTTGGGGGAAAGATCAGTGATATTGAGATCCCTTAGAACCCGGTTACTAATAACTAGGACAGGTCGAGCCAACTAAAACTTCAAGAGGGTACTTACCTACAAACTCCATGCAAGCCTAAAACTAAGGATTTGTTTGCTTTGTGTGAATATGATTATTTGTATATAAACCTGCTTACCTCGCATATCTGTTCATAACATCATAACATCATACCATAGCATCTTCAATAACCATTTCAAGGATCTCGAGGTTTTTTATGCAGGGTCACGTTGAACCAGACATCTAGCAAGGGGCAAGAGAATTTATTTTCCTCTAACCAAACGCCGTCAAAGATCAAGTACAACAACTTGAGTCAAGGGCTATGACCCACTTGACATAGTGAGCTTAATTCACGTGGAAAGACATCCACCAACACAAAGTTCTCCAATCAAAGTTGTTGATCAAAGTTCAATCTCTAACTTTTTCTTGTGTTTACCCCGCGAGATCCTTGAAAACATGCATCCCCATATCATGCATCATATCATGACAGGTTTCTCCCATACAGGTATCCTTATCTTCCTACTGTTTATTTCAGTAAGATGGATATAGAACACACGGTGAAAGATCTCCAAGCTCAAAACGCTCATTTCCAACAAATGTTTCTGGCTATGGCTAAGGGGCAAGAGGACCTGAAAGCTCTCCTTCTCAAAGACAAGAAGAAAAAGTCCAAACAGTCAATAGGTGTCCTGAACTTGAGAAAAAGACCTAGAAGACCAGTCAAAAGAGCTCTAGATCTTTCAACTCCATCCAACACGGGGGATAGTCTTGAAGAAGACCATAATTTGGAGATTGATGAAGTTGAAGCCGACTACTCCGAGGAACAATATCCTCCCACTGATGACAAATACAAACTGTTGGAGGATCGCCTCAGTGCTATGGAGATTCAACAAATACCTGGCTTAGATTTAGGAGACATGGGTTTGGTTTCTGGAGTGGTCATCCCGCCAAAGTTCAAAATCCCTACCTTTTCCCTGTACGATGGAGTCTCTTGCCCTAAGATGCACTTAAAGTCTTATGTCCGCAAGATTCAACCATACACAACTGATCCAAAGCTTTGGATCCATTTCTTCCAAGAAAGCCTAATAGGGACTCAACTCGAATGGTTCTATCAATTGGAAAGTTATCGCATCCACACCTGGGAGGATTTAGCTACTACTTTCTATAAGCAGTATCAGTACAATGCTGATCTTGCACCAACTCGTGTGCAATTGCAGAACATGACCATGGGTTTCAATGAGAGCTTCAAAGGGTACCTCCAAAAGTGGAGAGATCTTGCTGGTAGAGTGCAACCCCCTTTAACTGACAAGGAGCTGATTGACATCTTCATGGGAACTTTGACAGGGCCTTTCTTCAAACACTTGATTGGAAGCTCTTCAGCCGGGTTCACCGAGCTAATACTGACCGGCGAAAGGGTCGAAGATGGCATCAAAAGTGGGAAGATTCAAGAAGCTACACCTTCTGATGCTCAGAAAAAGCCCTACAATGGGAAGAAGGAGTCCAATGCTGTGTATGGTCAAAAGAGTCGTCATAACCAACACGTAGGAGCAATTTTGATCTCTAAACCTACGCCTGCACAACAAAGGCAGGGGCATCGGCGTAAGGAGGTCGTGCCCAAAAGACAGTTCACTAACATCAACATGTCGTTGTTTCAAGCACTACAACACTTGTTGAGAATGAATCTGATTGCATTAATAGGACCTCATCCAAACTCCAAGACTTCTTCTCCTAACTACAATCCTAATGCAACGTGTGCTTATCATTTTGACAGTCCCGGGCATGACACTAACGATTGCTGGGCATTGAAGTACAAGATTCAGAATTTGATTGACACCAAGGAGATCGAATTCGACCCTCCGGAGACTCCAAACGTGATCACTACTCCTTTTCCAAATCATTGAGATCAACTTGTTTCATTTTGAATTTTCAATTGTAATTTCTTTTGTTATTCAAACAATTATCTATTAATGTCAAACTTTGTTTCATTAATGCATTGCATATGTTTATCTTGAATTCATCCATTCGTTTTAACTATACTTAAACTATGCTTTCTACTTTCTTTATGACATTTAACTCTTGCTAAAAGTTACAAGTCTTTAGAGGGAGGATGACGAAAACAATGCCATAATCTCATACAGTATGCTTTTGAACAGACCTTGTTGACGATGTACATGCGTTTTTCAAATCCTAAACACTGGAGTTATAAGGGAGATAATCCCTAGTCAACCCCTTCGAGCCAAAGAAGTAGAAGTTTTCTGTTTTAACACAAATTAAAACCTTTAATCAAAACCTGGGGCATGGTAGTCTCTCAGTTAATTCAAACGCGCGTTAAGCCACAAACTCTCATCTCGTAATACAACGAATGACGTCAAGAAACATTCCCCTGGAATCAAAAGACGGTGATGGTTCCCTATCACCTAGGCAGTCATTATTTCCCAAAAAAAAGCCCACTAAGTCAAAACCTACAAAGGAGACTTAAGAGAACTGGGGCATCCCGCTGACTGTTATCTCAAAACAAGAACAGTCAGGCAAAAATCAGGGATAACAAATCAAAAATAGGTCAATACAAATCCTCAACAACATGAAAAAGGTTGCAAAAATTATTGCCTTTTGATAAACTTAACTTGTCTGAACCATCACCAAAACGTCATTCCAGACTCAATTGGAGTTCAAACGCACAATTAACTGAGCTTAGGACTGAAGAACATCACGAAGAGCGGGTGGGTATAAATACACTTTGAGCCTTTATCCTTTGTTTCTTAAACTGTGAACCAAGCCACATTACAACCTTTCAAAAGTCCTAATTGAAGCATGGGTTAGTTCGAAAGCATATTGTTACAAAAGGTATCCTTACTCCTGTAAGGCTTTGCTCTAAATCCTGAGATTGAATTTTCTTACAAAAATTCCTTTACTTACAAAAACGCATTTTTCAAAACTTCAAGACAAGCATAAAGTTTGCATTACTTGAATATCACTGTTTGCATATGGCTATTTGTTTGACAGTAGAGAAATTCCATAATGAATATCCAATGAACGAAAGCTCTCTCAGTGAACAAAATCAATTCAAGAAGGATGACACTTCCGGTGACAAATCTCCCCAAAATCCTTCTCATAGGATGACTCCCAGCCAGAGTTTCAATCTCTGAAAACCTTTCCTCAGCTGAGACAACCTCAAAAATCCTCGAATACTTTCCCCAATGAAGTCGTCATCTCTCAAGCAGACCGACAACAGGATTTATTTCCCCAACAAACGGTAGGATTCCCCAACTTGAGTTTGCCTCTCCGACTACTACAAATCAAAGGACCACAACTCCTCTTCCCCAGTAGACTATTCTATAATCCCCCACAGAGTTTTCAATATCCCCCAGCGGATTTCTCCTCAAACAACAAAATAGGAATCCCCAATGGAAACATTCTAAGCAAAGTTTGAAGACACACCAACTCTTCAACAGCATTCCAGGATTTAACAATTCCCCGGCATTTGTCGAGGATTTATTTTCCCAGACAAAAATACATTCATTAAACATTTCACATTTCATACATCATATTCACATGCATGATAAGTGCATACGACACCATCTCATTTATTTTGAGAACATCATGACATTGCATACAACTAACGTTCTACCTTTTTCAGGAAAGATCGATCAACAGATGGTTACCATCAACCATTTTCAAGTTCCAGATTAATACCTATAACAAGCTAGGAAAACTATCGGTGGACGACTGATTGTAGATTAATACCTGAAACCAGACAGGACAGCTATCTACTTGACCAGCTGAAGCAACCCTACACAAGTTCCTTCTTTCCAAGATGAAGTTTTACACAGACTCGTCATCAGGCAACCCTACACAAGTTCCTTCCTTCCAAGATGCAGTTTCACACGGACGCATCATCAGGCAACCTATACAGGTTCCTTCCTTCTAAAATGCAGTTTCACACGGACTCATCATCAGGCAACCCTACACAGGTTCCTTCCTTCCAAGATGTAGTTTCACACGAACTCATCATCATGCAACCCTACACCGGTTCCTTCTCTTTCCAAAGATGAAGTTTTACATGGACTCATCATGAAGTAACCCTACACAGGTTCCTTCTCAGGAAATTTCAGATGCAGTTTTACACAGACTCATCACCAAACAACCCACCTTTTGATACAGTTCAGATACGCTCCAGATACGGATGCCATCCTGATACTCATTCAGATCCAACTTTCGGATACAGTTCAGATACACTCTAGATGTGGATGCTATTCTGACACTCATTCAGATTCAGCTTTCAGATACAGTTCAGATACACTCCAGACATGGACTCAATTCTGATACTCATTCTTTCAACTTACAAATTACAATTCCACAAGCATTCTTGGATGGCATCTACGATCCCATCATCCCCAGATGATCCCATCATTCCCAGTGGAGAATATCTTCCAATCAGGGTTTTTTATCCCCAGTAGAGTATATCTTCCAACCAAGATTTTATTCTCCAAGCTGAGTCTATCCTCCCTAGCTGAATAAACACTCCCTACTGAGTCCATCTTCCCCAGTGGAGTACATCTTCCAACCAAGATTCTATTCCCCAACGGAGTACAAATCCCTCAACGGAACCCAAATTCCCCATTTGAGTCTGAATCGCCCAGCTGAGTATATTCTCCCCAAGCTAAGTCTGCCTTGCCTGACTGAGTCTACACTCTCCAGTTAGAATTTCCCCTTCAAATGACTGCAAATCACAGGGCCATAACCCATAATCCCTAGTAAAGTCTTCAACAAAGCCTTTATTGTTACCAAGAAATGCTATGAATCCTGGATCCGACCAGATATTAGCACAATTTTCAAGTTATACTGAAGCCTGGACCCGACCAGATAACAGTTTGACTTCTTCAATTTCTAAAGCCTGGACCCGACCAGATAACAGTTTTATTTCTTCGATTACTGAAGCCTGGACCCGACCAGATAACAGTTTGACTTCTTGAGTTACTGAAGCCTGGATCCGACCAGATAACAGTTGATCTCATTTCTCAAAGAGCTATGAAACCTAGAGACGACCAGCCCAACTCGTCAAAGATATAGAAGAACCTAAACTTAATCCAACCAAGGTTTTAACCACTTGTTCCTAGTAGAGTTGACTCTTTATTCCCCGACAAAGGACTGAGAAACCTAGATCTGACCAGATATCATTCCTCATTTCCATCTTTTCAAGAAAGTCATTGCGAAGCCTGGATCCGACCAGATAGCAATCATCCTCAGAGATTCGTTGTGAAGCCTGGACCCGACCAGATAACAACTAAATCCCCAAGCAGTTCATTGTGAAGCCTGGACCCAACCAGATAACAATTAACTTCATCAAAAATCTGCAAAGCCTGGACCCGACTAGATAACAGTTTTCAACCAGTTCATTGTGAAGCCTGGACCCGACCAGATAACAATTAACTTCACCAGAAATCTATGAAGCCTGGATCCGACCAGATAACAGTTAATTCACCCTTACCTCCAACAAGTTACTGTGAAGCCTGGATCCAACCAGATAACAGTTAACCTCCACATCCCCAACAAGTTGTTATGAAACCTGGACCCGAGCAGATGACTATTCAATTTCAAGTAATTTTCTGCAAAGCTTGGATCCGACCAGATAACAGTTAATTCATCTCTTCCCCCAGTAAGTTGCCATGAAACCTGGACCCGACCAGATAGCAACCGACTACTTCATCCTCAGCAGCTGTGAAGCCTGGATCCGACCAGATAACAGCTGATCTTTGAGTGATGTTCCCCAGCAAAAGCATCTCTTCAAAAGAATTTGAATATATGCTTATTCTTCATTTCCAACAGGCAATCAAGGATTCAACCTCTGAAGATTTCCTCAGCAGTAGTCAGGGATTTATTTTCCCAGACAAAAACACACATTTCGCATTCATACATCATAGCATGTACATAACAATGCATTTAGCATGATACCACATATGGTAAGCATCATTCAAGCATCTGCATTTTTCTAACCCCCTTTCTCACAGGTAAAACAGCAAGTCTAGTATGGATCAACAGAAGATTTGTGCTGATACTTCTTCCAGAGTTTACCAACATTCCTTCAAATGGCATCTATAAGCCCATTCACCATCCATCTTCGAGTGCAAATTTCTGGGCACTCTAGTGTTCAAACATCTTTCACCATTAAGTCACGGATGCCGGATCCACCAATCTAACTCATCAGGTTCAAGAAGTTTGAACAGGGGCTCCTGTTGTACCCCAAAATTTGCCCTCTCAATTCTCAAGGCATCACTCACAATGATTCTCAAAATTCAAGCTTGCACAAAGTACATTGGGATTTTTCCAGCACCAGAATTAAAAGGAAACTGTCAAAAAGGGAGAAAACAGATAAAAATAATATTTTGACAAATTTGGAGGAAAATAGGTCTCCTTCGATTCAACCTTTCGATTGGACAAGCATGCTGCTTGCGTGCTTGCAATCGAAGGCCATGACTTCTTGGCCACATGTGCCCCCTGCAAGGCAAATTCTTCGATTGGACAAAATAGCTGCCTACAAGCCTGCTTCGATTTGGACAAGCTTACTACCTACAAGCCTACTTCGATTGGGCATATGTTGCCTGCATGTTTGTTTCGTCTAAACAAGCTTCGATGGGATAAAATAACCATATCTATGCATCCTTCGAATCCACTTGCACCAAGGGTCTCTTGCAGACTTTGCCTCTCACAAGTTTTGTTTGAGCCAAGAGATATCTTCATACAAGATTTGACTAAGTTCTTGCTTCCCTTGAAAGAACACCCTTCGATTCAGAAGCCAGGAACTTCCCTCACGCTAAAAGGTAATGACTCCCTTTATGTTTGTTTTGATCCACATGCTTCGATTGGGTAACATGCTTCCTTCGAACACGAGCTTTCGATTGGGCGATATGTTTGCTTCAATCCAAGCTTCAACTGGGCATTAGCTTCATTCGAGTAAGCTTGTTTCGACCACAAGCTTCGACTAAGGCAAAGGCTTCCTTCGAACAAATGCGCCTTCATATCACCTTAGAATCCATCTGCAAACCCTTTGATACGCCATAGACCTGCATTATGACACACAACTTGGTGGTCCAGTCGAAGGACTTGCCATAGTTGGGGAATAATTGTTCTCTTACTTTGGAGTCTGGTCGAAGGTTTGGGCCTAAGTTATTAAAAGCAAGAAGACTCAAAATGGCATATTCATCTAAAAAGGGTCATTCGAAGAACACACAGTTGGTTCATTCGAAGGACACACAACTGGTGAAAACGAATGTTGTGTTGTTCTAGTCTGGTCGAAAGGTGTAGAAAGATGGAGGATTCGACTCAAAAGATCAAGTTGAACATTTAAACCCATAGGCTAGGCTACGTGTTTTCCCTTTTCAGGCCTCAAACATATGACTCACCCTATACTTAATTATTTATGCATATTAAAATAGGCCTTTACCCATTTGTTGTCCAAGACCACTTGCACTTAATAGTATAATACTACCTTTTAGAAAAGTTTGTCTTGAGCCTTGCGCCGATTTTCCTTCAGAAGGAATCAACCCATCTGAACCATTCATCTTGCTTTTATGGCACAAGTGGACATTTACTTTCTAGCTGAGCCTTATTTTATTATTTTTGCTCCCCAAGCTTCCCAAAAGCCTTTCTCTATAAATAGAGAGTTCATTTGCACAAAATAGGAGAGGATCTTTGGACCAGAGGAATGAGTCCCCCAAATTTTCTCAAACACAACAAAAAACTCTCAAGTTCATCAACACTTGAGAAATCACAAAAAAAGCTCAGAATCACATTCATCTCCTTCAATTCTGAAGAAAAACCACACTTCAGTCTCCTTCAAAATCGAAGAAGCATCACACTTTCTATTTCTCTTCCTTCAAATCCAGCGTTCCAAGCACAGCTATTGACCCCCTCTCTCGAATCCAGCATCCTGGGTCTCCACTCAAGGTCCCACATCTATTTAAGGCCTGAAGCAAGGTAACTTATTCTTACCTTTGAACTTTTTGTTTCATGGCATAGTAACTTTTCCCTTTCGTTTGAAACATGTACATACCATTGTTCCTTTCGTTTCCACCCTTTTTACATATTTTTCAGAGCTAACCCTTTCGTTTTGCTTTCTGTTTACCTGAACTTGCTTTAACTATTAAACTGTTTACAAGAAAAATACTAGCATGGCCTCAGGCCATGTTGCCATTTAATGCTTTAAATAAAGAAACGGGAAATAGGAAACGGAGCTTCTGGCTTCTACCCTCTTTCTCCAGTTCAAACGAAAGAGACAACCAAGAGGAAAACCATGTTTACTTCTAGGCCCAGACGAAAAGCATGCCTTCACTGATTCCAGGCTCAGTCGAAAGGCATTCCCTCACTTCTTTCGACCTCCAGTCGAAGAAGGCAACAAGGCAGAACCAGAAGGCTTCGCCATACACATACTTGTCCAATCGAAGGCCATGACCTCACTGGTGCTATCCCCAATGGAAAGAGGCCAACCGAATGCAAATCGAAGGGTGCTCCTTCCTGAATCGAAGGATCTTTTTTTTACTTCTTTTTATCTTATTTTTTCCTTTATATTTCTATGCACTTCAATATGGTTGTAATAGTGTAGGATTTATTTATTTTTTTGCACTTTTTATTACTTTTGTACAAATGCTAGTAATTAGGTGTGTATGGCAAGATAAAACCAACAAGTAGACAACCCAAAAATCAAAGACAAAATACATGCAATCAAACACACTTTCACACATGCACCCTTAGGGAAAATCCACTTGTTGCCTTATAAAAATGGTCATGTTATGCATGTGAGGTATCTTAGCAAAAACAATCACAAATACGAGATCATAGCCCCTCGATGACGCTACAAATGTTTCCTTACAAGTGATCTTAGTCCCTACAAGAGAATGCTAAGTTATCTCACAACATTGCTATCATAACTATACGATGACCCACGTCTGTCCCTTCACATCCAACGATGGGGCTTCTTATAAAATCAATGGTAAGGTAGCAACATCTAAAGGAGGAGGAAAAACACATCCAAAACCTTTTGAGTAGGTAGATTACTTGTAGTTACTTGCTCAATTTCAAAACAAACATCCTTGCCATTTTGAAAACAATCACATACATCTTTCCAAAACTTGAAATATTTTCAAAAGCTCAACACTTCGCATACATTCTTACGAATGGGAATCATTGCAAAGTTCTCCTAAACGATGGCACCTTTTCAAAATACTTTCAAAAACCACACAAAAGCACAATTTTCAAAGAAAAGCAAGTGATCTAACAAGTAACTAAGAGCCCATGGAAAACCATGGATGGAAAGGGTGCTAATACCTTCCCTTTTCATAATATACCCCCCGAACTCAAGAAAACATCTCGAAAGGTATTTCCTGTGCTTTTCACCTTTCCTTATTGGATAAAAGAAAAGTAGGTGGTGACTCTTGCTAAACCACAACATTTTGCAAACACAAACACAAAACCCCAAGTCAGTTCTCCCACTATATCACACGGCAGATGCTTCTGCAAGAGAAAAAGGAAAACAACAGGTAATGATTGGTAATCTGAGGGTTACGCCAGCCAATGTGACTCAATCAATTTTGATACCAGAAGATTCTTCAGTTCCCCATGAGGTTGAAGAGTTGATGCGAATCATCAGGAAAAGTGATTATAGCATAATTGATCATTTGTGTCATACTCCTTCCAATATGTCTATCTTGTCTATGTTGATTTATTCAGAACCTCACAGAAATGCTTTGATGAAGTTGTTAAAGAATGTGTTCGTGCCACATGAGATAACAGTCAATCAGTTCGAAAATGTTTGTGCTAATATATCCGTCGGGAATGGTTTGGGCTTCACTGATTTCGCTCTTCCTCCAGAGGGACCAGACCATAACAAAGCGTTGCATATTTCAATGGAGTGCAGAGGCACTACTTTATCCTGGGTTTTGGTAGACACAGGATCATATTTAAATGTACTACCGAAGTCAGCATTGATGAAGATTGATTATTCTGGACTAGAGTTGCGCCCTAGCGATTTGATGGTGAAGGCGTTTGATGGGTCTCGAAGGTCAGTATTTGGGGAAGTGGAACTACCAATCAAAGTTGTTCCTCGCACCTTTACGGCTACGTTTTTTGTGATGGATATACAGCCAGCATACTGTTGCTTGTTAGGGAGGCCGTGGATTCATAGAGCAGGGGCAGTCACTTCTACTCTTCACCAGAAGCTCAAGTACCCCGCAGAAGGAAAGGTGATAACTGTATGCGGTGAGGAAGAGTACATTGTAAGTCATTTGACATCATTCCGCTATGTTGAAGTTGAATGAGAGATTCATGAGACTCCGTTTCAAGCATTTGAGACAGTTCACGCTGTTAATTTTCCTCCTCCGGAGCAGAAAAGGAAACCTGAAACTGCCATGTCTTCTCTCAAGGATGCGAGAGCTGTAGTGGAAAATGGTAACCCTGAAGTTTGGGGTCAAGTGCTGGACGTTACTCCAAAATTTGATAAATTTGGTCTTGGTTTTAGCCCAGGTCAGCAAAGTGCAGTTCCCATAGCATCTAGTTTATCTACTCCTGTGAAGTTTTCCCGTCCTTGTGCTACTCAAGAAGGACACGTCAATGCAGTTGGCGACGATAGGGTTGATGGCTACAATATCGAAGATTGGATTCGTCTAAGTATTCCAGGCCAGACACTCAACAATTGGAATTCCGTGGATGTTATCCAAGTTTCAAGCGCTGAGGAGTAATTTTCTTGTTTCTTTTATTATCATATCATAATTCCTATGCTCTGCCCAAGGCGTAGTGGATCATTTGTGTAGGGATACCATGTTTATTTTGCAAATTTATCATGAAATAAAGGACGTTTTTGCATTCAAAATTTTTATTTTTATTCTTTTTTTAAATGGCAATGTTTCTCTTTCCACACACCGTCACTAAAAAACGCAAAAATGTCATTCATGCAGATGCACTTCCACCATCGATCATATTGATAACGACTCTGCTATGGCTCATTATGACTTTGATACCCCTATTTATCAAGATGAAGAAGAAGCATATGAGGAGTGTGGCCTTCTTTAGGAACTAGCAAGACTGTTGAAACAAGAGGAGAAGGTTATCCAGCCGAATCAAGATTCAATTGAGGTGGTGAATATTGGTACAGAAGAGGTAAGAAGAGAAGTCAAGATAGGGGCCAATCTCGAAGAAAGTATAAAAGCCGTATTAATTGAGCTACTCCGTAAGTATTCTAATATCTTCGCCTGGTCTTATGAGGATATGCCTGGGTTGGATACAGACATAGTGGTGCATCGACTACCGCTCAAAGAAGGTTATTCCCCTGTCAAGCAAAAGCTCCGAAGAACTCATCCTGAGATGTCCAAGAAGATCAAGGAGGAAGTCCAGAAGCAGTTGGACGCACATTTCTTAAAAGTTGTCAATTATTCGCCATGGATTGCAAACATTATGCCTGTGCCCAAGAAAGATGGTAAAGTTAGGATGTGCGTGGATTATAGGGATTTGAACAGGGCCAGCCCTAAAGATGATTTCCCTCTTCCGCATATTGATGTGTTGGTCGATAACACTGCTCATTCCAAGGTGTTCTTAATCAGGGATGGCTTTTCGGGTTACAATCAAATTAAGATGGCCCCGGAGGATATGGAGAAGACAACATTCATCACGCCTTGGGGAACCTTCTGTTATAAAGTGATGCCGTTTGGTTTGAAAAATGTTGGGGCAACATATCAGCGCGCCATGGTCACTCTCTTTCATGACTTTATTCACAAAAAGATTGAAGTTTATGTAGACGATATGATTGCCAAGTCTGACACAGAGGGGGAACATCTAGTTCATCTGGAAAAATTGTTTGGGAGACTAAGGTAGTTCTTGCTAAGGCTGAATCCGAATAAGTGCACCTTCGGGGTGAGATCCGGCAAGCTATTGGGCTTTGTTGTAAGTGAGAAGGTTATCGAGGTGGACCCGACCAAAGTCAAAGCGATACAGGAAATTCCTGAGGCAAGTACAGAGAAGGAAGTATGTGGTTTCTTGGGGAGGTTAAACTATATTTCCAGATTTATTTCTCATCTCACAGCCACCTGTGAACCTATGTTCAAGTTGTTGAAGAAAAGTCAGATAGTGAAATGGAATGAGGATTGTCAGAAGGCCTTTGACAAGATAAAGGAATATTTGCAAGAACCTATGATACTCATGCCACCAGTGGAAGGAAGGCCACTAATCATGTACCTAACTGTGTTGGAGACCTCAATGGGTTGTGTCCTCGGTCAGCATGACGAGACGGGGAAGAAAGAGCAGGCTATTTACTACTTGAGTAAGAAGTTTATGGAATGTGAGTCAAGGTACTCATTGCTAGAAAAGACTTGTTGTGTGCTTGCCTGGGCCGCCAAACGTTTGAGGCAATACATGTTAACTCACACCACCTACTTGATATCCAAAATAGATCCAATCAAGTACATTTTTGAGAAGCCAACTCTTACAGGCAGGGTAGCCCGTTGGCAGATGAAACTCATCGAATATGATATCCAATACACTACTCAAAAAGCAATTAAGGGTAGTGTAGTGGCCGACCATCTTGCTCATCAACCCATACCGATGAAGTTTGATTTTCCAGATGAGGAAATTGTGTACATTCGGGATTGTAACATACCAGACCCAGACGAAGGACCCGAGTCGGGATCCCGTTGGACGCTTGTCTTTGATGGTGCCTCTAATGCCATGGGAAACAGCATCGGAGCTATTATCACTTTCCCTGAAGGATACCACATTCCTTTCACGGCTCGTATTTGTTTCAATTGCACTAACAACATGGTTGAATATGAGGCATGCATCTATGGCATTGAAGCAAGGATCGACCTGCGCATCAAATTTTTGAAAGTTTATGGGGATTCCAATCTTGTTATCAGTCAGATTAATGGAGATTGGGAGACTCACCATCAGAACTTAATTCCTATCGTGAGCATGTTATGAAGATGATCTCGTACTTCGAAGAGATCACGTTTGAGCACATTCACAGAGAAGAAATCAATCTAGCTGATGCACTGGCAACTTTGTCCTCCATGTTCAAGGTTAAGTGGGCTAATGAGGCACCCTACATAACTATCAGGAGTTTGAGTGAGTCAGCTTTCTATTTTGAGGCCAGTTTGGAGCCAGATGGTAACCCTTGGTTTTATGACGTTAAGCGATATCTGGAAACACAAGATTACCCTGAAGAGGCATTCGTCACGGATAAGAAGTTCTTGAGAAGATTTTCAGCCAAGTTCTTTCTCAGTGGTGGTGTGTTATACAGAAGGCATCATGATGGTCTACTGCTCAGATGTGTTGACAAGAAAGAAGCAGCTAGAATCATTGAAGAGATACATGAAGGTGACTTCGGGACCCATTCCAACAGGAACACTATGGCTAAAAAGATCTTGCGAGCATGTTATTATTGGTCCACCATGGAGACTGACTGTTACAATCATGCACGGGCTTGCCACAAATGTCAAGTCTATGCTGACAAGGTGCATGTACCACCAGTACCTTTGAATGTCTTGACCTCCCCTTGGCCGTTTGCGATGTGGGGAATTGATATGATCGGCAAGATTGAATCGGCTGTGTCCAACGGGCACCGTTTCATTCTGGTTTCCATCGATTATTTTACGAAATGGGTCGAAGTTGCATCCTATGCCAATGTCACCAAGCAAGTGGTAACTCGGTTCATTAAGCACAATATTATCGGTCGCTACGGAGTGCCTGAAAAGATCATTACCGATAATGGGTCTAATCTGAACAACAAAATGATGAAGGAGCTTTATGAGTCCTTCAAAATCAAGCATCATAATTCTTCCCCATATAGACCAAAGATGAACGGCACTGTCGAAGCGGCCAATAAAAATGTCAAGAAGATTGTGCAGAAAATGGTCGTCACTTATAAAGATTGGCATGAGATGCTGCCTTTTGCTTTGCACGGTTATCGTACCACTGTGCGTACTTCGACTGGGGCAACCCCATTTTCATTGGTTTACGGCATGGAAGCAGTATTGCCGGTGGAAGTCGAGATTCCTTCTCTTAGGGTCATGAGAGATGTTGAGCTGGATGAAAGTGAATGGGTACAGAATCGGCTGGATCAGTTGGAAATTATTGATGAAAAGAGATTGACGACTGTGTGTCATGGTTAGGTATATCAACAAAGGATGAGGAAAGCTTTTGATAAGAGGGTACGACCTCAGTGTTACAAACCAGGTGACCTTGTGCTCAAAAGGATAATTCTTCCCCAGGGAGATCCCAGGGGCAAGTGGGTTCCGACTTATGAAGGTCCTTTCGTGGTCAGAAAAGTTTTCTCTTGAGGGGCGATGATGCTCACGACTATGGATGGAGAGTACTTCCCTCTCCCTGTGAATGCTGACGTAGTTAAAAAATACTTTGCATAAAAATAATAAAAGCCCGCTAAACTGAAAACTCGAAAGGGTGGTTTAGGCAAAAGGAGGGTGTCCTGGTGAATCGAAAACCCGAAAGGGAGATTCAGGAAAAAGTTAGGGACTTAAAGCAAATGACTACGCTCAGCATGAGCCCTTTGTTTCTTTCCTTTGTTCTATCACCTGGCATAAACTCGGAGCTAATCCTAGAATGATCTGTCTGAAAGCAGGAAGATGTGAATCATCAGAGTCATAGCAGAGTGGGGACTCGATGGATGTTCACATTCACATTGCCATTTGTAAACACTTGTTTACTTTAATTTTGCAATTTCTTGTTTCCCAATGTAAATGCCTTTTCACATGCAGATTTCTCAAAATCAATAAAATATCTTCTTTCGAGTATACATATGCTTCCTTTTTTATTTTTTTTTATTTTGTTTGCAAAAACGTCCAATATTTTTAATAGGCATGTGCATATAAAATTCATGGACATTACACGAAAATGGTAATACAAGTCATGGTTGGTCGATCGCTTGAAATATGGGTAACAAACACCACCACTACTGTGCAAGGGGTATGTTTGTTTCCTTGTTTGGTGGACTTCTCTTTCACTCTGTTGGTTTTTGCCTGGCAGTTTTGTTTTACAGCTCCGGGCTGTTGGTAAAGGTCATGGGTCAGGGTAGTATCAAGGTTACGGCAAGTCAGTGGGACCGGTGAACCTGGTTGGAGGCACTGCTTCCCCATAATGGCTTTTATTACGCTTCTTTGCTGCACTTCCATGTGTTATCTTGATTGATTGTTTTTAGCGTTGTCTGCATATAGGATTTTGTTTATAGTTGAATGCCAGCCTTGATGCGTTGAATATTTTTGCTTTGAAAAAATTGTTTCATTTTACTTAATTCATCTAGTATCACTCTTTAATTGATTTTTTTGGGCATTTTGATACCAACTGTGCCAATTCTTTTGCTTGGCCAAGAATTGGAAGGAAGGAGTTTAGCTAAAAAGTGATTGTAGTGGTATGCTTTCGAGTAGAACCCCGTTGACGATGTACAGGCATTGTTTCAACCCCCAAACACTGGAGATATAAGGGAGTTAGACCCTCGTTAACCCCTCTGGGCCTTCGAAGTAGGAGTTTTCTTTCTGTTCCAAAAATAAAAATAAACCTTTTTTTTAACCAGGGGCAGGGTAGATGTTTAGTTGATTGCCCCAAGCATTCAAATTTCAGAAGGAATGTCCCCTCTGAGGATCACTACATTTTATCTTTCGTATCATAAGATCAAAGATGTCTAAACAAAATCTTGAGGACGAGTTCGAATCGATACAATAATGGCTATCCCTCGCTGACCAAGGAATGAGGCATGTGTTTTCAAAAAAAAGGAAGAGAAAGAATGAAAAAGTTCAAAGACCTAAAGTCACATTGACTTGTTCAAAATGGGAAACATGAATAAGAAAGAAACAAAAAGTCTCGTTAAGCCGAAACTTGAAAACAAGTCGCTTAGGCAAAAGTTAGGGCATCCCGCTGGAATCCCAAAATGGAAATTCAAAAGATTTTGTCCAGGCAAAAATTAGGGAAAAGGGAGCCTAAAAGGTCGAAAAAGATTATCCAATAAGTTTTCAGAAAAGCAATAATACCAAGAATCAAAGCAGCAGAAGTTAAGTGACGATCGTGTTGAAAGATTTGTCGTAATCCCTCAGCCATCATAAATCTTTTTAAAAGATGAATGCTTGTGATAAATCAACTGAACTTAGGACAGGAGAATATCACGAAGGGAGTGGGCACCAAATAAGTTGAGCCTTGAAAAACTTTTTTCAAAAGAACCTCGAACCAGGCCACGTTACAACCTCTAAAAGTCCTAACTGAAACAAGGGTTTAACTCGAAAGCATACTGCGACAGGATGACATTTCCTAAACTCCCCAAATATGTGTTGCATAGCCGTATTGGTATCTTATCACCTGCATTTTAACTCGTTTTTTGAAAAGGGGAAAGAGAAGTTTTAAAACTTTTTTGCACTCTAGCCAGAGATTCGTTCACAACAGAGATGCAACATTTTGTTAAAGTTTTCGACGTCAAGGCTTAAATAATTATCACATCAGGTCTATCATCCTCAAATAAACATTTTTCTGTATGCAAAACAGTTGTTTGACATCAAAAGAGTTTACACGTTGAACACTTGTAAAGAGCTTAATGATGGTCAAGAAGGGAATGTTCGGCCTTCTTCTGCTTATCCCCTGTGAAGTTTCGTTTCCCCAGTGAAGTTTCCTTTCCCCGGTAAAGTTTCATTTCCCCAGCAAGTTTTGTTACTCCAGGGATTTTCTTTCAAAAAAGCCTTTTTCCAAGACTTCAAGTTTGGGCATGTCGCCTATCCCCAATGGAATCGTTACGCAGGAATCCACGTTCTGAAGAAGTTTCAACTCCCCAACAGATTTGCCAACAGGAATCCCTCGCTTTGACCTCTCAGTTCCCAGCCGACTCGTTGGTCGGGGCATCCTTGTGTTAAGGACCTTCTCTTATTCCCCAGTAAGGTCGTTTTTGTGTGACTATCTGCATGATTCATCCTTTGGTCGCATTCCAAGAGAATATCTCTCCAGCAAGATAATCTTCAACAGAGTTCTATCTCCCCGGTGAAGTCCCACCTCTTCAGCAGAGTTTTGTTCCCCCAGCAAAAGGTTTTTGTCCTTTTCCGGAAGTTGCAGTGTCAACCGGATCTTCCCCGGGAATTCGCAATTTATTTTTGCAGCTCCTCTCTTTGTTTGTGGCCCGTTTCTGCTGGTTGCTCGTTTGTTTCTCCGCGAGGCTCCATCTCTTCGAGGTTCCCTCTCTAGCGGTTCCCCGTATTTTCTCCTCTCCTTTGGATTTTGCAATTTATTTTTTCAAGTCATGTCAGATTCAGACTTCTTGGTTTTTGGCTTCTCATTTGGCCATTCCCTAGTGGAACTTTTAAACATACATCATTACATTGCATCTACCAAAATGCGTAGCATTTCCATTATATGGAGCATTGCGCTATAAAAGAGAATTCAAACATGCTTCGGAACATAAGCCGTTATTATTTATGTCATCCCCAATGATTTGCTAATACGTCAGATTAAATCCCCAGCGAAGTCTTTGTCCTCATAATCTCAGTTTCCCCCCTATTCCAATATCCTTTTTACGTTAGTCATTGGTTTGTTTGAGTATCCACCTTGACTGTAATTCAGTTTCGCCCTGGCTCGGTCTTCTCGGGTTTAGTCTTTACTACCCTCTCTGGTTCATTCCAATGTCTATTGATGCACCTTTCGAATACCAGTTTCGTCCTGATATTCTCTTTCAGCAGGTTTTTAGGTGTACGCCCTAATCTCCTCGTTTTGGGTCGAGTTTCGTCTCGTCGCCTGTGCATGAAATCCAGTTTTGTCCTGGTACTCATCCAGTTTAGTATCGCCTGACTAGTTATTGAGTCGAGTTTTGTCTCGTTTTTGCTTTCCTACCCTGGACTCTTTGACGGTGTTCGTTTACCGAGTGCAGTGTTCGTGCTGCATCCCTGGTTCGAAATCGGTCTCCTTTGTTCCTTAGATTCTCCTATCAGCTTTTGTCGCTGTTTATCCATTGATCTGAGACCAGCAGGTGCTCTGAGAAACATGCACTCTCATCACTTCGCTTTGGGTCGAGTTTCGCCTCGTCACTCGTGTGTGAAATCTAGTTTCGTCCTGGTACTCATCTGGTTTAGTTTCTCCTAACTAGTCTTTAAGTCGAGTTTCGTCTCGCTGTTGTTCCTCATTTCTGAGATTCTTTCAGTTCCTTCATACTGTCTATCTTAGTTGAGATTGGAAAGTGTTCGTAGAATCATGCACTCTAGCCACTTTGCTTTGGGTCGAGCTCAGAGTTTCATCACCTTACCCGCGTACGTTTTCCGTTACAGAGTTTAGTCTCGTCTATACTCTTTTGGTTGAGTTTTGGCTCACCCCCCCCCCCCTTTTTTTTGAAGCCCAGTTTCGCCCTGGCACCTTTATCCGGAATTTTAGTTACGCCTACTCTTCTTTTGTTTCTGTTTTGTTTCAACCTGTGTTATAGCTCCATTCTGACGCATGTCTTGGGGGTTTTCTGCTTCATTTTTCCTTCTTTTTTCAAGAGTGTAAATTTTCGAGTTCTTTCGTATTCAAACATCGTCAACCCTGAACGCTCGAAAGTTATCACTTTTCTCACTTATCATGTTGAAGATATTTGAATAGGGGCAGTTGTTGCACCCCAAAATTTACCCTCTTGATTTAGGCTTATGTTTCATCATAAACATCATAGTGCATTGCATTCATACATTGTGATAGGGTCAAAGTACTTTGATGACCAAGTTTTCCTCAAACCTTGAAGGTTATTTGCATTGACAAGTTGCACAAGAAATATCTTACCATTAAATCTCTATATATTTTGAGCTTAAAGGTTATGGCATATCTCAAGGTGTTTTCACCCATCTCTTTAGATCATCAGAAGATTGGAGCTTGTGATTGATCACAAGAGGAATCACTCTTTGGATTCATCAGTCAATTTAGGGTTTGATTGAGCAAGGTTGTTGGCCAATGTGCAAGTCTTGATTTTGAGAGCTATAACATTTCTTTGTTATTTGAAAGGTCCTTGTACAAGGAATTGGTCAAGATGCCCATAGGATTTGAAGTTTTGAAGATAATTCATCAGTCTCCTAATGTGTTGACCAAAATTAGGGTTTTGGTTTTCATCAGGTTTTCTTGAGAATTTTGAAGTGAAACTTTGCACATGGCCTTTATATGTTTGGAAGATCATATGTTTTAAGTTTTGATCATTAATTTTGGAGGGAAGTGGATCAATTGATTCTGAGGGGCAAAATGGTCATTTTGGTCAAAATCAGTCAAAGTCAAGGTTGACCAAGTGAATTTTTGGCCAACCATCAATTAAAGGATGTACTATTCATATTTCAAGTCCATTTTGGTCTTTGGATCAAAGGGATTGAGGTTTGAGTTGAAATTTATTTTTGAAGAAACCCTAGAAGTTTCTAATTTTGGAAAATGAAGACTTAATTTCAAAAAATCATATTTTGTTCATCCTTGATCAAGAGGATGCAAATGAAATATTCTTGGAAATATAATAGAATGATCTTTCACCTCCTTTTGGTCTCATATTCAAATTGGAAAGGAACCAAGAGTTATGGCCTTTTGAAGTTACAAAATTATAGGTCATTTTCCAAAATTAGTGAATTTCAAGCCAACTTTTGAGGACCTTAATGGTTTAATTTGCAAAACCTAAAAATTAGGGGATTGTATATCTTTTCAAGTCCTTTCCAAATTATGTTCATTTGTGCCAAAATTCAAAGGTATGAGCAAGTTATGAGTTTTGGAATTTTGTGGCATTTTAGTGAAATTTGGCAAATGTGCAAAATGGCCATTTCTTGCAAACTCAAGTTTTAGTCATTCCTCTTGTTTCTAATCAAGCCCATTGGTAATTTTTGACACACTGAGGCCCATTACACTCACCATTTCGTGCCCATGTGCTTCATGAGCTTGCTTGAATCAAAAAATGCAAAACTTGCCCAAAGTTGCCTAATCACCCACACTAGCTTAAAGCAAGGATTTAAGTCTTAATCTTGTTTCTAATCTCTTCCTGAGGGCAAATGGATTAAAATGCATGAAGAAAGCAAGCCAACACACGAGGGAATGAGAGGCTGCATGTGCATACTTAATTTTGGCCAAAAGAAGATTTCTTGGATTCCAAGAGCTTTCAGCGGAAAAAAACCTATCCTACCCTCCTCCTGATGCTCTATATATTGAGAAGCAAGCCTCAGTGTAAAGGGTTCGTGCCTCATTTCATCAATCAAAGTTAGAAACTCCATAGTGTTTACCGTGGCGATTGGTAAACAACCGCTGATCTTCCAAAAGGTTACTTATTTGGTGACTCGCAGGATCGATCAGATTGATCCTAAGACATGGTTGATTTTGGGGTTTTGACTAAGTTTGATAATGGTTAAATGACAAGAAAATAAAGAAGCTTTATGTAAATTGCATGAAGAAGAAAACTTGATAGAATAAAGGAAGGCTTGAAATAAAGGCTTTCGACTGGAAAAGTAAATGAAGAGCAATAAAGTTCTGGAAAATAAATGACTTTGATTAATTAAAGTGGTGTTTCACACATACATTCTCAACAATTCTTTCGCTCACACTGGGTACTTGAATCTATATGAGTGACTTGTATATAATTGTGAACACACGCGAAAAACTGCGTGAACTACTAATATTTATACTAAACACATCTCAGGTAACCGTCGAGCAGTTACGCTGCTTCGAGATGACTCCACTTGGCACGTTCACAGCGTTCGACGCTCCAGATCTTGGCACATTGTACTTGGTAACCGCTGGGAACCGTTTTCCCTCCAAACATTTGAATCTCAAACCGTTCCACTTCTGAGCATCAGACACCTTTGTCGAGAAGCACCTTCGACGTCGAAGGCAACAAGATTCTTCCTTGGAAGAAATTCTCTAAGTACATTGCCATCTTCTGATGAGCATTTCGACAGAACCAGCTGGTCGAAACCATCCATCATGCTTAATGGCTTATATTAATAAAAACAAGGGTGTCGAATTTAGGAGCCAACAAATTGCCCCCCAAGAATGCCTTATTTCGACGCTGAAAAGAAAAAGGCATTCTTTGAGATTCCATTCGACACCTGTCTTTCATCCTTAGCCACCAATTAACCTGTGCACTTTTTGTCTTCTACAAACCACTGACAATCCCAAGAAAAAACCATCATTCCATCTGTACCTAAGACGTCACCTCAGTACGGCGTTTAGCGTGCCCAATGTCTTTTCACAAATTGTCATCATGACAATTTCCCAAAAACGAGGACGCACGCTGCACCTTTTCGTTTCTACAGAACGGCTATGTCAGCGAAGGAACGCCACGTGTCCCACTATCTTCTGCAACATTAAATGGCCTCGAATTTTGTGATTTCCCAACCACTATAGATAGCGCTAGGTACCCTTTGTGGGACTTTTTCACGCTATCTGCATTCAAAACCTCATTGCTGAACACAAAATCTCTGCAAACTTGCAAACACTTTGTTCTTCACTCCACCTTCAACCTTAACTCAACAATGGCCTCAGGTTCCTCTAACGCTCCTAGTTCTAACATCCCTTCCAGAAATGCTAAACCCAAAATCTTCTCAACTGTTCCAACAGTTACCCCTACAGGCCAGCGAAGGGTTCCTGAACCCCTGGAAACTGCTGAGCGTGAAGCTTATTCACACCAACTAATGATTCCGGTTGGATACTCCAACCAAATCTTCGCCATGTCTGGCCCGTTATCCCCATGCATTGATGAATCCACGAAGATCAAGAACTTCTTTCCAGTGCTTGAGGCGCTCAAACCTGTTGGGTGCTCTAAAAAAGCTGCAGATGACAACGAAGATCCCGCTAAGGAGAAGATAGATCTTCGCTTCTTCAATAGGGGTGTTAGGGCTTTTAGGTCTAGCCCTAGCCTCACACCTGACTACAGCGCTTGGCTAGAGAAGAAGGAAAAAAACCAGACTTCGATCTGGAAGAACCTGGGAATATACGACCTAGTTATGCTGTCGAAGACGGGTCTTAACTACTCCCCTGAGATGCTGATAGCCTCTTTTCTTTTCTGGGATTACACTCATTTCACTTTCCACCTTCCTTGTGGAATGCTAACACCCACGCTTTTCGACGTGGCTGCCATCACCGGCCTTCGACCCACTGGGGATTATTTCGACCCAGAGGAAATATCGGAGGATCAGATTGGATTCTCAGCTACGAAACCCACCTATACCACCTATATCAACCATTACCATGATAGGTCGACAGCCACTGTGACGGATGTAGAGCATATTGCGTTTCTAGCCCTTTGGCTGTCACGCTTTGTGTTCTGTACAAAGTCTTTACAGGTGACAAAGAAGATGGTCACCCTCGCCACCCAGCTTCACCATGGCCAAAATATTTGTTTGGCAGAATTAATCTTGGCGAATCTGTATGAGTCGATCAGCAGCGGAGCGACTCTGTTGAAGGTCATCGAGAATAGAGCCAGTCTGTGGCTTGCGGGACCCTTTTGGCTACTTCAACTGTGGCTCAATGCCACTTTTGAGTCTTTCTTACCTCAGAAAACTCAAATAAATGAGCAAGCTCCTGAGATAGCAAACAGGCGTATCGAAGGCACCAGATTAGCTCTACTGACCCCGACTGAAAATGGGCTGGAGCTTCAACAGACTTTTGCAAACTTCGTCTTGATGTTTGCAAAAAGAAAAGAATTCACTTCGACCATGGCTCCTTTCGCTCGTCGAAAGGTTGGTCCAGAATGGTTCACCAGGCCCCATCCCAAGTCGTCAGGCGACCCTCATGTCGAAGAACACACAATAATGTGGGAAGCATTTCTCACACCTAGAATAATGCCCCTGCGCTTCAAGATCTCCAGGACTCACCTGAGCTTGATCGCTTACCAACCAAACTTGGTCTCTCGACAGTTTGGTATCATTCAATCACTTCCTTCTCCTATTTTTCCTAAGGAGAAGTCCATGTTATATTTTTGCAACGACTATACTGAAGATGCTGCCACCAAGCATATTGGCAGGTATGCTGGTCGAACAGTCCTTTCACTGTTCGACTATCAACTTAACTTTCTCTGTTCACCATCCTTCGAAGACTGGTGGAAGAGTTACTATGCTGAAGAGTTCTTCGACGAGAAAGATTTTGTGGACGAACTTCAGAAGTCTTTCGTTCTAGTCCTTGACAAAATAAAGAAATGTACGTTCACTCTTCAAATTATTTTGTCTTTCCATTTCGACTGGTAACTTGTTAATTATAACTTGTCTTCTTTCAGTTGTTCGAAAGCCTGCAGCAAAGAAAGCCGCAGAAGGCCAACAGGGAGGAGGTCCCTTGACAAAACCTCCAGCACCGGCGAAAACTACAACAAGCCATCAGGGGGAAGGTCCTTCGAAAAAACCCTCAGCACCGGTAACCAAACTTTTATTATTTCTTTCTGGTTTTAATATCCTGATTTTCGATGTAGCATTCTAAATCGAACTCCAATTGGTTTTCAGGCACCTTCACCCAAGAAACGACCTGCACTGACGGTCGAATCTGGGAGTGACGAAGAGGATGAATCTCCCCCCGCTCCTCTTAAACGGAGAAAATTGAAGAAAGATGCTCCTTCTCCTGAGTCTCGACCCACCATCAGAATAAAGGTTGCAGGGAGAAAACCCAGGCCACCTCCAGTGATTATCGAAGAGCCAACGGAGGAGGAGCTAAATGTTTTGCTCAATAAACCCGTCGAAAGTGATAATTCCATCCCTGGGGCTGAAGTTCCTCTGCAGGTAGTTTCTCTGACCATTTTTTTTAACTCAGGTGTCGATACTCACGTTCGATTGTGTCTCTTTCTAAACTAGAAGATTCTTCCTCTTCTATTTTTAGGAGACCACTGAAAGTTCAGCACCAAAGACTTCTGAAACACTAGACTCTACTGAACACAGTAGGCCACAAGAGAAGGAGTTGGCGAACGATGAAGCCAATGCCGAAACAAAAGAACAACAACCAAAGGAGATTCAAGTGGTCGATCTGTCAGAGGAACAACATGACGAAGGGGATCACGCTGATGCTGGCACTGCTGAACTACAGGTCGAAGAGAGTCATGTCGATGCAAACGCTACTCAACAACTTCAACCCCAAGACAACGCTGCTGTAAGGGTTACCACCTCGACAAAGCATAAGTCCAAAGAAGACTTAGAACTCTTGAAGCAAACTGATCCCATTGGCTACTTGAATGCCATTATCGAGAGTAGGGGAAGTTCATCTGACCTTAGTCAGGATGCTTCTACTCAATCGGGGAAGTCCACTTCGACTTCTCCTCTCGATGAGGCTTTGATGAAGGTCAAGGCTCAGTTCTTCAAGAAAGATTTGATGAAGGCTTTGGAGGGGGACCCTACTGCTCCGTCGTGTTTGGGAGCTGTTTTGAATGCAGTCGACTTGCTTGCTGTGACTCCAGAGGTTTCGAGCTTTATCATGGAGTTATACTCCATTGTTGATCAAGTCTCAGCAGACTATCGACGTCAGAGGGGCTTCAACAGCCAGCTCGAAGCGTTACATGGCAAAAGTTCTTCTGCCTGGACTGCGGTAGCTGAGACGACTTCTCGAATTGCAGAGTTGTCGAAGCAAAAGGCATCTAAGCAAGAAGAAATTGATGCCATAGATCGAGACAATGCCTCCATAAAGGCGCAAATCGAAGAGCTGGAGGCCAAGATAAACGCTAATACTAAGCGCAAGGAGGAGCTTCTCTCGACTGTTTCAGACACAGAGAGCCAAACTGAAGTTACGCGAGGCCTAGAGTTTGCTGAGAAAGCCCAAGCCTTCGATGACCAAATTGCCAAGCTTGCCCAGGCGAATGCCTTGTGCAACAAAAGACTGGAGTTGCAGCAGGCCAAGTACCTTCGACTCAGAGATTCTATCCCCTTCTAAATTACTCAGCTATTTAACCATGTATTGTAATATGTATTTGACAATGTAGCCATTTTGGCTAATTCTTATAAAATTTTCCATCTTGGCTATTTATGGTTAATTTAGTCATTACTTGCTATTTATTTTGATCTCTTGGAGCATGGGTTTATACTTTTTCAAATATTTTCTGTTTACTCTCAAGAGCCTTTTATCTTCACCTAACTCTTCGACTTCATAAGCTCCACCAGAAAAAGTTTGGATAATTCTGAATGGTCCTTCCCATTTGGGTGACCATTTTCCCATGCTTCGATCCCTTCGATCCATGGGGAGAATCACCTTCCAAACTAATTCTCCAGGAGAGAATGCCTTAGGTTTCACTTTTTTATTGTAAGAGTCTTCTACTCTTTTCTTCTGAATCCTTAGTAGGTCGAGAGCGCGCAGTCTTTCTTCGTCTAAATCTATTAGTTCGTCTAACATCATATCCCAATAAACTTCAGAGGGGATATCATGGTGTCTCTGAATCCTTGCAGATTGAAGACAAATTTCCGCTAGCAACACTGCGTCATAACCAAAAGTTAGCCTATATGGTGTTGTACCTATGGCTTCTTTTGGGGATGTTCGACAGGCCCACAAGATCTGGTCTAACGTCTTATGCCAATTTTTTGGCTTCTTCCCTACATGCTTTTTTATCAAGCCAATCACTATTTTATTCGCTGCTTCGACTTGACCGTTTGCCTGTGCATAATAAGGCGTTGATGTTAGGAGTCTAAAGCCTGTTTCTTGAGCGAATTCCTGCATCTTTCGACCGGTGAAAACTGATCCTTGATCAGTGGTTATAGTTTCAGGGATTCCAAATCTAAAGATAATGTTCTTTTGAATAAATTCAATGACATTTTCTTGGTCTACATTGACTAAAGGAATAGCTTCGATCCACTAAGTGAAATAATCAATGCCTACCAATATATACTTCTGGCTCTTTGATGATGCTGGTCGAATCTCTCCAATAAGGTCCAACGCCCATCCTCTAAAGGGCCAAGGTTTCACTATTGAGTGAAGTTCGCTTGCTGGTACATGCTGGATGCCTGTATGGACTTGACATTCTTGGCAACCCTTGGCGAACTCGACACAATCTTTCAAGATGGTGGGCCAGTATAGTCCTTGTCGAAACAACAACCATTTCATCTTATGGCCTACTTGGTGAGCCCCACATGCTCCAGTGTGCGTAGTCGAAAGGGCTATGTATGCTTCAGTTTCACTTAAACACTTTAGCAATACCCCTTCAGGCGTCTTTTTAAATAGCTCATTACCCATGAGTACGTAACTCAACGCCCTATATTTTATTTTTCGTTCTGTCGAAGCTGCTGGATTTTGTAGATAATCCACAATGGGTTTCCTCCAATCTTGCTCTGACAAATTGTCTATGAACGAAATTTCGAAGTTGCTTTGATCAGCATACCCTAGTCTTGTCGATTTCAAATCTGTTGGTGACAGACAAGTTGCTTTTATCTTTTCTCGAACTTCGATTGCTCTTTGTAATCTCGTTTTTGAAATTTTGTACCCAGATGCAATTTGTGCCAAATCGTTGGCTATTTGATTTTCCAATCTGGGTATGTGTCGAATGTTGACCATTTCGAATTTTTTCAATAAACGATTTGCTATCACAAAGCACATAATAAGATTTTCTCTTATGCACTTATATTCTTTTGTGACTTGCTTAATGACTAACTCTGAGTCTCCCATTATTTCGACTCGAGTTGCCCCCAATTCCAACAATATCTCAAGGCCAGTAATTAGAGCTTCGTACTCAGCCTCATTGTTCGAACAAGTACCTGATATCTTGTACTTGAATGTTGTTGGAATTTTTTCTAGAGAAATAATCAAGACCCCTACTCCTGTTCCATCTTTATGGCTGGAACCATCGAAGTAGAGTTTCTAAGGCTCTATCTCCACATAATTTATACTCTCAACTTGGATTGAGTGGTCGACTATAAAGTCTGCCACCACTTGTCCTTTCACTGCCTTAAGAGGCATAAAGGTCAAGGAGTATTCAGTTAATGCTAGCGCCCACTTGACAATTCCGCTGTGCAGGATGGGTTTCGACAACATGTACTTGAAAACATCAAAATAAGACGAAACATACACATCAACTGGTTTTATATATTGTTTGAGCTTTGTACAAGAGAAATAAAGACATAGACATAATTTTTCAACTTCGCTATATCTAGTTTCTGCATCGTTCAAAACTCTACTAAGATAGTAAATGGGTCTTTCGACTCCATTTTCATCTTCTTGGGCTAACATGCTTCCTAAAGTTTTGTCGGATGCAGCTATGTACAATCTCATACTCCTGTTGCTGCAAGGAGGCACCAAAATAGGTGGCTTTGTGACTTCCGTTTTGATCTTCGACAGTATTTCTGGAGCGAAGCGTCTTGGACTTTGCTTGACTGGCTTCTTCCCAGGTTTGATTGGCAACTGAAGTTCTACCAATCCTCTGTCGAGACCAGGCATTTCGTCGTAATCCCATGCAAAGCAGTCTTTGAACTCCTTTAACAAATGGATCACTTCCAACCTGAGTTCTGGGTCTATTTTTGCGCTAATGTAAGTTGGCTTTTTCTCTAACCCTTCGCCCAAGTTGATTTATTCTAAAGGATCCTGCGCTAACATTTTGATGTTGTTCGCTAAGGGGTCCTTTTCGAATCCCAAAGGCTCATCGTCGTAGATAGCGTCGAGCCTTTGTTCCTGCATTCCTTCTGGCATGATATCAGGAGGTTCTGGATCAAAATCCTTTCCAGGACCTGCAGAAGGTAACTCTTGATCATTGGCCTGTGTGGCCATATATTTTACTTCGGCTTCGAGAGTCGTTATCAACCTTGTTTCGGCTACGTAAGCCGAAATTCGCTGCAATGATTGTGACTCAGTCATTGTCACTGAATTCACTTCCCCAACCAGTTGGTTGGATATCAGTTAGCCCACTAAAGTCAATGTGGGACAAGTCTTCTCTGTCCCATTGAAAACCATGCTCAGGGTGCAGGTATAAGGAACAAAAAGTATTTGGCGCTGGCGCCAAGTCGAAGTCAGGTGTTGGGCATGGCCCAATGTGAGCCAAGTTCTTGTCGAAGTCTGCCAGCCCTAGGTGATTTACTTCGCCCAGGTAATAGCTTTGATCCGCTTCTATGTTTTCGACCATTCCATCAGGACGCCATAGTAGCAACCTCTGGTGCATTGATGATGGTACAGCTCCAACACCATGTATCCATTCACGGCCCAACAAAAGATTATAGTTAGGTTTGGCCGATATGACCATAAACATAGTTGGTCGAAGGATAGATCCCACCTTGATGTCCAGTTGGATCACACCCATAGTGGTCCCTATGCCGCCTTCATAATTCGACAGGACCATGTTGTGAGGCTTGATGTTCTCATCGCTTTTGCCTATTTTTCTTAGCATAAAGTGAGGGATGATGTTGATGGTTGCCCCACAATCTACCAAGATCTTATTTACTGTGGTTTCTTCGAGTTTAGCCCTTATAAATAAAGGCTTAAGGTGATTTTTCATCGCCTCTGTAGGAGGTTCGAAGAACCCATTCTGCTCTTCAGTAGCGCCATTATCCATGACGAAATAGCACACTGGCCTATGCTTGGCCATTTCTTGCTCAACTTCCCAATCGCTTGTTTCGACCTCCACCTGGCGGTTGAACTCTCTAGGCAAAACTGAGACTATGTTCACCATGATATCTAAGGTGTCATCAGACTCAGAGCCATCTTCGTTATCAACTTCACCCTGGTTAGGCCAGACTAGCCTATTGGTCACTGGTTGTCTTTCCAAAGGCTTCCTCTGCTTTCTCTGAGGAACATTTGAACTTGATTCTGCCTTTGGTTCATTAGCAGCTTCCCTCTCAGCTTTTCGCCGCCTCTGGTATCTTCTCCATTGAGATCGAGACATGGGATTCTTCCCTTTGTAATTGCTTGATACCTGGGTCACTTTAGGGGTAGCAACCTGAGGTTCTTTCTTATGTGTTAAAGATGAACCTCTTGGCACTTTGAAGGAGTGCCATCTTTCCTCGCTTGGCCTCTTTCGACCAGATGTTTTGTACCATGTATCGACTGGCACATTAGTTGGAGGCCTGAAAGTCAGTGGCCTCTTTTCTTGATTTGAACCCTTTTGGGAGGTTCTTCTGGGGTCATGTCGAGTATCAACACATTCCCTTTTTCTGTTTGCTGCTCTTACACCTTGAATATGTTCAGCAGCTTTTTTGTCGAAGATCGAACTGCATCTAGGACACAGCATCACTTCTGACTTCTTTTTCTGGCATCTTTGCAGGAAATCTGCCAGATTTTCATTTTCCCGAGGGAAAGCAGTTTTGTTGGCTTGTTCTTGCCTAATGGCCTCCTCTGATGCTTTTGGTTCAGAGACTTCGACCATGTTGACATTCATGGTGTCTTTGGTGGCAAGAGTCAACTACTTCATCTGAATCTCCAAGTCTTCTGTCTGGCCTTGGACTGCAGCCAAGTAAGAACTGGGTTTTGTTCCAGATTTTTGGGCTCCAACTGTCTCCAGCTTTGGGCTTTGGACCGCCTTTTGGACCGCTTCAATTGTCTTTCTGGATAGATTCCCGGAAAAACTGCCAAAGATTGGCATGTTGACATGGTCCTTTGTGACTTCGACCATTGTGATTCCTGGCTTCTTCGCCTGGCTTCTGGATGCCTCGATCACGTTCACCTCTGAAGGTTCAGCATAATGGGCTTCAGCCTGCAAAGGGTTGGAGTCCACAATCATGGGGGTCTTGTCAGCAAACTTCAACCTCCCTTCTTCGATAGCGTCTTGCACAAGATTCCTGAAAAGAAAACATTGAGACGTTTTATGGCCCAGAAAATTATGATATTTACAAAAGCCTCTTTTCTTTCTTTGATCAAGAGGAGGCACTTTTACCCCTGGGGGTACTATCATTTGGCCATCTTTTACAAGTAAGTCAAAGATTTCATCACATTTTGTAATATCAAAACTATAAGTCTTTTTGGGGAACCTATCGTTGGTCCTTTCCGGACCAACGGGATTTTTTCCACTTGAGGGGACTAACAGTTTGCAAGAGTATGGTGGCCCTTGTTTTAGTTCCGCTAAATCGACCTCGCTTTCTTCGACGGTTATAGTTTCGTCGAAGGTTTCTGGATCTTCATCATCCATCTCGACATACGTTATCCTCTCTCTTTTATGAGTTTTTGTTGCCTTGGCTTTTTCAGCTTTAAGGCGTTCTACCTGTCGAACTCTATCGACCAATTGGGCAATGTCTCTCAGGTATTGAGTGTCTAATTTCTGCCTAATGGAATAATCTAAGCCGCCTGCGGCTATTTCGACTAACTCATGTTCTGGCACTTGCGTAAAGCATCTTGCTTTGAGCAACCTAAACCTATTTAGATATTCGTCTATAGGTTCAGTGAAACGTCTCTTTACACTGGCCAATTCTTTCAGGCTTATCTTGGTTTGTCCCATGTAGAATTGCTCATGGAACAATCTCTCCAACTGGGTCCAATGATGGATCGAATTGGGGGGGGGAGTTGTGAACCAAGTAAACACGTTCTTTGTTAAAGAACTTGGGAAGTACTTAATCCTCAGGTTTTCGTTGTTTGAAATATCTCCTGCTTCGATCAAGTATCTCGTCACATGTTCGACAGTAGATTCTGTCGTGTCCCCTGAGAATTTGGTGAACTTAGGGACTTTATATCTAGGAGGTAAGTCTGTTTGCAACACATATTCTGACAGTGGGGATGTGAAGTTGGGCCTACGAAAGCCCATATTCATCCCATTTTGAGTCATGATTCTTTCGATCATGGCTGCCAGATTATTTTCCAAACCCATATTCTGGTATTGGATATGCTGAACTACTTCGTCAGCATTTTGGTTTTTGTTGACTATCCTTACCTCTGGGGCTACGACCCTAGGTTCTTCGACAGGCTGCTCCAATCGTGCCCTAAGGTTTTCTTCGACAGGCTGCTGGACTTGGTTGATAGTGGTTTCTTCCCCTAAAAGTATACCTTGATTTCCCCTTAATTGCGCCCTTTGGGGCTGTCGAATAGGTTGGGGTACCCCAAAGAAATCAGCCAAACGCGTCATTTGCGCTTTCATCTGCTGATTCGACTGGGTGGTGTTTTGTGTTAGAGGATTCAGCATTGTACTTAAAGTTTGTGCCAACATTTGAACCATATCATGGTTGCTTTCGTCCATTTGTTGCCTTAAGACTGCTGTCGAGGCATTTGTAAGGCCATGCGCTACTTGGGACGTTCCTCCTAAGAGTTGGGTCCTATTTCTGTTCGCCATACCAACTCCAGAACCTTGGAGTGGCGAAGAGGCACTCACTAAAGGGTCTGAAAAAGTGGACGCAACGTTCGTCAGGCTAGCCAATTCAGACGTTGGCATGCCATAGAGTGGTTCTCAATTTGGACCGCCTGTCATAAATCCTAGAGGAACATAAGGCCTTGTTCCTGGATTTCCCCTTGGTGGGGGAGTTCCTAAAGGCACTCTGGGGCCAGTGAATGGAGGTAATGGCCCCGTTATTGTGACCGTTACTGCTGGTGTTGAACCAGCAGTTAGCGCTTCACTTACGGTTGGGATAACCGTTGTTCCCACATTCGTTTGTGGGATTTCGTTATTGTTTGGCGGATTCGCCATCGCTTCTCTTCTTCTGGCAGTATTGGTATTGTTAGTGTATATTCTACCACTTCTCAATAACATGCAATACTTCTCGAAAAAGATGAAATTCTGTATAAAAAGGTTAAACTTGAAAATCAACACAAAGTCCCACCAGGTGTGCTAATTTGTTTACCGTGGCGATTGGTAAACAACCGTTGATCTTCCAAAAGGTTACTTATTTGGTGACTCGCAGGATCGATCAGATTGATCCTAAGACATGGTTGATTTTGGGGTTTTGACTAAGTTTGATAATGGTTAAATGACAAGAAAATAAAGAAGCTTTATGTAAATTGCATGAAGAAGAAAACTTGATAGAATAAAGGAAGGCTTGAAATAAAGGCTTTCGACTGGAAAAGTAAATGAAGAGCAATAAAGTTCTGGAAAATAAATGACTTTGATTAATTAAAGTGGTGTTTCACACATACATTCTCAACAATTCTTTCGCTCACACTGGGTACTTGAATCTATATGAGTGACTTGTATATAATTGTGAACACACGCGAAAAACTGTGTGAACTACTAATATTTATACTAAACACATCTCAGGTAACCGTCAGGCAGTTACGCTGCTTCGAGATGACTCCACTTGGCACGTTCACAGCGTTCGACGCTCCAGATCTTGGCACGTTGTACTTGGTAACCGCTGGGAACCGTTTTCCCTCCAAACATTTGAATCTCAAACCGTTCCACTTATGAGCATCAGACACCTTTGTCGAGAAGCACCTTCGACGTCGAAGGCAACAAGATTCTTCCTTGGAAGAAATTCTCTAAGTACATTGCCATCTTCTGATGAGCATTTCGACAGAACCAGCTGGTCGAAACCATCCTTCATGCTTAATGGCTTATATTAATAAAAACAAGGGTGTCGAATTTAGGAGCCAACACATAGCTTGTAGCTCTGCATTTTTCTTCGATTCTTCCATCTCCCTCGCGCGTTTTGGCCAATTCTTCTTGCATTCTCTTCTCCAAGTGATAAGGATTGTAGATCAAAGCTTGGATTGCAACTGGAGTGAAGGAGACAGTAGATCCATTTTTTCTCAAAGGTACTCTGAGAAATTTGCCACTTTTGGCTTGAGGCTTTTGTGTTCCACTTTATTTGTGGAACACAATTTATTATATTAGCATTGTTTTTGTGTTTGGCATGCTTGATGGTTTATGCGGGATACACACATCTATGAGTGTGAATGTCATACTATGCCCATAGGATTTGTTCATATCTGATAATTTGCTTACATCTTGATGGTTCAATTGTTGACTCAATTTGTCTACTGATGCCAGCTTGCTTGAAGTTTCTCTGGGTTTCTTTTATTCTTGCTTGATTGCTACAGATAGTTATCTGTTTGGTATTGTACTACCTCCTTTCTCCCATTTTCATTTTGCATAACTCTCTGATTGCATGATGGGACCTCTGTTGCTGATATATGTCAGGAGGCCCTCTGGTTTTTATCTGATGCATGTGTTGTGATTGTTGATCGATGAGTCACTCAATTTAGATATTGAGATCACGACTTCGCTCTCATTGCATGTTCCCTATAGGATCTTTATTGCTTTTCCTCTTTAATTGTTGATCGATGAGTCACTCAATTTAGATATTGAGATCACGACTTCGCTCTCATTGCATGTTCCCTATAGGATCTTTATTGCTTTTCATCTTTAATTGTTGATCGATGAGTCACTCAATTTAGATATTGAGATCACGACTTCGCTCTCATTGCTTGTTCCTTATAGGATGTTTATTGCTTTTCATCTTTAATTATTGATCGATGAGTCACTCAATTTAGATATTGAGATCACGACTTCGCTCTCATTGCATGTTCCCTATAGGATATTTTTGTTGAGTTCCCTTTAACATGCAAATTAGGATAGGATTTTCCCTTTATCCTCAACCTTAGGGTCAACCATTGTATGATAACACTAGGGTTAGTGCTAGGCTAGTCCCCCTTAGTTGTTTTTCTCTCTTTGCATCTTGCATCTTAAAACAAAAACTTGTTTCCTTGTCAAATCATAAGATACTTCTAATGAACCCACACTCTTCTTCAAAGTAAAAGATACAAACCAATCTTACTTTTTCTTTATTGTCTCTTAGTCGATGTTTCGCCATCGCACATTTGCTTGAAGCCGATGTTTCGCCATCGCACATATTTGTTATCCTACTTTGATTCTCAATATCATTGTTAGGTGTGATTGTTTTATCATCTATCTTATTGATGTTTCACCATCTTTGCCATGATATCTTGTTATCTTTTAGTCGATATTTCGCCATTGCATATTTGTTTGAAGCCGATGTTTCGCCACCACACATATTTGTTATCCTACTTTGATTCTCAATATCATTATTAGGTGTGATTGTTTTATCATCTATCTTATTGATGTTTCGCCATCTTTGCCATGATATCTTGTTATCTTTTAGTCGATGTTTCGCCATCGCACATTTTCTTGAAGCCGATGTTTCGCCATCGCACATATTTGTTATCCTACTTTGATTCTCAATATCATTGTTAGGTGTGATTATTTTATCATCTATCTTATTGATGTTTCGCCATCTTTGCCATGATATCTTATTATCTTTTAGTCGATTTTTCGCCATCGCACATTTGCTTGAAGCCGATGTTTCTCCATCGCACATGTTTGTTATCTTACATTGGTTCTCAATATCATTGTTAGGTGTGATGTTTCGTCATCTGTTTCATTGATGTGATGCCATCTCTGCCATGTTATCTCTTAGCCGATGTTTCGCCATCGCACATTTGTTTAAAGCCGATATTTTGCCATCGCACATGTTTGTTATCCTACTTTGATTCTCAATATCATTGTTAGGTGTGTTATCATTTGATGTTTCGTCATCTTTGACATGTTACTTTGTTATTATTTGATCTATGTTTGACCATCTCATATGTTTGTTGCTTCATTCGATGTTTTGTCATCTTGATTATCTTTGTTTGTCTTAATTAAAAAACACCAACCAACCAAAACACATAAGCCGAACTACGGCTGCTCTTATTCCTTAAAAGGGATACTTAGGCATTGGGGTAGGGCCCAACCGAGCACAACTTTTATTTTCCCTACATTATTTTCTTTTTCTTTCGCATGCATTCCCTTTTCAGTTTTAAGCCATAGACATAGGATTTGACCACACCCATTAGATTAGACAACAAGAGTGGATACCATAGAGTACTAAGGGCGTGTGGGGTGCTAACACCTTCCCCTCGCGTAACAGACTCCCTTACCCACAATCTCTTGGTCAAAAGACCGTGATTTCTCCCTCTTCAGGTTTTCTCGATGTTTACCTTTCCCCTCGGCGGGAAAAAATACATTCGGTGGCGACTTCATTGATGTTTCATTACATCTTGATGACAGGTCTCGGCCGCGTGGTTTCACTGCTAGTAAATGTTCTTCTGATGAGTCTAAAGCTATTAAGGCCACGCCAAAGATGGTTTCAGTCAAGGATGCCCGTGCGGCAATTGAAGAAGGAAACGGTGATACTTGGGGGCAACTCCTCGATATCCCTTTTAAAGCAGAAAAATTTGGTTTGGGCTTCACCGTCAAAGCTCAGAAGGAAGTGAGGCGTGCTCGTGCTGGAAAGCCACCTCTCCGCATTGGAAGCCATGAAGTCAACGTCGTGGGTGATTCTGAAGAAGAAGTTTCATTTGAAGAGTGGGTGTATCCAACTACAACAGAGTTGAAGAATTGGCATGCGAAAGACTTTGTGCCCATCTCGTTCATTGAAGAGTAATCTACTTGTTATTGATTTTCTTTCAATTCAATAACTTATTGTCTGTAATATTTTAACAATGACTTTTCAGCCATTTGCCTGGCCCGGGCACTTTGGTCCATTTTGTCAAGGGTTTTATTTATATTCATCTAATCATATGATCATTCAGTACATTGGACTCTTTTGCATTCAAATATTTGTGTTCATTGTCTTTCCTTTCTTTCAAATACATTTTTCAAAAAAAATAGCCATGTATCTTACATGCACATGCACACACTCTTGCAGGTCC
The DNA here is from genome assembly GCA_948472305.1 of Vicia faba. Lineage (NCBI taxonomy): Eukaryota > Viridiplantae > Streptophyta > Magnoliopsida > Fabales > Fabaceae > Vicia > Vicia faba. The sequence goes on along the minus strand of OX451741.1, from coordinate 148,545,251 downwards.
ACATCCACTCTGGATCCTATTGTCAATGACTCTACTATTTCCGACTATGACTTTGAATGTCCTATAAACCAAGCCGAAGACGAAGGCGAGGAAGATTGTGACATACCGGGAGAACTAGCCAGACTTCTATTACAAGAGGAAAAAGCTATTCAACCGCATGAAGAGTCAGTAGAAGTTATCAACCTGGGTACTAAGTCAGATAAGAAGGAAATCAGAATCGGCACTAATTTGGAAAGCAGTGTCAAGAGAAGGTTGGTTTAGATGTTGCATGATTATATGGAAGTATTTGCTTGGTCTTATGAAGATATGACTGGGTTGGATACCGACATCGTAGTTCATCGTCTGCCAACGAGAGAAGACTGCCCTCCTGTTAAACAAAAGGTTCGTCGCATGAGGCTTGATATGTCAGAAAAGATCAAAGCTGAAGTGATGAAACAATTTGATGCAGGGTTCCTAGCTGTGACATCCTATCCTCAATGGGTTGCCAATGTGGTGCCAGTGCCAAAGAAAGACGGGAAAGTTCGTATGTGCGTAGACAATAGGGATCTGAATAGGGCGAGCCCCAAGGATGACTTCCCTCTACCACACATTGACGTCTTAGTTGATAATACTACTCAGCATAAAGTCTTCTATTTCATGGAAGGCTTCTCAGGTTATAATAAAATAAGGATGGCCCCCGAAGACATGGAGAAGACTACTTTCGTTACGCAATGGGGCACCTTCTGTTACAAGGTCATGTCGTTCGGATTGAAGAATGCAGGGGCAACATATCAAAGGGCTATGGTAGCTTTATTTCATGACATGATTCATCATGAGATAGAGGTATATGTGGATGATATGATTGCCAGATCACAAACCAAAGAAGAAGATATCGATCACCTGCACAAATTATTCGAGAGGCTGAAGAAGTACAAGTTGAGGTTAAACCCTAACAAGTGCACGCTTGGAGTACGATCTGGAAAGCTTCTAGGTTTTGTCGTCAGCAATAAAGGCATTGAAGTTGATCCTTCCAAGGTAAAGGCCATCCAAGAAATGTCAGTCCCTCATTCTGAGAAAGAAGTCAGAGGATTCTTGAGTCGTCTCAATTACATTGCCCGTTTCATATCTCACTTGACTGCTACTTGTGAGCCACTCTTCAAACTCTTGAAGAAAGATCAGGTAGTCAGATGGAACGATGAGTGTCAGATTACTTTTGACAAAATCAAAGAATACTTACAAGAACCTCCTATTCTCATGCCTCCAATTGAAGGATGACCCTTAATCATGTACTTGATAGTACTAGAGAATTCTATGGGGTGCGTTTTGGGCCAACATGACGAGTCTGGCCGAAAAGAGCATGCTATTTATTACCTGAGCAAAAAGTTTACCAACTGTGAAACTAGATATTCATTGCTCGAGAAAACTTGCTGCACTCTGGCATGGGCTGCTCGCCAGCTAAGACAGTATATGTTGACTCATACCACTCTGTTGATTTCTAAGATGGACCCAATCAAGTATATCTTCGAGAAACCTGCCCTTTCTGGACGGATAGCCATATGGCAAATGATCTTGACTGAGTACGTCATTCAATACACGACTCAAAAATCCATCAAAGGAAGTGTACTAGCAGATCATTTGGCACATCAAGTTGTGGATGATTATCAGTCAATGAACTTCGACTTCCCTGATGAGAACATCATGCTGGTAACCGACTATGCGAAACTCGGACCATATGACGGACCTAAACAAGGATCCCGATGGACTATGGTATTCGATGGGGCTTCCAACACCTTAGGTAATGGAATTGATGTTGTGATCATCTCTCCTGAAGGTTGCCACACTCCTTTCACTACCAGACTATGCTTCGATTTCACAAACAATATGGTAGAGTATGAAGCATGCATCTTAGGTTTGAAATCTGATATTGACTTAAGGATCAAGCATTTGGATGTGTTTGGGTATTTCGCTCTAGTGATCAGACAAGTAAAAGGAGATTGGAACACTAAACACCCTAATCTTATCCCTTACAATGAACTTGTGATATCCCTAATTCCTCATTTTGAAGAGATCACTTTTGAGCACTTCCCTAGGGAAGAAAACCAGTTGGCTGACGCTTTGGCAATCATGTCTTCAATGTTCAAGGTCAGATGGGACAACGAATCCCCTATGATAACAATTGAAAGATTCGATGAACCTGCACATTGCTATGAGCTTGACACCAATGCGGAAAAGCCATGGTACCATGAGGTGATGAGATATCTTGAAGCACAAGAGTATCCTGAGGGAGCATCTATCAATGACAGAAAGTTCTTGCAAAGATTTGCAGCCAAATTCTTCCTAAGTAATGGGACATTGTACAAACGCAACCATGATTCAACTCTACTCCGATGTGTGGACAAGAGGGAGGCAGAGGAAATTATGGAAGACATGCACGATGGTCTCTTCGGTACTCACTTAAGCGGACATATGATGGCTAAGAAAATCTTAAGAGCCAGTTACTATTGGTCAACGATGGAGACCGATTTCCATCAACATTCAAGAACTTGTCACAAATGCCAAATCTATGCTGACAAGGTCCATGTGCCTCCTATCCCTCTGAATGTCATGACCGCTCCGTGGCCATTTGCAATGTGGGTTATAAATAGAATCTTTGTAACCTAGGATTAACTACCAGCCGAGAATTGTAAAGATATAATCATTAGGGTTGTGTTTGTTAGCCACTCTCTAGGAGAGTTGGTGTAAGTGAACCACTCGGGTTGTGAGATGGTCACTGTTGTTCTCACTCAGAAGCCTGTAGGTAATGAGTTGAGTATTGTTCTTAGAGGAAGCTTGTAAGAAACTCCAAGTTGTGTTCTTAGTCAAGAGTTTTGGCTAAGTATTGTCATGGAAGTGTGTCTTTTGTTTTACTATCATGGAAGTGTGTCTTCCTGTTTGTGTCCAATTATTGTCTATGATTGAAGAGGGATTGAGGAGGGCCTCATATCTAGGTGAGTCTTAGATAAAAATATAGCAAGGGTAGTGATTAAGTGATTAGTCCGTAAGTTGGAGGTTTGTTGTAGGGTCTATGAATCGATACTATCATAGTGGATTTGTCTCTGGCTTGGTATGCTCCTAGAGCAAGAGAGTTTCTCTGAACTGGGTTAACAATTGTGTGTGTTGTTTATTGCTTTTCAGTAATGTTTTTAATGTTTATACTTTGTTTATTTGTTTATGTTGGATCAGATGTCTCAACATCTCATAAGACATATGAGTTCTGCCATACCATTATTTCATGACATATTAATCATCATCTCATATGAGGAGATTATTGGGAAATGTCTCCTTCTTAGCTTGAAGGGCCAAGGGGAGATATACATCCATGGAATATAGACAATGTTGCCATGTTGTTTTCCCCCCATGATGTGTTCCTCAAGTACGTGTGTATCCATCTATGTCACAATAAGTTGTGTACCATTACACAGCTCTTCGGACTGATCGATGTTCCACATTAGCATCACGGGTGTTCCAATTTTAAGCTTGATGTGATGGTCCTGCAAACCCGATGTCTTTAAAGAGCTGACAAGTTCAGGAGTCAGAACATCAAGCATGTCCATGTCATGTATCTACGATCGATCCACTGTGTTACAGCTTAGTAATCCTTCAATTTACCTAAATCAGTACATTGTAAGATATAAACATTACATATAAAACCATTAGTAATAGATGATATATATTTGGTTAGTTAGAAAAAAAACTTGGCATCATTGCAAAAACATTATAATTTATTTTGTCAACCATATCAATTATTGATGCCAATATAGCCCTACTCTTGAGGTAGTTGTAATCACGATAATTATTGAGGAAATCGGGATATGTACTCGTCACAATGCCTACAATAGGATCGTCGAACTGTGTAATTAACCTTTCCTGGTGGAAATTCGATCTCAGCAATCCCATCATTTGTACCTGCTTGTCTACCCTCCCCAATTTTCAGAAGCCAGTCAGAGAATTTGGCAATTTCATTCCGAGCTTGTTCGGTTTGACCACAACTCAGACGCATATTTTTGGTTAAGGTTAAAACCTTTACAGAGTGCCAGATGTATGATGCATTTATGGTTTCATGCATAATGTCAGATCTTGATCCCCAAGGTATTACCGGCAATATCTTCCTAAATTCTTTACCGAAGACAATAACCTTGCCTCCGAAAACTTCATTGGAGTTGCCCGAGCTACTCATAAGATCCTTCATCGTCCTGTCAAGTGCTTCGAAACACCATTTGTTTTCCATCGGAGCCTCACCCCAAATTATTAACTTTTCCTGCCGAAGTAGATCAGCTGCATCTTCTTTGTAAGTAATATTGCAAGTCGAATCATCCAAAGTAGGTACAGGTATTTTGAATCTTGAGTGAGCAGTTCTTCCACCATGTAGCAACAATGATGCTATTCCACTCGTTGCGACTGTTTTGCAGATGTCGTGCTTAGACCTAAGTGCAATTGTGAGTGTTCTCCATATGTACGTTTTTGTGATTCCACCTTAACCATGCAGGAAGAAAACTCTGCCCTTCTGACTTCTAACAACACTCATTATTATTTCGTATATACCGCACTTCTCATCTGTATATAATGAAAAAATTTATTACCATAAGTAAGTACGGTGTGCGGATTGTTTAATACATAGGGTTGTGCATTAAGTTACATGTAACTACCAGTAAGAGCAGCGTGAAGTGTATGGAATTCTTCCTGCATGGTTTGAATATCGTAATTGTGTTCCTCGTAGATGAGGCAATTGCCTAGTTGTTGTAACACATAACCGTCCTGATATGGTATAGGCTTGAAGTCATGAAGAGATCTGCAATTCAATTGCAGCAGTTTTTCAATCTCCATAAGAGTTAGATTTATTAGTTGCGCATCTGTTAGCAGAAGTTCTACAACACACAATTGTGGAACCGTTAATGTTTGCAGTAGATGATGATTAAATGTTGTACTACCATGTTCTGTGTTAAATTAAACGGACCTACCAATATGCTAAAAACTGAAATGTACTATAAAAATTGAAATCTAAATGTAATTTACATTAATACCTATGTCATTCATCAACTGTATTTGTTGGTGTAGCAACCCATTATAGAGGTAATTCCATGACTTTTTCCATACATGGGTAGGTCTGTTCACGTTCCCCGACAGAAGCATAACCACAAAAAGCTTTCGAAGGAAATGTCTTGACCCCCATTCACTTGCTTCCTTAATGCCTCCTATGTATTCTCGATCCTCCTCAAGGAAACCCATAGCAAAACATGCATCCCTAAATGATTTGTATTGTGTATCGCCAACCTTTTGGATTTCCTCATAAGTGGTAGGTCCCTTCACGACGGTTAGCATCATTCGTAAATAATATAGTTCTCCCGTAGACGGTGGAATCCAAATCAAACAGCCAATTATAAACCCCTTTTTACGTGGCTTCCAGACTCTAATCCTCTTATGATATACAAACATGGTGACAAACTTGATGTATGTTAGTTGCCTAGCCTGCTCGTATGTCTGATTTGCAGTTAACCACGACGAAAACATAGACTCCGTGACGCTTGTCTTTTCTAAAAATATTTTACATCCTGTCATAATCGGTGTAAAACAACGCTTTCTCACCTATTAGGTGGAAAAACATACACTCGACGGATGGTTTCCTTCCATGAATGTTGTAACCGAAGATTCTCCACGTGGCCTCACATGGGGAGACGTATCTACAATCAAGATATTGTTGTATTTCATCAACGCATGTGACCATTAGATGTTGGACACGAGGTTTGTACAACAGATGCGGTAATTCTGTCAAAGCCTTTATAGATATATTTGAATAGATACTTGATAGAAGTACTTGTATTACACCACTTCATGTTTATATGAGCATAGTATTTCAATAGTAACTTTGTGTTGTAGGGGACAACATGTTTGTTGTCTAAAGGTATTATGTTTTTATGGATGGTGTGTGTTGATGATCTTCTTCGATACAGAGGATACCCTTCGGTGTCGACAATAGTATTTTCAATGAATTGTTTTAGAAAGAATTTTGTGCATTTTCTATTTTTCATACATGGTAATGATTCCCTAACCAAACCACACTGTCCGTAGACCATATGAGATTTAATCAAGTTATACAAAGTCGGATGAACTGCAGAGTCAGATATTTCTGCCCAGATGATTCGGTCGATGTCCGTAGGAGTGGGATACGGTATGATACAAATTATAGTTATAACACTATATAAATTATGGTTATGACACTATAGTAATTTAGTATATTATGTTTGGAAATCTATGATGTTTTTGATCATTTCACATTGTTTAAGGAATATGTTTAGCTTAAACAATAAAATAAAAATAAAATTATAAGAATAGAGAGTAGTAAATAATAGATAATAAATATATTATCTATTTATTTATAAAATTATAATAAAATAATTTATAATTTGAAATCACTTTTTTAATAAGTGATTTATAATTAAGATGGATTGAATATATTTTTACTTTATTATCAAAATACAGTTTTAAGTTATTATAATATTATATATAAATAAATATGTCGTGTATATATTTTGTGTGTTCTGTTTCCGTAGAAATGGATCAACAAAAAATATAGAGCTACAAGGGTCACCTTAGAAGAGTTTTATATCCTTTAGAAGGAATATGAAAAGAAAGATCAAAGAAGTTAAAGAAGGAGTTATTCGGTTGGAAAACCGAAAGGTTAAATACTTTTTTTTTAGAAAAAATAATTGTTTTAATAATTTTTAAAAATTTTGAGATTGAGAAAGTAAAGTGTATCTTTGTTTGCGTACACCGCCATACGCATATTCCTCTTCTCTGTCTGTCGTCCACGTTCATCGTCAGTCTTTATTATATTTATCTAATTTGTATAGTTATTTAAGTGTTCAATTTGTGTTTTCATTTTATAAATATTGCAGTTATTTTATTATTCAATTTATATTATAATTAGATTAGGTTGCAATTAGACTTTGTTCAAAAAAAATTGTATTTTTACTATTTTGTTGTGTGTGATGATTATGTTTAGAATTTAAATTTAAAGAATAAACTTTTAAAATTATGATACAATAACAAATAACAACAACTAAGTCTTATCCCACTGGGGTCAACTACATAGATCAACTTTTGCCATAATATTTTATCAAGGATCATGTTTCTATCCAAATAATTAATCTCGAGATCTTTCTTATTAACTTCTCTTATAGTTTTTATGGGTATTCCTTTTCCTGGAATTGTTTAATTTCTCTTCATCTGGTCTACTCTCCTTACTACATAATCTATAGGTCTTCTCTCTACATGCCCAAATCACTTAAGTTTATTTTCTACCATTCTCTCTACTATGGGTGCTACCTCGCCACTCTCTCTAATATTTTTGTTTATAATTCTATCTTGTCGAGTATTACCACACATTCACTGCAACATCTTCATCTCTGTTACACTTACTTTATCTTCTTCCTGGTCTAAGACTTTATCTTCTTCATCTTTAACACACTTCACTTGATCCAAATCTATAGTCTTTCTTTCTCTTCCCTTAGCAAGTCTATAAATAGATTTTTCTCTCTCCTTGGGTCCTAGAGATTGGCATAATTCGTTAAAATCTTGGGTTCTTGCTTCACTCACCGCCTTCTTTATTTCATTCTTAGCTTTCTTATACTTTTCCCAAGTTTGGGAATTTTTACACCTAGAACACACTTTAAAATAATTTTTTTTTACTTTAGCTTTTACTCATGAAACTTTCATTGCACCACCTTGATTCTTTACCCCTAGGTCTAAAACCTCTTGATTCGCCCAAGGTCTCTTTAGCCACTTTTCTAACCTCTTGCACCATCTTGTTCCACATATCATTTGCACTTCCTTGTGGTTGTCCAAATCCTTCCTACAAGATCTTGTGTTGGGAAATTCTTGGTTTTCACCCTTCAAATACCACCACTTGATATGTGGCGCTACCATATCACTTCTTTTCGTTTCTCTCCTATTAATTCTTGCATTCATAACCAAAAATCTATGTTGGATAGTCAAGCTCTCTCAAGAATAACTTTACAGTCCAAGAAAACCTTTCTATTTTACTTTATCATAAGAAATAAATCTATTTGAGAATACTATAAGATGGATTTACTCTCCACATTCATCTCCCCTACCCACATATGCACACTCTCAAAACCTCTTGTCACACCACTTACATGCCCATTGAGACCATCTCCTGAGAAAAGCTTCTCTCCTTGGGATATATCTTGAAGTAAATGAAGCTTCAATGAAAACCCAAGAAAGGGGGTTGAATTGGGTTTCAAAAGTGATAACTTTTTACATACCCAAAAACAAACTCAACAATGATAAAAATACTCAATGATTTTTATACTGGTTCGTTGTTAACTAAGTTAATCCAGTCCACTTGTCATAGTGAACTCACCTTCTCAATAAAGACTTAATCCACTAATAAATCAGATTATACTCAAAGACCAATTGTCAATGACTTCTCAAAGATTATGGCTAAACTAAGTCCCTCAAAGAATACAATCTCAAAGACAAATTGTCAATGACTTCTCGAGGCTACATACTATACATAGTCCCTCAAGGAATACAATCAGAATTACAATACAAATATTATGTGTTTACAAATATGCTTCTAAATAAGAATATACATAAATTGAATTACAGACTTTACACTTAAGAAAATTATACAATTAAAAGATCTAAGTGTAGTGAGTATTGTTTCTCTCTTTGTTATGTGTTGTTTTGACTTTTTCAAAATGATACACACAACTTCCTTGTCCTCTTTAAATAGATGGTGAATAGGACCGTTGGTGGATGGAATTAAAAGATGATGAATAGTATTGTTGAATGATGAATATGAAAACATTGTCAATTTCAGAGTTATAGTAATGGTGCGAGGTTGAGCCGCAAAACATGGAGATTCGTTGGTAGTATAGTCCTTTTGTAATTCCATCATATTTGTCCTTTTTAAGGAATATTTGATTTTTCCGCTTAAATGTACTATCTCGAAGAATATTAATTCAATCATTATTCTCTCAATCATTTGCTTCATATTTAAGATAATTTGAAGCTTGACCAGAGTTTAGAGCCTTGTAAATATAGATTTCAGAGCCTACTGAAAATGAGACTTGATTTATCAGAGTTATTCTAGATTATTATATGCAGATGCATTGACTTGATTATCCAGATGTTTGACTATTACAAAAATACTTCTTCAAACTTTAACTTGCTTCAAAATCTGATGAAGTTCAAAGTCCAATGTTTGCATTGTTCAGAGTTTGCATTATCCATACTTCATAGTCTTCTTTCGTCAGAGTCTGATTTATTCAGATTTTTCTTTGCTTCAGAATTTTCACTATTCAGACTTTGTACTGTTCTAGAGTCAGTTTTTTTTTTGAGTTTACTCCGTTCAGAGTCAGAGTCTGTTTTTATTATTTGCACACTTATGAAACAATTAGTGTACAAAATTATTTTTTATACTTTGTTATCATCAAAATGTAAGGATTATAGATGCAGAACCAATGTTGTTCCAATATTAAACCTTTTAAATCCACCCAAAATTTAACCTTAAGGTGTTCTGCTAACCCAACTTGAGGTGTGTATTTACTAATAACATTAAGGTGTCTTGTTCTACTATAAATTCCAATATTAAACCTTTTAAATCCACCCAAAATTTAACCTTAAGGTGTTCTACTAACCCAACTTAAGGTGTGTATTTACTAATAACATTAAGGTGTCTTGTTCTACTATAAATTTCAAGGATATGACTTGATCTCCTACTCTTTTCACGTCCACAATATCCTTCATCCACTCCTTATCTTATTTAGATTTCGTCACATCCCCCCCCCCCCCCCCCCCCCCCCAAATGCCAAGTGGCCTTGAAGATTCACATTTTTTTTCATTTGTGGCTTTTATATTTATTATTTTTTGAATCTGATTACACCTGTTAATTACAGAATGGCATAATCTCATTTAACTTATTCTCCTAGGGTTTTCCCCTTTGTCTCTTCATCAGGCATCAATTGTTCTTCATCCTTCTTCATTATGTATTGATTGGTCTTTTTCTTTCTTCATCGACCAGCACCTGCCATCGTCCACCATTATCTCAAGCATGGGTGGAAACAAATTGTCACTAGCTGGTAATTTTGGAAGGGGCTTGCCAACGTGTGGGTGAAACAAAAAGATGAAGATGTGGGTATCAAACTCCATTGATAACCTAAATAGAAAATTATAGAAATGTATAAATTCACTTCTAAGTGTTTGTTAAAGATTGTAATCGTATTATATTTCCAGAATTTGTTAGATGTGTGTTTAACTTTGCTCATTTTATTTGTAAAATGGATGTGGATTGCTTGTGTGAGACGATTTGGTCAATGAGCTCCAAGGGAATGACATAAATCCCCTAAGATGTTGTAAATGTGAAATCACCAATATTTATTTGAGAGAACTTATGCAAGAGATTTTTAAAGAGATTGAATGCGCATTTGGGAAGAAATGGGGAGTAGAAGGTAGCCAAAACAAGTTAGAAAAATTTAAGAAAAAACTTGTAATGGAGAAGAGAAAAAACTTTTGGTTGATGCTTGCACTTGGTCTGTCATGGATGGTGTTTGCAATAGTGTTTAAGTTAATGTAATAGAATTATTAAGGTTTCAATAGTAGTAGTTAATGTAATGGAGGTGTTAAGGTTATCAATAGTAGTTGTTAAGGTTTAATGTAATTGAATTGGTTTTCAAGATGTTGTTTACCAATGAAAGCACATGTTATGTATCAATAATTTTGTATCAATAAGCAATGTTATGTTTTCCATTTTAATTAAGTTGTTGTTATGTTCTACATATTTGCTAGACAAGAACTATACATAATGGACTAATGCATTAACATAGCATAATTCACTGATAGTAAACTTGGTGCATATTAGATTAACAAAATTAAACATTAGTACATAGGTATGGTACAAGCACAGTTGGTGCATATGTCTGTTACAAGCACACTAGGTGCATGGTATGTTACAGCCTTACAAAATGAAACAAGTATAAAATGACACAACCAGGAAATGACACAAAAGGAATGTATAGTGCATAGGTGTGTTACAACATTACATAAATAAAACAGAATGCAAGAACAAATACTTAATCTTTCATTTTCTTGGTCTTCCATGTCTTCATAAACCTAGTTGACACTCTGAGATTAGATTCTTTTGCACATGATTTGTCTTCAGTTTATGTTAAAGTAATTGGTTGGTCACTAGAAGATCCTTGGCCTATAATTGGTTTTTTAAACCAATTCAATTTAATCCTTTCACTCTGCCTTGTTTTAATGATTGGCTTCTTTCCTTCCTTTTTTTGATATGGGTTGAATTGAGTCTATAACACAAGATCCAGTTTGACTCTGCACAGTTGGTATTTGGGTTTGGTTCATGGCCTCTACATCAGTATGCATTTCAGTCTCATTATGGTCATCAATAGGCAATTTAGTATCAGTCTAGACATCGATAGGATTTACAGAATCAATATGATTTGCATCATCAGTGGGATTTTCATCATCAGTAGGATTTGCAGCATCATTTGGCTTTTGTTCAATTTTAGCTTTTTTTTCTACACATTTAAAATACAAGAGGTTATGTTGGTCACAAATAAAAGCAAGTAAGAAACATGCATTTTACAAGAGCTTATGCGTACCACTTTCTTTTTAGTACTTTGGGGTCCCGTGTCAAGCTCTTATAAGTCAATGCATTATGACCGAACTTATCACATTTGATGCACTTGTATGCAACCCCAAGTCTTCTCTTCCTTGCATCGTCCTCCCCATTTTCTCTAATCCTAACCTTTCTAGGTCTACTTGGACCATTTTTATATGCATGTGGTAGAAGTTGTTCCACTTAAACATTTGGCCACATATCTTGACCATTGATAGGACTTATAGAAAAATTATATCAAAGTGCAAACTATTCTCTTGTATAACACTCATCAACAAAACCATCAAGGTTTTTCTTCCTATATCTCAAAGTATCTACAACATGCCTACAAGGAATTCCTACCAATTCCCAAAAGTTACAGCTACATGACCTTTCTTCAATGTCAACAATAAACGCTTGAGTGTTGAAACTATGTGCAACCTGGAATTTCTCAGCCATAGACCAAGTTGGAAACCAAGGTCCATTATTGAACACTTCATAATCTAACCTCTTCTTAGGTATTTGCATCATTTTATGTTGCCACTTTTCAAGTTTGGTGGCAAATGCTGCTAACCTATTCATAAGATATTTTCTTATCCATTCGCACATAGTCAGTATAGGTTTGTCCCTAGAAACTAGAATTGTAGCATTAAAAGACTCTTAAATATTACTCATCAAAACATCGCATTTGGGGTAAAAAGTGAAGGAATTCTTACACCAACATTTGGTATCTTCTGTTGATCAAAGATAAATACATATCTTCTCTCCTATTCAATATCTTACATCAATAGTTGTATAAACCATCTCCAACTCATCTTTGTTTCAGTTTCAACCACACCAAATGCCAAAGGGAAGTATTGATCATTCGGATCCCTTCCCACAACAATTATTAGTTTCCCACCATATTTGGTCTTCAAGTGACATCCATCAACCCCCACAAAATGTATAAATCCATTTATGAAGCCTTTCTTACAACCATCAAAACAAAAGTAAAAGGAGTCAAACCTTGGTTGTATGGATGGACATGGTCTTTCAACATTAATCTTCACAGTGTTTCCAGGATTTACTCTTCTTAATTCGGCTGCATACCTCCACATGGATGCATACGGATTATCAGCATCACCTTCAATTATCTATTTTGCTATCAACTTAGCCCTCCATGCTCTTGCAACATTAATACCCACAGAAAATTGTTGCCTAATGTCTTACATGATATCTCTTATTTTGACTATTTCAGATGTTTGCAACCTCTTTAGCACATGCTTGGCCACCGACTTTGAGCTTGAAGATTTGTTGTTCAAAAATCTAGCACATGTGTGGGTATATACAAGTGTTTTTATAGCAAAGGTGTGATTATGGTCCATTTTAGAGCATAACATTAAAACCCCACATTTAGCCTTGCAAGGGGGTATTTGAAATGTATATACCTAGTAAGCAACCATTTAAAAATAAATAAAAATGCCATGTGTTTAAATTATTAATACACGTGGAGATAATTTGAAAAACTAGGTGAATCTTCAAGGCCACTTGGCATTTGGGGGAGACTGTGACGAAATCTAAATAATACAAGGGGGAATTAAAAAAAATTACAAGGGCTCAAAACAAATCTCGCTAATATTACAGGGGTTATATATTTAAGAGAATTTCTCTTTCCACCCTATAATGAAAAGAAAAACCCTACGCATTTCCTAAAATTCCCCTGGAAACCAAAAATATATTTTTGGTGCGCACCATTTTCTGTTAAACCTTATCTAAAAACTGGAAATACATTTGCAGAACAAACTAGAAATACATTTCTAGTTTTTGTGCAGACGGTACTAGATGGCCTTATGCTGGCTGGTGGCTCGGCTTGCGTGTTGTTTCGTATTGAATACAAAGACGTATACAATAAAACATATTACAAAGACATGTAGATCAAAGACATATATACATAGATATTAGTAAACAATACAAAAAGTGCTTGTAGTCAATGTAGGGAGTAACCCAAAATATTCTCCAAATATAATTAAAAAAATGATAAGCAAAATACATATGGAACATCAATGACTACTGAGTATGGTGGACTATGAGTCAGCCTGTCACCTTTCTGGCATTCCTCAGATGTATCTTGTACTACAGAGCCCCCTGAGCATCCTCTATGATGGCATCCAAAACACCTCTAACATCAGATCCATCAGGAAATAAACCACCATCAATACCCACCTACGCAATGTCCATGATACGACGACACCTAGGTAACGCATTTGTGGCATCATTGACCTATGCCTGCTCCTTCTCTAGAATCTCCTAATGAGTTAGCCTCAGAGGGTTTCCTGGATCATCTTGTACCAGGTATGGATGGGATACTCTGAAGAACCATATGATACAATCGTCTATGTAGCTTCAGTCGTCTGGAGAAACGGTACTTTGGGCCTTATTTGGAATAAGATGATTCTCATAATCATCAAACAAAGCATCTATATCCTTGCATTTCAGCAGGGGAGGAGCAGATACAGTCGGATCCCGGGGAATGTACTAGGTGTACCTGAACTTACGCATGACGTGCTCAAGTATATAAGCAGTTGTCTTGCGCGACCCACAAGCCAATCATCTCGTAAAAAGCACATCATCATCAAATGGTATCATGGCACGATGGTCATGGTAAGAATGAAAGTGTATGTCCTTAAAGACCAGCCTGTCAATATACATTCGGAACGACTCTATCGTATGGTTCCCTTGGAGCGGGTCATATACAATGGCACGCAGCTTAATTTTAGTATAATCAGTAGCTAGTGACCAACTCGAGATACGGGGGAAGTGCGTTAAGATCCAACCCTGAAATAATTATTATTATTAATTAGCAACAGAATCACAATACTTAACATAACGCCACGAAAACCAAGAAATTTTACTGTCAAGAGTGTGATGTTGTTGGTAATCTGCGTTGTCTTCCACTTACATCCCTCAGACAGCTTCGTATACAAGTACACCAAACAAGCAACCCCCCAATTCCACTGGTGTATCTGATCAAAATCATCAAAGTACCCCAGGCACATCACATTTGTGTAAGTGGCATTAGTGTCTGTAAAAATATGTGTGCCAACCAGAAACAAAAGGTATGCTCTCAAAGGAAACCTCTGGTGTAGGGTAACCTGCTCGGAATCACCATGAGTTTCTCGTGCATGCCTAATCTCATCCGTGAACACCCTCTTTAAATAACTATATCTGATGTGGGCACCGCGGGTGAAGTCCAACTCAGCCATGGTACTCTTGGGGGTAACTCACAATTTCTCTACAAACATATCCAACGCCTTCTCTTTGTCAAACCTTTCATGGTCTAAAAACATCCCTCTAATCACGAGATGCAGCAGAGACGCGATGTCGTCCAGTGTGATCGTCATCTCACCATGTGGTAGATGGAATGACGACGTCTCATGCTGCCACCTCTCAACAAAAGTATTAATCATACCATGATTAACGATGATATAACCACACTAGGCCAAATATCTCAACCCTGTAAGAATCAACATCTCATCAAACCATGGCTCAATAGGGGGTATGATTTTAGTGATCTTCCGCCCATGATTAATAACCTTCAGCAGATCATGTTCTTGGATTCATGACTAACGAAATTCATTCAACAAAAACCCATAATAAAAATATAATATAAGGAACAAGTCAAAATCCACACCTCTTCATCCCATATATATCTAGCAAAACGGTCTGGGTATAGAGGCAACAGAGATAAATTAGACGGTCCTCCTCCAAAACCCTGAGGCGCTGCAGGTGTCGCCTGAAGTGCCAGATCAGGTGCCTGAGATTTCTGGGGTGCCACCTCAGGTTCCTGGGACGCATCAGGTTCTTGGAATGAAGGTTGTGGTTGGACCTTAGGTGTCGGTTTGTGAATTAATTCTATATTTTGTCAATTATTTGGTTAATTAAAATGACAATATTTATGTAGGTTGTACGCGGGAAACAATAAAGAGACATTGAAAAGTGAAGGGTCGCATTGCAACGCCCAAAATTCTAGATTAATAATATAATTAATTAATTTAGCGTGAATATAGGAGTCTTGGTAAAGTATTTGATATATGTGATGTTTTGGTGTTTTATATGAGTAATTGTGATGTTCTTTTATGTTTTGATGAGTATGAGGTATGACATGATGAATTGAGATGAATATGATGTTTAATATGATGGTTATGTGATGTTCATGTGTGTTATGGAGATTATTGGGAATTAAGAGGATTTTTGGATAATTAGAATTATTATAATAATTAAGTGGGATTATTTTAATTAGTAAAATAGAGTAATATTAGTATTAAGAGATGATAAGGGAAAAATAGTAATTTGGGAAGAATAAGTGAGAACAATAGTGGAAGCCTAATATTAGGAGTCCAAAGGTTATGTTTGGTATAAGAAAGGTTTGAGAGTTTAGAACGATCATTCTGTGCAATCGTAAGATTTGTAGGAAGCGGTGAAAAGAAGAGGAAAAGCTAGGGTACAGAGAGGCAATAGGATTTGTGATAGAACACTGAGAGGAATTGATTTGCTTCTATAATATAAGGTAAGGGGTGTTTATCATTGTTATTATAATTGATCTAAGGGCTAGATAACTATAGGGTTGTGTGGGTTTTGATAATTTGATGAATATGTGCATTGTGGTGAAATTGTGTTGCAATTGGTGATAAATTGGTGTTATAATGATAAGGAATTATGTATATGATGTTTACTATGAGGTGTTATTATGATGTTGTGAAACCATGATGATTTAGATGAGTTTTGGGTCTGTTTTAGTGTGAAATTGCACACAGATTTGGGACTGAACAGTGCAGGATCGCAGAAGAAGAATCGTGAACTTATGTGCATCATCGGGCGATGAGATGCGTCATCGGGTGATAATGTGAGGGCGTGGTCATCGCTGGGCAAGCCACAGCGTGATGAAGGGAGAAAGAAAGTGACAGCACTAGAGTGCATTGCTCCAAGCATCGTCGGGCAAGGAAGGACGTGATGGGTGCGTCGCCAGGTGATGGAGGTGTGTCGTCGGGCGATGGATGACAGAATTGAATGGTTGTGTTGGATTTTCTTAAAAGTTCAATAACTTGAGTTTTAGAACTCGGATTGAGGTGTCATTTGAAGCGTTAATTATCTAACACAATGAACTTTAGTTTGAGGGAATAAAATGAGGAATGAAGAGGATATTCATAATACCTAAGTTAGAATGAAGTTAGGATTCCCGTGTTAGATTACAATGATACCACCTAAGTTAAGATAGAGTTAGGTTTCCCTGTGACGGATTGCAATGATGCTCTATTTATTATGATGATATGATGATGTTATGAATATTTTCTGTTTATTATGATGATATGATAATGTTATGAATATGTTTTGTTTATTATGATGATTTGATGATATTGTGATGAATTCATGCACGATGATCCGTTTTGACTAGTCGTGGTCGTGTTTATTATGTTTTTACGCATCACGCATTCATGGCATATCATAGGACTTCGGTCCAGTGACATTTTGTAGGATATTGATCCAGTGATATATATATATATATATATATATATATATATATATATATATATATATATATATATATGACATTATGGTCCAGTGATGACCTCAGTCCCATAGTGTGGATTGACTTCAATTTTGTGAATTGCTCTGGTTCCAAGTGGGAATTGATCCTATTGGTGGGGATATTTGGAGATAACGATGATTGAGTCATCAGTGAAGTTTTGGTACCATGTGCATGAGTCTACAATGTTGCATTTCATTATAAGTGACATTGCATAATGATGTTTTTAATGATGATTATTGTTAAATGGTGTTTTGGCGATATGATGTTATGTATTGATGATGTTGTGAAGGTATGAGTATAGCATAAGGTTCTGATGATGTGTGATACCTTGTCTATATGCATGTCTACTATATTTATTCCTTATGTATTTTATAATGATTATGATTTATTCACCCTTTCTACTTTAATGTTGCCTCCATGTTGAAGCAACTCGAGAAAATAAATCTCTCAAACAAACAATGAAGTCACCATTGAATATTTATTCATTCCATGAAGGGAAAGGAAAACACCGAAGAAAATATGAAGAGGGTGAAATCACGGTCTTGTGACTGAAAGATCGGGTAAGGGAGTCAATTACGCGAGGGGAAGGTATTAGCACCCCCCACATTTGTGGTACTCCATGGGATCCACTCTTGTTGTCTAATCTATTGGGTGTGTTTGAATCTAAAGCTAGGCTGCAAAGTAAATGCATGAATGCAAAGTATTATGTACAAAAAGAAAAGGTTTAATTAGTCGTGTCTACCTCGGTTGTGAACCTTTGTGCCTACGTACCATTGTTCGTGCAATGGGGATCAAGGCACTCGTAGTTCACCTCAAAAGTTTTTGGTTGGTTGCATGTTTTTTATGGATAATGTCGTGTTCGCATCCTTGCGGTTAGGATTGAAACTCGTGCTTGGTGTTGTAGCTTGTAAGAGACTCATACTCACCACTCGCACACTTAGCATTTCCAGGTCTCTCTAACTTAAAATAACATACCCTTATCGAAAAGGTTTTAAAAGAAAAGTCTGAAAACAAAAAGAGTTTGCATTGGTTGGTGTTTTTTACCTTGAAAATGGGTTTTTATAAATTTAGAGGTGTTTTATGAATTTGCCAAAGAAAAGAGTTTTAGTCTTAAAAGGGATGCCAAAAGAAAAATCTAACAAAAGGGAAATCTCAATCTTACTTATTGTCATGCTTGTGGACCTAAAGATGGGATCAGGGGAATTCTACTTACTGTTGACATACATGGATATCAATCCTAAGGTCTAATTAGTTCAAATCTTAACCAAAAATGAACTAAATATCCTAAGGTGGTCATGTGAACACACACAATAGAAAGAAACATGCAAGCAATCAAGAACTTAACCAAGACATGAAAGTAAGCAAACAAACACATGAGAAGTGTCCACTTACTCAAGTAGCACACACCTAACTGTGATATCGTGTCATCAAGGTAGGAAATTAAGGGGGACAACATCTAACCATGATATCATGTCATCAAGGTAGGATGAGGTAAGTTCTTAACCATGGTATCATGTCACCAAGGTAAGAAGCATGAAGGAATATCAGGTCTTAACCAAGATATCAAGTTATCTGGTCAAGAAATGGGGGAGAGGGATAAACTCTTAACCATGGTATCATGTCACCAAGGTAAGAAGTAAAGAAGAATGGGGAATCCACTATTAACCAATATATCGTGTCATCTAGGAAAGAGAAGAGAAAAGGTGTATGTCCAAAACAACTAAACACCTAACCATGATATCATGTCACCAAGGTAGGACATAGAAGATAATATAGGCTGAGATGAAGCATCAATGTTAACTAACATGAGCTAGAGACAAAATGTGGGGGTTGATTACGAACCATTTTCCACTTGATCGACTCGATAACAAATAGTAACACGATTCATAGCATCGATATACGACGTGAGCTATGAATGACCTAAGGACTTGAAATGGCGGGGGTCGATTGCGGACCCACACTTTGCCTTATTGCCTTCTTTGAGGACTTTATCAATGCCTTCTTCGATGTCTTTGTACAAAATAAAGGGGAGTGGGATTTTCCTTTGTCGAGGTCTTTTGCACACAAACATCGCCTCACTTGAAGACTTTAAACAGAACTTCTCACCTAAAGTAGAGACTTCCAGTCATGCATATATATTCCTACTTCTCATGGCAAAGAAAGCGGAAAACAATGTGGAATAAAAATAGACAAGAGAAAGTACCAAGCGGATATCAATCTGTAGCAAAGCGTATCAAAACAAAGAAACCCGAAGGTCTTCGTGCAAGCTAGCATCAACAAACAAGATAATCAAAAATTGGGTGCTTGGAATAGGCGCCAAAGCATTGATAATGTGAAAATAAATCACATGTGAAATATGTATCGGACATATTTGCATGAAAAACAATAAAGATGCACGAAAATACACATCCAGACAAAGACACAAGCAATGTATATATCTCATGGAATGAGAATCACAATCAAGCGCGTCGGAAGCAAACTCAAATCCACAAAGAGGTGGAATAAAAACGCTTTTCAATAAAATAACCAAGAATTAATTAAACGATTGAAAGCTCTCTTGAAATGCCTTGCACAAGTCAACAAAAGAGTTAGAAATCAAAAGGAGGCATAAATAGAATCAAGTATTCACATCACAACTTAATTCAAGATTAAATCATGAAGCGATAAGATGCAAACATGCATTGGAACATCAAAATGAATTTTTGGGTAGCAACACATTAACACATGAAAGTGCACAAAAAGTCGAAATAAAATCAATCAAACTTGATACCTGTAACCACCAAACATGCCAACAAGTTCAAACATGCATTAAGTTGGAATTAAATCACCAAATACACGCACTTATCATCTCCGGCAAGCAACATTGCACCTTACGAAATACTCAAAAAGTTGGCTTAAAAACAACCAAACTTGATATCGGTATCCACCAAAAATGCTAACAAGCTAAAATATGAATTAATTATGAATTAAAACACAAAGTAGATGCAAAACCCATTTTCCGGATAGCATATATCGCTTCATGAAATGCTCAAAAAGTTGGCTTAAAATCGATTGAATATGATGTCGGTGTCAAACAATTACCAACAAAAAATCACTTATGCATCGAGCAACAATTAAAACTCAATTTACAACACATTTATGAACTCCGGGAAGCCATGGTGTTTTTATTGATGTCCTCTCAAAATTGATTTGAAATAATGTTTTAATGCATAAAATCCAAGCATCGATACATGAACAATTAATCGGAATTCATAAATAAGTTGTATTCAATAATCTGGCACCGGTATCAACACTTCCAAGCCTTGGAACCAAAAGTAATTTACATGTCAAAAACAAATAAACACCTCGAAATTTGATTCTGATACATGAATTTAAACAAATTATCAACAAATCTCAAATCAGAATTAAATTATGACGCGTAAACCACGACACAATTGAATAATTAATTTCGAAGCATAGATCTCAACAATCAACAACAATTAAATCAACTGATTCTGCATTTATTCATCATCAAGCTTCAAGAACAAGTATGTAAGTATGAGATTATGTGTGGATTACAGACAGTTGATAAAGTGACGATTAAGAATAAGTATCCATTTTCGAGGATTGATGATTTGATTGATCAATTAGTAGACGTGTGTGTTTTCAGCAAGATTGGTTTGAGGTGGGGTTATCATCAGATTTGAGTTAAACCAGATGATATTCCGAAGACGGCTTTCTAAACGAGGTATGGTCATTATGAATACACTGATGCAGTTTGGTGTATCTAATGCACCAGGTGTTTTCATGGAGTATATGAATAGAACTTTCCATTCCTACTTGGATAAGTTTGTAGTAGTCTTTATTGATGATATTCTAATTTATTCTAAGTCTGAAGATGAGCATGCTAATAATTAGTGAATGGTGTTGCAAGTGTTGAAGGAAAATAAGTTATATGCAAAGTTGTCGAAGTTCGAATTTTGGCTAAAAGAAGTTAGTTTCCTTGGACATGTGATTTAGAGTGGTCGAATTGTTGTGGGTCCTTCTAAAGTTGATGTAGTGTTGCAATGGGAGGCTTTGAAGTCTGCAATTGAGATTCGAAGTTTTCTTGGTTTGGCAAGTTACTATCGAAGGTTCATTGAGGGATTTTCTAAGTTGGCTTTGTCGTTGACTCAGTTAACTCGAAAGAGTCAAGCATATGTGTGGGATGTCGCGTGTGAAGAAAGCTTTGTAGAATTAAAAAAGAGGTTGACGGCCGCTCCCGTATTGATTTTTCCTAATCTGAGTGAGTTTTTTGTGGTGTATTGTGATGCGTCTAAGATGGGTCTTAGTGGTGTGTTAATTCAGAATGGACAAGTTGTTGCTTATGCTTCGAGACAACTCATAGTTCATGAAAGGAATTATCATACGCATGACTTAGAGTTAGCAGCGGAGATGTTTGTGTTAAAGATTTGGAGACATTATCTTTTTGGTTCTAAATTTTAAATGTTTAGTGATCACAAGAGCTTGAAGTATTTGTTCAACCCAAAAGTATTAAATATGAGACAGAGAAGGTCGCGTGAATTGTTGAAAGACTATGACTTTGATCTGAGTTACCATCCAGGTAAAGCAAATGTAGTTGTTGATGCATTAATTAGGAATTCGATGCTTATGGTTCAAGAGTTGGAGATGATCGAACAGTTCAGAGATATGAGCTTAGTGTGTGTGGAAACCTCTGATAGTGTGAAGTTAGGAATGTTGAAGTTGACTAGTGGTATAGTAGAAGAAATCTGAGAAGATCATAAGTTTGATATGAGGTTAGTCGACCAATTGACTCTAACCAAGGTAAAGGATATAAGTTCATAATTGATGAGAATGGTGTGATGAGGTTTGGCAATAGAGTTTGTGTTTCAGATATTCCCAAACTTAAGAAGATTATTCTTGAGGAGGGGCATAGAAGCGGGTTGAGTATTTATTCTGGTACTAGAAAGATGTATCAAGATTTGAAAAAATTGTTTTGGTGGCCTGGTATGAAAAAGGATGTTTCCAAATTTTTTTATGCTTACTTGACTTGTTAGAAGTCAGAAATCGAGCATCAGAAGTCAATGGGTCTTATGCAACTGCTGAGTATTCCGGAATGGAAGTGGCATAGTGTTTCCATGGATTATGTATCGGGTTTACTGGTTACTGTTAAGGGCAATGATTCAATTTGGGTGATATTGGATAGGTTGACTAAGTCGGCACATTTGTTACTAATGAAGATTAATCATCCTATGGAGAAGCTAGCTCGATTGTATATTGATGAAATTATGAAGTTGCATGGAATACCTTCAAGTATCATTTCGGATAGAGATATGAGGTTTACATCAAAATTTTGGACATGTTTATAAAATGCTTTTGGCACTAAGTTGAAGTTGAGTTATGCATATCATCCGCAGACAGATGGTTAGACAGAGAGGACTATCTAGTCTTTGGAGGATTTTTGAGGGCTTGTGTGTTGGTACAAGGAGGTGCTTGGGACTGCCACTTGTTGTTAATTGAGTTTACATACAATAATAATTTTCATTCTAGTATTGAAATGACACCATACGAAGCATTGTATTGTAGGAGGTGTAGGACTTTATTATGTTGGTACGAGTCAGGTGAGATTTTTATGCTCATACCTAAAGTTGTATAAGAGACAACTGCGAAGATAAAGATGATCCAAGAGAATATGAAGGCTTCTCATAATCGTCAGAAGAGTTACCATGATAAGAGAATGAGGTATGACATGATCAAATCATCAATCCTCTAAAGTGGATACTTATTCTTAATCGTCACTTTATCAACTTTCTGTAATCCACACACAATCTCATACTTTCTTACTTGTTCTTTGATGTTTCAATGAGTATGAGGTATGACATGATGAATTGAGATGAATATGATGTTTAATATGATGGTTGTGTGATGTCCGTGTGTGTCATGGAGATTATTGGGAATTAAGAGGACTTTTGGATAATTTAGAATTATTATAATAATTAAGTGGGATTATTTGAATTAGTAAAATAGAGTAATATTAGTCTTAAGATATGATAAGGGAAAAATAGTCATTTGGGAAGAATAAGTGAGAATAATGGTGGAAGCTTAATATTAGGAGTCCAAAGGTTAAGTTTGGTATAAGGAAGGTTTGAGATTTTGGAACGATCATTTTGTGCAATCGTAAGATTTGGATGAAGCGGTGAAAAGAAGAGGAAAAACGAGGGCACAGAGAGGCAAGAGGATTTGTGATAGAACACCGAGAAGAATTGATTTGTTGTTATAATCTAAGATAAGGGATGTTTATCATTGTTATGATAATTGATCTAAGGTCTAGATAACTGTAGGATTGTGTGGGTTTTGATGACTTGAAGAATATGATGCATTATGGTGAAATTGTGTTACAATTGGTGATAAATTGGTGTTATAATGATGAGGAATTATGTATATGATGTTTACTATAAGGTGCTATTGTGATATTGTGAAACCATGATGATTTAGATGAGTTTTGGCTCTGTATTTGTGCGAAATCGCACACAAATTTGGGACGGAATAATGCATAGTCGCATAAGAAGAATTGTGAACTGGTGTGCATCATCAGGCGATGAGATGCATCGTCGGGCGATGATGTGAGTGTGTGTCCGTCGTTGGGCGAGTCATGGCGCGGTGAATGGTGAAAAGAAGTGACGCCACCGGTGTGCGTCTCTCCAAGCGTCGTCGGGCGAGGCAGGACGCGATGGGTGCGTCGCCAGGCGACAGAGGTGTGTCGTCGGGCGATGGATGGCAGAATTGAAGGTTGTGTTGGATTTTCTTAAAAGTGTCATAATTTGAGTTTTAGAACTCTGATTGAGGTGTCATTCGAAGCGTTGAATAGCTAACGCAATGAACTTTAGTTTGAGGGAATAAAATTAGGAACGAAGAGGATATTCATAATACCTAAGTTATAATGGAATTAGGGTTCCTGTGTTGGATTACAATGATACTACCTAAGTTAAGATAGAGTTAGGTTTCTCTGTGACGAATTACAATGATGCTTTATTTATTATGATGATATAATGATGTTATGAAGATGTTATGTTTATTATGATGATTTGATGATGTTATGAAGATGTTTTGTTTATTATGATGATTTGATGATATTGTGATGAATTTATGGATGATGATGCGTTTTGACTAGTTGTGGCCGTGTTTATTATATTGTTGCGCATCATGCATTCATGGCATATTGTAGGACTTCGGTCTAGTGACGTTTTGTAGGATATTGATCCAGTGATGTATATAGGACGTTGTGGTCCAGTGATGGCCTAAATTCCATAGTGTGGATAGAGTGCAATTTTGTGAAGTACTCTGGTTTCAAGTGGGAATCAATCTTATTGGTGAGGAACGTTAGAGATAACGATGACTGAGTCATCAGTGAAGTTTTGGTACCACATGAATGAGTCTATGATGTTGCGTTTCATTATAAGTGACATTGCATAATGATGTGGTTTAATGATGCTTGTTGCTAAATGGTATTTTGATGATATGATGTTATGTATTGATGATGTTGTGAAGGTGTGAGTATAGAATGAGGTTCTAATGATGTGTGATATCTTGTCTATGTGCATGTCTACTATATTTATTCCTTATGTCTTTTATAATGATTATGATTTACTCACCCTTTCTGCTTGAATGTTGCCTCCACATGAGTAACACGCAGATGATCAGGAGTAGTCGTCGAAGCATTAAAAAATAGCAATAAGGATGGCTAGAAGAGCTTCATTTGTTCATTTCATATCACCATTACTTTCTAATTCTAACCGTATCCTGTTCAAATTTTTTCTTCTATTTTTTGCGCTTTTTTCTGTTCAATTGGACTCGTATGTTTGAATTTGGGATGTATTAAACTTGACGCTTAGGTGTAGTTTGTGTTAATACTATTTTTGTTTCAAGTTTAAGTTCCTTTATTTTTCATCTGAAATATTGGAAATAGAGGATGTGATTGATGGTGTTGTGTCTTTGGATTATGCTTCAATTAAGATTTTCTCAAATCAGAACAGGTTAGTATCGGTAATGATACATTAATACTATTACCATGTGAATTTAAAATTCAGCTCCATACCGATATCTCATGTTTTCAATTAGAAACAGAAGTTGACACACACAAACCTGTCTTAGTAATTTTTTATAGATTTGTTTTTAAGGATTTCTTGTCTTCCTTTTAAATGTTGTTTTCCTCCCTTTTTCTAATATATTTCTTTTGATTTTCTGAGAGGGAAATCTTCAGAAGTAATTTGCTTATTGCAGAAAGTATAAGGGTGTGCGTAGGTTGACTATAGAAAAATATGATGGATTTTTGGATAACCACCATAAGAAATTTGTGAAGGAATGCCAGTCACTCCCACAGGCTTTTGTTTCAAGGTTCTTTAACTTAAGAGTTTAACTAAGAGTGCTCCATAACGTTTCTTAAAATGAATTAACATCTGTGAATATCTAAAGTTAACTTTCGTATTTCATGATCAAATTTATTTAAACTATTCTAAATTTAAGGATAATATATTGGCTTTCTTTCCTTTCTTTAAAAACAAATCAATTTAAAAATAATATTGATTTTATTAGTACTTTTTAAATAACTTACATAAATATTAGTAAATAATTGTTTAAAGATTATATTAGTACTTTCTATATGCACATTTTTGTTAGAACAAGAGCAGACTTCAAATGAATTATTTAGAGAAAGAGGCAAACTTGTATAATTTGTTGTTCTTAAATTAAAATACACTCTTGGTCTTTATATAGACCCAATGTCTTCTACAATTCTAAGAAATATAACTGCTACTAATAAAAAATTATCATAACCTACTAACTCTTTGATCTTCCAAATTACATTTGATTCTTAACCTTCCTACTACCTTATTTAATAAGAAAACTCACTACTAATGACATTTAAAGTTTAGTCAACAAAACTCCTCTGTAAACTTAAATGTTTCTTCCATCCAGCATGCCTATCATCTTCTTGTCTCTGTCGAAGATCTCTTTCGATAGTGGTTTTGTGAAAATATCCATTGCTTGATTCTTGCTTGTTACATGCCTCAATTTGACACTTCCTTCCTTCACATGTTCTCGAATAAAGTAGAATTGAACATCAATGTGTTTGCTTCGTTCATGATTCACTGGATTCTTTGCCAATTCGATTGTTGATTTGTTGTCCACTTGTATTATTGTTGGACCTTCCTGTTTTAGCTTCATCTTGCTTATCAACCTTCTGAGCCATACTGCATGACAAACGCACCAGGATGCTGCCACATATTCAGCTTCACACGTTGAAAGTGTTACTATAGGTTGCTTTTTCGAAAGTCAAGTAAAAGTTGTGTTTCCCATGAAGAATACATATCCAGAAGTTCTCTTTCGATCGTCTATGTCTCCACACCAGTCACTGTCAGAATAACCAACTAACTTGTAGTCTTCTGCTTTTGAATAAAACATTACAAGTGATATTGTTCCTTGGATGTACCTTAGAATTCGTTTCAGTGTCTTCCAATGTGTGTGTACTGGCTTCTCCATGAATCGACTTACAATGCCAACACTTAGTGAAATATCTGGCCTTGTGCATGTGAGATATCGAAGACTACCTACCAAGCTTCGATATTTGCTTCCTTCGACCCGATCTCCTCCATCAAACTTTGACAGTTTTGCACCTGGTTCCATTGGCGTCAAAGTTGGATTGTAGTTCTTCATCTTATATTTTTCCAGGATTTCCTTTGCATATTTTTCTTGTGAGATAAAGATTCCAGTTTCTTCTTGTCGAACCTCCAGACCAAGAAAGAATCTCATCAGACCTAAGTATGTCATTTCGAATTCTCTTGTCATGGTGCTCTTAAAATATTCTATCATCTGAACATCACAGCCTAAAAAAATAAGGTCATCAAAATAGAGAGCAACAAGTAATACATTACTTCCATTTTTCTTCACATAGAGGGCGGGTCCATAAGGACATTGCTCGAATCCATTTTCTTTGAAATATGTGTCAATGCGTGTATTACATGACCTTGGTGCTTGCTTCAGCCCATACAACGCTTTCTTCAATTTCATCACCTTCTTCTCTTCTCCAATTCTCATATACCCAAGTGGTTGTTCGACATAGATTTCTTCTTCGAGCACACCATTCAAAAATGCTACCATTTGAAATATTGGTCATTTGAATTGAGCAGCTTGAGAAATGAGCAATTGAATTGTCTCCATTCTTACAACAGGTACAAACACTTCGTCATAGTCAAATCCTGTTTTATGTTTGTATCCCTTTACAAGAAGTCGTGCTTTGAATCTTTCGATTACTCCTTGAGCATTCATCTTTTTCTTGAATACCCACTTTACACCAATGGGTTGACTACCTTTTGGCAATTCGATTAGCTCCCAAGTGTTGTTGCGTTTGATTGCTGTAATCTCTTCGTCCATGGCACTTTTCCACTTCTTGTATCGTAACGCTTCTTCGACACTGATGTTTTCAGCATCTATTAGAAGTCACACAAGATGTACCTCACTTGTCAAATCATATAAATCATGCAAACTTCGCATTCTGGGTTGTAGAGGTTCATCTTCATTTTTAGTATCTTCATGTTCTGTTGAAATACTTGTTGGTACAGCTATAGTTGTTTCTTCAACTGCGTCAATAACCTCTATCGAATTGTTCCAGTCTCACTTGCTTGCTTCGTTTATTCGAACATCTCTACTCACGATCACTTTATTTCTTATAGGATCGAATAGTTTGTACCCTTTTGTCTTCTCATCATACCCAATGAATATGTACTTCTGACTTTTGTCTTCAAGTTTTGTTCTTCGTTGATCTGGTACATGGGCATAAGCTACACTACCAAATACTTTGAGATGAGAAACTGTTGGCTTATGTCCACTCCATACTTCTTGTGATGTTTTATCTTCTAACTTCGAATGTGGACATCTATTCTGAACATAAACAACACATTGTACTGCTTCTGCCCAAAATTCTTTCAACATGTTCTTGCTTTTAAGCATTGATCGAATCATGTCAAGAATAGTTCGATTCTTCCTTTCAGCCACACCATTTTGCTGAGGTGAATATGGTGCAGTTAGGAATATCCTTATGCCCTATTTTTCACAGTACTTCATAAAGGTCGTCGAAGTGTACTCATCACCTCTGTCATATCGAATTGCTTTGATATGTCTGTCTGTTACCTTCTCCACCATTACTTTGAACTTTTTGAACACCTCTAATGCTTCAGACTTTTCTTTCAAAAAGTAAACCCAGGTCTTTCGTGAGAAATCAATAATAAAAGAAATGAAGTACCTTTTTTCAATGAAGGATTCTGGAGTGATTGGCCCACATATGTCAGTATGAATCAATTCGAGAATATGTTTAGCTTGATATTCTGCCTTCTTTTGAAATGAGGTTCTTGTTTATTTGCTGAGCACACATTCTTCACAGAACTTTCCTTCATAATCCATGTCTGGTAGTCCATGCACCATGTTCCTTTTTTCCAACCTTCTCAAATCAGCACGATGTAGATGACCAAAGCGCATATGCCATAGTGACGCTTTGTCTTGCACTTTGATTTGCATACATTTCTCTCGAACGTTCCTCGGGTTCAGTTTGTACATTCGACTTCTTTCCATTTTGACACGGGAAATCAGATGTCCTACTTTGTCCTTCAAATGCAGTGTTTTATCTTTCATAAGTATCGAAGCACCTTTTTCTGTAAGTTTTCCCAAACTCAAGATGTTAGTCTTGAGATCTGGTACATAGTAAACGTCTTTGATTGATCCAATCAAGCCACCCTTCTGCAAGTAACTGATTGTGCCCTTTCCTTCGACCTTCACTTTCGATGCACCTCCGAAAGACACATTACCATCTTCAATTCTCTTCATATCTTTAAACAGGTGTTTGTAACCACACATGTGATTACTTGCTCCTGAGTAAAGATACCAAATATTGTCATTATTGGTGTTGATTTCGTTTTGAGCCATTAGGAGAAAGCCTTCATTTGATTCAGCTTCCAAGACTAGGTTGGTTGTTTCTTCAATCTTCTTTTCGATTCGACAGACTTTTGTAAGATGTCCTACTTTGTCACAGTTGTAACATTTTTAGGAGTTGCAATCCTTCGTGTAATGATCATACTTCCCACACTTGTAGCATTCGAAGTTGGAGTGGTTCGAACGACCGCCTCTTTGACCACGTCCTCTGCCACGCCAATTTTGTTGGCTCGATTGTCCTCTTTCAAAGTTGCTACCTCGACCACTTCGACCACTGTCACGACCTTCACGTCCACGTCCTCTTCCTGAAAGTTTTGAGAAAAGAGTACCTTTGTCTTTGTTTGATTCCTTGGTTTGATTTGCTTCTTCGTCTGCTTCTTCCTTCTTTTTCATCTTTCGTTGTTCATGTGCTTCGAGAGAACCAACGAGCTCTTCGACTGAGAGCGTCGAAAGGTCCTTCGACTCTTCTATTGCACACACAATATTCTCAAACTTGTCTGTTAAAGATCTCAAGATCTTTTCAATAACTCGTGCATCAGTTACTGTCTCGCCATTTCTGGTGAGTTGATTCACCATTTTTTGCACACGTAGGATGTAGTCAGATACAGTTTTTGTATCCTTCATTGTATCCTCTCCAATTCGCCACAAAGAGTTTGGAGTCGAACTTGCTTCACTCGATCTGCTCCTTTGAGCACTCTCTCTAACGTGTCTCGTGCTTGTTTCGACGTAATTGAACCAGCAATCTTTTCGAAGCCTGATTCATCTACAGCCATGAACAACATGTATAATATCGTTTTGTCCTTCGATCGCGTCTCTTTCAACGCCTTAGTTTGAGTTGTCGTATATCCCCCAACTTCGGTTGGTTCTTCATACCCATCATGGGTCACATCCCACGCGTCTAGAGATCCAAGAAGAGCTTTCATTTGGATACTCCAGTTTTCGTAATTTGACTTTGTTAGCCATGGCAATGGCATTTGATTCATCATGTTTGCTATGAGCTATGATGTCAACTTGTTAGAACAGAAGTCGACTTCGAATGAACTATTTAGAGAAAGAGGCAAACTTGTGTAACTTGTTGTTCTTAAAATAAAATACACTATTGGTCTTTATATAGACCCAATGACTTCTACAATTCTAAGAAAGATAACTGCTACTAATAAAAAACTATCATAACCTACTAACTCTTTGACCTTCCAAATTACATTTGATTATTAACTTTTCTACTATCTTATTTAATAAGAAAACTCACTACTGATAACATTTAAAGTTTACTCTACAATTTCAAGAACTATTTTTCTACATAATTTTCTATTCATTTTATTGTTAGAGAACGTATCATCTTATTATATAGTAATTGCTTATTGTATCATTTATTATTCCTAAGTGGATTTTATGGACAACTGAATCAACATGAATATTAATTTTAAACGATTGCTTTTAATATAATATTTTATATTTGAACATATTTTTTATATAAATTCATTAATTTGATGTGTCATAATCAATTATTAAAAATATGAATAATTTAATTTTTCGTTTTAAAAATATATGAATAAATTTACTATTTTCATTTTAAAATATGCATAATATAGTTTTTTCATTATAAAAATATGAATAGTTTAGTTTTTTAATCTAAAATATTTTCATTATAAAAAGTAAATTTATAATTGTCTTTTTTATTTAAGATTTTTTTATTTCTCAATTTAACAGTTATTCATCGTAATGAAGATCATTGCAGAGATATATCAACGGATATATGTGAATGTATCTATGAGATATCAGCCGTAAATTATTCATTTTAATGTCATTCACTACAGAATTCAGTTTGACTAATCATAGAATTTTTTTTAACATAATTTGATTAACATATCTTAATAAATGTCCTTGCAAATATAGATTCACAAATAGATGTGAATGTATCTATGAAATATCAGTCGTAATCTGTTTATTTCAATTTTTATCTTTCAAATCTTTCTTTTATTATTATTTTATATAATTAAAATTAGAGAATTGATTAAACAATTTATTATATATATATATATATATATATATATATATATATATATATATATATATATATATATATATATATATATATATATATATATATATATATATATATATATATATATATATATATATATATATATATATATATATATATATATATATATATAACTTATATTTATAACTATAACTATGTGTCCCGTAACTAATTGTAAAATGAATTCAAATTTTTTTAATAATGATTTGGCAATGTAATTGCCGTGCTAGTTCCCTGGCCACATCCTCTTCCCATGACCGTAAGATTACAGTCACGTGCCTTATCCACATCCTCTTCTTAAGCTTAATTTCCCTTCGTCACATGTAAGCAAACAACGAGGTAAATTGAACGACACAATTTTATTGTATCATTATCGTTTACTGTTTTCATTTTCTCTCTTTGTTGGCTCAACTGAGCTCACACAAACAACGCATGTTCTAAGAAGGATCCAACAATGGCAACGTTTCTTCATCTCCCATCACCATCTTGTGCTTCTTCTTTACTGAGCAACAAGGGGAGTTATAGATTTTGTTGCAGTTTTGCTTCAATTCAGTCACGTAAATCTAAACAGTTCAGAGTTAGAGCTGTTAGAGAGAAAACTGAGGAAATCAAAACCCCCTCAAAGACATCTTCGCCTGAAGATGTCACTAAGAAGTATGGTCTTGAAGCTGGTCTTTGGAAGGTGCCTGTTTTTTTTCTTTCTGTTATCTATTTTTTGTTTAGTTAGGACTATGTAGTAACTGAAAAGTTTCAATTTCATGTTTATGTGTCATGTCATGTGCTAGTAAGCTACCTGTTTTTCTTGCTGTATATGCAAAGAGTGTATTGTTTCCTTACTCTATAAATCTGTTCCCAGTTTGGATTCAGCTTACAGGAAACAATTGCTGAAAATTTCAGGGAAAGGAAATAAATTTTTCAGGAAAAAATTAGTCTTGAACAAGTTAACCAAAATGACTAGTTTTGCTTGTCAGGTAGAATATGTGCTGTCTAAGATTAAATATTGTGTATGGAACAAGAGATGTGCAGTTTAGTCAAAGTGTTTTTTGTGTTTGCCCTTGAATTTTATTTTAGGTGTTCTTTTCATTTAGCATATGTATCTTTCCCTGATTTTTGCAGTTTAAACTTTAAATATTCAAAGTATGTAATACAAAACAATAGAGAAATGAAAAAGGATGTAAACCTCGAATTTAAACTAAGTGGCTGAAATAGAGGAAAGCTTTAGAGAATTTTGTGACACAAAGGTACCGCTTAAACTCAAGGCAAAATTTTATTGGATTACAGTCAGACCTTTAATGTTGTACGTGACAAAATGTTGGTGGTTGATAATCAACACGAGAATAAAGTATGCAGAAGAGATGAAAATGTTGTGTTAGATGTGTGGTGGGACTAGACAGAATAAGATTAGAAATGTCAATATTAGATAGAGTGTTGGGATAACACATAGTATAAAAGATTGTGGAAAATAGACCAGGGTGATTTGGGAATGTAGAAAGAAGACTTGTAGATTTTGTAATAAGGAGAGTAGATCAAATTGAGAGGAATCAAATAGCTAAAAGTAGAGAAAGACCTAGAAAAATTATAAGAGAAGTTATTAAAAAAAGATCTCGAGTTAGTAGATAGAATATTATAACAAAAATTGATTCATATAGACGATGTCACTTAGTGGGATAAGACTTCATTGTCTTTGTTGTTTATCTTTCCTTGATTTTGGTAAACAAAACATGTTTGTGGTTGAAACTTTACCTTCAAGAAATGTTCTACACACAAAGTCAATACCCGGTATGGAAGTTTTTTATGTGGTCTACGGTGGACCGATGTTTCAATGTAGTTCAAAACTTAGATAACGATCTCCCCTTTGAAATAGAAGTTTAAGATTCTCCACATCTTTACTGCTAAGACACTAACCTAATCTGAGTTGATTTGACAAAAACAAGTGAAAATGAATATAAGCAGAGTTTTGAACCATTCAATATTGTTTCCTTATTTATTTTTTCAAAATCAGCGCCAATTAGGTTACCATATTAATCGATAGAATGAATAATACTATAAGCTTATACCTACTGGCGTCCCAAATGATTTTCGAGCATCAATGCACAATAGACTATATGAAACGACCCTAAACCCTAAATTCTAAATCCTAAGGAAAAGATTACGGTCTCTTGCAGATTTTTAGCTCAAAGGAAGAAGGGGAGGAACAACAGAAATCTAAAGGGGATCAAGCCAAGGAATTGCTGGCAAAATATGGAGGAGCATACCTGGCCACCTCCATTACTCTGTCATTGATTTCTTTCGGTCTTTGTTATGCACTAGTCAATGCTGGAGTAGATGTTCAATCTTTGCTTCAGAAGGTACAATGCTCAAGCAAAATCAAATGTTGATTGCAATATAGTTAAAACAATATTCTATGATTAATACATTATGATTTTCTATCTTCAGGTAGGAATCAACACTGATGCAACAGGGGAAAAAGTCGGTACCTTTGCTTTGGCATATGCTGCACATAAAGCTGCATCACCAATTAGGTTTCCACCCACAGTAGCTCTTACCACAATTGTAGCTGGTTGGATTGGAAAGAAAGCTGAGAAAGATAAGTAGCTACTAGTGGTACCATCAAATACCAGTGTTTTTGTCGTCGTATACTACTTGTAATATATTTTCATTTCCGTTGCCAGAGGAACATTATTTCCACACTCGTGGACATGTAAATCCATTTTATTGTCAACAATATTTTACTATATGGTGGCATTTGATGTAGCTCACTAGTACTTGTGTGTTACCGCATAGAAACGCTGGTATTTGAAGTAAATAAAGATGAACAGATAGGAACAGAGTTATTTACAAAGGTATCATAGAATCTCATATGAAACTTATCATTTGACCAACAGTTAACTGAGAAATGTGCTTTGCAGCATTATTCTATTTTAGTTTACAATCTGAAATGTGTTGTTTTATTTCTTTGCAAATACACATTGAGCTAATTGAGTTAACTGCACTAGAAAGCCGAGACTTACAATAATATACAAAAGATGGGTTCACCAAAGCCATAGGTTTTTTCCTCTTGAAGTGCAAAGTTGCATGGATTACCTAATACTAACTGTACAATTAGCCATTTAGTTCCTCCAGACGAGCTTCTAGGAACCTTCAATCCAACCTCTGGGACTATGTTGAAAAGGATACAACAGGGAGATGGCTGGATGTCATAGGTTCTCAGTTGGAGAAAGAATGCCATTTTCTCTTTAGATTCACAATTAACGCTTTCAAGGCTTGGCTGCAGAAGACTCTTCACCTGTGTTCGAAGGATGATTTGGGGTTGTATTGTCCTCACGAGCCATACAAAAATCTTCTTGAAGTGCATTGAGTTCATTCCACTCAACTCCGGCTGTAAATATATTTAGGAAATTACAACACATCTCCAGGTTAAGAATTTTTTTTTTTTTTAATTATGGAACTTCCAAACTTCTCTCCTAGTGTGTGATAGAGAAAAATAATGAATGAAATGGAGACTAAGGTGTCTATAGAGGATACGTTCTGTTCTCCACATGTCGGTTATGCTAACATCAGCATCTGATAAAAGCCAGTAATCGGCATCGCTCTGCAAAAAGAAACCACAATTTCAAGTTAGCTCCAAGGCTTTTGCTTTTATTTCTTAAATCAGAAACAGCTCTAAAACCTTTACACCAAAAAACATGCAGTAACTTATGTGTTTTGACAGATGACACCCACGAACTTTGGTACCCTGAGCTCGAGGTATACACTTTCCTAACAATTAGCAATATATGTACCCAACCTAACCCCTCGTGATTATTCTTTTTGCAAATACAAATAACGAATATCTCAGACTGAGGTGATTCTTACAGCAACATCTGAAGGAACAATCTTCATGATCCCACTCACAAAGTCGTGATTGTGGGTAAGATCTGAACTAGGCCCTTCACCGTCTGGTCTCTGCACTTCTATTTCCTTCCCTTTGTCCTCTGGGACCACAGTTGACGGATGCTGGCTAACCTCTGGACTAGATGGGATTTTGGGTGCAACCTCAACACCATTGATCTCCTCAAACTTCTCTTCAAATTGACTAGATTGGCAGTGAAAAATGGGAGATCATGAATGTCAACTCTATAGCATGTTGCAAGAGGTCAAGCATCATGCTTTTACATGGCATGGTCATCTCACCATGCCATTGCAATAGCTAAATGACCCTTCAAGTAAATGATAGCAAAACACCCAATATTATTAAGCGTACCTAACAAGGTAAACATCTATTGGGCCCATTGTACTTCTCAGGACTATCCTGTATCTCCTCTGCGGATAATCAGCGGCCTGACAGGAAAGATGGAATTTGATTTAAACAGATAAATGGGTTATTAATTACTCTAGACAACTCCTCGTGCTCTCTCAAATACCTCATCAGGATCAGGGACTTCCAAAGTGGTTCCATGTGGAGCTTTAATTGCTATCAATGTTTCATTCTGGAAATAGGAAAATAGCAACAGTTAAAATCCAAAATGAATTTTATATAAGCAAAGGATGCAGAACCACCATATATATTGAAATTATAGATAGGGAAACTAACCTGGAAGCAGGGCAGGTTCTTTATATCTTCCTCAGTGACAAAAAGCAACCTTTGAGTAGAAATAGATTAAAAATAACCACATCAAATAACATAGGCAAAATGGCCCAAATATGGATTAAGGTAAAATAATATTACTTCTCATTATTTTCATCTTCGCTAAGATCCCGTAGTCTTTCTTGCATCACCCTGCAATAATTGAAAAACTTAAAACTCTTAACTACAGGCAAACACTGCAATTATGCAATAAAGAAGAATCAGCAGTGCAAGAACCTTATTTGTTCATCTAACCGGCGTTCCTCCATTGTTAAATTTTCAATTTCTGCCTGCATATGAGAAATGAAACGAATCATCACCGAAACATGTCAGCATTAAATACTACTTTCAATTTTATGCTTTAAATCATGTAAGTCAGAAAGTTTGAAATGTACTTCAATCAAATAAATTAAAAAATGCTTGACAAGCTGTCTCACATAAAATGATTCAAAGTCAAGGTAGCTTCAGCCTGAATAATGAAAAGTTCTTGACAAGAAATTATAATTGACTAAACCACCAGACTTTAGATCTTCCAAAGAAAATAATCTCTATGTAATTTCCACAGACAAAATGTAATCACTCCTAACCTGTAAACTAGCAAAACTATCATCAGCCTCCCCTGGTTTTGAAACATCTAGGCCCCTGATCAATTATCAAAGGAGATGATAAGAAGTGTTTCAACATCTTGAATAAAAAATATGGCAACAATATCAGATTAACAGAAAGAATTCCTACTTCCACTGAATTCTGTTCTTGAGCTTTTTCTCTATAAGGCCGATCCCTTCAAGAACATTTGTTATATCATATATTCTCCTCTTTTGCACCTGTAGACACAAAAGCTTTCATCTAGTAATCAAACTTTTCAGTTATCAGCATGGAATCTTCAGACCACAAGAAAATGTTACCTCTAATGTGTCGGCAGCTTTATTTAGATCAAGAATACCATCCTCTGCTTGTTTAATTAAATTGATGAACTTTTTTGTCAACAGACCTAATTTTTTTAAACAAAATGATAAGGATAATGAGAAAATGTATCCAGAAACTTAATTCATCAGTAAAACATGTAATGAAAGACTAGATTACACTTTACCCCTATTACTTACACCACATTACAAATAAACCCACCTAACCTGTTTTTTCCATTTAACCACCCCAAACATTGCTTTTACTTAAAAACATTAAATCTTCAATTTAAATGGAAGTACAACAATTTCTCAATCTTTCCAATACACGATCTCTCATTTGGTAACATTCATGTGGGTCGTGCCATTTTAAAAATGGGTTGGAACCCACATGATTTCACCCAATAAGAGAGTGTGTGTTAGAAAGAGAATCTACTCAATAAACAATACTTGACATTAAAGTTACTAAAACACATTTTCAACTTAAACCAAAGTTCAGGGGTTAAGTGACTCACTGTCATGAGAAAAAAAAAGATTAGTGGAGATTATTTTTAAAAGGGAGAAACTACAAGTGTTTAATGTGTAACTTACACTATAAAGAATTGAATAACAATAAACCTCTGATAATTGAAATGAACTAATCAAGACGGAGAAAGTAAGTAATACCTAAAGAGCTGTCATATCGACATGGACCAGCAAGGGTGAGATTGTTTCCTGAAGGAGAACCTGCCAAAATTAAATAGAGAATATAATCATTTGCTTGCCAAAATCGGCATTTAAAGGAAAAATGGTGTTTGTTGGTTGATAGTAATCTAGTCGTCAACCAAAATATTGGTTACCTTTATTTTCTTTTAATATGTTATGAAAATGATAAATATAGAATCCTTCTTAACAAAGTTTGGAAGATAATACTCACCAATATTTGAGCCTGGGGTTTGAGTTCCAGATCTGTTGCATTTTGTCAGCCTAGAGGATTTGCCTCCCTTCCCTGTCTTTCCGGATACAGGCGTCTGAGAAGGACTATTGGCTGCTTCAGTGGATCCAGGAGTCATCCTAACACTTGAATCAGCTTCAAAACCAGCTGCTTCACTTTTCCGCTTCAGTTGCTGAAATGTATGAATATAATAATTGCAATCAATAGAAAAGATTATGTAGAGTAAGTCAGAATAGAGAGAATCACATTTTCATAACTAATTTAATCATAAATCTATGTGTTAATCTGGGATAGCAGTGCAGAGAGGCAAACCATAAATCTGGGATAGTGGTAGAGAGGGTAGCTGGATAGCCACTATTGCAAAGAGGAGGAGCTGAATGAAAAGTTGGGTGGGTGGAAGAGGTGATGTCTGAGGCATTTTAGTCTTCTCTGGGTAGAAAAAGGAGGTGTGGGTAGAAAAAAGGGGGTGGTGGCCCATCATTAGACTTATTTAAAGCCCAATATAGGAAATCTCAAATTTAAAATGTTCCCTCCCTGAAATCATACATTAGACAGCCACTACATTTGACCAAAAAATGAAGAAGAAAAAACCACCATATAATATTGCAGCTTTATTTTCCTCCTTGTTTCTTCTTGTGTCTTTCTTTCTACTCCATTATTTTTCTTTACTTTTTCTCAAAAGGTGAGTCTTTGAGGTTCTTGCTTAAAAACACCAGCTCATGGCCGGAAACTTCCAATTTGTGGCCAGAGTGAACTGTTTTTATGTGGTAGGACCCTTGTTTTGCCCGCAATCAGGCAACTCAGCACAAAATGCAGCCGCAAACACCACACTCGATTTCCGCTGAGTCTGCATTTTGAATCGAAGCAAGGCCTTCTTCCGTGCCAATAACCCGTGAT
This sequence comes from Vicia faba, assembly GCA_948472305.1. NCBI lineage: Eukaryota > Viridiplantae > Streptophyta > Magnoliopsida > Fabales > Fabaceae > Vicia > Vicia faba. The sequence goes on along the minus strand of OX451741.1, from coordinate 148,506,688 downwards.
TCAGCATGGATATGGTGTGAAGAAATATTTACTTATTTTCATATTTCTTTATTATAAAATTGACAACAAAGGGCACAATACAATACTTTTAAATACGTCAAGATATATTGTAAAGCGGTAGAAAAAGGGCAGCATCCTACTGCATTTATGAGTTAATGCAGGTCAGTCCATCACAAAGTTATGCACAATTTGTTTTTACATGTCATCATATTCTAATATACAGCTAATTTATAGCACCGCGCCACTGACACCTCTGAACAAAGGCGCATCCAGTGCTCGACACCTATATATGTGATAATGTTCAATTTATTCATTTTTACAAATTATTATCAGTGTCGATGCTAGTGTTTATGATCAGTTAGCTTGAAACCCTTGTTGAAAACCTTATTTGCGGAGCCCCAACCACAATAGGAAGAGAGGGCATTCCACACATGTATACACAATTGTTTTTACCATATCACATGGTACCACAGGCACTTCAAGGATGTGCAACACACCTTTACTCAGAATTCGTCAACAAGTAACATAAAGATTGAGTGACCCACTTCTGAGCAGATGCCTAAGAATCAGTGTTGTCGATGGCGGTCCATGGCGGAAAGCCAAAATCCCGCCATACCGGTCGCTTTGCGGCGCGTATATAGTGGATTATGGCGGAAAAACCAGCAGTATCGGCCAACATTTACCATTGTGGCGAGCCCAAAAACCACCACGGATATCTGCCATAGCGCTCATAGCGCCGCTATTTGATAACACTGTTAAGAATGTATGCATTTGGCAAGCGGCAACACTACTAAGTTGACTAAAATGATTCAATTTAAAAAGGAGAAAGCTAAAGATTCCAAAAATAAAACAAACAAGTCACGAAACGCAGTTATTGAATTAGAGTTACTTTACTATCCACATAAAAGTTTTCTATAATACTTTTCCTTTGTGTATGTTAAGCCACGCAGTTATTGAAGTAGAGTTGCTTTTCTATCCACATTAAACTTTCCTATAATACTCTTCCTTTGTGTATGTTAAGCCATTTACTTTTTCCTCAAATTTGATAAATAGCAAAGTTCATTTAAAAATAACCAAGAAAAAGAAATCTGCACATAAACTCAATCCAACTTTTGCGAACCATTTTAAAGCATTCAATGCAACCAATTATTTTCCTTGTAATATGACCCTTCCCACCTAGAATTAACCAATTTACAATCACATCATGATATCAACCTATGGGATACTCAACACGCATATCCTCTGATCCTCTCAACTTCCTCGTCAAGGTTTTAAAAAACAGTCACGACTGCGACAAAACGGTATTGGCAGATGCCGATACCGATACCGTTATTCACCGTTTTTATATTAAAGAGATATTATGGTCAATTCACACCGCGACGACCGCAACCAATGTTGCAAACTTGTACTGACCGAACTCGCGAAAGCTTCTACGCGACCGCGACCGTTTTTTAAAACCTAGTTCCTCTTCATTGCTCAAGTACTAGACCTAAAGACTAAAGTTCATATAACACCACAAATTAAATAAAAACAAACAATTGATTTCCTTTTCCATTTCAAAACACACTCTATATCATAACTTCGCTTCAGAAACTCAATTTCATCTCAGCAACTAGTTCCTCAAGATATAAAAATACAATTTTCTCAACTCCAAGAACTAATCCCACAACTAAATTCAACAAATTAATAACTCAATAACTGATTAAAACCTAAAATCAAACTCCTCAAACAGTTTCCTAACCAAAAAAAACCTAAAATTGAACGGATCTGTACTGTTATAAATCACTTTCCAATTCCAACACTAAACTGAAAACCTACTCAAAAAACGCAACAAATTCATTGACTAACAAAAAGTAAATTCGCCAAAAACGTTAAAAAAAAAATTAATTGAAATTTGAAAAAACTCACAGGAGTCTTAACGACGATAGCTTCAGTTTCCTGATCAAGATTTCTTCGTTGGTCAGGTGCAAACCGGTGATAATCACCGGAAGCTACAAAGGGAGGTTTCAAGGAGGAAAACGGCGGTTGTCGTTTCATGATCTGTTCCGGCGGATTGGAGGGAGAGGCAGCGGCGGAGGGAGGAGCTCGGGTGCCGGACATGACCTGCCGGCGACGGAGCTCCGAGAGAATAGAAATGAATCGGGTGAGAATTGAGATCTAGGTGTTTGGATAGTAGAAAAATAAAAAAGCGGGAGAGAGAAAGAGAACAGAAAACGAGGGAAAGAATGAGAGAGTGGAATTTGGTTCGGATATTGATGTGGAGGGAAGTGCTTAGGTATACAATAATTCATTCACAGTTAAAATTAATTATTGTTATTATTGACTCAATTAAATTAATTGTGAATTAGGTCTAACACAAAGGGTTAGGCTTCTAGTACAATATAACAAACCAAACAATCTTTGGATCGTACTTTCTTTTTTATCCTACTTGAAAGTCTTGAAAATTGAAAATAATTAATTACTATGGAAAATAAAAAGGAATAAATATTTTTTATTTGTTATTTAGGTAAATATTTTATTTTTAAAATTTATTAAATAATTAGTATATTTCACCTCAAATATCTCATTTATTCAATGAATTTAAATATATTATTTATTTCTAATAGTGACCAAAAAAATATTTGATTTAAAAAATAAATAAAATATATCATTTTTATTATGTTTTATTGGAATTAACTTAATATTTTTATAGAAAATTAGTTTTTATATTTAAATATATTACTCCTTCTAGTCTTACTTATAAAAAAATAAATTTATTAAATAGATAATGTATCTAGTAGGCATATTGTCAATGTACATTAGTTATTTAATGTATTAAAAAAAATCATAAAAATAAGATCAGAAAGGGTATTTTAGTATAAAAAATTATAAATATTATGATTTATGTAATTTTTAGAATTGTACTTGATTTGAGTATAATAGATAATAACATGTTTGCGTTGTTGAGAGAAGAGTTTTAGGTTCTGATACGTAAAAAGTGAGTTAATATTATCTAGTAGCTTTATTAGATAAATTTAAATGTGATTGTCTGATTGAGGAGTTGGTCAAAATACTAATTATGACGTCTACAAATCAACTATATTTCTTTGGGTTTTGAGTCACTGGTGGGGTGAGTCATCCCTTTATTGTAGGATATGTGGTTAACCCATATGACTATTAATACTTTAATTATAGATTGAAAAAGTATTGTTAAACTTACGTAAAATGTGGCTTGACACAATGTCCTACGAGATACAACATGAAGGAACTGGGCCGAGCTTGATCGTGTGTTAGCCACATGATCTCTTCCTTTCTTATTCCATTATTCTTTGTGTCATTTACAAGTTGAAGAGTTAATGGGCTGAGTTCTTTGATCTTTAATGGGCTCGTTATATCATAGTTGGGTCTGACCAAAGATATTTAGTCTACAGTCCCCCGAGCACAAGGTTTTTAAAATCTAAGTGATTAAGTGGGGACATTTCAATCCATAGTTCTTTAAACACAAGGCATCTAAAAGCGAAGTGATTAAGCGAGGACATTCCAGCTCACAATCCCTCAAGCCAATGCTTGTAAGGGAAAACTGGTTAAGGAGAAGGTCGACTTATCTTTTAATTGGCGCTGGTTCAAATTTTGGTTTTTGAATTCCAAAGGGCGTTGACAATTATCTCATTTGGGTTTACGGATAAACTTCGGGATTAAGGGTAGAATGAATGCAATGAAATAATTAAACTGCCTTGTAAATGGCCAACAAATTTGGATTGTGTGCTTGTTTACATGATTGAGATTAAGGATCTTGATGCTCTGCCACAACAATGATCGTTATTACTTGGTATGGGGAGGAAAATTTTTACTATAAATACAAGACCATTCTTTAGTTATTCATTACTTCTTCAGGTTTCTTCCTTTTTCCTATAGCAATTTTACAGCGTTGGATGCAGAAGCAGATGTCATGGGAATTTTTCTGCTCTTAATGCCACTTTCGACCCTTTCACCAGTTAGGATCAACTCGGTGAAACCAGACGAAGAACTGCCAATCAATAGGTTGAAAAATGGGCCAGTTAATGTACCCATGAACATGTCAACTAGTTCTTTGTTAGTTAGTGGTGGTTGGACCTTACCAGGAAGATCCCTCCATTTTTGTGCGTACTCCTTAAACCCCTCATTAGTACCCATTGTCATACCTTAAAGTTGGACTTTGGTTGGTTCCAGATCGACATTGTATTGATACTAATGATAAAAAGCAGTGGCTAGATCTTCCCACGCGTGGATGCAAGAATCCTCCAATTGATAGAACCATTCTAACTAAGTCCCAACCAGACTCTCTTGGAAAAAATGGACCCAAAGCTTCTTTTCCATAGTATGAGGTTGTATCTCGCGGACGTATGGCCTCGAATGAAGTTTCGGGCATGAAATCCTGCCATACTTCGCAAAGACTGGTATTTTAAACTTATGGGGAATGACGACCCCGGGTACTAATCCTATATCACCAAAATCCAAACTAGGTACGGCTTGAATTTCAACAGCTTTCAGTTTATCCTCTAACTGCTTGTATTTATCCTCGGCAAGTGGGTATTACTCATCAAAGTAATCTTCGTCCTCATAAGCTTGATCATTTGCACCCTAAGCACAAGTGCTTTTTGCCTCTTACACCTGGTTCTCGTCTTCCTCGGATGACTCTTCAACTACTTGCACTTGACGAACTGGGCCTTTAAACCTTTTCCCCATGTTGATGAGGGCATTTTTCTTAGTCTTCTTTTTGGTTGCTAGCAGTGCTATCAGCTCTTGTTGTCCCTTGGCCAGAGTCAGCAAGGTTGCTTGGAATTGGGAATTATGTGATTGCAAGTCCTTCACTGTTTGTTCGATATCCATCTTACTGAAACAAACAGTAGAAAGATAAGGAAACCTATTGTATGATGCATGAAAATGCGTATGCAAATGATTTCAAGGACTTAGAAGATTTAAATTTGTTTAGACAAAAGGAACAAGCATCAATTGCATTAATAAGTTCAAATTGATTAAAAACATGCCTCTTTGGCTTACAACGGGGGAAATAAACACAAACTAAACTCCTAATACAAAAAGGCTGAGCGCATCCTCGTCGGTGCAATGTAGGCGTTCAAACTTCGCTCTTCATGAAGTTGTCTCGTAAGCTCCAAAACCCTCTTTTCACTTGCATAGAACTAGGTTTCGAAGGTGTCTCGCTCTTCCTTTAGCTGAATCCAAGCTCTTTGCAGATCTTCAGGAGAAGTAGGCATGTTAGGATAAAGGACAGTATACGGAACATCTCCTTCGACAACAGGCTCCATGATGATAGGTAAGATGGCTTCATAAGGCATCATGAGGTTTTGGGCGTGAGTTCGCACCCACTTGAGACAAGTCTCCAAATGAATGGAGTTCTTATGTCCCAACGTCTTGCTATCAACCTTTTTAACCATGCCCCAAGCTCGTATGAATCTCTGACGATAACCTTGGACATCGTTCTCGTAGTCAAATGCAATTCCTTGGACAAGTGCATCATGAGGGACATCCCTCATAGCATACCCAAACTATCGCAAAGCCAAACAAGGATTGCAGATGATACCTCCCCTAATGCCAAGTAGAGTGACGTTAGGGAATTCCCCACAATGGTCAATAATAGTAAGGTCCTCCATAGATCGAGCACACCAATAAATATCAGAATGTGTGAGTGACATTAATATTTGAGACCATGTCAAGCCTTGCTCATTCTTTAATGTTGATCGAGGTAGGTGTGAAATAAACCATCTAGAGAGTAATTGCATTCACATCTATGAGTTGGTCCAAATTTGGAAATATAACCAAACCATAGATTAGAAGGGCCACGACATCCTCAAAAGCTTGAAAATCCAAATCTTCCCAGAACAAACGAGCCTTTTCCAACAGAGACTTGGCTAAGAAACCCTTAACTCCACTTCTTGTCTCCCAATTTTCCACAATGTCAGATCTCTTTAAATTCAAAGATTTGGAAACAACTTCAGGTTTTGGAGTCTCTTCTAAACCAGTGAATGGTATTTGATCAAGCACAAACACTCCTAACAATTGAGAGAATTCTTCTAATGTAGGTACCAATTGGTAGTCGGGGAAGGTGAAGCAATGATGCATAGGATCAAAGAATTGGAAAAGCACACACATCATTTCTTCTTGGAAGTTTGATGTAGCCAAGTTGAGAAGTCGACCATATTTCTTGGTGACAGGAGAATCTCCAGGCACTCTTGATGCTAACTCTTGAAGTTGAGGACGCACTTTCACGAAGTTTACTCAGATGGTATTCCTACGAGTGGAAGTCATGACCTACAAAACAGAACAAAGATAAATTCATAAATCCTTGAAATGGTTAGTGAGAATGATTTATGATGTTATGATGTTTATGATGACATGAATAATAATCACAAACAAAGAACACAAAAAACCTTAGGTTTAGGCTTGCATGGTGTGATACGGTTGGAGAACTGACTTTAGGGTTTTGCGTTTTATCGGAAATGTTGCGGTTAGCAAGAGTCGCCACCTACTTTTCTTTTATCCAAAAAGGAAAGGTGAAAAAGCACAGGAAATACCTTTGAGATTATTTTTTGAGTTCGGGGGGTAGATTATGAAAAGGGAAGGTATTAGCACCCTTTTCATCCATGGTTTTCCATGGGCTCTTAGTTACTTGCTAGATCACTTGCCTTTTTTTTGTTTGAAATTGTGCTTGGTGTGTTTTTTGAAAGTATTTTGTAAAGAGGTCATTGTTTAGGCAATCTTTGTAATGATTCGCATTCGTAAGAATGTATACAAAGATGTTGATCTTTTGAAAATGTTTTCAAGTTTTGTAAGATGTTTTGAAAGTGTGGGTGTTTGTTTTGAAAATAGCAAGGACGTTTGTTTGAATATTGAGCAAGTAATTAGGAGAATTCTACCTACTCAAAAGTCTTTCTTGTTCATTTTTCTTTTCCTTTGACATTGTTGTCTTACCATTGATTTGGTAAGCAACCCTATCTTTGGATGTAAACGAGACAGGCGTGGGTCATCGTATAACCATGATTAGAAATGTTGCAAAGTATCTTAGCATTCTATTTTAGGGACTAAGATCATTTGAAAGGCAACTTAGATAGCGTCATCGAGGGACTATGGTCTTGTATTTACTTGTTTTTGCTAAGACACCTTACATGCGTAATATGGCCATTTTGTATAAGGCAACTGTGATACAGTGGGAGAACTGACTTGAAGGTTTTGCGTTTGATCGCAAATATTGCGGTTAGCAAGAGTCGCCACCGATTTTTCTTTTATCCAAAAGGAAAGGTGAAAAAGCACATGAAATACCTTTGAGATTATTTCTTGAGTTCGGGGGGTAGATTATGAAAAGGGAAGGTATTAGCACCCTTTTCATCCATGGTTTTCCATGGGCTCTTAGTTACTTGCTATATCACTTGTTTTGTTTGAAATTGTGCTTTGTGTGGTTTTGAAAGTATTTTGTAAAGAGGCTATTGTTTAGAAAATCTTTGTAATGATTCTTGTTTGTAAGAATGTATACAAAGATGTTGATCTTTTGAAAATGTTTTCAAGTTTGTAAGATGTTTGAAAGTGTAGGTGTTTATTTTAAAAATAGCAAGGATGTTTATTTTGAAATGGAGCAAGTAATTAGGAGCAATCTACCTACTCAAATGTCTTTCTTGTTCATTTTCTTTTCCTTTGACATTGTTATCTTACCATTGATTTGGTAAGCAACCCTATCTTTGGATGTAAACGGGACGGGCGTGGGTCATCGTATAACCATGATTAGCAATATTTCAAGGTATCTTAGCATTCTCTTTAGGGACTAAGATCATTTGAAAGAAAACTTAGATAGCGTCATCGAGAGACTATGATCTTGTATTTGCTTATTTTTGCTAAGATACCTTACATGCGTAATATGGCTATTTTGTATAAGGCAACCAAGTGGAATAACCCTAGGGGTTCTTGTGTGCAAGTGTAACATTTTCATGCTTGTTTTTGTCTTGAATTAGGGTTTTCTAGGTATTGGTTTTAGTCTTTCCATACAAATCCTAATTACTAGCATGTTATATATGAAAGCGATAAACTGCAGAATTTTAAAGTTACTACGCTATTACAACATTTGTGGGGGGGGGGGGGGGGGGGGGGGGGGGGATTGTACAATTTGTAAATGAGGATTGCAAGAATATAAACCTAGTTAATCTATTACAACCAAATTGAATGGGTATTAATGTATAAAAGATTAAATAAATATAATGTACAAAAAGAATAAATGTGCATTAATGTAAAGGTGAAAAAATGAATATTTTGTTGGTTTTCATAAGAAAAAGGGATTTGTTTTAACCTAGTTAATTAAAGAAGATAATTAATTAAACTTAAATTTATTAAGAAAATATTTTAAATAAAACCCTAATTCTATTTAGTTGATTAAAAGAAAATAAGTTTAAGAAAAATGTATATTTTGGTATTTTTATCTTGAAAATATTTATAGCATTATAAAATATTTTTGGTCTCTTTTTTTATATAAAAAATAATATATTTTAATTAGTATGAAAGAAAATAACTAATAATCTAGTTTTAATTATATTTACAAAATAATAAGTAAAAAAATAAATAAAGTATAATTAATAAAAATATTTTTTTGTGAGAAAAATAAAATAAACTAAGTCAAAATATAAATCTATCATTTTTTTTGCATTTTATGATTTTTTTAGTATTAGGAAAATATTTCAAGAAAATAAATAAAATGAAAATAAAGAAATAAAATAAAAATTGGGCCAGGGTGCAAATAGCCTGCATGGGGTGAGGAGTAGCAAAAAAACATAGGCCCAAAGCTGGAGCCCAGCGCCTGCAAAAAAGGGTCAGAAAAGCCAAAAATATAAAAAAAACACAAAAGGGTACCACTGGGGCTCGAACCCAGGTCCCAAAGGTTACAGGCGCGCGCTTCTACCACTGGGGTGGCTATACATCCGTTAACATAAGAAAAACAATAAATATACAAGGCAAAACGCGTCCTGAAGACTTCATCTTTAACCTCCAGCCAGACCAACTGTAACTTGCTCATTTCTCATCAAAAATGAAAACTGTAAACATGAAACTTGTAGAAAATTTTCTCACGGTTTCAGAAATGTAAAGCATTAAAACTATAGATCAAAGATAAGCATGAATTTTAATGGCCCTAATCTGAACCCTAAAAATCTCATAAATTTCAGTTTCAAAATTCTATAAGCTCAAGCAAAATTAATGGAAATTATGGACATGGTTAGCTTCAGGGTAATGATATCTACATGTTTTGTTCACAAATAAACTATTGATGATGCCTGTATAAAGAGTTCCAAGTTGAGAAAACTTACCTCAAAACTGGAAATCGTGTTTTGAGTTTAAGCTTGTTTCAAGTGATGGTGATGATCAGGTTAGCTTCCTTGAGGTCATAGGAAGCTAATGCAATGGTTTGCTTGAGTTGAGAGTGGCTGAAATGGCCTAGAGAAGTCAAGTTGCAGACTCTGTTTTTTGGTTATGGAGGTTATAATAAATGGTGTTACAGTTCTGGAATAAGGATGGGGATGAGTTATATTTGATGTAAGGAATCTTTAGGAATGAATTTGAGGGAAAACGCACGAGGGAAATGGGAGATACAAGTTTAAGGTCAAAACTGTGTATCAATGGAGTTTTTTGTGCAATTTATGGCTAGAGGGAATTTGGGAGTGTTTCAGGGTGCTAAAACTCGTCCCTTAGCTCACATATAGTGATCCTATTTATAAGCAAAAAGTTTGGAGTGCTCTAGTTGATCATAATTCAAATTTACGTGTTTAAGTTCAACATGTGATTTTTTTTTTTACAAAACAAGTTTCCATGTCTTGTACTTGGTTCATAGAGTGGTTATGCTTTAAACAATCTTGCTTCCGACTTTGTGGATGGAATGTGATTAGAGGGAACAAGTTAGAGGCTCAAGAATGGACTTTATGCAAAAATCTTGCTTTATAAGAATGACAATGTTAACTTTGTGCCATTAATGGAAATGCAACTTGGATAATAGCTCAATTGCTTGGATCAAAGCCCTAACAGTTGTGTAAACATTTAATTATGGAGTGACAAACAAGTTTGAGGCCTTCAAAGCAAAGATTATGCAGCCTAGCATGGATTTGGTTCATGTGTTCATCCAAAAATGACTTGTATTTCAAGTGATGAAACCCTAACTCCATCTCTTCGATTCTCCCTACTCAAGAATGATCTCAAGGAGTTCTTGGACATTTTGGAAAGCTTGAAATGTTATATAAAACCCATATTTGAATTTATTTTTAAGATTCCCTTTGTAACTATATGAAAAAGTGCCATGAAGTTGGGTCAAAATCCTGACCAAATTAGGGCAAAATTTCACTAAGTGTTTAGTTTCATGACCACATGTTCATAAAATTATAACTTGATATCCAAGCACTTTTGGAAGGAGTTGTGTAAAGCAAAGTTATAGATTTTATGTAGATCTATAACTTTCATGTTGAAAGTTTCTCTTGAATCATCTTGCATCATGGTGGAAATTTTGTTCAAAGTTATGAAAAAACATGAAATTTCCAACACTTAGAAAAATTTCTAAGTTTAGAAATTTTGAATTTTCAAAATGGGATCTTGACTTTTTGATTTCTTGATGAATAAGTTTCATATTTTGACATGTTTTGATAATTATGATCTTTGGCACTTGAATTTGACCAAAAAGTCAAAGTTTCACTTTTAGTATACAGTTGACTTTTGATCAGTTGACTGCAAAATTCATGTGTCAATCCAATGGACATGCAATATTTTGAACCATGTAATTAGGTAAAAATTATGAAATTAGACTCTTGAGATCATGCCTTAACCCAATTGACCATTTGCTAGGTCAAAAATCAGAAATTGCCATTTCTCAATCAAAACCCTAATTTTGACCATTTTGCCCTTTTAGAGATTTGATCAAATTTCTTGAGGAGTTGTGGTCCAAACTTGATCAAATGATACATATGAGTTTAAAATGTTGATGTGGATCAATAATTATGAAGTTTGAGTGTAAATTGGTCATGGTTGACTTTTTCCCTAATACAACTGATTTTTAGGTCAACTGCTCAATTGATTGAGCAAAAGTGTGATTCAAAGCTTGAAACTTGACATGAGCAATCTTGGGGGTCCATATTGATCCATGAAAATCATATGGGGCATTGGAAGTCAAAAAATCCTTGTGCAAACTAAAACCCTAATTTTGGTCATCAATGTTTAAGGAGGTGTCTTGAGCTGATCAAACCCCTAGTGCAGTCTTGAGCCCAAGGAGATCTTGTGAGCAAATTCTTGACATGTGAGAGGGAAAATTTTGGGGTACAACAGCTGCCCCTGTTCAATCTTCTTAAGCCTGAAGAGTTAGATTGGCAAGTTTTGCCATTCGTGACTCGAAGGTGGAAGATGATTGGACACTAGAGTGCCCAGAAATTTGCACTTGGTGATGTGATGGTTAAGGAAATGGGCTTAAAGATGCCATTTTGAGAGGTGATAGAAAGTTGTTGGAGATGGGCTTGTAGATTCCATCCAGAAATGGTTGCTGAACCGTGGTTGTAAGTTGAAACTGAATGAGTATCAGAATGGCACCTGTGTCTGAAGTGTATTTGTACTATATCTAAAAGATGGATCTGAATGACTATCAGAATGACATCCGTGTCTGGAGCGTATTTGGATTGTATCTGAAAGATGAATCTGAATGAGTGTCAGGATGGCATCCGTGTCTGGAGCGTATCTGAATTGTATCTGAAAGTTGGATCTGAATGAGTATCAGAATGACATCCGTGTCCGGAACATATTTGTACTGTATCTGAAAGAGGCTCTGAATGAGTATCAAAATGGCATCCGTGTCTAGGGCGTATCTGTACTGTATCTGAGAGTTAAATCTGAATGAGTATCAGAATGGCGTCCGTGTCTGGAGCGTATCTATACTGTATAAGAGATTCGGAATGAGTATCAAAATGGCATTCGTGTCTGGGGCGTATCTGAACTGTATAAGAGATTCGTAATGAGTATCAGAATGGCATCCGTGTCTGGGGCGTATCTGAAATGTATAAGAGATTCAGAATGAGTATCAGAATGGCATCCGTGTCTGGGGTGTATCTGGACTGTATCTGAGAGTTGAATCTGAATGAGTATCAGAATGGCATCCGTGTCTGGAGCGTATCTGGACTGTATCTGAAAGCTTCGAACATTTGTTAATGATAGTCGTTAACCTTATCCTGAAAGGGGTAAAATGTTAGATAAAAATGCAAAGTCATGTTGTATGAAATGCATGGTATAATACATTCATGTTATCAATGTTTATGGTATATGGATGCGATGTATGCGTATGTGAGCTAATTTGTTGTACTGCTTGTTGGATTTGGGGAAGATAAATCGCTGACTGCTACTGAGGATATGGAGTGTAAGTCTTTATGTTGTGAAGTCGAAGTGTTGATGAATTTCTGCCTAGAGAAATAAACTCTGTTGTAAGGGAAATGTCGTGTATTGTTTGTAAAATCATATTGGGGAATCCGGAGAAATTTGGCGACTTCTACATGGGATTGATAAATTGGAAGCTTTGTTCTGCTGGGGATTAAACTGCACACTGTGGGGGATCTTATGGAAACAACTTGGAGAGATTTCCCTATCTCTTAAAGCCATCAGTGATTGTCTTTCTATTTTGTTTATTTGTAAACAGTAATTATGTTCAAATGCATATGTTCAAAAATAAATCATTGGACATTTTTGTAAACAAAACACAAGAGTAAAGAAAAACATATAGTTTTGTACTTTCAAAGGGATATCTTTGTATTGACTTTGAGTAAGTATTTTTGTACAATGAGACAAACATTCTAGTAAGAGAATGTCGTCGTAAAAAATGAAAAATTTGATACAAAGAAAAGATAGTTATGTGCAATAATCCCATGGGTTCCCATTCTGCTATAGCCTTCATGTCTCTGAGCACCTTGTCTATTTGTTGCCTCGTCTGAAGATGATTGAATTGATCAGAACCTCTGAGTTTGTCAGTGGAAGCCAAAGGTTGTTCGTAAGGTGATCCAACGGGACATAGTCATACGCTTTAATTCCCTAATTTTTGCCTGGACCTCCCTTTCGGGTTTTCAGCCCACCGGGATACCCTTTTTTTTCCAAGCCGCCCTTTCGGGTTTTCAGCTTGCCGGGTGTACATATTTTTTTTTGTTTTATCCCTAATTTTTGCCCGAACCTTTTTGGTTCGCCGAGATGCCCTTATTTTGCCTAGGTGTGTCAACCTAGCGAGTCTCTTATGCGTAGTATCTTTTGACTATGTCTGTGTTCGCAGGGTGCGGCAGGTCGTTGCCATCCATGGTAGTCAAGATCATTGCTCCACCAGAGAATAATGTTTTTGATTCCAAATGGTCTTTCATATGTAGAAGTTCGTTTTCCCCTAGTGTGATCGGTGGATCTGGAACTGACTGTTTTAAAGCTGGTTCGCGAAATGTCGCGGAAGCAAGAGTCGCCACCGTCTTTTATTTTCTCCAAATGGAAAGGACAAAAGCACAGAAAAATTCCTTAAAGAGATTGCTCTCGGTTCGGGAGGTAGGTTATAGAAAGGGAAGGTGTTAGCACCCTTTCTATCCATGGTTATCCATGGGCTCTTAGGTACTTGCTCAATGTGTTTTCAAAAATGTTTGTTTGCTTTTCAATTGTGGGTTTTAAAAACGTTTCTTTGAAAAATTTCAGTTCGACTCGTACGTCAGAGTGTTTGAAAGATTTGCTTTGAAAGCTTTTGAAAATGTGTTGGTGTGAAAAGAGTTTTTGTTTTGTTTGAAATTAGAGCAAGTATCCTTGAGAACCTACCTACCCTAAGGAATTCGTCTGTGTAAATGTCTTTTAAAGTAGTGCCATCCCACCATTGAGAGGTAGGTAGCACCACCATTGGAGGTGTTCGGGTCAATTCGAAGGTTCGGGACATGGTGATCACCAGAGCAATGGGAAGACACCTTAGAAGCTACCCTCATGCCAGGTTCTCGGATCATGAGGACTTACTAAGACATCCTCTACTCGACGATCACCTTTCGAAAGGCAAGGCAACAGTGAGGCGTACCCTAGGGGTGGTGTGTGCGAATTGTGTGTCGTTTTCATTGATGTTTGTCTTGTCATGTTTATTGGTGTTCTACGCTTGATTTTATTTTAAGTCCATACATTCTTTCATGCTTTTGTTAACAGTTAAAAGTTGCGGGAAAAGTAAATCTAAGACTATTACAAATGGCGCGGGTCCACATCGCCAAAATTAAACCGGACCCGATTTGACAAGAAAATAAAGAAATTAAATAAAAGTGCGAAAAGTATAATTGTTACAACGCTTTGGGAGAATTACATAATTATAATAAACGACATAAAATAAATGCGCGAAAATAAATTACGAACATGGGCGTTGGACCCTTTTGCAAAATATTATTAATAAGGAATTAAAATTAAGAATTAAAAGAAAATGTTTTTTTAGTATTTTTGTGTTATTTTGAGATTTAATAAAAAGGAATTAATTAAAAACCAAAATGAAATGTTAAACCTAGTTCTAATTATTTTTAAGTTTATTATGAAAGTATTAAAATTTAACCTAAATGCAACCCTAATTAGTTTACAAGTTCAATTATGAAAATAAATAAATCACTAATATTATGGCAAAAAAAAAGGAAAATTAAAAGGAATAAAAAGTCATTAACCTAATGCTATATTTTTGGATTTTTTTATGGAAGAAAGAATTAAAGTTGCAACCTAAATTAATACTAAGTTAATTTACATACAATTTATTTATGAAAATAACTAAAATAAAATAAATATTATATTGTTCTCTTTTTCTGATCTTTGTGTATTTTATAATTTGTAAAGAAATAGTAATTAGTTTAAACAAATAAAGAAAATAAAATAAGAATTAAAAATAAAACAAGAAAAATATAGAGAAAGCAAACCAGGGGTTTCAGGCCCTAAAGTGGAGGTTTTTGTTTCAGGGCATTATAATCAAATTAAATTGTACCAAAAGCTTCGTACAGTCCCTGTGAGCACAAAACAATCCACAAAATACGTTAATGATGCATGAATCGAAGTATGCGTTTATGGAAAAAATTCAAACCGTGTGACTTGTTCTTGCGTGTTCTTGGAGCTTTGGATGGCATTTTTCTGATAATCCATGTGAAAGTTATGCCCTAGTCAATTTCAGTTGACTTTTTCAGCTGTCCAAATAAGGAGACTTTGCATCTTGATGATTTTCTGAGCCAAATTTTGAGAATCATGATCAAGCATTGATCAAATGATGTTTGTGGCTTCAAAATGATATGTTGACCAAAATTTTGAACTTTTGACTGCCAAATGACCATTTTGCCCCTACAGTTGACTGTAGTGCAATTTAGGGTTTTGACTGTGCAATTTTGAGCTGAATGCCTTGAAACTTGATATGAGGATGCTTGACCATGTTTGTAAGCATATGAGACTTGATTGAGCCTTTGAACACTTCCTTTTCTTGATCAGAACACAAACCCTAGTTTTGACTGTATAGGAGACAGTTGGACTGTGCAACCCTTGGGGGAGTTTTGTGACTTGGCTTGGCAATTTCTTGAAGAATATGGGAGGGCAAATTTTGGGGTACAACAGTTGCCCCTGTTCAATCTTCTTAGACCTGAGGATGCAGATTGGCGGGCGTGCCTTTCGTAATCCGAAGGTAGAAGATGATTGGACACTAGAGTGCCCAGAAATTTGCGCTCACATGGTAGCAGTGATGGGGGAATGGGCTTATAGATGCCATTTGGGGGTTGATGAATAGGATGATGGGCTTATAGATGCCATCTGGATGTTGATCGCGTAGGAGATTCTTTAGCGAGAACATGCATACCTGCAAAAGAAAAATGAGTACCTGACACGTTGCAGGAGCTGATTTCAGATGCTTGATATAGATGTGTCCTGACTGTTTACAGGAGCTGAGTCTGGAGCTTCAAACAGCGATGAATGAACCAGAGATGGTTACTGCCTTAGCATGAATGGTAAGAGAACCTTGAGTGACTTTAACTTCAACAACGCTCGTTGAGAAAATCTTGATGGGAATTACCGTCTTCGCAGTATCGGGAAGAGGACCAAAGGAAATTATAACCTGAAAGCTGGACCTAAAACGGAAGTCTCATGCACCGTCGGAGAGAAAACCAATAGGACATTATAATCTCAAAGGAAAAACCTAAAAATGGAAATCTCATGCACCGTCGGAGAGAGAACCAATAGGAAAATAAAATCTGAAAGAAAGACCTAAAATGGAAATCTCATGCACCGTCGGAGAGAGAACCAAAATGGAATTATAATCTTAAAGAAAACCTAAAATGGAAATCTCATGCACCGTCGGAGAGAGAACCAAAATGGAATTATAAAATCTGAAAGAAAGACCTAAAATGGAAATCTCATGCACCGTCGGAGAGAGAACCAAAATGGAATTATAATCTCAAAGAAAAACCTAAAATGGAAATCTCATGCACCGTCGGAGAGAGAACCAATAGGACATTATAACCTGATAACTTCTACTGAGTCTTCATCAGAAAAATCTGTTGGGAGTCGATTTAGCTGGACTAGAGAGGTTTTTTGATAAGGATGTGATGAAGGAATCTGAGACGATTGCTACTCCGAATATATGATGAAGGAATCTGGGACGATTACTAGCTCAGCAGGACGATGAAGGAATCTGGGACGATTACTACCTCAGCAGGACGATGAAGGAATCTGGGACGATTACTACCTCAGTAGAATGATGAAGGAATCTGGGACGATTACTACTTCAGAAGAATGATGAAGGAATCTGGGACGATTACTACCTCAGCAGGATGATGAAGGAATCTGGGACGATTACTACTCCAAATATATGATGAAGGAATCTGGGACGATTACTACCTCAGCAGGATGATGAAGGAATCTGGGACGATTACTACCTCAGCAGGATGATGAAGGAATCTGGGACGATTACTACCTCAGATATATGATGAAGGAATCAGGAGCGATTACTACCTCAGAGGGATGATGAAGGAATCTGGAACGATTACTACCTCAGATATATGATGAAGGAATCTTGGACGATTACTACCTCAGCGGGGCTATGAAGGAATCAGGAGCGATTACTACCTCAGCAGGGCGATGAAGGAATCAGGAGCGATTACTACCTCAGCAGGGCGATGAAGGAATCAGGAGCGATTACTACCTCAGCAGGGCGATGAAGGAATCAGGAGCGATTACTACCTCAGCAGGGCGATGAAGGAATCAGGGACGATTACTACCTCAGCGGGTGATGAAGGAATCTGGGACGATTACTACCTCAACGGGTGATGAAGGAATCTGGGACGATTACTACCTCAACGGGTGATGAAGGAATCTGGGACGATTACTACCTCAGCGGGATGATGAAGGAATCTGGGACGATTACTACCTCAACGGGTGATGAAGGAATCTGGGACGATTACTACCTCAACGGGTGATGACTTTTATCTGTTGATCGTTCTTTCCTGAAAAAGTAATGAATTAGTTGTATGCAATGTCATAATGCATGAATTGCCTGATTTTAAGATGTTCTCAAAAATAAATGAGATTGGGGTGATATGATGCGTCTATGCATGCTATAATGATGTATGTGACGTTTTATGAATGTGTTTTTCGTCTAGGAAAGTAAATCCTTGACGGGTGCCGGGAAGTCGTATCCTGGGCTGATGTTGAAGAATAGTTGCAAGAATTCCAATAGACGAAGATAACTCCGTTGGGGATAAGACTTGGCGAATGGAGGATTCTGCGGGGAGAAAAAGATATTCTAGTGACCATGCTGGGAAGAAATACTCTGTGGGGAGATGCTTTTGCTGAATTGTTGAGGATGACTCGCTGAGGATACCTTGCTGTATCGGAAGTATGAATGGACTTCGCTGGGGATAAGAAGGTTCTGTCGACGACGCTCTTTCCGTGGCTTTTGGCTGAGGATAACCCAGTTATATCCTGTTAAGGAAATAACTCTTTAAATCAAGCCGGACGGCGCGTTCGTGCCCTGCTAGGGGATGAGCTTCCAGAATCTACTGGGGGTACGCCTATTGCTTGGGGAGATAGATTCCAACCTTCCTGGGGAAGCTTTGAACTGCGTTGGCTATGTTCTTCAACGGAGCTTACCCTGATTCCTTGGAGGACAGAACAATCAGATTGCTTAGACCATTCTTTATTGCCCCTGTTTCTATGGGAGAAGATACCTGTGGCGGTGCTTGATGACTGCCGATTGACAAATCTTCTTCTGGTAGGAAAGTGACGAGATGACGGAACATAGTCGTATGCTTTGATCCCTAACTTTTGCCTGGACCGCCCTTTCGGGTTTTCAGTCCACCGAGATACCCATTTTTGCCCAAGCCGCCTTTTCAGGTTTTCGACTTGCCGGGTGTACAGTTTTTTCATATTCATCCCTTGTTTTTGCCTGAACCCTTTTGGTTCGCCGGGAAGCCCTTATTTTTGCCTAGGTGTGTCAACCTAGCGGGTCTTTGATTGTGCGCAGTGTCTTTTCGACTATGTCCATGTTCTCAGAATGTAGGGAATTGCCCCTGTTAGAAGTATTGCGCTGCCGTACCACTAGAAGATGTCTGATCAGGCAAGATTCGTTGTCGGGATGCCCCAGGTGATCCAGATGGAGATTTGCTCCAAGCTGGTTGGCCTTTTGAGAGATTCTCCGAATCTTGACTGAACTGCCCCAGATGATTGGACCGTGATCATGTTGTGCCCCTTGATTGGAAGTGCTTTTGTTCACTAGGTATTCATCGTGCGAATTTCCCTGTTGTTCAAACAAAAAGTCATATGCAAACAAAGTTATGTTAAAAATGCAAAGCTTATGTCTGTCTTGAAGATTTTGAAAATGCATTTTTTCATAGAACATGTGAATGTTTGTAAAACATGATGTCAACTCTGTATTTACCGTAGGCCTTCAGGAGTCAGGATACCTTTCGTAACAGTATGCTTTCGAACTAACCCCCGCTTCAGCTGGGACTTTTGAGGGTTATAACGTGGCCTGGTTCACGGCTTAAGAAACAAAGGATAAAGGCTCAAACTATTTGTACCCACCCACTCTTCGTGACGTTCTTCAAACCTAAACTCAGTTGATCATGCGTTAGACCTTGTTTGAGTCTTCATTCTGATTTTCCGGTGATGGTTCAGTCATTGATGATTTATTCTGAATAGGCAGTCATCATTTTTTGTCGAGGGTTTGTAGAACCTCTTTCTTTTTTGATTTTGTTATCCCTTTCTTTTTTGCCTGAACTGTTTCCTTTTTCGGAATTACAGTCAGCGGGATGCCCCAGTTTCGTAAGTCCCTTTCATAGGTTTTGACTTAATGAGTTTTTCGTTTATGATTTTTTTTTTTGATCATGACTGCCTCTCCTTTTGATTGTTCGGAGCCATCACTGTCTTTTGTTTTTTTGGAAAAACTCATTTGGTGCCATTCATTGTGCACTTGGATCAACTGAGAAGACTACCCTGCCCCGGGTTATGATTAAGGGTTTTAAATTTCGAAAAGAAAAACTCCTACTTCTTTGGCTCAGAGGGGTTGGCGAGGGATTATCATCCTTATTACTCCAGTGTTTGGGAATTGAAACAATGCCTGTACCTCATCAGCGGGGTCTGTTCAAAAGCATACTGTGAGGATTGTGGTATCGTTTTCGTCATCCTCCCTCAAGAGGCTTAGAATTAACGAGAGTTGACATCAGAAAAAATATGAAAATAATTTGCATAGAGTGAATACGAATATATTGATTCAAAACGGACATAAGCGATGCATTAATGTGATAACAATGTTTAACATGAATAAATGTTTGAACAATCAAAGAAAAATACAACTTGAACATTTGAATGAACAAAAGACATTCTCGATGATTTGGTGTAGGATCAGTGTTCAAACTCGACCTCCTTGGCGTCAATCAGGTCTTGGATCTTGTTCTTCAGGGTCCAACAGTCGTCGGTGTCATGTCCAGGACTGTCAGAATGGTAGGCACATCTCACACCCGGGTTGTACTTGGAAGAGGAAGTATCAGGATTTTGAGGAGGATCCTTTAGTGTGATCAGTTTTGCCTTCAGCAATTGTTGTAATGCCTGAGACAAAGACATGTTGATGTCAGTATACTTCCTATCTTGATGCTTTATCCTACGCCTATTGCTCTTTCTTGGTTGAACGGGCGTGGGATTAGAAATCTGGATTGCCCCTACATCATGATGACCCTTTTTACCATGTATAGCATTGGACTCCTTCTTCCCACTGTGGGGCTTTTTCTGAGCATCAGTAGGTGCGGTTTCTTGAATCTTCCCCGACTTGATACCAGCTTCGATTCTCTCCCCCGTCAAGACAAGATCTGTGAACCCAACAGAAGAATTCCCAATCAGATGGTTGTAGAATGAACCAGACAAAGTCCCCAAGAACATGTCGACAAGCTCGCGGTCAGTCAGAGGTGGTTGTACCCTTCCAGCAAGGTCCCTCCATTTTTGAGCATACTCTTTGAAGCCTTCGCCTGTACCCATAGACATCCCCTGAAGCTGAGTACGCGTGGGAGCGAGGTCAGCATTATACTGGTAGTGTTTGTAAAATGCAGTGGCTAAGTCTTCCCAGGTACGAATGTTGGCTCCATTCAGTTGATAGAACCACTCGAGCTGAGTCCCCGAAAGACTCTCTTGGAAGAAATGGATCCATAAGTTTTTGTCAGCTGTATAGGGCTGGATCCTCCTTGTATAAGCCCTGAGATGCAACTTAGGACAGGATGCCCCATCGTATTTAGCAAAGGCAGGTACCTTGAATTTGCGCGGGATCACTACCCCAGAAGACAGACCTAGATCCTCGAAGTCCAGACCAGGCACCTTTTGTATCTCCATAGCACTTAACCGGTCTTCCAACTGTTTGTACTTATCCTCAGCCGGAGGGTACTGTTCGTCGTCAAAATCTGTCTCGTTGTCGGAGACCACTGGACTAGGCACCTCTCTCTCCTGGTGACTGCTTTCCCTCACAGATGGGGCTGTCCTCTCAGTTTCAGTCTGCGGTGTATTCCCAGATCTGCGTCTAGGGCTGAACAAAACAGTCCTCTTCTTCTTCTTAGTCTTCTTCAGAAGCATGGTCTTCAACTCTTGTTGACCCTGAGCCAAGCCCTTGATCAGCTCCTGAAATTGAGCGTTCTGCGCCTGAAATTGGGCGTTCTGCGCCTGAAGAGCCTTGATAGATGCCTCGGTTGATGATTCAGGATTCATGACGATCGGCTGACATAAACAGCGAAGAAGGGTAAGCAACTCGTCAAAGGGATACCTGCAATGCAATGAGATGTATGACATGCATGTAATGTTTTCAAGGTCCTCGCGGGGTAAACAGAGAAACTTTGTTAGCATTTGGAACCGGTAGCTTGATTGTAAGAACTTCATTTTGTTGAGAGTCCTTCGTCAAGGGTCAAAGGCTCACCATATCCAGTGGGTCATAGCCCCTGACAACCCTGGCTAGAGGAAAATAAATCCTCTTTGCCCCTGGCTAGATGTTTGATTTATCATGACCTGCATCACAAGCCCTTGAGATCCTTGAAGTGGGTTATGATGTATGCAATGGTATGATGTCATGCTATGCATGGGGTGATGTAGGTAAACCATGTTATGAGTCCCAACTAAGGACTATAAACAAACCCTGCAAGAAATTCAGTATACTTTGTTATGAGTCCCTATTAAGGACTATAAACAAACCCTGCAAGAAATTTAGTAAACCCTATTATGAGTCCCAATTAAGGACTATAAACAAAACCTGCAAGACTCAACAACCCTGTTATGAGTCCCAATTAAGGACTATAAACAACCCTGCAAAAATTTTAGTACCCTGTTATGAGTCCCAATTAAGGACTATAAACAAGACCTGCAAGAAACAAGTGTCAGGTAACAAGCACGCCGATAGTCAAGTACGAAGGCACACAAGTCACACAAAAGAAGCCCTTAAGGTTTAAGGCCAGCGTGGAGTCTAGGTATTACCCTCTTGAAGCTGGTGGGTTCAACCTGTCCTATTAGAAGTAACCGGGTTCTAAGGGTCCCAATATCACGGGATTACTTTCATTGTTCATCGTTTCGATTTAGCCACTGAACTGGCGACCGAAATATTCCAGGAAAGCAACCCTCAATTGAGTGTAGTATCGAGTATCAACCAACCTCGGACTGCACCAAAGTCAGTTATCTCACTACCCTAAAGAGGCCAAGATAGTTCAATTAAGGTTCCTAAGGTCTGTTGATGCTTCACGACACCACGCGGAGGCCCCGTACTCTCCTTGACTGAACTCAAGGGTTACCGGTACACACCAAAGTGCCACATCAACGTAGCAGACTGTTTCAACCATGTCGGTATACCCCACACAGTTCCCTCACAGCCTTGTTGCTACTTTCTAAGAAAGGTATTCCCCAGATCCGGGTTAGGATCTATAGAACTCCCAAGACAGTCCCACAATAATAAAGCAAGCAAGGAAAGCAATTGAAAACACAGTGATCTTAGTCCTAAGGTACACCTCACTTTAAGTTTATTCCCCAGCAGAGTCGCCAGTTCTGTGATCGGTGGATCTGGAACTGACTGTTTTAAAGCTGGTTCGCGAAATGTCGCGGAAGCAAGAGTCGCCACCGTCTTTTATTTTCTCCAAATGGAAAGGACAAAAGCACAGAAAAATTCCTTAAAGAGATTGCTCTCGGTTCGGGAGGTAGGTTATAGAAAGGGAAGGTGTTAGCACCCTTTCTATCCATGGTTATCCATGGGCTCTTAGGTACTTGCTCAATGTGTTTTCAAAAATGTTTGTTTGCTTTTCAATTGTGGGTTTTAAAAACGTTTCTTTGAAAAATTTCAGTTCGACTCGTACGTCAGAGTGTTTGAAAGATTTGCTTTGAAAGCTTTTGAAAATGTGTTGGTGTGAAAAGAGTTTTTGTTTTGTTTGAAATTAGAGCAAGTATCCTTGAGAACCTACCTACCCTAAGGAATTCGTCTGTGTAAATGTCCTTTAAAGTAGTGCCATCCCACCATTGAGAGGTAGGTAGCACCACCATTGGAGGTGTTCGGGTCAATTCGAAGGTTCGGGACATGGTGATCACCAGAGCAATGGGAAGACACCTTAGAAGCTACCATCATGCCAGGTTCCCGGATCATGAGGACTTACTAAGACATCCTCTACTCGACGATCACCTTTCGAAAGGCAAGGCAACAGTGAGGCGTACCCTAGGGGTGGTGTGTGCGAATTGTGTGTCGTTTTCATTGATGTTTGTCTTGTCATGTTTATTGGTGTTCTACGCTTGATTTTATTTTAAGTCCATACATTCTTTCATGCTTTTGTTAACAGTTAAAAGTTGCGGGAAAAGTAAATCTAAGACTATTACAAATGGCGCGGGTCCACATCGCCAAAATTAAACTGGACCCGATTTGACAAGAAAATAAAGAAATTAAATAAAAGTGCGAAAAGTATAATTGTTACAACGCTTTGGGAGAATTACATAATTATAATAAACGACATAAAATAAATGCGCGAAAATAAATTACGAACATGGGCGTTGGACCCTTTTGCAAAATATTATTAATAAGGAATTAAAATTAAGAATTAAAAGAAAATGTTTTTTTAGTATTTTTGTGTTTTTTTGAGATTTAATAAAAAGGAATTAATTAAAAACCAAAATGAAATGTTAAACCTAGTTCTAATTATTTTTAAGTTTATTATGAAAGTATTAAAATTTAACCTAAATGCAACCCTAATTAGTTTACAAGTTCAATTATGAAAATAAATAAATCACTAATATTATGGCAAAAAAAAAGGAAAATTAAAAGGAATAAAAAGTCATTAACCTAATGCTATATTTTTGGATTTTTTTATGGAAGAAAGAATTAAAGTTGCAACCTAAATTAATACTAAGTTAATTTACATACAATTTATTTATGAAAATAACTAAAATAAAATAAATATTATATTGTTCTCTTTTTCTGATCTTTGTGTATTTTATAATTTGTAAAGAAATAGTAATTAGTTTAAACAAATAAAGAAAATAAAATAAGAATTAAAAATAAAACAAGAAAAATATAGAGAAAGCAAACCAGGGGTTTCAGGCCCTAAAGTGGAGGTTTTTGTTTCAGGGCATTATAATCAAATTAAATTGTACCAAAAGCTTCGTACAGTCCCTGTGAGCACAAAACAATCCACAAAATACGTTAATGATGCATGAATCGAAGTATGCGTTTATGGAAAAAATTCAAACCGTGTGACTTGTTCTTGCGTGTTCTTGGAGCTTTGGATGGCATTTTTTTGATAATCCATGTGAAAGTTATGCCCTGGTCAATTTCAGTTGACTTTTTCAGCTGTCCAAATAAGGAGACTTTGCATCTTGATGATTTTCTGAGCCAAATTTTGAGAATCATGATCAAGCATTGATCAAATGATGTTTGTGGCTTCAAAATGATATGTTGACCAAAATTTTGAACTTTTGACTGCCAAATGACCATTTTGCCCCTACAGTTGACTGTAGTGCAATTTAGGGTTTTGACTGTGCAATTTTGAGCTGAATGCCTTGAAACTTGATATGAGGATGCTTGACCATGTTTGTAAGCATATGAGACTTGGTTGAGCCTTTGAACACTTCCTTTTCTTGATCAGAACACAAACCCTAGTTTTGACTGTATAGGAGACAGTTGGACTGTGCAACCCTTGGGGGAGTTTTGTGACTTGGCTTGGCAATTTCTTGAAGAATATGGGAGGGAAAATTTTGGGGTACAACAGTTGCCCCTGTTCAATCTTCTTAGACCTGAGGATGCAGATTGGCGGGCGTGCCTTTCGTAATCCGAAGGTAGAAGATGATTGGACACTAGAGTGCCCAGAAATTTGCGCTCACATGGTAGCAGTGATGGGGGAATGGGCTTATAGATGCCATTTGGGGGTTGATGAATAGGATGATGGGCTTATAGATGCCATCTGGATGTTGATCGCGTAGGAGATTCTTTAGCGAGAACCTGCATACCTGCAAAAGAAAAATGAGTACCTGACACGTTGCAGGAGCTGATTTCAGATGCTTGATATAGATGTGTCCTGACTGTTTACAGGAGCTGAGTCTGGAGCTTCAAACGGCGATGAATGAACCAGAGATGGTTACTGCCTTAGCATGAATGGTAAGAGAACCTTGAGTGACTTTAACTTCAACAACGCTCGTTGAGAAAATCTTGATGGGAATTACCGTCTTCGCAGTATCGGGAAGAGGACCAAAGGAAATTATAACCTGAAAGCTGGACCTAAAACGGAAGTCTCATGCACCGTCGGAGAGAAAACCAATAGGACATTATAATCTCAAAGGAAAAACCTAAAAATGGAAATCTCATGCACCGTCGGAGAGAGAACCAATAAGAAAATAAAATCTGAAAGAAAGACCTAAAATGGAAATCTCATGCACCGTCGGAGAGAGAACCAAAATGGAATTATAATCTTAAAGAAAACCTAAAATGGAAATCTCATGCACCGTCGGAGAGAGAACCAAAATGGAATTATAAAATCTGAAAGAAAGACCTAAAATGGAAATCTCATGCACCGTCGGAGAGAGAACCAAAATGGAATTATAATCTCAAAGAAAAACCTAAAATGGAAATCTCATGCACCGTCGGAGAGAGAACCAATAGGACATTATAACCTGATAACTTCTACTGAGTCTTCATCAGAAAAATCTGTTGGGAGTCGATTTAGCTGGACTAGAGAGGTTTTTTGATAAGGATGTGATGAAGGAATCTGAGACGATTGCTACTCCGAATATATGATGAAGGAATCTGGGACGATTACTACCTCAGCAGGACGATGAAGGAATCTGGGACGATTACTACCTCAGCAGGACGATGAAGGAATCTGGGACGATTACTACCTCAGTAGAATGATGAAGGAATCTGGGACGATTACTACTTCAGAAGAATGATGAAGGAATCTGGGACGATTACTACCTCAGCAGGATGATGAAGGAATCTGGGACGATTACTACCTCAACGGGTGATGAAGGAATCTGGGACGATTACTACCTCAACGGGTGATGAAGGAATCTGGGACGATTACTACCTCAGCGGGATGATGAAGGAATCTGGGACGATTACTACCTCAACGGGTGATGAAGGAATCTGGGACGATTACTACCTCAACGGGTGATGACTTTTATCTGTTGATCGTTCTTTCCTGAAAAAGTAATGAATTAGTTGTATGCAATGTCATAATGCATGAATTGCCTGATTTTAAGATGTTCTCAAAAATAAATGAGATTGGGGTGATATGATGCGTCTATGCATGCTATAATGATGTATGTGACGTTTTATGAATGTGTTTTTCGTCTAGGAAAGTAAATCCTTGACGGGTGCCGGGAAGTCGTATCCTGGGCTGATGTTGAAGAATAGTTGCAAGAATTCCAATAGACGAAGATAACTCCGTTGGGGATAAGACTTGGCGAATGGAGGATTCTGCGGGGAGAAAAAGATATTCTAGTGACCATGCTGGGAAGAAATACTCTGTGGGGAGATGCTTTTGCTGAATTGTTGAGGATGACTCGCTGAGGATACCTTGCTGTATCGGAAGTATGAATGGACTTCGCTGGGGATAAGAAGGTTCTGTCGACGACGCTCTTTCCGTGGCTTTTGGCTGAGGATAACCCAGTTATATCCTGTTAAGGAAATAACTCTTTAAATCAAGCCGGACGGCGCGTTCGTGCCCTGCTAGGGGATGAGCTTCCAGAATCTACTGGGGGTACGCCTATTGCTTGGGGAGATAGATTCCAACCTTCCTGGGGAAGCTTTGAACTGCGTTGGCTATGTTCTTCAACGGAGCTTACCCTGATTCCTTGGAGGACAGAACAATCAGATTGCTTAGACCATTCTTTATTGCCCCTGTTTCTATGGGAGAAGATACCTGTGGCGGTGCTTGATGACTGCCGATTGACAAATCTTCTTCTGGTAGGAAAGTGACGAGATGACGGAACATAGTCGTATGCTTTGATCCCTAACTTTTGCCTGGACCGCCCTTTCGGGTTTTCAGTCCACCGAGATACCCATTTTTGCCCAAGCCGCCTTTTCAGGTTTTCGACTTACCGGGTGTACAGTTTTTTCATATTCATCCCTTGTTTTTGCCTGAACCCTTTTGGTTCACCGGGAAGCCCTTATTTTTGCCTAGGTGTGTCAACCTAGCGGGTCTTTGATTGTGCGCAGTGTCTTTTCGACTATGTCCATGTTCTCAGAATGTAGGGAATTGCCCCTGTTAGAAGTATTGCGCTGCCGTACCACTAGAAGATGTCTGATCAGGCAAGATTCGTTGTCGGGATGCCCCAGGTGATCCAGATGGAGATTTGCTCCAAGCTGGTTGGCCTTTTGAGAGATTCTCCGAATCTTGACTGAACTGCCCCAGATGATTGGACCATGATCATGTTGTGCCCCTTGATTGGAAGTGCTTTTGTTCACTAGGTATTCATCGTGCGAATTTCCCTGTTGTTCAAACAAAAAGTCATATGCAAACAAAGTTATGTTAAAAATGCAAAGCTTATGTCTGTCTTGAAGATTTTGAAAATGCATTTTTTCATAGAACATGTGAATGTTTGTAAAACATGATGTCAACTCTGTATTTACCGTAGGCCTTCAGGAGTCAGGATACCTTTCGTAACAGTATGCTTTCGAACTAACCCCCGCTTCAGCTGGGACTTTTGAGGGTTATAACGTGGCCTGGTTCACGGCTTAAGAAACAAAGGATAAAGGCTCAAACTATTTGTACCCACCCACTCTTCGTGACGTTCTTCAAACCTAAACTCAGTTGATCATGCGTTAGACCTTGTTTGAGTCTTCATTCTGATTTTCCGGTGATGGTTCAGTCATTGATGATTTATTCTGAATAGGCAGTCATCATTTTTTGTCGAGGGTTTGTAGAACCTCTTTCTTTTTTGATTTTGTTATCCCTTTCTTTTTTGCCTGAACTGTTTCCTTTTTCGGAATTACAGTCAGCGGGATGCCCCAGTTTCGTAAGTCCCTTTCATAGGTTTTGACTTAATGAGTTTTTCGTTTATGATTTTTTTTTGATCATGACTGCCTCTCCTTTTGATTGTTCGGAGCCATCACTGTCTTTTGTTTTTTTGGAAAAACTCATTTGGTGCCATTCATTGTGCACTTGGATCAACTGAGAAGACTACCCTGCCCCGGGTTATGATTAAGGGTTTTAAATTTCGAAAAGAAAAACTCCTACTTCTTTGGCTCAGAGGGGTTGGCGAGGGATTATCATCCTTATTACTCTAGTGTTTGGGAATTGAAACAATGCCTGTACCTCATCAGCGGGGTCTGTTCAAAAGCATACTGTGAGGATTGTGGTATCGTTTTCGTCATCCTCCCTCAAGAGGCTTAGAATTAACGAGAGTTGACATCAGAAAAAATATGAAAATAATTTGCATAGAGTGAATACGAATATATTGATTCAAAACGGACATAAGCGATGCATTAATGTGATAACAATGTTTAACATGAATAAATGTTTGAACAATCAAAGAAAAATACAACTTGAACATTTGAATGAACAAAAGACATTCTCGATGATTTGGTGTAGGATCAGTGTTCAAACTCGACCTCCTTGGCGTCAATCAGGTCTTGGATCTTGTTCTTCAGGGTCCAACAGTCGTCGGTGTCATGTCCAGGACTGTCAGAATGGTAGGCACATCTCACACCCGGGTTGTACTTGGAAGAGGAAGTATCAGGATTTTGAGGAGGATCCTTTAGTGTGATCAGTTTTGCCTTCAGCAATTGTTGTAATGCCTGAGACAAAGACATGTTGATGTCAGTATACTTCCTATCTTGATGCTTTATCCTACGCCTATTGCTCTTTCTTGGTTGAACGGGCGTGGGATTAGAAATCTGGATTGCCCCTACATCATGATGACCCTTTTTACCATGTATAGCATTGGACTCCTTCTTCCCACTGTGGGGATTTTTCTGAGCATCAGTAGGTGCGGTTTCTTGAATCTTCCCCGACTTGATACCAGCTTCGATTCTCTCCCCCGTCAAGACAAGATCTGTGAACCCAACAGAAGAATTCCCAATCAGATGGTTGTAGAATGAACCAGACAAAGTCCCCAAGAACATGTCGACAAGCTCGCAGTCAGTCAGAGGTGGTTGTACCCTTCCAGCAAGGTCCCTCCATTTTTGAGCATACTCTTTGAAGCCTTCGCCTGTACCCATAGACATCCCCTGAAGCTGAGTACGCGTGGGAGCGAGGTCAGCATTATACTGGTAGTGTTTGTAAAATGCAGTGGCTAAGTCTTCCCAGGTACGAATGTTGGCTCCATTCAGTTGATAGAACCACTCGAGCTGAGTCCCCGAAAGACTCTCTTGGAAGAAATGGATCCATAAGTTTTTGTCAGCTGTATAGGGCTGGATCCTCCTTGTATAAGCCCTGAGATGCAACTTAGGACAGGATGCCCCATCGTATTTAGCAAAGGCAGGTACCTTGAATTTGCGCGGGATCACTACCCCAGAAGACAGACCTAGATCCTCGAAGTCCAGACCAGGCACCTTTTGTATCTCCATAGCACTTAACCGGTCTTCCAACTGTTTGTACTTATCCTCAGCCGGAGGGTACTGTTCGTCGTCAAAATCTGTCTCGTTGTCGGAGACCACTGGACTAGGCACCTCTCTCTCCTGGTGACTGCTTTCCCTCACAGATGGGGCTGTCCTCTCAGTTTCAGTCTGCGGTGTATTCCCAGATCTGCGTCTAGGGCTGAACAAAACAGTCCTCTTCTTCTTCTTAGTCTTCTTCAGAAGCATGGTCTTCAACTCTTGTTGACCCTGAGCCAAGCCCTTGATCAGCTCCTGAAATTGAGCGTTCTGCGCCTGAAATTGGGCGTTCTGCGCCTGAAGAGCCTTGATAGATGCCTCGGTTGATGATTCAGGATTCATGACGATCGGCTGACATAAACAGCGAAGAAGGGTAAGCAACTCGTCAAAGGGATACCTGCAATGCAATGAGATGTATGACATGCATGTAATGTTTTCAAGGTCCTCGCGGGGTAAACAGAGAAACTTTGTTAGCATTTGGAACCGGTAGCTTGATTGTAAGAACTTCATTTTGTTGAGAGTCCTTCGTCAAGGGTCAAAGGCTCACCATATCCAGTGGGTCATAGCCCCTGACAACCCTGGCTAGAGGAAAATAAATCCTCTTTGCCCCTGGCTAGATGTTTGATTTATCATGACCTGCATCACAAGCCCTTGAGATCCTTGAAGTGGGTTATGATGTATGCAATGGTATGATGTCATGCTATGCATGGGGTGATGTAGGTAAACCATGTTATGAGTCCCAACTAAGGACTATAAACAAACCCTGCAAGAAATTCAGTATACTTTGTTATGAGTCCCTATTAAGGACTATAAACAAACCCTGCAAGAAATTTAGTAAACCCTGTTATGAGTCCCAATTAAGGACTATAAACAAAACCTGCAAGACTCAGCAACCCTGTTATGAGTCCCAATTAAGGACTATAAACAACCCTGCAAAAATTTTAGTACCCTGTTATGAGTCCCAATTAAGGACTATAAACAAGACCTGCAAGAAACAAGTGTCAGGTAACAAGCACGCCGATAGTCAAGTACGAAGGCACACAAGTCACACAAAAGAAGCCCTTAAGGTTTAAGGCCAGCGTGGAGTCTAGGTATTACCCTCTTGAAGCTGGTGGGTTCAACCTGTCCTATTAGAAGTAACCGGGTTCTAAGGGTCCCAATATCACGGGATTACTTTCATTGTTCATCGTTTCGATTTAGCCACTGAACTGGCGACCGAAATATTCCAGGAAAGCAACCCTCAATTGAGTGTAGTATCGAGTATCAACCAACCTCGGACTGCACCAAAGTCAGTTATCTCACTACCCTAAAGAGGCCAAGATAGTTCAATTAAGGTTCCTAAGGTCTGTTGATGCTTCACGACACCACGCGGAGGCCCCGTACTCTCCTTGACTGAACTCAAGGGTTACCGGTACACACCAAAGTGCCACATCAACGTAGCAGACTGTTTCAACCATGTCGGTATACCCCGCACAGTTCCCTCACAGCCTTGTTGCTACTTTCTAAGAAAGGTATTCCCCAGATCCGGGTTAGGATCTATAGAACTCCCAAGACAGTCCCACAATAATAAAGCAAGCAAGGAAAGCAATTGAAAACACAGTGATCTTAGTCCTAAGGTACACCTCACTTTAAGTTTATTCCCCAGCAGAGTCGCCAGTTCTGTGATCGGTGGATCTGGAACTGACTGTTTTAAAGCTGGTTCGCGAAATGTCGCGGAAGCAAGAGTCGCCACCGTCTTTTATTTTCTCCAAATGGAAAGGACAAAAGCACAGAAAAATTCCTTAAAGAGATTGCTCTCGGTTCGGGAGGTAGGTTATAGAAAGGGAAGGTGTTAGCACCCTTTCTATCCATGGTTATCCATGGGCTCTTAGGTACTTGCTCAATGTGTTTTCAAAAATGTTTGTTTGCTTTTCAATTGTGGGTTTTAAAAACGTTTCTTTGAAAAATTTCAGTTCGACTCGTACGTCAGAGTGTTTGAAAGATTTGCTTTGAAAGCTTTTGAAAATGTGTTGGTGTGAAAAGAGTTTTTGTTTTGTTTGAAATTAGAGCAAGTATCCTTGAGAACCTACCTACCCTAAGGAATTCGTCTGTGTAAATGTCCTTTAAAGTAGTGCCATCCCACCATTGAGAGGTAGGTAGCACCACCATTGGAGGTGTTCGGGTCAATTCGAAGGTTCGGGACATGGTGATCACCAGAGCAATGGGAAGACACCTTAGAAGCTACCCTCATGCCAGGTTCCCGGATCATGAGGACTTACTAAGACATCCTCTACTCGACGATCACCTTTCGAAAGGCAAGGCAACAGTGAGGCGTACCCTAGGGGTGGTGTGTGCGAATTGTGTGTCGTTTTCATTGATGTTTGTCTTGTCATGTTTATTGGTGTTCTACGCTTGATTTTATTTTAAGTCCATACATTCTTTCATGCTTTTGTTAACAGTTAAAAGTTGCGGGAAAAGTAAATCTAAGACTA
The DNA here is from genome assembly GCA_948472305.1 of Vicia faba. Lineage (NCBI taxonomy): Eukaryota > Viridiplantae > Streptophyta > Magnoliopsida > Fabales > Fabaceae > Vicia > Vicia faba. The sequence goes on along the minus strand of OX451741.1, from coordinate 148,474,657 downwards.
TTACAAATGGCGCGGGTCCACATCGCCAAAATTAAACCGGACCCGATTTGACAAGAAAATAAAGAAATTAAATAAAAGTGCGAAAAGTATAATTGTTACAACGCTTTGGGAGAATTACATAATTATAATAAACGACATAAAATAAATGCGCGAAAATAAATTACGAACATGGGCGTTGGACCCTTTTGCAAAATATTATTAATAAGGAATTAAAATTAAGAATTAAAAGAAAATGTTTTTTTAGTATTTTTGTGTTTTTTTGAGATTTAATAAAAAGGAATTAATTAAAAACCAAAATGAAATGTTAAACCTAGTTCTAATTATTTTTAAGTTTATTATGAAAGTATTAAAATTTAACCTAAATGCAACCCTAATTAGTTTACAAGTTCAATTATGAAAATAAATAAATCACTAATATTATGGCAAAAAAAAAGGAAAATTAAAAGGAATAAAAAGTCATTAACCTAATGCTATATTTTTGGATTTTTTTATGGAAGAAAGAATTAAAGTTGCAACCTAAATTAATACTAAGTTAATTTACATACAATTTATTTATGAAAATAACTAAAATAAAATAAATATTATATTGTTCTCTTTTTCTGATCTTTGTGTATTTTATAATTTGTAAAGAAATAGTAATTAGTTTAAACAAATAAAGAAAATAAAATAAGAATTAAAAATAAAACAAGAAAAATATAGAGAAAGCAAACCAGGGGTTTCAGGCCCTAAAGTGGAGGTTTTTGTTTCAGGGCATTATAATCAAATTAAATTGTACCAAAAGCTTCGTACAGTCCCTGTGAGCACAAAACAATCCACAAAATACGTTAATGATGCATGAATCGAAGTATGCGTTTATGGAAAAAATTCAAACCGTGTGACTTGTTCTTGCGTGTTCTTGGAGCTTTGGATGGCATTTTTCTGATAATCCATGTGAAAGTTATGCCCTGGTCAATTTCAGTTGACTTTTTCAGCTGTCCAAATAAGGAGACTTTGCATCTTGATGATTTTCTGAGCCAAATTTTGAGAATCATGATCAAGCATTGATCAAATGATGTTTGTGGCTTCAAAATGATATGTTGACCAAAATTTTGAACTTTTGACTGCCAAATGACCATTTTGCCCCTACAGTTGACTGTAGTGCAATTTAGGGTTTTGACTGTGCAATTTTGAGCTGAATGCCTTGAAACTTGATATGAGGATGCTTGACCATGTTTGTAAGCATATGAGACTTGATTGAGCCTTTGAACACTTCCTTTTCTTGATCAGAACACAAACCCTAGTTTTGACTGTATAGGAGACAGTTGGACTGTGCAACCCTTGGGGGAGTTTTGTGACTTGGCTTGGCAATTTCTTGAAGAATATGGGAGGGCAAATTTTGGGGTACAACAGTTGCCCCTGTTCAATCTTCTTAGACCTGAGGATGCAGATTGGCGGGCGTGCCTTTCGTAATCCGAAGGTAGAAGATGATTGGACACTAGAGTGCCCAGAAATTTGCGCTCACATGGTAGCAGTGATGGGGGAATGGGCTTATAGATGCCATTTGGGGGTTGATGAATAGGATGATGGGCTTATAGATGCCATCTGGATGTTGATCGCGTAGGAGATTCTTTAGCGAGAACCTGCATACCTGCAAAAGAAAAATGAGTACCTGACACGTTGCAGGAGCTGATTTCAGATGCTTGATATAGATGTGTCCTGACTGTTTACAGGAGCTGAGTCTGGAGCTTCAAACGGCGATGAATGAACCAGAGATGGTTACTGCCTTAGCATGAATGGTAAGAGAACCTTGAGTGACTTTAACTTCAACAACGCTCGTTGAGAAAATCTTGATGGGAATTACCGTCTTCGCAGTATCGGGAAGAGGACCAAAGGAAATTATAACCTGAAAGCTGGACCTAAAACGGAAGTCTCATGCACCGTCGGAGAGAAAACCAATAGGACATTATAATCTCAAAGGAAAAACCTAAAAATGGAAATCTCATGCACCGTCGGAGAGAGAACCAATAGGAAAATAAAATCTGAAAGAAAGACCTAAAATGGAAATCTCATGCACCGTCGGAGAGAGAACCAAAATGGAATTATAATCTTAAAGAAAACCTAAAATGGAAATCTCATGCACCGTCGGAGAGAGAACCAAAATGGAATTATAAAATCTGAAAGAAAGACCTAAAATGGAAATCTCATGCACCGTCGGAGAGAGAACCAAAATGGAATTATAATCTCAAAGAAAAACCTAAAATGGAAATCTCATGCACCGTCGGAGAGAGAACCAATAGGACATTATAACCTGATAACTTCTACTGAGTCTTCATCAGAAAAATCTGTTGGGAGTCGATTTAGCTGGACTAGAGAGGTTTTTTGATAAGGATGTGATGAAGGAATCTGAGACGATTGCTACTCCGAATATATGATGAAGGAATCTGGGATGATTACTACCTCAGCAGGACGATGAAGGAATCTGGGACGATTACTACCTCAGCAGGACGATGAAGGAATCTGGGACGATTACTACCTCAGTAGAATGATGAAGGAATCTGGGACGATTACTACTTCAGAAGAATGATGAAGGAATCTGGGACGATTACTACCTCAGCAGGATGATGAAGGAATCTGGGACGATTACTACTCCAAATATATGATGAAGGAATCTGGGACGATTACTACCTCAGCAGGATGATGAAGGAATCTGGGACGATTACTACCTCAGCAGGATGATGAAGGAATCTGGGACGATTACTACCTCAGATATATGATGAAGGAATCAGGAGCGATTACTACCTCAGAGGGATGATGAAGGAATCTGGAACGATTACTACCTCAGATATATGATGAAGGAATCTTGGACGATTACTACCTCAGCGGGGCTATGAAGGAATCAGGAGCGATTACTACCTCAGCAGGGCGATGAAGGAATCAGGAGCGATTACTACCTCAGCAGGGCGATGAAGGAATCAGGAGCGATTACTACCTCAGCAGGGCGATGAAGGAATCAGGAGCGATTACTACCTCAGCAGGGCGATGAAGGAATCAGGGACGATTACTACCTCAGCGGGTGATGAAGGAATCTGGGACGATTACTACCTCAACGGGTGATGAAGGAATCTGGGACGATTACTACCTCAACGGGTGATGAAGGAATCTGGGACGATTACTACCTCAGCGGGATGATGAAGGAATCTGGGACGATTACTACCTCAACGGGTGATGAAGGAATCTGGGACGATTACTACCTCAACGGGTGATGACTTTTATCTGTTGATCGTTCTTTCCTGAAAAAGTAATGAATTAGTTGTATGCAATGTCATAATGCATGAATTGCCTGATTTTAAGATGTTCTCAAAAATAAATGAGATTGGGGTGATATGATGCGTCTATGCATGCTATAATGATGTATGTGACGTTTTATGAATGTGTTTTTCGTCTAGGAAAGTAAATCCTTGACGGGTGCCGGGAAGTCGTATCCTGGGCTGATGTTGAAGAATAGTTGCAAGAATTCCAATAGACGAAGATAACTCCGTTGGGGATAAGACTTGGCGAATGGAGGATTCTGCGGGGAGAAAAAGATATTCTAGTGACCATGCTGGGAAGAAATACTCTGTGGGGAGATGCTTTTGCTGAATTGTTGAGGATGACTCGCTGAGGATACCTTGCTGTATCGGAAGTATGAATGGACTTCGCTGGGGATAAGAAGGTTCTGTCGACGACGCTCTTTCCGTGGCTTTTGGCTGAGGATAACCCAGTTATATCCTGTTAAGGAAATAACTCTTTAAATCAAGCCGGACGGCGCGTTCGTGCCCTGCTAGGGGATGAGCTTCCAGAATCTACTGGGGGTACGCCTATTGCTTGGGGAGATAGATTCCAACCTTCCTGGGGAAGCTTTGAACTGCGTTGGCTATGTTCTTCAACGGAGCTTACCCTGATTCCTTGGAGGACAGAACAATCAGATTGCTTAGACCATTCTTTATTGCCCCTGTTTCTATGGGAGAAGATACCTGTGGCGGTGCTTGATGACTGCCGATTGACAAATCTTCTTCTGGTAGGAAAGTGACGAGATGACGGAACATAGTCGTATGCTTTGATCCCTAACTTTTGCCTGGACCTCCCTTTCGGGTTTTCAGTCCACCGAGATACCCATTTTTGCCCAAGCCGCCTTTTCAGGTTTTCGACTTGCCGGGTGTACAGTTTTTTCATATTCATCCCTTGTTTTTGCCTGAACCCTTTTGGTTCGCCGGGAAGCCCTTATTTTTGCCTAGGTGTGTCAACCTAGCGGGTCTTTGATTGTGCGCAGTGTCTTTTCGACTATGTCCATGTTCTCAGAATGTAGGGAATTGCCCCTGTTAGAAGTATTGCGCTGCCGTACCACTAGAAGATGTCTGATCAGGCAAGATTCGTTGTCGGGATGCCCCAGGTGATCCAGATGGAGATTTGCTCCAGGCTGGTTGGCCTTTTGAGAGATTCTCCGAATCTTGACTGAACTGCCCCAGATGATTGGACCATGATCATGTTGTGCCCCTTGATTGGAAGTGCTTTTGTTCACTAGGTATTCATCGTGCGAATTTCCCTGTTGTTCAAACAAAAAGTCATATGCAAACAAAGTTATGTTAAAAATGCAAAGCTTATGTCTGTCTTGAAGATTTTGAAAATGCATTTTTTCATAGAACATGTGAATGTTTGTAAAACATGATGTCAACTCTGTATTTACCGTAGGCCTTCAGGAGTCAGGATACCTTTCGTAACAGTATGCTTTCGAACTAACCCCCGCTTCAGCTGGGACTTTTGAGGGTTATAACGTGGCCTGGTTCACGGCTTAAGAAACAAAGGATAAAGGCTCAAACTATTTGTACCCACCCACTCTTCGTGACGTTCTTCAAACCTAAACTCAGTTGATCATGCGTTAGACCTTGTTTGAGTCTTCATTCTGATTTTCCGGTGATGGTTCAGTCATTGATGATTTATTCTGAATAGGCAGTCATCATTTTTTGTCGAGGGTTTGTAGAACCTCTTTCTTTTTTGATTTTGTTATCCCTTTCTTTTTTGCCTGAACTGTTTCCTTTTTCAGAATTACAGTCAGCGGGATGCCCCAGTTTCGTAAGTCCCTTTCATAGGTTTTGACTTAATGAGTTTTTCGTTTATGATTTTTTTTTTGATCATGACTGCCTCTCCTTTTGATTGTTCGGAGCCATCACTGTCTTTTGTTTTTTTGGAAAAACTCATTTGGTGCCATTCATTGTGCACTTGGATCAACTGAGAAGACTACCCTGCCCCGGGTTATGATTAAGGGTTTTAAATTTCGAAAAGAAAAACTCCTACTTCTTTGGCTCAGAGGGGTTGGCGAGGGATTATCATCCTTATTACTCCAGTGTTTGGGAATTGAAACAATGCCTGTACCTCATCAGCGGGGTCTGTTCAAAAGCATACTGTGAGGATTGTGGTATCGTTTTCGTCATCCTCCCTCAAGAGGCTTAGAATTAACGAGAGTTGACATCAGAAAAAATATGAAAATAATTTGCATAGAGTGAATACGAATATATTGATTCAAAACGGACATAAGCGATGCATTAATGTGATAATAATGTTTAACATGAATAAATGTTTGAACAATCAAAGAAAAATACAACTTGAACATTTGAATGAACAAAAGACATTCTCGATGATTTGGTGTAGGATCAGTGTTCAAACTCGACCTCCTTGGCGTCAATCAGGTCTTGGATCTTGTTCTTCAGGGTCCAACAGTCGTCGGTGTCATGTCCAGGACTGTCAGAATGGTAGGCACATCTCACACCCGGGTTGTACTTGGAAGAGGAAGTATCAGGATTTTGAGGAGGATCCTTTAGTGTGATCAGTTTTGCCTTCAGCAATTGTTGTAATGCCTGAGACAAAGACATGTTGATGTTAGTATACTTCCTATCTTGATGCTTTATCCTACGCCTATTGCTCTTTCTTGGTTGAACGGGCGTGGGATTAGAAATCTGGATTGCCCCTACATCATGATGACCCTTTTTACCATGTATAGCATTGGACTCCTTCTTCCCACTGTGGGGCTTTTTCTGAGCATCAGTAGGTGCGGTTTCTTGAATCTTCCCCGACTTTATACCAGCTTCGATTCTCTCCCCCGTCAAGACAAGATCTGTGAACCCAACAGAAGAATTCCCAATCAGATGGTTGTAGAATGAACCAGACAAAGTCCCCAAGAACATGTCGACAAGCTCGCGGTCAGTCAGAGGTGGTTGTACCCTTCCAGCAAGGTCCCTCCATTTTTGAGCATGAAAAAGATCATGGAAAATCACAAATTTGAAAGGCATTAAAACAAGGCTTTGGGCTTGATCTTTTTACCCTAATTCAATGACATATATGTGCACATTGCAAACCTAATCCTAAAAACAGGAAAGTTGCGCTCAGAACCAAGAACCAAACTTGCATTTTTGACAAAAAAAAACTCAAAACTGTTTTCACAGTTCCAGCGTGATTCAAAGCCTACAATCGATTCCAAAAGCTTGCTGAGGCCTTCCTGAACGTAACTCAATCCTTTTCCAGTCCCCACGCACAAAGAAGTGGTAGAACAAAGTCAAACCTTCTCAAACTTTTTTCATAATCGTGTTTCAATATACATGCATTTTCCATACCTTTGAATGTTTGATTTACACTAATATAAACTCTCTGAAGCTATTGATGTATTTTAATTGAGTTAATATGGCCTGTATGAGAAGTTGCCATGGACATTTTTTAGGGTTTCAGGAACCTTGAATTAGGGTTTTACGCTTGAGAAAAAATTGGACAACCAGACTAGTACTATCAAAACTAGGGCATCTGGACGAAATGATTGACCACCTCGCGCTCAATTTATGATCAACTGTGCTCTATTCGCTATTTTTGTAGGTACCATTTAGTGGGGGTTTAAAACCCCCGCTATCTAGCTTATATTTCCAGGCAAAACGAAGAATCCAGGAGGAAGACGCTGAGCTGTAGGCATGTGATTGGTATATTTGAAAGTTAGCGCCCTTTTTTTATTTGTCCAGCATAACGCTTATTTGTCACATATAATGTTCATCACCCACTAAATAAACAAAGAAACGCGCTTGGCTTGGTGGAAGCTGCGTTGTCATGCAAGCATTGGGACCTGGGTTCGATTCCCAGGCCCCCCATATTTCCCTATATTTTTTCTCATTACATGTTCAGGTACCCAACACGCCCAGAAGTCCACCATATACTCTCATCAATGGCTTGCCAAGTGGCTATGAGCGTCCATCCAGTGGCCAGGAACCAAAGTCCATGGAATACCCCAGTCAACGCGTATGCATATGATCTGAAAAGTCAGCATGAATCAAGCTTCTATTGGGCCAAACTACTTCAGTCACACCTCCAAAATTGGGTCAACCACCCCCCATGTTTGCATTTTCTTTCTCTCTTTTTATTCTTTTTCTTTTATTTTTATTTTGATTATTTTAATTATTTCTTTTAATTCAAAAAATAATAATATAAAATCAGAAAATTAAAAAATAAAAATATGTTTCATTTAATTTTTAATTCATCAATATTTTGTAAATAAATTTTGTTAATCAATTTAATTTTAATTTAGGGTTTAAATTTTAACTTGTTTTCTAAATAATTAAAAAGGGTAGAAATTAGGTTTTAGATTTTTATTCTTTTTCTCAATAAAATAATTTCATCTTATTCTTATTATTAATAATTAATTATTCTTGTAAATAAACTTGTCATTAAATAATTAGGTTAAATTAGGTCAAACTTAAACATTTTTCTTTAATAAATTAAAAACAATTTAGAACTAGGGTTTTATTTAACTTTTAATTCCATTTAATTCTCTTTAATTTCATAAATACAAAAAAACATTAAAAATAATCTCTTTTTCTTTACTTAATCATTAATTAATTTGTAATTTTAATTTAATTTCTTTAAAGGGTCCAACACCCTCGCACTTTCGATTATAATTCCTTTTCGCGCGTTTGCTTCTATTTTTCTTTTTTAATCTTATGTAATTGCCCCAAAGCCTTGTAATAGATAATTAGGACATTTACTTTCCGCACTTTTCTTTTCAAATCGGGTCTTGGTTTAATTTGGCGATGTAGACCTGCGCCTTGTAATAGCGTATGACCTTTATTTTTCCGCATTTTAATTCCCGCACCCTTAACTGCTAATAATCACATGAAAGAATGTATGCTCAAATAAAATCAAAGCGTAGAACACTCAATGCATGATCAAGACAAATAATAACTGAAAATGACACACAAATCACACACCATCCCTAGGGTACGCCTCACTGTTGCCTTGCCCCTCGAAACGTGGTCGTCGAGTAAAGGACGTTTTAGTAAGTCCTCATGTCCATGAACATGGCATGAGGGTAGCTTCTAAGGTGTCCTACTATTGCTCTGGTGACCACACTGTCCCTGACCCTCGAATTGACCCGAACACCTCCAACGGTGGTGCTACCTACCTCTCAATGGTGGGATGGCACTACCTTAAGGACATTTACACAGACTAATTCCTTAGGGTAGGTAGATGACTCGTAGATACTTGCTCTAAATTCAAAAACAAATCAAAACTTCTTTTTCACACCGACACTTTGCAAAAAGCTTTCAAAAACAACTTTTCAAACACTCTTAAGGACTGATACAAGAGTCGATCTGAAACTTTCAAAGAAACTTTTTCAAACCCACTCACCTTGAAAAGCAAATAAACCTTTTGAAAACACAAATGAGCAAGTATCTAAGAGCCCATGGATAACCATGGATAGAAAGGGTGCTAACACCTTCCCTTTCTATAAATCTACCTCCCGAACCGAGAGCTAATCTCAATAAGGAATTTTTCTGTGCTTTTGTCCTTTCCATATTGGAGAAAATAAAAGACGGTGGCGACTCTTGCTTCCGCGACATTTCGTGAACCAGCGTTAAATAGTCAGTTCCAGATCCACCGATCACAGAACTGGCGACTCTGCTGGGGAAATCTTAAAGTGAGGTGTACCTTAGGGTAGTTCATAACTGTGTTTTCAATTGTTTTGACTTGTTTGCTTTAAATTGTGGGTTGCATCGGAGTTACATAGATCCTAACCCGGATCTGGGGATACCTTGTTTAGGTAGCATAAGCTGTGAGGGACCTGTCCGGCGTAGACCGACATGGGTGAAGCAATGGCTACGTTGGTGTGGCGCCTTGGTCTGTACCGATATCCCTTGTGTTGCAACGAGGAGAATATGGGTCTTCTGAGGAGTCATTAAGCACCAACAGACCTTAGAACCTTAAATGACACAACTTGGCCAATAGAATAGTAGCAGTATGCTACGCCCATTGAGGCTAAACTCTCGTGATGGTTCTGGCCGCAAGAAAAGACTGCGATGCTGGAGTTATGACCGATTGAGGGTAGTCAGTGATATTGGGATCCTCTAAGAACCCGGTTACTTTTGATAGGACAGGTATGAACCAACAAACTGAAAGAGGGTAATACCTAGACCTCATGTTGGCCTAAACTTTAAGGGCTTGTCTTGTGTGACTTGTGTGCCTTATCATGTTTGCCTTTGTAAATATTTGTGGTGTGCTTTATCATAACATCATAACATCATGAGCATTGCATGCATCCTGCATAAGGACTGGCCATTTCAAAGACAAGAGGGTTTCACCTTTGCTCTGTTTTGTAGGACATCATGATGCCTATGCGAAGGAACACTATCCGGTTCAATTTTGTTCACCCACTTGAGTTACTTGAAGAATTGGTTAGCAGAATTCCAAATACTACATCCTTCATCCAAAGGCATGGTTCTCTTCTCAGTTTAGTCACTGCAAAGCGGGATCAACAGTTGATGAGTGTCTTGACCCAGTTCTATGACCCTTTGTACCAGTGCTTCACCTTTCAAGACTTCCAGCTGGTCCCTACCCTGGAAGAGTTCTCTGATTTGCTTGGTATCCCTATCTTGGATCAGACTCCTTACACTGGTTGGGAAAAGACCCTCAGGCTTGAGGAGGTTGCTGCAGCTCTCCCCTTGACCCACCAAGAAGTAATGGACAACTGGGTGACTAGAAGCGGAGTTAAGGGTTTCTTGGCCAAGTTTCTGGTTGGTAAAGCTAACAGTTTCTGGAATGACTTGGACTTTAGGGCATATGAAGACATCTTGGCTCTCTTAATCTATGGTCTAGTCTTGTTCCCTAATCCTGACAACTTCATCAATGTCACTGCCATAAGGATCTTCATGTCTCAGAACCCTGTGCCCACTCTCTTGGGTGACATCCTGCAACAACTTTATGCTCGTACTGCCCGAAGACGAGGAACTCTGTGGTGTTGTATCCCTTTTTTGGTGAGGTGGTTTATTTCGCACCTCCCTAAGTTCGTACTGAAGAACCAAGAAGGAAGAGGTTGGGCTCATAGGTTAATGTCTCTCACTGATAAAGACATCATTTGGACTTTCAGAGGTTTGGATGAGATAGCTGTTATTGATCGTTGCGGAGAATACCCTAATGTTCCTTTGATTGGTACTCAAGGAGGAATCTCTTACAATCCATGTCTAGCGCTCCGTCAGTTTGGAAGGGCCAGAAGAGCAGGGCATCATGAGATGTTGGTGCCTCACATCAGTTTTGAGTTTCAGGTGGATAGTGATGAGCTGCGTCGTAGATTCATCAAGGCTTGGGACAGAGTTCACAAAGCTGACCCACAAGAGTTGGGGCCAAAGACTTCTCTACCTATGGAAGCCTACTACAAATGGGTTCGCATCCGTGCTCAGAAGTTAGGTATGCCATACGAAGCTGTCAGACCCGTCATTCTTGAGTATCCTGACAAAGATGGGGCTCCTCCAACTGTCCTCCCTCCTCAGATACCTACTGATTATGAGACATTAAAGAGGTCTTGGTCGCAACTGCGAGAAGAACGGGATTCTTATCGGGAAAAGTTCAACGAGCAGGAATTGAAGATCCAGAAGCTGACAAAGCAGTTGGAGAATGAGCGAGCTCTGAATGACTACATCCGTACTGAGAAGAAGAGACCCTGGGATCAATGAGGAGCTCTGGATGTTCTTTTACAGTTTTATTTCCCTTTTCAGTATTTCCATTTTATGTAACGCCTAAGGGCAACCTGTTGAACAATTTAAATTTCAAAGTTGAATCTAATGAAGTGTGTTCCTTTTTGTTTAACAAAGTTGATTCCCGATTGTCTTTGAAAACATGAATCATACGCATTCCATTCATCATGTGAATAGCAGGTATTCTTCTTTTCAGGTTGCTTACTGTTCTTCGCTGTTTATTTCAGCATCATGAACCCTGAATCATCAACCGAGATGTCTATCAAGGCCCTTCAGGCGCATAACGCACAATTTCAAGAGTTGATCATGGGTTTGGCTCAAGGCCAAGAAGAGCTGAAGGCTTTGCTTCTGAAGAAGGAGAAGAAGAAGAAGATAACTGTTCTTTTCAACTCGGGCCGGAGGTTTGGTAATACTCTGCAGAATGAGGAAGCTGGTTCTTCTGTAGGCAAAGACAGTCCCCAGGGGGGAAAGGCTCCAAGTCTAGTAGTCTCTAACAACGAGACTGATTTTAATGAGGAACAGTATCCTCCGGCTGAAGACCGATACAAGCAGTTGGAAGACAGACTGAACGCCATGGAGATCCAACAAGTGCCTGGGCTGGATTTCGGAGACTTGGGCTTATCTACTGGTGTGATCATTCCTCACAAGTTTAAGGCACCATCTTTCACCAAGTATGACGGGGCGTCTTGCCCCAAGCTACACCTCAGATCTTATGTGCGGAAGATTCAACCGTACACAGTGGACAAGAACTTGTGGATCCACTTCTTCCAGGAGAGTCTTTCAGGGACTCATCTCGAATGGTTCTATCAGCTGGATGGGACCAAGATTTGTAACTGGGAGGAGTTGGCTACTGCTTTTTACAAGCAGTATCAATATAATGCCGACCTTGCTCCTACACGTACCCAACTCCAGGGTATGTCGCTAGGATCAAGCGAAGGTTTTAAAGAGTATGCACAGAAGTGGAGGGATCTGGCTGGCAGGGTGCAGCCTCCGTTAACAGACCGTGAGCTGGTAGATATGTTCTTGGGGACCCTATCTGGGCCATTTTCAATCATCTTATCGGTAATTCATCTGCAGGGTTCACTGATCTTATTCTGACTGGGGAAAGGATAGAGGCTGGAATGAAGTCCAGAAAGATTCAGAAAGGTGCGTCTTCAAGTGCTGAGAAGAAACCCTTTAAGAAGGAGGCCAGTGTTGTGTATGGGCCTAGGAGGCAAGATAAACCAGAGCGCCGCCAATCTGTCAACACGGTGGTGATTGCTAAGCCTGCTGCCGCTCCTCGGCAAACCAATCAACAAAGGGCTGAAAGACCCAGAAGAGAGTTTACCCGGCTGAGTATGACCTTGTCGCAAATCTTGCCGCAGCTGCTATCAACCAACTTGGTGACTGTTAGGGAGGCCCCAAAGGTTGTGAATACTGCATCCCCCAAATATAATCCAAATGCCCGTTGTGCTTATCACTCCGATAGCCCGGGGCATTCTACTGATGATTGCTGGGCCTTGAGGAACAAGGTACAGGACCTTATTGATGCAAAGGAGGTACAGTTCGAGGCACCTGAGAAACCCAATGTGGTGACTGCTCCCATGCCTAATCATGGAGTTAATGCTATCAGGGAGGATGATGAAGTGGAAGAATCTGAGTTCAACAGCTGGATTTATCCGACGGCCGACAGTGGACCTAGCAATTGGACTGCAAAGGACAACCTACCTATTACTTTTGCTACGCAGTAATGAATTCCTTTGTTTTTGTTATTTGTAATAAACAATGAATTGAAACTTTATGGCCTGGTGTCTTACCCGGGGCACCGTGGCTTCATTTGTGAGGGCATATTAATTGTCATTTCATATATCATGAATAAAGGCCTTGGACGTTTTCTCGCACTTCAAATCTTATGCTCCTTTTCTTTCTTTCCTTTCTTTATATATTGCAAAACAGCTGTATTTACACACACTCACCCATACAGGTTTCAATCCACTATGGATCTCACTGGTAACGACTCTGCTACTGCCGGTTATGACTTCGAAAATCCGATCAACTTAGCCGAAGACGAAGGTGAAGATGATTGCGAAGTGCCTGGCGAACTTGCAAGACTGTTACTCCAGGAAGAGAGGGCAATTCAACCACATGAAGAGCCGGTGGAAACGATAAATCTGGGTACTGAGGTAGACAGAAAGGAGGTTAAGATTGGTGCCAATCTAGAGCTCAGCGTGAAGCAACGATTGACTCAGATGTTACATGATTATGTGGAGATCTTCGCCTGGTCCTACGAAGACATGCCTGGGTTGGATACCGACATTGTGGTCCATCATTTGCCTACTAAGGAAGACTGCCCTCCGGTTAAGCAAAAGGTCCGCCGTATGCGTCCAGAGATGTATGAGAAGATCAAAGCTGAGGTTATGAAGCAATTCGATGCCGGGTTTCTTGCAGTGACTTCTTACCCTCAGTGGGTTGCTAATGTGGTGCCGGTACCAAAGAAAGATGGTAAGGTCAGAATGTGTGTTGATTACAGGGATCTGAACAGGGCCAGCCCCAAAGATGACTTCCCTCTACCTCACATTGATGTTCTTGTTGACAATACTGCTCAGCATAAGGTGTTCTCCTTCATGGATGGTTTTTCAGGCTATAATCAGATCATGATGGCTCCTGAAGACATGGAGAAGACTACCTTTGTCACTCAGTGGGGCACCTTCTGCTACAAGGTCATGCCATTCGGGTTGAAGAATGCCGGGGCAACCTACCAACGTGCCATGGTTGCTTTATTTCATGACATGATCCATCATGAGATAGAAGTATATGTTGATGACATGATTGCAAGGTCTCAAACTGAGGAGGAACACCTTGACCATCTGCAAAAGCTGTTTGACCGTCTGAAGTTGTACAAGTTGAGGTTGAACCTGAATAAGTGCACCTTCGGGGTAAGATCCGGAAAGTTGCTAGGCTTCATTGTAAGTGACAAGGGTATTCAAGTGGACCCTGCCAAGGTTAAAGCCATTCAAGAGATGCCAGTTCCTAAGACAGAGAAAGAGGTCAGAGGCTTTCTAGGACGTTTGAATTACATTGCTCGATTCATCTCGCACCTAACCGCTACCTGTGAGCCAATCTTCAAGCTGCTGAAGAAAGATCAGGTAGTACGTTGGAATGATGAATGTCAGGCCGCTTTTGACAGAATCAAAGAGTATCTCCAAGAACCACCCATTCTTATGCCACCAGTTGAAGGGAGACCTCTGATACTATACCTGACAGTACTTGACAACTCAATGGGGTGTATGTTGGGGCAGCATGACGAGTCTGGCCGAAAAGAGCATGCCATTTATTACCTTAGCAAAAAGTTTACCTACTGTGAGACCCGATACTCACTGCTCGAGAAAACTTGTTGCGCTTTGGTATGGGCTGCTCGCCGGCTGAGACAGTATATGCTGACTCACACTACCTTGTTGATCTCAAAGATGGATCCAATAAAATACATATTCGAAAAGCCTGCTCTGTCTGGGAGAATAGCAAGATGGCAAATGATCTTGACAGAATACGACATCCAGTACACCACTCAGAAAGCCATCAAAGGAAGTGTATTGGCAGACCACTTGGCACATCAGGCAGTAGACGACTATCAGTCAATGAACTTCGAGTTTCCAGACGAGAGTATCATGATAGTGACTGATTGTGAAGTACCTGGACCGGATGAAGGACCTGAGGAAGGATCCCGATGGTCTATGCACTTTGACGGAGCCTCCAACGCTTTGGGTAACGGTATCGGCGCTATGATCATATCTCCTCAAGGCACTCATACTCCACTCACTGCCCGGTTATGTTTTAACTGCACCAACAACATGGCGGAGTATGAGGCATGCATCATGGGTCTTCAAGCTGCGATCGACTTAAGGATCAAGTTTCTGAGTGTCTTCGGAGATTCTGCTCTCGTGATCAATCAGATCAAAGGCGAGTGGGATACGAAACATCCGAATCTTATTCCTTACAAAGAATGTGTGTTGACCTTGATCCCCCACTTCACAGAGATAACCTTTGAACATTTCCCGAGAGAGGAGAATCAGTTGGCGGACGCGTTAGCTACGATGTCTTCCATGTTCAAAGTCAAATGGGATAATGAGGCTCCCTGGGTCATCATCTGGAAACTGGACGAACCGACATACTGTTGTGATCTTGAGACTGAGTTAGTGACTGAAAAACCCTGGTACCATGAGGTGAAGAAATACTTGGAAGCTCAGGAGTATCCTGAAGGTGCCACTGTCAACGATAAAAAGTTTCTAAGAAGGTTCGCAGCGAAGTTCTTTCTTAGCAACGACATCCTGTATAAGCGAAACCATGATTCGACCTTACTGCGTTGCGTGGATAAAACTGAAGCAGAAAGGATCATGGCAGAGCTGCATGAGGGTACCTTCGGAATACATTCCAGTGGACACACTATGGCAAAGAAAATCCTTCAGGCAGGGTATTTCTGGTCCACAATGGAAGCCGACTGTTACCAACACTCTCGGACATGTCACAAATGCCAGATTTACGCAGACAAGGCGCATGTTCCTCCAGTTCCTCTAAATGTTCTGACTGCACCTTGGCCTTTTGCAATGTGGGGCATAGATATGATCGGCGAGATTAAACCTACAATGTCCAATGGGCATCGCTTCATCCTGGTAGCAATTGATTACTTCACGAAGTGGGTTGAAGCAACTTCCTACGCTACAGTAACCAAGAATGTTGTGGCACGATTCATTCGGCATAACTTGATCTGTCGATACGGCGTCCCAGAAAGGATCATTACAGACAACGGTACCAATCTCAATAATAAGATGATCACTGAGCTCTGCGAGCAGTTTAAGATACAGCACCACAACTCTTCTCCTTACCGGCCAAAGATGAATGGGGCTGTAGAAGCTGCGAATAAGAATATCAAGAAAATTGTGCAGAAGATAACAGTGACTTATAAAGATTGGCACGAGATGTTACCGTTTGCTCTACATGGGTACCGTACCTCAGCAAGGACGTCAACCGGGGCAACTCCTTTCTCCTTGGTCTATGGTATGGAGGCAGTCTTACCGATCGAAGTGCAGATACCATCTCTCCGGATAATGAAGGATGCAGACCTGAATGAAGATGATTGGATCCAGACACGACTTGATCAGCTAAATCTAATTGACGAAAAGAGACTCAATGCTATTTGTCATGGTCAGACGTATCAAAAGCGGATGATCAGGGCATTTAACAAAAAGGTCAGACAACAAGAATATCAAGTTGGGGATCTGGTAATCAAACGTATCATCCTTCCTCAGAGTGATCCAAGGGGCAAATGGACCCCCACGTACGAAGGGCCATTTGTGGTTAAACATGTGTTCTCAGGAGGAGCCATGATCCTAACCAACATGGATGGTGACGACCTTCCTCACCCCGCCAATGCAGACATAGTAAAAAGATACTACGCATGAAAAAAGACCCGCTAGGTTGACATACCTAGGCAAAAATTAGGGCTTCCCGGCGAACCAAAAGGGTTCGGGCAAAATGAAGGGATGAAATGAAAAAAATCTGTACACCCGGCAAGTCGAAAACCTGAAAAGGCGGCTTGGGCAAAAATGGGTATCCCGGTGGACTGAAAACCCGAAAGGGCGGTCCAGGCAAAAGTTAGGGATAAAGCGTAATACTATGTCTCATTGGATCACTTTGCATCCAGAATCCGGTATCTACACCAAGTTCAGACGGCATCAATCAATCAGCTTCATCCTCAACTAGGTCATCAAGTGATGAGACGCTCGAAGATATAAAGGCGATAGCAGAGTTGGAACCCAGTGGGATCATTCTTTTCACATAGCTGTTTTGTTTTCCCTTTGTACAAACTTGTATAAACTCTTTTATTCAGCGACGTTCTCTTACTAGGATGTCAGCCTCTTGTACATAAACGCCTATTTACAGGCAAATTCAAGAATCAATATAAATTCACTTTTCAGACAAATTGCCAATTGTTTTTCCTTTTTTCTGTTTTGTTTTGCGAAGAACGTCCAAGGTTTAATTTGTGATATATGCATTTGACACTAATTGCTAACTCATAAATATTTGCATACGAAACAAAGGATTAATTCCAGGTAACATAAGAAACAGGGGCAATAATGAGTGGTCTAAGCGATCTAATTGTTCTGTCCATCAAAGTACCAAGGTAAGTTCAGCCGAAGAACATAACCAGTATACCTTAATTCCCTAGAGAGTGAGCCAGCAAGTCAATGTACTCTCCCCAAGCAAAGTTATACAATCAGCCTTAAGGAAGTTGGGTATCCCCCGCAGATCTCAACATTCCCCAGCACATCATACAGATATTCTTAACAAGCGTCCCCGGCAGTCTTGGTCTAAGACTGTTCCCCGACGGTATACTAGATATTCAGTGGAGTCACTTCCAGTACATCTCAAAAATTTACCCAGGAGAGTCCAATCAAGATTTCCCCGGGAAAGGTTAAATCATCTCCCCAGCAGGAAGCTTATCCCCAGTTGATTCTGGAAGCTCCCCCCTATAGAGCACGAACGCGTCTCCCAGCTTTATTCAAAGGTTATTTCCCTACCAGGATATAACTGGGTTATCCTCATCCAAAGGCCACAGAAAGATCGTCCTCAGCGAAGTCTTCTTATCCCCAGCGAAGTCTATTAAAACTTCCAACATAACAACGGTATCCCCAACGGAGTTACCATCAATATCCCAGCAAAGTACCTCTCTCCCCACAGAGTATTGTTCCCCAGCAAGACCGCTAGAATAATTTTCTTCCCACAGAGTAATCCATTCGCCAAGTTTATTCCTCAACGGAGTTATCTTCTCCGACCGGTATTCTTGCAACTATCATCCCCAGCGGAAACAACAAAGCACTATTCTCCAACATCAGCCCAGGATGTGACTTCCCGGCATCCGTCAAGGATTCATTTTCCTAAGACGAAAACATATATTCATAAACATCGCATTTCCATACATTATAGCATGTATATACGCATCATGAACATACAATCTCATTTATGTTGAGGACATCATTGCTTGATCCATATCATGCATTGCATATGACTGACCTTTACCTTTCAGGAAAGATCCAGTTAAGTTCTCAGCTATATTCCAAGACTTTAGTCTGGTTCAGTTAAATCGACTCCTAAAGATTTTTCTGATTCTTATCCAGCCAAAGGCCTTCTCTGGTTCAGTCGGATCGACCCTAAGATCTCCCTGATTCTTATCCAGTTGAAGATTCCAAGACCTTGTCTGGTTCAGTTAAATCGACTCCTAAAGATTTTTCTGATTCTTATCCAGTCAAAGGCCTTCTCTGGTTCAGTCAGATCGACCCTAAGATCTCCCTGATTCTTATCCAGTTGAAGATTCCAAGACCTTGCCTGGTTCAGTTAAATCGACTCCTAAAGATTTTTCTGATGCCGATCCAGTCAAAGGCCTTCTCTGGTTCAGTCCGATCGACCCTAAGATCTCCCTGATTCTTATCCAGTTGAAGATTCCAAGACCTTGCCTGGTTCAGTTAAATCGACTCCTAAAGATTTTTCTGATGCCGATCCAGTCAAAGGCCTTCTCTGGTTCAGTCAGATCGACCCTAAGATCTCCCTGATTCTTATCCAGTTGAAGATTCCAAGACCTTTCCTGGTTTAGTTAAATCGACTCCTAAAGATTTTTCTGATTCTTATCCAGTCAAAGGCCTTATCTGGTTCAGTCCGATCGACCCTAAGATCTCCCTGATTCTTATCCAGTTGAAGATTCCAAGACCTTGCCTGGTTCAGTTAAATCGACTCCTAAAGATTTTTCTGATGCTGATCCAGTCAAAGGCCTTCTCTGGTTCAGTCAGATCGACCCTAAGATCTCCCTGATTCTTATCCAGTTGAAGATTCCAAGACCTTTCTTGGTTTAGTTAAATCGACTCCTAAAGATTTTTCTGATTCTTATCCAGTCAAAGGCCTTCTCTGGTTCAGTCAGATCGACCCTAAGATCTCCCTGATTCTTATTCCAGTTTAAGATTCCAAGACCTTGCCTGGTTCAGTTAAATCGACTCCTAAAGATTTTTCTGATGCCGATCCAGTCAAAGGCCTCCTCTAGTCCAGTTAAATCGATTCCTAAAGATTTTCCTGATGAAGACTCAGTAGAAGACATCCAAGATTCTCTCATCGTTACTGTTGAGGTAGTAATCGCCCCAGGTTCTCTCATTGTTACTGTTGAGGTAGTAATCGCCCCAGGTTCTCTCATCGTTACTGTTGAGGTAGTAATCGCCCCAGGTTTTCTCATCGTTACTGTCGAGATAATAATCGCCCAAGGTTTTCTCAACGTTACTGGTGAGGTAATAATCGTCCAAGGTTCTCTCACCGTCCCGTTGAGAACACGTCTGAAGAGGTTGAAGATTCAATTCTTGTAACCAGCCAGAACGCATCTACACAAAGAGTTTGAAGACCAGCTCCTGTAACAGGCCAGGTAATCACTTTCTTTTTCAGGTACGCAAGTTCTCGCTAAGGAATCTCTTACGCGACCGACACCCAGATGGCATCTATAAGCCAATCCACCTATCCATCACCTCTCAACATGGCATATGTAAGCCCATCTTCCTATCCATCAATCTCCAAATGGCATCTGTAAGCCCATTCCCATCATCACACTGCTAACATGTGAGCGCAAATTTCTGGGCACTCTAGTGTTCAATCATCTTCCACCTTCAGATTACGAAAGGTAGGTCAGCCAATCTATATCCTCAGGTTTAAGAAGATTGAATAGGGGCAACTGTTGTACCCCAAAATTTGCCCTCCCATATTCTTCAAGATTTGCTAAGAGCATGCTTCAAAATCTCCCAAGGGTTGCACAGTTCAATGGCCTCCTAACAGTCAAAAATTAGGGTTTTGGTTCTGGCAAAGAAACTGAAGTTTTCAAGGGTCCAATCAAGTCCCACATGCCTATAAACATTTTCAAGCATCCTCATGTCAAGTTTCAAGACTCACAGCACAAAATGGCACAGTCAAAAATCCTAATTGCTCAACAGTCAACTGCAGGGGCAAAATGGTCATTTGACAGTCAAAAGTCAATTTTTTTGGTCAACATCTTATTTTGAAGCCACAAACACCATTTGATCAATTCTTGATCATGATTCTCAAAGCATGGCTCAAAAAGTCTCAAGATGCAAAAGTTTCTATATTTGGACAGTTGAAAAAGTCAACTGCAAATTGACCAAGGCATAACTTCCACATGGCTTATCAGAAAAATTCCATCCAAAGCTCATTTTGAAGAGAATGACATTTCCTACAACTCCTCTTCACACTTCAAGTCCAAGAAATGCTCTCACAAAAAGTTATCAATCTCAACATTATAGGTCATTTTCAAAAGTCAACAAAAAGGCACTTCAAGTCAAAGACCATAACTTGAGATTGGTAAATCAAAATGACATGGGACCAAAGGCATTGGTTAGAGGACTTCAAGACCTTTCCAAAATGTCCAAGAACATGATCAAAGCTTAAAAATTGAGCACGATATGCCTTGTGGAAGTTGGGAAAGTTTTGGGAATTTTGAAAAGTCAACTTTGCTTCAAATGCCTCAAAATTGCTAATGGGCCACAATTTCTTCCAAGAATTATCACCCAAAAGCTATGCACGACCAATTGACTTTAAAGGGAGTTATTTTATCATTTTTGATTAATTATTTGAATTATTATTATTATTAGTTCATTTAATTAAAATAAAATATGACATAAATAGCAAATCATGTTTTCCAAACCTTTTTGTGCAGCATATCCACTCATCATGACCTCAATATTTCGTGCATACTCAAAAAGTCAAGAATTGGCAATGATTGGCACCAAAAATGAATGAAAAAGATTGAAAAAGATCATGGAAAATCACAAATTTGAAAGACATTAAAACAAGGCTTTGGGCTTGATCTTCTTACCCTAATTCATTGACATATATGTGCACATTGCAAACCTAATCCTAAAAACAGGAAAGCTGCGCTCAGAACCAAGAACTAAACTTGCATTTTTGACAAAAAAAACTCAAAACTGTTTTCACAGTTCCAGCATGATTCAAAGCCTACAATCGATTCCAAAAGCTTGCTGAGGCCTTCCTGAACGTAACTCAATCCTTTTCCAGTCCCCACGCACAAAGAAGTGGTAGAACAAAGTCAAACCTTCTCAAACTTTTTTCATAATCGTGTTTCAATATACATGCATTTTCCATACCTTTGAATGTTTGATTTACACTAATATAAACTCTCTGAAGCTATTGATGTATTTTAATTGAGTTAATATGGCCTGTATGAGAAGTTGCCATGGACATTTTTTAGGGTTTCAGGAACCTTGAATTATGGTTTTACGCTTGAGGAAAAATTGGACAACCAGACTAGTACTATCAAAACCAGGGCATCTGGACGAAATGATTGACCACCTCGCGCTCAATTTATGATCAACTGTGCTCTATTCGCTATTTTTGTAGGTACCATTTAGTGGGGGTTTAAAACCCCCGCTATCTAGCTTATATTTTCAGGCAAAACGAAGAATCCAGGAGGAAGACGCTGAGCTGTAGGCATGTGATTGGTATATTTGAAAGTTAGCGCCCTTTTTTTATTTGTCCAGCATAACGCTTATTTGTCACATATAATGTTCATCACCCACTAAATAAACAAAGAAACGCGCTTGGCTTGGTGGAAGCTGCGTTATCATGCAAGCATTGGGACCTGGGTTCGATTCCCAGGCCCCCCATATTTCCCTATATTTTTTCTCATTACATGTTCAGGTACCCAACACGCCCAGAAGTCCACCATATACTCTCATCAATGGCTTGCCAAGTGCTATGAGCGTCCATCTAGTGGCCAGGAACCAAAGTCCATGGAATACCCCAGTCAACGCGTATGCATATGATCTGAAAAGTCAGCATGAATCAAGCTTCTATTGGGCCAAACTACTTCAGTCACACCTCCAAAATTGGGTCAACCACCCCCCATGTTTGCATTTTCTTTCTCTCTTTTTATTCTATTTCTTTTATTTTTATTTTGATTATTTTAATTATTTCTTTTAATTCAAAAAATAATAATATAAAACCAAAAAATCAGAAAATTAAAAAATAAAAATATGTTTCATTTAATTTTTAATTCATCAATATTTTGTAAATAAATTTTGTTAATCAATTTAGTTTTAATTTAGGGTTTAAATTTTAACTTGTTTTCTAAATAATTAAAAAGGGTAGAAATTAGGTTTTAGATTTTTATTCTTTTTCTCAATAAAATAATTTCATCTTATTCTTATTATTAATAATTAATTATTCTTGTAAATAAACTTGTCATTAAATAATTAGGTTAAATTAGGTCAAACTTAAACATTTTTCTTTAATAAATTAAAAACAATTTAGAACTAGAGTTTTATTTAACTTTTAATTCCATTTAATTCTATTTAATTTCATAAATACAAAAAAACATTAAAAATAATCTCTTTTTCTTTACTTAATCATTAATTAATTTGTAATTTTAATTTAATTTCTTTAAAGGGTCCAACGCCCTCGCACTTTCGATTATAATTCCTTTTCGCGCGTTTGCTTCTATTTTTCTTTTTTAATCTTATGTAATTGCCCCAAAGCCTTGTAATAGATAATTAGGACATTTACTTTCCGCACTTTTCTTTTCAAATCGGGTCTTGGTTTAATTTGGCGATGTAGACCCGCGCCTTGTAATAGCGTAGGACCTTTATTTTTCCGCATTTTAATTCCCGCACTCTTAACTGCTAATAATCACATGAAAGAATGTATGCTCAAATAAAATCAAAGCATAGAACACTCTATGCATGATCAAGACAAATAATAACTGAAAATGACACACAAATCACACACCACCCCTAGGGTACGCCTCACTGTTGCCTTGCCCCTCGAAACGTGGTCGTCGAGTAGAGGACGTTTTAGTAAGTCCTCATGTCCATGAACATGGCATGAGGGTAGCTTCTAAGGTGTCCTACTATTGCTCTGGTGACCACACTGTCCCTGACCCTCGAATTGACCCGAACACCTCCAACGGTGGTGCTACCTACCTCTCAATGGTGGGATGGCACTACCTTAAGGACATTTACACAGACTAATTCCTTAGGGTAGGTAGATAACTTGTAGATACTTGCTCTAAATTCAAAAACAAATCAAAACTTCTTTTTCACACCGACACTTTGCAAAAAGCTTTCAAAAATAACTTTTCAAACACTCTTGAGGACTGATACAAGAGTCGATCTGAAACTTTCAAAGAAACTTTTTCAAACCCACTCACCTTGAAAAGCAAACAAACCTTTTGAAAACACAAATGAACAAGTATCTAAGAGCCCATGGATAACCATGGATAGAAAGGGTGCTAACACCTTCCCTTTCTATAAATCTACCTCCCGAACCGAGAGCTAATCTCAATAAGGAATTTTTCTGTGCTTTTGTCCTTTCCATATTGGAGAAAATAAAAGACGGTGGCGACTCTTGCTTCCGCGACATTTCGCGAACCAGCGTTAAACAGTCAGTTCCAGATCCACCGATCACAGAGATCCTCAAATTGCTCAAGGAAGTCCAAGAGTTGACCAGACAGACTCTCTCCTAAAGGCATTCTACCTCAAATTAGGGTTTCATGTTGCATCAAGATACTTGAGTCCAAAGGGTATCAAATTCTCACCATTGTCCAAATATGTTCTCAAGATCATCCATGTCAAGTTTCAAGCCTTGCAGAGGAAGTTTGCTCAGTCAATTGCTCAAAGGCCTGAAAATCGACTGTGCTAGGGCAAAAGTCAATTGTGGCCCACATACAGTCAAACTTCAATATTTTTGGTCAACATCCTCATTTTGAAGTATTATTCATCATTTTATCAAGGTTTGATCATGATTCCTCAAGGATTGCTCATAATTCATCAAAACCCAAAAGTTGCTAAATTAGGGTTTTGTAGGAAAAGTCAACTTAACTTTGACCAAGCATAACTTTCTCATACTTTATCAAGAATGACCCATCCAAAGCTCATTTTGAAGAGGATGTGATTCCCTACAATTCATCTTCATCTCCCAAGTTCAAAAAATGCACTCATAAGAAGATATAAATTTGGATATTATAGGTCATTTTGGAAAGTCAACAAAAACACCTTTTTTGCCAAAGCTTCATACATGAATATGGAAGATTCAATTGAGATGATAAAAAAGGGTTGCTTAGAGGACATCTTAATATTTCTAAAAAGTCCAAGAACACTCTAGGGTCAAAATAGAAGGAGTTATGCATTGGTGAAGTTGACCTTTTTTGCAAAATTGCCAAAAGTCAAAAGTGGCCAAAATTGCAATTTTTGTCAAATGGGCTCAACTTTTTGTGCTTGTATTGAATTGGGAATCTTTCCATAGTTTCTGTTCTCTTTCTCTCTCCCGCTTTTTTATTTTCCTACTATCCAAACACCTAGATCTCAATTCTCACCCGATTCATTTCTATCCTCTCGGAGCCCCGTCGCCGACAGGTCATGTCCGGCACCCGAGCTCCTCCCGCCGCCGCTGCCTCTCCCTCCAATCCGCCGGAACAGATCATGAAACGACAACCGCCATTTTCCTCCTTGAAACCTCCCTTTGTAGCTTCCGGTGATTATCACCGGTTTTCACCTGACCAACAAAGAAATCTTGATCAGGAAACTGAAGCTATCGTCGTTAAGACTCCTGTGAGTTTTTTCAAATTTCAACTTTTTTTAACGTTTTTGGTGAATTTACTTTTTGTTAGTCAATGAATTTTGTTGCGTTTTTTGAGTAGGTTTTCAGTTTAGTGTTGGAATTGGAAAGTGATTTATAACAGTACAGATCCGTTCAATTTTAGGTTTTTTTTGGTTAGGAAACTGTTTGAGGAGTTTGATTTTAGGTTTTAATCAGTTATTGAGTTATTAATTTGTTGAATTTAGTTGTGGGATTAGTTCTTGGAGTTGAGAAAATTGTATTTTTATATCTTGAGGAACTAGTTGCTGAGATGAAATTGAGTTTCTGAAGCGAAGTTATGATATAGAGTGTGTTTTGAAATGGAAAAGGAAATCAATTATTTGTTTTTATTTAATCTGTGGTGTTATATGAACTTTAGTCTTTAGGTCTAGTACTTGAGCAATGAAGAGGAACTAGGTTTTAAAAAACGGTCGTGGTCGCGTAGAAGCTTTCGCGAGTTCGGTCGGTACAAGTTTGCAACATTGATTGCGGTCGTCGCGGTGTGAATTGACCATAATATGCTTTTAATATAGAAACAGTGAATAACGGTATCGGTATCGGCATCTGCCAACACGTTTTGTTGCGGTCATGACTATTTTTTAAAACCTTGACGAGGAAGTTGAGAGGATCAGATGATGGCGTGGCGCGGTGTGATTTGTCCATTCAAACTTCGCGCATTTTATAATTCATTGTCTAGTTTTCCATTATAATATTGCTTGTTTCAGATACAAAAGAACCAGCCAGCCCAGCTGGCAAACACGCTATGGCCAGATGCTAAAGGGCCTGGGTTCGATCCCCAGGTCCCCTTGTTTCTTCAATATTATTTTGCTATGTGTATTTCCATGCGCAGGCTTCTCATAAATCCACCATGAGTCATTAGCTTTCAACCGTTGGATCTATAGAAAACCAAATCCAACGCCTGGCACATGAAGGTCTACCATAGGCCTAGTCAAACTTGCAACATGGAATCTGAAGAGTCAACATGGGCCAAGGGATTTTCGGCTCAGAAAATGCTATGGACACCCCCTCTATTGCTAGCATAACCAGGCCCATTCCAATTTATTTTCTTTTCTTTTCTTTAATTTATTTTGTTTAAATTTATTTTCTAAATCACAAAAATTAATTCTTTTTTACAAAAAAAAAAACTCATAAAATCAATTTCATCAAATTTAGGTTTTTTATATATTTTGTCAAAATTAATTTAATATTAGTTTAACTTAATTTTAGGGCAATTTTAACCTTTTTGTAAATAACTTAAAATAAATTAGAAATTAGGGTTTGTTTGATTTAATTTTTATTTTATTTTCTTAAAATAACAAAAATATAAAAATAGATCAAATTAATTATTTTTCTTAATTTAAATTAATTAGTAACTAGGTTTGTATTTATTTAATTAAAACCTTATTTTTCTCAAAATAATCAAAAACAACAAAAAATAATTTTTCTTTCAATTAGGTTTAGACGGGGTCAAAACCCTAATTTTTCCTCGTTCTCAATTCATCGCGCGCATTTATTATTTTTTTACGATATTAATGTAACTGCTCATGGGATGTAATAGTTTAATTAGGATTTTTTTCTTTTATTTATCGTTTTACGGGTTTTTTGGCTATGTAATTAATCCCCCTCCCCAAAGCCTTGTAATAGCGTTACTTTTATTTCTCGCATTTTAATTTTCGCAAATATTAACTGTTAGATATATGATAATAGGATTGCATGACAAGAATGTATGTTAATTTTAAAATGGTTAGCAAACCCTAAATGTGCAAATATAATAACTGAAATCAAATCACTCGCACATGCGCACTCCTAGAGTATACTCTCACTTCGGTTGCCTTCGATAAAACGGTCATTAAGTATAAGGTGTTTTAGTGGTCGCCCTCTTGTCTAAACAAAAGATCAAAGTCCCGTTCAGAAATGTTGCCTCGGAAATGTTGCCTCGAATATGATCTTAAGACACTAGGGTTATTACTAAGACGTTCTAACATTGCTTTAATGATCGTACGTCCCTTTTGAATTGACCCTTACAACTCCAACGATGGTGCTACCTACTCATTAATAGTGGGATAGCGTTGTCTAAAGGAAACAAGAAAATAAACCTTCTTTTTTCGAGTAGGTAGATGCTAGTAGGTACTTGCTCAAAATAAATTTTTTTCACACTTACACTCTTTTCAAACAAAGTTTTCAAAATCACTTCGTAACACTCTTGAAGACAGAAGCAAGGGTTAAAACAAAGTAAGACAAAAACTTTTCAAAACACACAAACATAGAAGCAATTTTAAAATGATGAGTAAGTACCTAAGAGCCCGTAGAAAACTACGGATATAAAGGGTGCTAATACCTTCCCTTTCTATAATCTACCCCCCGTACTCAAAATCTCGAAAAAGGAATTTTTCTGTGCTTTTGTCCTTTCCTGTTGGATAAAATAAAAGTCGGTGGTGACTCTTGCTTACCGCGACATTTTGCAAACACAAACGCAAAACGCAAACCAGCATTTTCCAAAATAGTCCGGTTTTGCCACCGTATCACACTCCACATAGCAAAGGGCCAAGGAGTTGTCAAGACATTCAGAGGAACCGGAGGTACGTGCACCTTGTCAGTATAGATCTGACACTTATGGCAAGTTCGAGAGTGTTGATAGAAATCTGCTTCCATGGTAGACCAGTAATATCCTGTCCGTAGGATTTTCTTCGCCATCGTATGCCCACTGGAATGGGTGCCAAAAGTGCCTTCATGCAATTAAGCCATGATCCTTTCAGCTTCAACCTTGTCTACGCACCGAAGTAACATAGAGTCATGGTTGCGTTTGTAAAGAATATCGTTACGGAGGAAAAACTTAGCAGAGAATCTCCTTAAGTACTTCTTATCATTAACTGAAGCTCCTTCTGGATATTCTTGAGCCCCGAGATACCTCTTGACTTCGTGAAACCAAGGCTGGTCCACTACTTCTTTAGTATTAATCCTGTGACAGTGTGATGGTTCACCCATTCGCTCAATGGTGATCTGTGGAGCCTCATTATCGCATTTAAGTTTAAACATAGATGATATTGTGGCTAATGCGTCTGCTAGCTGATTTTCTTCTCGCAGGAAATGCTCGAAGGTAATCTTCTCAAAGTGTGGGAGCAATGTCAAAACATGTTCTTTGTAAGGGATAAGGTTAGGATGTTTGGTTTCCCATTCCCCTTTGATCTGGATGATGACCAAAGCTGAATCTCCTAATACATTCAAAGATTTGATCCCCGAGTCTATAGCAGCTTTGAGACCAAAGATGCATGCTTCGTATTCCGCCATGTTATTTGTACATTTGAAGCAGAGTCTTGCAGTAAAAGGAGTATGCCATCCTTCCGGAGATATGATTACAACACTGATATTGTTGCCGAGTGCGTTAGATGCCCCATCGAAAACCAGGGTCCATCGGGATCCTTGTTCAGGTCCGTCATATGACCTGAATTCTTCACAGTTGTTTACCATCATGATGTCCTCATATGGGAATTCGAACTTCATGGACTGGTAATCTTCCACAGCTTGGTGAGCAAGGTGATCAGCTAGTACACTGCCCTTTATTTCTTTTTGGGTAGTATACTGTGTGTCATATTCTATCAGGATCATCTTCCATCTCGCTATTCTCCCAGAGAGAGCAGGTTTCTCGAAGATGTATTTTATTGGATCCATTTTAGATATCAACAGGGTAGTATGAGTCAACATATACTGTGTTAGCCGGCGAGTAGCCCATGCCAGAGCGCAGAAAGTTTTCTCGAGCAGTGAATATCTCTTTTCATAGTTGGTAAACTTTTTGCTCAGGTAATAAATAGCGTGCTCTTTTCGGCCAAACTCGTCATGTTACCCTAATACACACCCCATTGAATTTTCCAAAATAGTCAGATACATGATCAATGGTCTTCCCTCGACTGGTGGCATTAAAACAGGAGGCTCTTGCAGGTACTCTTTGATCTTGTCGAAAGCAGTTTGGCACTCGTCATTCCATTTGACTACTTGATCTTTCTTCAGTAGTTTGAAGATTGGTTCACAAGTAGCTGTTAGGTGAGAAATTAATCTGGCAATGTAGTTCAAACGTCCCAAGAACCCTCTGACTTCCTTCTCAGTACGAGGAGCAGGAATGTCTTGTATCACTTTCACCTTGGCAGGATCTACTCCAATACCCTTATTACTGACGATAAAGCCTAGGAGCTTACCAGACCTTACTCCAAACGTGCATTTATTTGGGTTCAACCTCAGCTTGTACTTCTTTAGCCTCTCAAACAGCTTCTGTAAATGATCAAGATGTTCTTCTTCTGTTTGAGATCTAGTTATCATGTTGTCCACATAGACCTCTATTTCGTGATTTATCATGTAGTGAAATAGAGCTACCATGGCACGTTGATAGGTTGCCCCAGCATTCTTCAATCCGAATGGCATAACCTTAAAGCAGAATGTTCCCCACTATATGACAAAGGTTGTCTTCTCCATGTCCTCATGCACCATTTTTATTTGATTATAACGTGAGAAACCATCCATGAAGGAAAACACTTTGTGTTGTGCTATATTGTCAACTAGGATGTCAATGTGGGGAAGTGTGAAATTATCCTTAGGGCTTGCCCTATTCAAATCTCTGTAGTCCATGCACATTCGCACTTTGCCGTCCTTTTTGGGCACAGGAACAACATTGGTAACCCATTGGGGATAAGAGGTGACGGCCAAGAATCCAGCGTTGAATTGTTTCATGACTTCTGCTTTAATCTTCTCCAACATATCTGGTCGCATTCGATGGACCTTTTGCTTTATTGGTGGAAAGTCCTCTCTTATAGGTAGACGGTGTACTACAATATCTGCATCAAGTCCTGGCATGTCTTTATAGGACCAGGCAAAGACTTCAACATACTCGTGTAACAACTGAATCAGATTCTCCTTGACACTGGGTTCCAGATTGCCACCCACCTTGACCTCTCTTCCATCTTCTTCGATACCTAGGTTGATTGTATCCACTGGTTCTTCGTGGGGCTGAATGGTTCCATCTTCTTGTTGTAGTAATCTGGCAAGTTCCCCTGGTACTTCACAATCTTCCTCACCTTCATCTTCGGTTTGGTAGATTAGATTTTCAGAGTCACAGAAATCCATAGCAGAACTGTTACCCATGGGATCCCGAATGGATGTAGACTTGCATTGTGAGTGTGAGTGTGTGTAAGAGTATAACTATCTTTGAAAGAAATGAAAATGTAAAAAAAGAAAAACAACGAGCACAAAGTTTGTATGCAAAACGTCCATGATTCATTTATGTCATATGGAAATGAGATAATAACCCTTACAAATGGACCATTGTGCCTCGGGTAAGACACAAGGTTTTAAGAGTCTGAATTGTTTTAATATTATATATCCAACAAACTGTAAAGACAAATTACTGTGGGATAAAAGTGATCGGGACGAAATCTTTAGCCTCCTAGTTGTTGAGCCCTCCACTAACAGTTGGGAAAATCCAATCCTCCAGGTTGTAGCTGTCTTCATGATCTTCCACTGTATTGACTTTGCGATTGCTAATCTTCAAGGGTTATCCTCCGGCATGAGCGCGGCGTACAACCTTCTGGGCACCTGAAGTGAAACCCAGGCCAAACTTGTCAGATTTGTATGGGATATCTAGGAGTTGTCCCCAAATAGTGCACCCACCTTCCTCTATCACTGCCTTGGAATCCTTCAAAGACGACATCCTGAGTGGAGTCCTTGTGATCTTGGGAACAACCTTTTTCAATGCCACATCTTGCGGGACTTCTTCAAAGTGTTGGAATGGAGTTTCAATAAATTCACCATCTAACTTCACATATCTGAAGGAATTAAGATGGCTGATCATATACTCTTCTTCTTATCCATGAACGGTGATGATTTTCCCTTGAATCAGATATTTCAGCATTTGGTGCAACGAAGAAGTAACAACGCCAGCATTGTGAATCCATGGTTGGCTTAGCAAGCAGGAATATGAAGGGAGGATATCCATTACATAAAAAGTTGAATCAAATGTTTGGGTTACAACCTTTATGGGGATATCCACTTCCCCATGCACCATCCTTTTTGAGTCGTCAAAGGCCCTCACTACTATGTTGCTTGGCTTTAATGTCAATCCTTCGCAGTGAAGCCTATCAAGAGCATTTTTAGGCAATACATTCAGAGACGAGCCAGTGTACACCAGGACATGAGCCAAGGTTATGCCCCTGCATTCCACTGAGACATGCAATGCCTCATTATGCTTCCTCCCTCTTGGCGTTAAATCAACATCTGAAAAACCTAAACCATTATCTGCAGTCAAGCTGGCTACATAGTCTTGGAACTGATCGGTAGATGTTTCTTGGGGTACACGAGCAGTTTTCAAGAATTTCACCAAGGCCTTTGCATGCGCCTCGGAACATAGTAGTAAAGCCAACATGGAAATTTTAGATGGAGTTTTCCCCAGTTACTCAACTACATCGTATTCGCTTCTTTTTATGATCTTTAGAATTTCCTCCATCTCTTTCCGAAGGTCTCAGGGATGGCCAATGATTGTGCCTTCATCCGGACAGGCTCAATCAGAATACTTTTACCTTGAGTCTCGGTTGAATCGGTAGCAGGAATGTCAGTAGGAGTGATAACATGAGTCGTATCAGCTTTGTCAGTTAGAGTATTAGTGGAGATGATTGTAGGACTGGGAACAACCTTCAGAGGAGCAACAACAACAAGAATGATTATGGGTCCAGAAACTGCTTTTGGAGGAGCTATCTCTGGAGAGCAAAACCCTTCTGCTTTGAGTGATTTTGCTTGTTCCGGCGTTATTACTGATATCAGAGTCAACCTTCTCAGAATTTGAATCTTCGGCAGCTGGCCAATCTTGCTTGATACCATGGTAGTAGACATCCCTTCCATAATTCCATGGTATGTTTTTGTCTGATGAATACGGGACTGATCCAGACATTGTAATTATCAAAGGAGCTACTTTTGAAACAGATGTAATTCTAACGGGTCTTTTGGTGGAGACCCTGGAAGAATTGTCGGAAATGGTCACAATGGAAACATCCTTATAAGAAACAGTTGGAACAAAAGTTTTTTCAAACAGAATTTCCTTATTATCTACTAGGCATTGAACGCCCGCTTTCAACAAAGGACAACTGGTTGGTGAGGACAAACAAGAATAACAACTTTCATCACAGCCTGGGAATACACCGACATTCAATAAATTCTTTTTGATAGTTAGGAGTGGGGTCACGAGTTCATTAACTGAAGTAACAAACATATCTTCCTCAATGGCGTTGGCATTATGGCCGTGTTTAGGCATAGGGGCAAAAATGACATTTGGCTTTTCGGGCACATCGAATTCAATCTATTTGGCTTCAATGAGGTCTTGTACTTTGTTCTTTAGAGCCCAACAGTTATTAGTGTCATGGCCGGGACTCTCAGAGTGGTATGCACAGCGGGCATTAGGATGATAGTGAGGAGAGGTTGTATTAGGGTTCTTTGGAGCTTCTTTCAAAGTCACTAGGTTGGATCTTAACAGGTGTGGCAATACTTGAGATAGGGTCATGTTAATTCTCGTGAATTGTCTGACTGGTCTTTCCATTCTTGGTTGGTTGTTTCTTTGTTGATCAGGCGCAGGTTTAGGAATCATAACAGCCCCACCATTGGACGACGTTCGGCCCTATCTTGATTTCTCCGAGGATAAACGATAACCACTTCTTTCTTTCCAATGAATGTCTTCCTTACAGCAACAGAGGATACATATTTTTGAATCTTTCCACTTTTTATCCTGACTTCTACCCTTTCTCCGGTCAATATCAGTTCAGTAAAACCTGCCGATGAACTCCCAATTAAGTGATTGAAGAAGGGACCAGACAAGGTGCCCAAGAACATGTCTACTAATTCTCTTTCAGATAGGGGAGGTTGAACCCTTCCAGCCAAGTCCCTCCATTTTTGCGCATAGTCCTTGAAGACTTCACTTGAAACCATGGCCATACTCTGGAGTTGAGTACGGGTAGGCACAAGATCAACGTTATATTGATATTGTTTGTAAAAGGCTGCAACAAGATCTTCCCAGTTATGAACATTGGCTCTTTCTAACTGATAAAACCAATCAAGTTGAGTTCCAGACAGACCGTCTTGGAAGAAATGTACCCATAAGTCTTTGTCAGCGGTATGGGGCTGGATTTTCCTCACATAGGACCGGAGATGCATTTTGGGGCATGAGACTCCGTCATATTTGGCGAACATAGGTGCTTTGAATTTTGGAGGAATGACAATCCCCTACACTAAACCCAGCTCCTCAAAGTCCAATCCAAGCACTTTTTGGATTTCCATTTCACTCAACCGCTCTTCTAGATGCTTATACTTGTCGTCGGATGAAGGGTATTGTTCTTCAGAATAATCTTCTTCTTCCTCTTCCTCTTCTGATTCTGACTGGACAGCTGTTTCTTTGCCCTTCCTATCTTGATTGTCTTTCTCACCGGATGTTGTTGTAAAGTCTAAGGCCCTTCTTGTCTGCCCTTGGAGCCTTCTTCCCATGTTTAGAACTCCGGTTATCTTCTTCATCTTCTTTTTCTTCTCCTTAACCAATAAGGTCTTCAGCTCTTCTTGTCCTCTGGATAAAGTTAAGAACAACTGTTGAAACTGGGCATTATGAGCTTGGAGGTCTTTCACTGTTTGTTCGAGATCCATCTTACTGAAATAAACAGTAGAGAGATGATGAAACTTGTTGCAAGAAACCTGCTTATGTTATGATGAATGATAAATGCATATGCAATGATTTCAAGGATTTTAAGATTCAAGTTTGTTTTAGACAAAAAGGAAACACGCGTTATATTAATAAGTTAAAGCTTGAGTACATCATTGCCTCCTTGGGCAAAACAAATACAAAAACTCTAAGATAGAAAAGTAGTACGCATCCTCTTTGGTGCAATGTAGGCATTCAAAGTCTGCTCCTCATGAAGTAGCCTAGTGAGTTCCAAAACCTTCTTCTCACTTGCGTAGAATTGGGCTTCGAAAGTGTAGCGGTAGAAATGTTCATGACTAAGCCATTGGATTGACTAGACTTTATACAAATCAAAATAAAAATCGCCACCGCGCTTTATTGTTTCTAAAGGAATGGGAAAAGAGCGAATAACCCAAAAAAGGGGGGAAATATTCAAGGTAAGGGGGTTGGTTATGCAAAGGGAAGGTGTTAGCACCCTAAACATCTATGGTACTCCGTAGGAACCTCTTTGTAAAATCTGTATATTTTTGCTATAAAAGTGTGTTGTATAGAAAATGGATAGTGGAGGTGAGAAAAGAAATATATTTTTTAAGATTTTTGGACCCGTCACGGTTGCGAACCTTTAGTGCCTACGTACCACCTTTCGTGCAATAAGGGATTAGGGTACACATAGTTCCTATTTTAAAAGTTTGAAACACAAGTGTGTTGGTTAATTTTATGAGATAAGATATCATCGTCATTGCCCGTGTGGAAAACATACTTACTACCCACAATCATGAGAAAGGAGAATTTGCATCATCTCAAAGTGGAGGATATGGCTTGGATTTTAAAATCAACAATTCCTCACTCAACGCCCAAGTGGAAAATATCTCACTTCACTACATATTGTAGAAGTATAGTTGTTTTCATCACTACAAGGATTGACAAGAGTCTAACCTTTTGAGAAAAGTTTGAAGATAAAAACCAAAGTGGCAAAATAGTTTGAAATGAGATTATTTGACTTTTAGTCTTCTCACAAAAATGTCAAGGTATTATTGAATTGATTGGAGTTTATTTATGAAAATATTTTAAAATGCATGGACCTAAGTCCAAGTTTATTATGAAAGTGGTTTAAGTTTCAAAACAAGAAGAGTTTTCAAAATGAGGAGGAAGATTTTTGAAATTAAAGAAGATGGGAGGAGAAGAAGAGACTATCCTAAAGCATAAGGTAAAAGCTAAGGATAAGAACCATCTAACCAACAAGAAGCCAAAACTTGATATTATGATCCAAGATAGAATTCGCATTCTTTCGATTGAAACCAAGCAAGCAAAGATACTAGACCTCTTCAAATGTATTAAGTCTTCACAAAAATTGGACAGAGTAACAACTGTATACGGGTGAATTCCAGATTACAAACAAAGGATGTAATCACAAAAACCTGCACACAAAAACAAACAAGCAGCCCAATGTCTTGAGGTAAACCTCAAGAGCTCCAGACAAAATTATCAGATAGGATCGCAAGGTCTCCAAGATAGGCCAAGGTTTCTAGTCCTAAGTCCAAGAAAAAAAGTCTCATGCTCCATAATGCCAAGGATAGTGACCAAATAGTCCAAGTACCATTAAGAGTTTTTTAGAGTTTATGTTGATTATTAAGTTTCTTAGGAAAAGAAAAAGAAAAGCTCAAGTGAGCAAAGTAAAAATGACAATAAAAATAAATGCTCAAATGAGCAAAGATGAAAATGGCATGAAATGAAAAATGCTAAAAAAATAAATAGTACATAAAGCATAAAAGAATAAAAGCATAAAATAAACAAGTCAATAATTAGTGGTTAGTTGGATGACCATCTTGAAACTTGCATTTAGAACTCATTAGAGGATTGGTAGAACCAAAGCCTCCACACAACAAGTTGCATTTGCTTTTTGTCAAGTATATAATCCATTTGGAATTCTCATAAGTACCATTTAATGATCAACGGTGTTTAAGTAATCCGCGTTGACCAAAGGTGTTGTAGATCCATTAGAGAATTGGTAGAACCAAAGCCTCCACACAATGAATCTCAAGGTTATTGGATCAAAGAGATCAAATTAACATACTTGGGCTTGCAATCATAAGTTTGAGCCACGAATGATCATTTATTCGAATCAGGACAAAATTTAGCGCTATGTTAAGCAATCGTAAGTGGACTTATATAAATGTCGCACCTATTTTGAGGCCGGTCAATAGCAATCTATACACCATTTGTTTTGAGACATGACATAGAGATCATGCTCCAACAACATTTAGTGCATTGAGAAGGGGATGAGATGAAGAGGATTAGGGCAAAAGAGAAACCACATTTGAATTAATATTTAATCAAACTATTATTAAAATCATTCATCCATTTTTTGTGGAGTTAAACTCAACACCATGGATCCAATAATGTTAATAATGCCATGATCAAAAAAATCAACCCAAGACAACTAGAAAATAATCACAAAATAATATCATATTTAATATATACATTAAAAGGTTTAAAAATGTTTTTTTTAAAAAGGAAAATAACGAGGAAAATATCAATTATATTCAAATTAATCAAGAAATGAAAAATAAGACCATAGAACAATCAGAAAAGAGGCCAAGTAATTTTACAAAAATTTTGGTAATTTTTAAAAAGTCAGAAACTATTTTTAAAAATTAAAATAAATGGGTAAAATAAACAAAAATAGTAAAAAATAGTAAATTCAGAAACAAAAATAAAATAAGGTCACCAATATTTGTCACAATATCATTGGATCATTCCATAATTTTTTCAGAATTAAAAAATGTATAGAGGTATTTTTAAACATTTTAAACAAATCAAATAAGTGTAAAATTCATAAAAAATACCAAAACACAAAATTAAATTATGAAAAAATAAAAATCAAAAAGAGAATAATCAAAAATATTTTTCATAATTTTTTCAGATTTTTTGGACTAAAAATGATTTTTCTATGATTTTTTGAAATTTAAAACAATTAAAATATAAAAGTCAGAAAAAGAAAATAAAAGTAAAAGATGTGGACCATTGGATGAGAGTCAAAACACGTTAGTAATCAGATCCAAGGGATCTGGCGCGCTGTGCATATCATGGTCATTAATGAATAATGTACAAAATCAATAATAAATCAGATTTTTGAAAAAACACAAATGGCACGCCATCATTGCTTGGAAGATGACACATAAGTCATCTTTAACCTCCAGCCAATTTGATTTGCATGTCTCTCAAACTGTAAAATCAGAAGCTCAGACCTATGCCAATCGCTTCGTCTCTTCAAGACGAAAACAACCACACCCTCGCGCCAAATTTATATAAATTGTAGCTCAAGCAATTTGGAAAGAAAGTTTTGAAAAGGGATTTGAAAATTCATGGTCAAAACGTGTTTCCAGTGAAATGTAAGTGTTGCGACTATAACCAGGGCAATGAGAGCAACACAATGATATCAGAGTTTTGAAGAATTGATGAAGGAATCTACCTATTGGAATTGAGTTGCAGAGCTCTGAAACTGGACTTCTATGGAGCAGTATAAGGCACGATTCTTAAATGTAATTATATGGTTAGCTTCAGGGAAGATCAAGGAAGGTGAATTGAGGGAAAAATGGATTGAAAAAGGCTTGAGAATAGATTTCGAAGTTGCTGAATTCTGGGTTGTGAAGCAAGTTTGGCAGGGTGATTCTGGCTATCTAAGCTTGGGAAATTGAATGGGGAATGACCCTCTATTTATAGGGAAGCAAATGGGATCAAAAGGAATAAAAAATGATACATTTTGGAGGGAATTCGTGTGGGTTTGCATCATGAAGAAAGTGTGACTCAAACTTGATCAAAACCTAGCCAAATCGTGCGTTTCATGATGCTAATCACTTCTGGCAAGTTGCTAAACATGATCAGAAACAAAAACGCGTGGAAATCTTGTGATTAGAAGCCAAAACAAAGATTTCAAAATCTTGACTTTGTGAAAAATTCAGTTTCAAACTACCCAATTCAAATCCATGGCATTTCCACCTCAGGGGGTCTTAAGGCATAATTCTTGATGCTTTGGAAAGATGAGGTTACAAGCTTTGCAATGGAAAAATAATGGAATTAAATGGATGCTTGAGCTGAAAGTTACAGGGAATCAAAGTTGAAGAAAAAGAGTTGACTTCCCATACTTAGAAATATTTCAAATTCTTCTTTAAAAATGACCTATAATCTTTTATATTTAAACATGGTCTTCCACTTAGAATTTGCTCTTGACCCAAAAAGATGGAATAAAGTAGATCTCTTGAATGACATTTTCAATTTTAACCACTCAAAATCTCCAAAAATTGAGCAAGTTATGACTTGTTGAAGTTGGCCAAAAATCATGAAATGACCTATAATCTTTTGCATTCTTAAGGTAACTTACATCCATTTTATCACTTTGCACATAAAAGAAGGAATGAAGTACACATATTTAAGATCATCATGAAAAAAGAATGGGTTCAAGGTGATAAAAATTGACCAAGTTATGACCATTTGAAGTCACATATGGAAAATTGGGGATTCATCTGGGTGACTTGTAATCTTTCTTCTTCACCAAGTTCCTTCCACATGAAAACTCCTTGGAACTTTTGAAGTGATTTGTTGGTAACTATTTGAGGAGAAGGATATTTTGGAATACTCAAAAATACCAAAATATGAGCAAGATATGCTCCTTTGAAGTCCAAAACCCTAGCCTATAGATCATGAGAATGCTTTGAGGAACTTTGCCAAGTTTGAGCAAACTTTTTGTGCCAATATTCTTTATTTGTGAATAGAAGTTGTTGAAGATGATGATGAAGAATCATAGCCACCAAAACCACTTCCATATCTTGAAATTAGAAATAAATATTCCCTTGTGACCAATAGGAACAAGACCTTGTTCAATCATGACAACTTCTTCCCTTAACCCTTTGTATTTTGAATCAATTTTGATAAATTTGAAATATGTTAAACCAAAATGAGCCTTGTCATGCCATTTCTTCCAAAATTACTCCAATAGTGAGGTTTTGAATTTCTCAAGATTGACTAGGGCATGGAAATAAACTCATGAACCCATGAAGTAAACTTGCTAAACCGCATTGCCTTTACCTACATTATTAACAAGTAAGGCAAACCAACATTGCATTTTATTAATTAGAGAGAAAATTAAAGCAAAAATATCCATGATCACAAAAGAAAACAAGTCAAGGTGCTTGGTAACTCCTCAAAAGAGCAAGGCTAAAGATAGGGAGAAGAACCAAAAGCCCTAATGTGATCTTATTGTGATTGAAGCAATATGGTATGATGAAGGGATCTTAGGGGCAAAAATTGGGGTATAACAGCTGCCCTTATTTAAGTTTCTTCTATCCGGAGATACGAAGGTTAAAAATATTCGCGTCGACATGATCGAAGATACTTAAATATAAAACAAACCCTATTTTTGGCCCTAAGATGCCATGCAAATGCTTATGTATATGAATGCATATGAACAGTACCAAAGAGACGCAAAGTATCATTGGGGATGCAACAAAAATGAAGAAACAAAGGAGCAAACCCACCAGGAAAATAAATCACTGGTGAACCAAAAGAACTGAATCAGAGAGGAAGATAACAATCATCGACGTTCATTGTTGATGTCCTACCAACGTTTACTAAAGGTAGAAATAGAAAATATCATATCACCGCCGTTCACTGACGATGAACTATCAACGTTCACTGAAGATAGCAAAAAGATAACAAACACCAACGTTCACTGCCGATGTACTACTAACGTTCACTGAAGGTAGAAAGAGAAAATATATCATATCACTATCGTTCACTGACGATGAACTATCAATGTTCTCTGAAGATAGCAAAAAGATAACAAACACCGATGTTCACTGCCGATGTACTACCAATGTTCACTGAAGGTAGAAAGAGAAAATATATCATATCATCGCCGTTCACTGACGATGAACTATCAACATTCACTGAAGATAGCAAAAAGATAATAAACATCGATGTTCACTGTTGATGTACTACCAACATTCACTGAAGGTAGAGAGAGAAAATATATCATATCATCGTCGTTCACTGACGATGAACTATCAACGTTCACTGAAGATAGCAAAAAGATAACAAACACTGATGTTCATTGCCGATGTCCTACCAACGTTCACTGAAGGTAGAGAGAGAAAATATATCATATCACCGCCGTTCACTGACGATGAACTATCAACATTCACTGAAGATAGAAAAAAGATAACAAACACTGACGTTCACTACCGATGTACTACCAACATTCACTGAAGGTAGAGAGAGAAAATATATCATATCACCACCATTCACTGACGATGAACTATCAACGTTCACTGAAGATAGAAAAAAGATAACAAACACCGGCGTTCATTGCCGATGTACTACCAACGTTCACTGAAGGTAGAAAGAGAAAATATATCATATCACCGCTGTTCACTAATGATGAACTATCAACGTTCACTGAAGATAGCAAAAAGATAACAAACACCGACATTCACTGTCGATGTACTACCAATGTTCACTGAAGGTAGAAAGAGAAAATATATCATATCACTGCCGTTCATTGACGATGAACTATCAACGTTCACTGAAGATAGCAAAAAGATAACAAATACCGACGTTCACTGCCGATGTACTACCAACGTTCACTGAAGGTAGAGAGAGAAATATATCATATCACCACCGTTCACTGACGATGAACTATCAACATTCACTGAAGATAGCAAAAAGATAACAAACACCGATGTTCACTACAGATGTACTATCAACGTTCACTGAAGGTAGAGAGAGAAAATATATCATATCACCGCCATTCCTTGACGATGAACTATCAACGTTCATTGAAGATAGAAAAAAGATAACAAACACCGACGTTCACTGTCGATGTCCTACCAACGTTCACTGAAGGTAGAGATAAAATATATCGAGTTATCCCAAAATTCTAGCATTTTACCTAGAACGGGTCTCAACTTCTTCTTTAACCAAGGAAATCTGCCTGGAAAAGATCAAACATAAGCTGTCTCAAATAACGAGACTTGTTACTCATTGTCATGGGGAATTGCAAAAAGAAATGACTCTCTGGGGATTGAAATATGTTTTCCCGGGGAAATGCCACGATATTCCTGCTGAGGAGATAAAGTCTTCCTGTGAAAAATAAATGCACAAACCAAAACTCAAAGCTTTCAGAAATCCAAAGTAACTAATATTGTCATGCAATCCACAGATCCAAATTAGAAATGAATTGGAGCAAGACGGCCAATGAAGATACATCCTCTGGGGGAAAAATCAAGAAGGAAAACCAGATCCATCTAAGCAAGGAGCGCTGCAGGAAGGTCAGAACACAATGTCAATGAATGATGATTTTTAGCCATGCATGATGTATGTATGAATGTATGAGTGCTATCGTGCATATGTTGGTAAAAGGATACATAATCAGTACAAACAAACAAAACCGCCTCAGGTACTAACAACATTGGGCTAAACTTCAACCAGAAAGATCAATCCAAGAAAGGTAAAAGCAACTGAGAAAACCAAACCTATTGCTTGCCTTAACTTCACTGAGGAGAAATATAATTCGTAGGTAGCCAGATCAAACAGATACCGGGATAAAACATCCTTCTTCCGGTTTTATCGGAGAAGTAGTTTTCCAAAAGCAACATGCCTACCAGAGATTGCAAGACCAGCCTCAAATAAAGCAGACTGACACCGACACAACCAAACCTCACTGGGGGATTCAAGCCTACCTACCGGGAGAAGAGATGCCCTGGGATAACCTTCCCAGGAAATCAAGAAGTCGACACTAATGCCAATACTACAAAGAGAGCGACATCTTAGCACACCAAGGGAATAAAACCTTTCATCATATGAGGGAAGACTTTGCTGGGGAATCTGGGACGGAGGTTTCTGACCATGCAAACAAAATCAAAAGCAAACCAAGACTTGAATGGGGATAATGGGATCACAAACCCAATACTGTACCTTACACCCACTGATATCGTCTTTAACTATC
Source organism: Vicia faba (assembly GCA_948472305.1). NCBI lineage: Eukaryota > Viridiplantae > Streptophyta > Magnoliopsida > Fabales > Fabaceae > Vicia > Vicia faba. The sequence continues at coordinate 148,433,277 of OX451741.1, read as the reverse complement.
TGAGAAACACACAAAGATTGCGCATATACCAGCAAAATGACCTGAGAAAACCTCTATGAAGGGAGTAAATCTTCTTAAAACAACCATAGTTTGTTCATTCTTGGGATCACCGTTCTTGTTGTCATTGTTTCATCACAAATACCAAAGTAAATTGAATTGTAAAGATCTCTTTTTTTTTGAAAAGTCAATTTTGCTTTTTTTAATCTTTTTGCTTTAACAGTTATTATCAGTAATAAATGGAGTCTTTGCATGCTAAATAAAAATAAGAACACAAAGAATTGGGCAAAAGCTCGAATTTCATTAATAGAATGGTAGTCTGCAAATGGCGAGACTTCATGGATGATTACAAAGTTTGGGAAATGGTAATGCATAATGGAAAAGATACATTGAGATACAATGACCACTATTTCCCCTAACAACTTTTGAAATCCTGAGAAGCAACTTTTGTTAAAGTATGGTGAGGATCCGAGAAGATTGTTCCTTCAACGATCAAGTCTTGTCTGACGTAGTTACTTGCCAAGAAAAATCCCTAACTTTTGCCTAAGCTGCCCTTGAGGGTTTTCAACTCAGCGGGAAATTTATTCTGTTTATGTCTCTAATTTTTGCCTAGATCGCCCTTTTGGGTTTTTAGCCTACCGAGACACTCCTTTTTGCCTAAGCTTCCCTTTAGGGTTTTCAACTTAGCGAGCCGTTCTTTTATTTCTTTAGGCGAAGTATTTCTTGATTGCGTCAACATTCATGGGATGTGGGAACTCCTCGCCATCCATAGTTTCAAGAAATAATGCACCACCAGAGAAGGCTTTCTTGACAACATACGGGCCTTCAAAATTGGGAGTCCACTTGCCCCTAGAATCAGTGTTGAAAGACATGATCTTCCTGAGCACGAGGTCGCCTTCTCTGAATTCACGAGGTTTGACCTTTTTATCAAATGCTTTCTTCATTCTTTTCTGATATAAATTCCCATGACATAAAGCTATCATCCTCTTCTCTTCAATCAAATTCAATTGGTCAAACCTGTTCTTGACCCATTCAGCCTCTGTCAACTTGGTTTCCATTATCACATGCAACGAGGGAATCTCTACCTCGACAGGGAGTACAACTTCTATTCCATACACTAGGGAGAACGGGGTTGCTCATGTTGAAGTGCGAACAGATGTTTGATATCCATGCAGAGCAAAAGGGAGCATTTCATGCTAATCCTTATAAGTAACAACCATTTTTTGGATAATTCTCTTGATATTCTTATTAGCAGCTTCAACAACCCCATTCATCTTTGGCCTGTATGGAGATAAATTGTGATGGACAATCTTGAATTCTTCGCACAGTTCTGTCATCATCTTGTTGTTCAAATTCGAGCCATTGTTAGTGATGATTCTGCTCGGCACACCATACTGGCATATAAGATTGTTTTTGATGAAACGCACAACCACCTGTTTGGTAACATTGGCATATGAAGCAGCCTCTACCCATTTGGTAAAGTAGTCAATTGCTACCAAGATGAAACGTGTCCATTCGAAGCTTTAGGTTCTATCATCCCAATCATGTCAATGCCCCACATAGAGAAAGGCCATGGGGAGGAAATCACATTGAGAAGTGTCGGAGGCACATGGATCTTATCCGCATAAATCTGGCATTTATGGCACTTCTTTGCAAATTTGTAACAGTCAGATTCCATTGTCAACCAATAATAACCTGCCCTTAGCATCTTTTTAGCCATCAAATGTCCATTAGCATGAGTGCCAAATGAACCTTCATGAATCTCATGCATCAACATGTCTGCTTCGTGTCTATCCACACATCTGAGCAGGACCATGTCATAATTTCTCTTGTATAACACATTTTCATTGAGGAAGAAACTGCCTGCCAATCTTCTTAGTGTCTTTCTATCTTTCCTTGACGCACCAATCGGGTATTCCTGAGTCTGAAGAAATTGCTTGATATCATAATACCAAGGTTTTTCATCTACTACCTCCTCTGTCGCAAACACATGAGTGGGCCTATCCAGCCATCAAACTATAATTCGGGGTATATCATTCCAAGTATTCACTTGGTACATGGAAGCCAGAGTTGCCAGAGCATCCGCCATTTGATTTTCATCTCTAGGAATGTGATGGAATTCAACTTTATTGAAGAAGGGTAGTAATCTCCTTGCATAGTCTTTGTAAGGGATCAAGCCAGGGTGACGAGTATCCTATTCTCCTTTAGTCTGATTTATTACCAAAGCTGAATCACCATATACATCTAGAATTTTGACTCTGAGATCAATAGCTTCCTCAAGACCCATGATGCAAGCCTCATATTCCGCCATATTATTAGTGCAATCAAATGTTAGCCTCACAGTAAAAGGAATGTGCGATCCATGAGAAGTGACAATCACAACACCAATTCCTTTACCATAAGCATTCACCGCTCCATCAAATACCATACTCCAATTAGATTTAGGGTCAGGGCCCTCTTCAGGCAATGGTTATCACAATCTTTCACTTTCAGGAACATCACATCCTCATCGGGGAATTCATACTCTTCAGACTGATGATCTTCCACCGGTTGGTGAGCAAGGTAATCTGCCAACACACTACTTTTAATAGCCTTTTGAGTGTGGTACTCGATATCATATTCAGATAACAACATCTACCAGCGGGCAATTCTCCCAGTAAGAGCAGGCTTCTTAAAAATATACTTGATTGGATCCATTTTGGAGATCAACCAAGTGTTATGATTAAACATATACTTCCGCAAATGCTTTGCCGCCCAGGCCAAAGCACAACATGTTTTTTCTAGCATGGAATACCGCGACTCACAATCAGTGAACTTTTTGCTGAGATAATAAATAGCGAACTCTTTCTTTCCTGTTTCATCCTGTTGTCCCAGAATACAACCCATGGACTTATCTAACACCGTTAGATACATGATCAATGGTCTTCCTTCTACGGGAGGGAGCAAGATAGGAGGTTCAAGCTGATATTCTTTAATACTCTCAAATTCCCTTTGGCAGTCATCCGTCCACACACAACCTTGATCTTTCTTTAACAACTTAAAAATCGGTTCACATGTTACAGTCATGTGGGAAATAAATCTGAAGATATAATTCAAACGCCCGAGGAAACCCCTGACTTTCTTTTCAGTTCTTGGTGCTGGCATTTCTTGAATTTCTTTGACTTTATCAGGGTTAACTTCAATTCCTTTCTGGCTAACAATAAAACCCAACAATTTCCCTGATCTAACTCCGAAGGTGCATTTATTTGGATTTAAGCGGAGACAATACTTCCTCAAACGCTGAAACAACTTTAACAAATCTTCTATATGCCCTTCTTCAGTTTGGGATTTGGCAATCATATCATCAACATATACTTCGATTTCTTTGTGCATCAGATCATGGAATAGGGTCGTCATAGCCCTCTGGTACGTTGCACCAGCGTTCTTCAATACGAAGGGCATCACTCTGTAACAAAATGTTCCCTATGGTGTGATAAACGTTGTTTTTTCCATGTCCTCTGGAGCCATTATTTTTTGATTATACCCAGAAAATCCATCCATGAACGAGAATACTTTGAATTTTGCTGTGTTGTCCACTAACATGTCAATGTGAGGCAATGGAAAATCATCTTTTGGACTATCTTTATTTAGATCTATGTAATCTACGCACATGCGAACTTTTCCGTATTTTTTCGGTACTGGGACAATATTGGCAATCCATTGAGGATACACTAACGTCACAAGAAAACTAGCATTAATCTGTTTTAGGACCTCCTCTTTGATCTTTACTGCCATATCTGGGTGGGTTCTTCTCAACTTTTGTTTAACTGGCGGACACTCTGGCTTCAACGGTAAACGATGCTCGATAATATCTGTATCTAGACCAGGCATCTCTTGATAAGACCAAGCAAAAATATCCACATACTCTTTCAACAACTCAATCAACCCGCTCTTCACATCAGGATGTAACGATGCTCCAATCTTGACTTCCTTCGAATCTTCTTCTGAACCCAAATTGATCACTTCCAAAGGCTCCTTATATGGTTGAATGGTATTTGCCTCGTGCTCAAGCAACCGTGAGACCTCTTCTGGAATCTCATCATAATCTTCTTCTTCAGCCTCAAACACAGGACATTCAAAGTTGTGAGAGGGTGCATGGTCATTGTATTCAACGAGTTTTTTAATTAATTGTAGCGGTAGAAATGTGCAAGACTAAGCCATTGGATTGACTAGACTTTATACAAATCAAAATAAAAATCGCCACCGCACTTTATTGTTTCCAAAGGAATGGGAAAAGAGAGAATAACCCAAAAAGAGGGGGAAATATTCAAGGTAATAGGGTTGGTTATGCAAAGGGAAGGTATTAGCACCCTAAACATCAACGGTACTCCGCAAGAACCTCTTTGAAAAAATCTGTATATTTTGGCTATAAAAATGTGTTGTATATAAAATGGATGGTGGAGGTGAGAAAAGAAATATTTTTATGATTTTTGCACCCGCCGCGGTTGCGAACTTTTAGTGCCTATGTACCACCTTTCGTGCAATAGGGGATCAGGGTACACATAGTTCCTCTAGAAAAGACTTGTTTGTTGATTGTTTTTAAACAAGGAGACAAGTCGTCATTGTTAAGAGAGAAATCTCGACTAACGCCCACAAGGTGTAAGAAAGATGGACCCTACATCAACAAGAGTGAGGGTTTGAGAACGCCTCTAGTACTCAAGTGGAAAAGTCGACACCTTTATAACCATGGGATAGGAGAATGTTGCTCGACTATCAATGAATCATGTCTCATCTTGAAAAAAGTTTTGAATGTAAAGTGTGCTCGAGCGTACAAAAGAGTTTGAATATGTTGAATTGTTTTGTTAATTTTGAAAGATGTCAAAGTATGATTAAATGTACTGAAGTTTGTTTAAAGAAAAGAAGTTTTAAAAGAAAAGGCACTCGACAAAACCGAGGTTTATTATGAAAGCAGTTTGAGTTTAAAAACAAAGGAGATTTTGAAAGAAGATGAGAAGGTTTTGAAAATTCAAGAAGATGGGAGGAGATGAAGGGACTATCCTAAAGCATAAGGTAAAATCTAAGGAAGAGAACCGTCTAACCAACAAGAAGCAGATACTTGACATTATGAGCCAATGTAGAATTCCCATTCTTCGGATTGAAACCAAGCAAGAAAAGATACTAGACCTCTTGAGAGAACCAAGCTTCAAGTGTTTTAAGTCTTCGCAAAAATTGGGCAGAGTAACGGCTGTATACGGGTGAATTCCAAATTACAAACAAAGTATGTAATCACAATAACCTGCACACAAAACAAACAAACAACCCAATGTCTTGAGGTAAACCTCAAGAACTCCAGACAAAATAATGAATTATGGTCACAAGGTCTCCAAGATAGGCCAAGGTCTCAAATCCTAAGTCCAAGAAGTCCAATGCTCCATAATGCCAAGGATAGTAACCAAATAGTCCAAGTATCATTAAATTTTTTTATGGTTCATGTTGATTATTAGGTGTCTTTAAAAGGAAAAGAAAGGCTCAAGTGACCAAATAAAAATGACATAAAAGTAAATGCTCAAGTGAGCAAAGATGAAAATAACATGAAATGTAAAATGCTAAAAGTAAATGGTACATAAAGCATAAAAATAAAAGCATAAAGTAAAGTTAATTGTTAGTAATTAGTGGTTAGTTGGATGACTATCTTGAAACTTGCATTTGGAACTCATTAGGGGATTGGTAGAACCAAAGCCTCTACACAACAAGTTGCATTTGCTTTTTGTCAAGTATATCATCCATTTTGGAATTCTCACAAGGCAATATGTAATGATTAACGATGTTTAAGTGATCCGCGTTGACCAAAGGTGTCGTAGATCCATCAGAGGATTGGTAGAACCAAAGCCTCTACACAATGAATCTCAAGATTATTGGATCAAAGATATCAAATTAACATACTTGGGCTTGCAATCATAAGTTTGGGCCACGAATGATCATTTATTCGAATCGGGACAAAATTTAGCGCTATGTTAAGCAATCGTAAGTGGACTTATGTAGAAGTCGCACCTATTTTGAGGCCGGTCAATAGCAATATATGTACTTTATTTTTGGATAAATGATATAGAGATCACCATCCCTTAACATGTAGCACAATTAAAAAAAGAAAGGGATAAGATGAAGAGGGAGGGAAATGATAAGCTAATTTGGATCACCATTTCAAAATTCTTTCATCTTTAAATTCAACCACTCCTCTAGATGGATTAAAGCACTAAACATATCATTAATCCAAAGCACAAAAAATGAATTAAATAATTCACTCTTAGGTAGATTTGAATTGATGAACATTTATCCAACTTCATCTACATCACAAAGTCCATTGAGTTTAAAGACAAATTGGACATTTAAAATTGCAATCCAAACCAACAATCAAAAGGAGTGAGTAGAAAAAGCATTTTGAATCAAAGCTGCCCCAAAACAAGGCAAAAAATACATTCTGTTCAGGTGTAAATCGATTTACACTACTATGTAAATCGATTTACACAGTATAATTTTCAAAAAATTGTGCAAAATTATGCTGTGTAAATCGATTTACACTACTATGTAAATCGATTGCACACAGAAGCAGTAGCAAAAACAACATTTTAAAAGGGCAATTGCTTGTTCAAACTTTCCATCAAACACCTTATGATCATGGATCCACTTGAGCACGAAAATTCCATCAAATTATGAGAAAATAACACCATTGGAATCACAAAATAATGCTCAAAGAATCAATCCCAAATATCACCAAGAGATCACCTTGTGAAAGATGAATTATCCAAACTTACCAAAGGTAGATCTAGAGAATTATCAAAACAACTTCAAGAATTTGCTTCAATTCAACCACAAGAATCAATTGACCAAGCTTGGATGTATAGAATTGATGGGGAAAAAGTGTTTGGATGAAGGTTTAGCTCAAAGATTAGTAAGCTTCAATGCAAAGCTTACTAACTTTTTGAAAATGGAGCTTTGAGTGAATTTGGTAGATGGAGAGATTTGAGAGATTTTTTAGCAAGGTGGATTTGGCTATCAAAAGCTTGAAATTTGAATGAAATGAGGGCTCTATTTATAGAGTTTAGGATTGGGATTAGTGGTAATTTGGTAATTGATTCTTGGAGTCAAAATTTGAATTAATGATAATTCTTTCAAATATTAGAGCCAAAATTTGAATTAATGATAATTCTTTCAAATATTAGAGCCAAAATTTAAATTAATGATAATTCTTTTTAAAAATGAAAGATTGGCACTAAAATTTGAATTAATTATACATCTTTCAAAAATGAAGGAAAATTGGAGCCAAAATTTGACAATTTTGAAATGCTGATTTATTTTCAAATTTTCACAATGTGCAATCGATTGCACTATAGTGCAAATCGATTTGAACAGTGTATTTTTCCAAAAATGACGCAAAATTCACTATGTGCAATCGATTGCGCTTTAGGAGCAATCGATTGTACAGTGAAAAAAATGATAATTCTTTAATTCTTTTTTCTTTGCAAAATAGAGATTTTAGGGAAATAATACCGGAAAACCTTATTTGCCATATGCTATGACTCGGTACCTACAAAACTCAAATATGCAAAGACAAAGACAAATATTTTTTTGTATTTTGATTAGAAGTTAGTCAACAACACAAGAACAAACTTAAAGATAGGATGCAAATGTGATGAATGAAGCTATTTATTAATGGTTGTGACCAAATGACAAAATATGGTATGAAGGTGCGACTGAAAATGTTAGGGGCGAAATTTAGGGTACAACAGCTGCCCCTATTTAATTATCTTTTAGCCAGATAGGCGGAAAGTAATTAAATACAAACAGACCTGAATTTTGTCCCTGATGCGATGAGATGGTAGCATATGTTATGAATGAATGCATGGACTCTTCTTTTTTTGACATATATATTTTTTTGAATGATGTATGAGATGAGACAGACTCTGGGTATATGGAAAGACTCGAAACTGGAAACTTGTGGTAGTTTAGATGAAATGACGTGGAAAGACACGCCGGGGAACAACAAGATACTTCTGGATATCTGTCAGGGAGACAAAGAGTAACCATCAATACTTGGAAAAAAAGAGATAAAACTCGAGAAGGCAAGTAGCGACATCCAAGAATAGCATTGAATGAGGCGAACAACTCTCTGGAAAAGGCAATCAGAAACATCTAGAAGAACATTAGATGTGGGATGAGACCAAATCTGAAGCTACATCAGAGTCGTCCAGGAAAGACGCTGGACGGAAAAGAAACACGACATCCAATACTGGCTTTGAATGAAGGGAAAACTCAACGTCTAATACTGGCTTTAGACGAGAGAAAAGATCACAACATCTAATACTGGCTTTAGATGAGTGAAAGAGATCTTGACATTCAAAACTGGCTTTGAATGAAGGGAAAACTCAACGTCTAATACTGGCTTTAGACGAGAGAAAAGATCACAACATCCAATACTGGCTTTAGATGAGTGAAAGAGATCTTGACATTCAATACTGGCTTTGAATGAAGGGAAAACTCAACGTCTAATACTGGCTTTAGACGAGAGAAAAGATCACAACATCCAATACTGGCTTTAGATGAGTGAAAGAGATCTTGACATTCAATACTGGCTTTGAATGAAGGGAAAACTCAACGTCGAATACTGGCTTTAGATGAGAGAAAAGATCACAACATCCAATACTGGCTTTAAATGAGTGAAAGAGATCTTGACATTCAATACTGGCTTTGAATGAAGGGAAAACTCAACATCTAATATTGGCTTTAGACGAGAGAAAAGATCACAACATCCAATACTGGCTTTGAATGAGTGAAAGAGATCTCAAGGCATCCAATACTGGCTTTGAATGAAGAAAAAGGTAACAACATCCAATACTGGCTTTGGATGAGAAAGAGATCTTGACATTCAATACTGGCTTTGAATGAAGGGAGAAAAAACATGGCGTCCAATAATGGCTTTGGACGGCAGAAAAGGTAATCAACATCCAATATTGTCTTTGGATGGAAGAAAGATAGCCGAACTGACATCTGTTTTGGTAGGTGCCAAGTAAGTTGGACTTTGATCTCAAGGTGACATGTCAACTGCAACAAGACCTCGGAAAACGCAAATGAGGATGAAACACTCTTGTTATGCATTATGTATGAATTTTGTTATGCATGATATGTGAATGATCTATGCATGTAATGCAGACGTTTACGACAATGGAGTTTGACTCTTTTGTGGAGAATAGTTTGGAAGTTTGATTCCTCAACATGGAGAACTCTGCCAAATTTAATTGGAAAGAAAATATCCTGAACCCAAATTTGTCACACTTGTAAACTATATTGAACTGATGATCTTCTGAGGAAAGACATGGAAAGATGCTTGGGGATTTGTCCCTGATTAGCTGACTGTTGAAGATAAACTGATCAAGGCTTCAGTCGAAAGTTGCTGGAAATAAGCTGATCACGGCTTCAGCTCCGAAATGACTATTGGAGATAAACTGATCATGGCTTCAGCTCTTGAGATAATTGTTGTAAATAAATGCCCCTGTATGAGTCTTGAAAATGATTTCCTGGCTGGCCAATTCTGAGAAAACTTGCATTGAGCAACAAATCTTGAACTAATTCACAAATGGATCTGGAAGATACTAGCCCCTGATAGGGCCACTGACCAAGTTTCTCAACTGCTTGAAATTCCTTGATGAGGAAAGCTTGCTTGCAAGCAAAATTGTTTATTCAAACATGGTATTTTTAATGCAAAGTTCATGCAAAATTTTTGAATCCAAAATCATTTTTGAAATGATGTTATTGGTGTATAGAAAGTGCATCACTAGTTAAAACACAATGGTTTATACTTTTAAAGTGAAAACAAAGGTATGAAACAAAAAAAAATGATTCGCAAAAGATCATAGGAGTCAGTTTACGCAACCTTGCTGTAGTATGCTTTTAAAAGAAACCTGGCTTCAATTAGGTCTTTTAAGGGTTGTAACGTGGTCGGGTTCACTATTTAAGAAATAAAGGATAAAGGCTCAAAGTTTATTTGTATCCAACCCAATCTTCGTGATGTTCTTCAGTCCTACGTTCAGTTAATTCAGACTATGCATTCAGGTTCCAAGAGAGTTTGGAATTGCACTAATGGTAGCAATGACGATGGCTCAGAAACTAAAGGATTCTTGAGAATGACAGTCATTTCTTCTTACATCTTTTTGTTGTTTTGAGGACTTTTGTCAACTCTGGTGGAGAATTTTGAGGATTTGAAGACCTCTTCTGATTGGATTTATTATTCCCAACTTTTGCCTGAACTGTTTCATTTGGAATTACAGTCAGCGGGATGCCCCAGTTTTTTGCCTAAGTCTCCTTCATAGGTTTTGACTTAGCGGGATTTTTCTGTTGATTTTTATTTTCATTTCATTGTTTTTCCTTTTTTGGAAAGATAATGACTGCCTTGCTCAATGATTACGGGGAACCATCTTCGTCATTTTTTGTTTGAGAGCATCTTTGACACTTCTTGCTGTGTGCAAAGGAAAGCTTGATCGCGACCTTTGTTGAAAGGTGTCTTGCATGATTTCTCTTGTAATTTAATGCACAACCAAATTAACTGAGGACTACCCATCCCCGGGTTAAGATTGCGGGTTTTTCTGTATAGAAAGAAACTCCAACTTCTAGGCTCAAAGGGGTGAACGAGGGATTAACTTCGTTATTTCTCCAGTGTTTGGGAGTTGAAACAATGCCTGTATATCCTCAGCAAAGTTTTATTCGAAAGCATACCAACAACAATTATGGATATTTCGTTTTCATCATCCTCCCTCAAATCTTTGCATAAACAAAATCTTGATAAAGGGAGTAAACAAGAGAAATATATTTGAAAGCAGTAAATGAAAAATGATTTGAATCAAAATATTGCAATGCTCATTTCATTAGAATTAACATGAAAGTACAAACAGAATTTGAAAGCAACAATTTTAACATAGACAAGGGACAAATGCAAACAGAAAGAAACATGGCCTAGTGACTAATCAGTAACAAGGATGAGTTGTCCTGTCTGAAACACTGGCTTTAGGAGGTGACTTGAGGGTATCCTGACTCAGTCTTCAGTCACTTTGTTTTGGCAAAGGATTGTTGATGACATTAGGACCTGCCTCTTTGAAAGTAAGAAAATTGGTTTTCACCAATTCTTGCACTCTGTTTTTCAAAGCCTAACAACTTTCTAAATCATGACCGGCAGCTCCTTGATGAAACTCACAGTGAAGGTCAGATCTGAACCCGGCTGGAGGAGGATTTTGAGGAATCAGAGGCCTAGTTGTAATCAATCCCTTCGGCACCAATGCAGGGTACAATTCAGTGTACGTCATAGGGATGGGATCAAACTGAGCCCTATTCCGATTCTAATTCTGCGCAATATTTTATCGTTGAGGGACATGAACTGGTTGAGCATTGACCGCAGGAGTAACAACCACTACTTGTGGTTGATTAGTGTATTGAGGCCTACAGTGAGGTCCTCTTCTCTCAATCGAGACAGCATTGGCTTCTACCTCTTTCTTCTTCTGAAAGTTCCCAAGGTATTTCTTTTCACCATTAGAAGATTCAGCAGCTTTAGACACTTTACCATTCTTGATTCCTTCTTCTAATCTCTGGCCAATAGTCACCAGGTCTGTGAAGCTGGACGACACACTACCAATCATCTTCTCCCAAAAGAAAGGGGATAAAGTATCCATGAACAAACCAGTTAACTCTTTCTCTTCCAGAGGTGGTTCAACTTGAGATGCCAATTCTCTCCATCGTTGAGCATACTCCTTGAAAGATTCTTTCTCATTCTGAAACATATTTTGTAGTTGGAGACGATCAGGTGCCATGTAAAGGTTGTATTTGTATTACTTTATGAAGGCATCAACAAGATCTTGGAAGCATTGTATACGACCTTTCTCAAGTCCCATATACCATTTCAATGAAGCTCCACTCAGACTGTCTTGGAAACAATGGATAAGCAGCTTGTCATTCTTTGTGTAAGCAGACATCTTTCGAAAGTACATCACCAAATGACTTCTTGGACAAGTGTTCCCCTTATATTTCTCAAACTTAGGAGTCTTGAACTTTGCAGGCATAACCAGATCAAAAACCAAGCACATATTATTAGCATCAACACTGAATAACTCATTTCCTTCCATAGCTCTGAGTCTCTTCTCCAAAGTCTGATATTGTTCTTTGAACTCTTCAAACTCACCAAAGTCTCCCTGACTCATACTTCGAGGACTAGCAGCATGGTACTCAAAGAGAGGGTTCCCAAAAGCAGCTTGTGCAGCAGGTTGGTGAGAGGCAGTATGAACAATTGGCTGAGGTTCAGTGAAAACCGGAGCTTGAAAGACTGGTCGAGAAGACTGGCCAACCATTAAAGTAGTGGCAACAGGCAGAGAGTAATTTTGAGGTAACCTAAACTCTGGCCATGTAGTAGATGTATGTTGGATAGGTTGAGTGTCAACAACAGCAGTTGGGATTTCAGATATCACAGTCCTTTGAGGTGGCTCTCCTCTGGTAATTAGGATCTGCATCATCTTAGTAAGTTTGGCCATGCCTGACTTCAACTCATCGATTTCCATTCTGACTTCCATGTTGTGTTGTTCTTGGTTTTCCATTCTCAATCTGACAGCAGCTTTAGTCCCGTAGTTATGTTGAGGAATCAGCTTGACGGTAGACGACTAACTGTAAGGAAGAAGCAACTGGGAATAAGATCCTGATCAACCTGGATGTATGCAGAATGATGCAGAGGATGCAAAAGATATGCAATGTTATGCAATGTTATGCAATGCACTGCACAGTAACAAGATCACACGGTTCAGAGTCACGATCCTGGAGTCAAAGGTACAACCCATAAGGTATGGACTAGCTGTTATCACCTGCCGAACAAGGTTCTAAGAGGTTCCCAGAGTCTACATCCTTCCTTTGGATATTACCAACATCCCGATTAACTCGGTAATTAGCAATATTCTCATAAAAGACTCGTCCGAGCGTAGTATCGCGTGACAACTACTTCCGGATTACTCCGTCATAGCTTCCGCACTACACCTAAAAGGCCAAGATGAGTTAGGTAATCTACGATCCTCAGCTTCAGTAGGCTCCCAGGTCGAAAGCAATATGTCTTCTCGATTACTCGGTAAACGACACTACAGTCAAAGGGGCCTCCACTGAGTGGGGGATCTCATGCCTCCTTTTTTGGGATTACTCCCTCAAAGTTAACATGACTATACCTCCCGTCCTATCTTAAGTTTGCCCAAGTCCGGGTATAGGACTTATGAGTAATCACCAAGCACCCTGTAAACCAGGAAAATCCAGACAAACATATATACAAAATATAACACATAAACAACAATAGCACATATACAGATATAAACAAAGATAGGTTTAACCCACTTAGGGATGGACCAGCAAGAGGTCAATCTTTCCCCAGTGAAGTCGCTATTTTTTTTCTGTAGCGGTAGAAATGTGCAAGACTAAGCCATTGGATTGACTAGACTTTATACAAATCAAAATAAAAATCGCCACCGTGCTTTATTGTTTCCAAAGGAATGGGAAAAGAGCGAATAACCCAAAAAGAGGGGGAAAGATTCAAGGTAAGGGGGTTGGTTATGCAAAGGGAAGGTATTAGCACCCTAAACATCTACGGTACTCCGCAGGAACCTCTTTGAAAAAATCTGTATATTTTGGCTATAAAATGTGTTGTATATAAAATGGATGGTGGAGGTGAGAAAAGAAATATTTTTATGATTTTTGCACCCACCGCGGTTGCGAACTTTTAGTGCCTACATACCATCTTTCGTGCAATAGGGGATCAGGGTACACGTAGTTCCTCTAGAAAAGACTTGTTTGTTGATTGTTTTTAAACAAGGAGACAAGTCGTCATTGTTAGGAGAGAAATCTCGACTAACGCCCACAAGGTGTAATAAAGATGGACCCTACGTCAACAAGAGTGAGGGTTTGAGAACGCCTCTAGTACTCAAGTGGAAAAGTCGACACCTTTATAACCATGGGATAGGAGAATGTTGCTCGACTATCAATGAATCATGTCTCATCTTGAAAAAAGTTTTGAATGTAAAGTGTGCTCGAGCGCACAAAAGAGTTTGAATGTGTTGAATTGTTTTGTTAATTTTGAAAGATGTCAAAGTATGATTAAATGTACTGAAGTTTGTTTAAAGAAAAGAAGTTTTAAAAGAAAAGGCACTCGACAAAACCGAGGTTTATTATGAAAGCAGTTTGAGTTTAAAAACAAAGGAGATTTTGAAAGAAGATGAGAAGGTTTTGAAAATTAAAGAAGATGGGAGGAGATGAAGGGACTATCCTAAATCATAATGTAAAAGCTAAGGAAGAGAACCGTCTAACCAACAAGAAGCCGATACTTGACATTATGAGCCAATGTAGAATTCCAATTCTTCGGATTGAAACCAAGCAAGAAAAAATGCTAGACCTCTTGAGAGAACCAAGCTTCAAGTGTTTTAAGTCTTCGCAAAAATTGGGCAGAGTAACGACTGTATACGGGTGAATTCCAGATTACAAACAAAGTATGTAATCACAATAACCTGCACACAAAATAAACAAACAACCCAATGTCTTGAGGTAAACCTCAAGAACTCCAGACAAAATAATGAATTATGGTCACAAGGTCTCCAAGATAGGCCAAGGTCTCAAATCCTAAGTCCAAGAAGTCCAATGCTCCATAATGCCAAGGATAGTAACCAAATAGTCCAAGTATCATTAAAGATTTTTATGGTTCATGTTGATTATTAGGTGTCTTTAAAAGGAAAAGAAAGGCTCAAGTGAGCAAAATAAAAATGACATAAAAGTAAATGCTCAAGTGAGCAAAGATGAAAATAACATGAAATGTAAAATGCTAAAAGTAAATGGTACATAAAGCATAAAAATAAAAGCATAAAGTAAAGTTAATTGTTAGTAATTAGTGGTTAGTTGGATGACCATCTTGAAACTTGCATTTGGAACTCATTAGGGGATTGATAGAACCAAAGCCTCTACACAACAAGTTGCATTTGCTTTTTGTCAAGTATATCATCCATTTTGGAATTCTCACAAGGAAATATGTAATGATTAACGATGTTTAAGTGATCCGCGTTGACCAAAGGTGTTGTAGATCCATCAGAGGATTGGTAGAACCAAAGCCTCTACACAATGAATCTCAAGGTTATTGGATCAAAGATATCAAATTAACATACTTGGGCTTGCAATCATAAGTTTGGGCCACAAATGATCATTTATTCGAATCAAGACAAAATTTAGCGCTATGTTAAGCAATCGTAAGTGGACTTATGTAGAAGTCGCACCTATTTTGAGGCCGGTCAATAGCAATCTATGTTATTCATGTTTGGATAAATGATATAGAGATCACCATCCCTTAACATGTAGCACAATTAAAAAAAGAAAGGGATAAGATGAAGAGGGAGGGAAATGATAAGCTAATTTGGATCACCATTTCAAAATTCTTTCATCTTTAAATTCAACCACTCCTCTAGATGGATTAAAGCACTAAACATATCATTAATCCAAAGCACCAAAAATGAATTAAATAATTCACTCTTAGGTAGATTTGAATTGATGAACATTTATCCAACTTCATCTACATCACAAAGTCCATTGAGTTTAAAGACAAATTGGACATTTAAAATTGCAATCCAAACCAACAATCAAAAAGAGTGAGTAGAAAAAGCATTTTGAATCAAAGCTGCTCCAAAACAAGGCAAAAAGTACATTTTGTTCAGGTGTAAATCGATTTACACTACTATGTAAATCGATTTACACAGTATAATTTTCAAAAAATTGTGCAAAATTGTGCTGTGTAAATCGATTTACACTACTATGTAAATCGATTGCACACAGAAGCAGTAGCAAAAACAGCATTTTAAAAGGGCAATTGCTTGTTCAAACTTTCCATCAAACACCTTATGATCATGGATCCACTTGAGCATGAAAATTCCATCAAATTATGAGAAAATAACACCATTGGAATCACAAAATAATGCTCAAAGAATCAATCCCAAAGATCACCAAGAGATCACATTGTGAAAGATGAATTATCCAAACTTACCAAAGGTAGATCTAGAGAATTATCAAAACAGCTTCAAGAATTTGCTTCAATTCAACCACAAGAATCAATTGACCAAGCTTGGATGTAGAGAATTGATGGAGAAAAAGTATTTGGATGAAAGTTTAGCTCAAAGATTAGTAAGCTTCAATGCAAAGCTTACTAACTTTTTGAAAATGGAGCTTTGAGTGAATTTGGTAGATGGAGAGATTTGAGAGATTTTTTAGCAAGGTGGATTTGGCTATCAAAAGCTTGAAATTTGAATGAAATGAGGGCTCTATTTATAGAGTTTAGGATTGGGATTAGTGGTAATTGATTCTTGGAGCCAAAATTTGAATTAATGATAATTCTTTCAAATATTAGAGCCAAAATTTGAATTAATGATAATTCTTTCAAATATTAGAGCCAAAATTTGAATTAATGATAATTCTTTTTAAAAATGAAAATTGGCACTAAAATTTGAATTAATTATACATCTTTCAAAAATGAAGGAAAATTGGAGCCAAAATTTGACAATTTTAAAATGCTGATTTTTTTTCAAATTTTCACACTGTGCAATCGATTACACTATAGTGCAAATCGATTTGAACAGTGCATTTTTCCAAAAATGACGCAAAATGCACTATGTGCAATCGATTGCGCTTTAGGAGCAATCGATTGTACAGTGAAAAAAATGAAAATTCTTTAATTCTTTTTTCTTTGCAAAATAGAGATTTTAGGGAAATAATACCGGAAAACCTTATTTGCCATATGCTTCGACTCGGTACCTACAAAACTCAAATATGCAAAGACAAAGACAAATATTTTTTTGTATTGTGATTAGAAGTTAGTCAACAACACAAGAACAAACTTAAAGATAGGATGCAAATGTGATGAATGAAGCTATTTATTAATGGTTGTGACCAAATGACAAAATATGGTATGAAGGTGCGATTGAAAACGTTAGGGGCGAAATTTAGGGTACAATATTAATCTGCACATATGATTTATGATTGCTTTTAGAAACTGACACATATAACAAGTGATCATGCAGATTAATTTTCAGTTATTATTTTTTTTGAAAGGTTTTTTTATATATTTTTTTATTACCATTTCCCAAGAAAAAAAGCAGAAAATAAAAGACATAATTTCGGAAGCAAAGACAACTTTTATTAATGATCTTAAAAGTTATAGCAAACAGATAAGCCCTACAACATTAATACTTCCACCTTGAGCAGAGTGAAAGCTTTTCAAAAGAAAGAAACAGGTTAACAAAACAAATTACTTTGAAACATGTATGCAACAAGGAACATCAATGGTTACCCAGTTCTGAACTCAGACTCCATGCGTCACATAATTCGGTACTTCCTGCTCTGCTTTATCCTCTTCAACAACATTAATTCCAGAACCAATTGGATGGAGGTAGCCTCCGCTGCGGAAAATATTATGATAACTGTTCACAGAAGACTTTGACTTCAAATATTCGCCTTTGCCATTCCTTGAAGAGAAACCCAAACCAGCTCTGTTTTTGTTCACAGGTGGATCCACAAGTCGTCTCCAAACTGTATTATGACCATTGCGCACAACCTGCTGCGCGTCCTTCAGGGAAACCACATAATTCTCACTCCTTCTCATGTTGTCAATGGATAGGGCTTGGAACTGGGTTCCAACATCAGCCTCATCCGCTTCTACAATACTGAAAGAGGATAGATGGGATATCAACAACGCCTGCTCCCCATTTATGATCACTACCTTCCCTTCACGCACAAATTTTAGCTTTTGATGCAAAGTTGAAGTGACAGTCCCTGCTTCGTGTATCCATGGCCGTCCTAGCAAACAACTATATGCGGGAATAATGTCCATGACCTAGAAGGTTATCAGGAACAAATGTGGTCCTATATGGATGGGCAAGTCCACTTCACCGATGACAGATTTCCTCGACCCATCAAAAGCCTTCACAATGATGCCACTCGGGCGCATATGTGTTCCTTGATACTTTAACTTCATGAGAGTACTCATCGGTATAACATTCAACGCGAATCCATTATCAATTATCACATTGGATAGTGAGTCATTCTTGCAGTTCATAGATATGTGGAGGGCCAGGTTGTGATTCCTCCCTTCATCTGGTAACTCATCATCGTAGAAACTCAAGTTGTTACATGACGTAATGTTTACAACTATGCTGCTGAATTGATCTAACGACATGTCATTCTCCACAAAAGCTTGGTCTAGTACTCTCATTAGTGATTCTCTATGAGTGAAGGAATTCATCAATAAAGCTAGGATGGATATCTTTCAAGGAGTCTGCAATAGCTGATCTACAATTCTGTAGTCGCTCATCTTAATTATCTTCAAGATATCATCCACTTCTTTCTCTAATGTGGCTCCTCTAGTCTCTCCCGCAGCCTTCTTAGGTTCATCGTTCTCAACAATTTTATTTCCAACAACAACATCTCTTCGTACAACCGGTGCAAACACACGACCACTACAGGTCACCCTGCTATTATCAACTATATTTCCAACATCTGGCATTGGCTGGATGGGAACTTCCACCCCATCTTCTAAGATTGTAGCGTTGTATTTGTAAGGCACAACCTTATCTGATTTATAGGGAACAAGACCTAGCATACTAATTACCAATGGGGTAACAGCTGGTTTGCTATGGTACTCCACCTCAAGATGAGCGGGTGCACCAAAACAAGGTACAATGACATTTACCCCTTCCTCAACACAATCAGCCATCAAAAGGTCATTTTCGACAAACAAATCTCCGTCTGAAGAGAAATACTCATCCGCGGAGGCATACTCTTCCTCTGACTCTTCTTCCATCAAACAAACCTTAACCATATCAATCTCGTGATAATCATCTCTCTGACCTGTGATCTTAATAGTTCCATTATCTAACAGCAATTGAACACCCTCTCTCACAATAGAACATCCTCGGGGGTCTCGACAGCAAACTATGCAAGATCCATATTGGTGTTCCACCTGACCAGCAGTACGACAAAAGGTAGCATGCAACTGCACGAGATCCTCATTCAAATGCTCCACATCAAAAATTCTGAATTCACCCAGACATCCAGAAACCATATTCACTTCCTCTTTATATTCTGCCCTAGGCCTGATTATATGGATTAAACCTTCATCCATCATCTCTTGTAAATCATCCTTTATCTTCTCGCAACCCTGTATGTCTGTACTACAAACAACACAACCAGTGTAGTCATGCGTATAATAACTGAATTCACAAAGGTCTGCGTGCATCTTCACCAAATTTCCTCTAACCAGATTAATGTCAAAAATCCGAAAGTCGCCTGGACAACCGGCCACCATATTTACAACATTCACCTCACCGTGCTTGGGTAGAGGATTGTCTTTCACATTAGGTCCCATGTCTTTGAAATATAGAATTTCGGACTTCACCAACCTTTGCAATTCAGTCCTCAAAGGATAAAAATTCTCAACACTATGCTCCGGTGCTCCCTGATGAAAGGCACACGTCTGGTCTGCTTTGTAATACCAAGGCAATGGTGATGGTACAGCTGGAGGTGGTCGTGTCTGGACCAACTTCTTCTGAATCAATGTTGGTAGCAGTTCTTCATAGCTCATGGGAATAGGGTCATAGTTCTCCCTTCTCTGATTATTCCCTTGGTTCCCCTGCTGGGACTGTCTTTGATAAGCAACGGTAGTCGAAGCGACATTCATAACAGGAGTAACTGAGGCAACTTGCTGGTGACGCTGATAATTCCTTCTAGGAGCGTTCACTCTCCTCTCTTGTATGACAACGTTTGTATCCCCCTCTTTCTTCTTTGTAAACCCATAAGCTTTCTTTTTCACACCTCCGGATCCTTCACCCTTTGTCAAACGGCCTTCTCTTACTGCCTCTTATAGGCGGACACCCATTCCTACCATCTCTATAAAATCACTTGGGGCACTTGCTACCATTCTTTCGTAGCAGAAAGCGCCTAGCGTCTTCAGAAAAGTTTTAGTCATTTCCTTCTCTTCCATGGGAGGAATCACTTGTGCAGCCACTATGCGCCATCTCTGTGCATACTCTTTGAACGATTCTCTATCTTTCTGAACCATGGCCCTTAGCTGGTCACGGTCGGGCGCCATGTCCACATTGTACTTGTATTGTTTAATGAATGCTTCTCCCAAATCATTAAAAGTATGGATGTTGGCGCTGTCCACATTGGCGCTGTCTAAACTCATGTACCATTTCAACGCTGCATCGGTCAGACTATCCTGGAAAAAGTGAATCAGCAGACGCTGATCATCGGTGTGGGTAGACATTCTCCTTACGTACATCACCAAGTGAGCATGAGGGCAAGTGTTGCCCTTGTACTTCTCAAATTCCGGGACCTTGAACTTAGCAGGCACTTTAACATTCGGGACCAAACACAACTCATTCACATTCTGCCCAAATAGCTCTTTTCCCCTAAGAGCCTTCATCTCTCTTTTCATTCTATCAAACTGCTCTTGGAAATCATCCATTATGTCATAAAGACCTAAGTCTTCACTCGGCGGAGGGAAAGGACGACACACATCTTCATTAACAAACGGAACCAAATTCACCGAAGGAGGTGTAGAAGGAACAGTATGCACCACAGGAGGTGCTGGAGTAACAATAGTTTGAACCACTGGAGCATCTTGGGGGTCCAAATTGAAACCTTCAGGTGCAAAATTCTCTGTGATTCCCCACGGATAACCCTGAGGCATACAGTTTTGAACAACAGCCAGAGTAGCGGATACAGGAACAGTATGAACTTCAGCATTTGCCCTTGTTGGTTGAGGTTGAACACTCGGTGGCTGATTCTGAGCAACCACCAGAGCTTCCATCAGAGTAGTCAAGTTGGCTAAGACAACCTTCAAAGCAGAAACTTCTTCGTGTAGCTCGCGATTCTCCTATTCCAAGTTGTCCATCTTCTTTTTGAAATAAGCCCGAGTGTTGTAGTGATGAGTCAGTTTGCTGAACAAAGTAAAGAGATGGGTAAGGCACCTGGATATGCATAATAAATGCAAGAAATATGTGCCATATGATGCATGATATGCAATGCGTATGACTATTTTTTACTTTATCATATAATATTTCAAGGGATTTAACATTTATAGACATATCGCAAACATCAAAGTAATAATGCTTTTGAAATACTGATTTTTAAAAAATTATAATAACTTCAAAATGTATTACAAGTTTCAATGATCCCGAGTACAAGATGAAAATACAATCTAAAAATCCTGAGAAAAAGAACTGATAGAGATTAATCTATACGCTGGCGTTTCCCTGTGAGCCTGGCAATCTGAGCCCTCAACCTCTGGTTTTCTTCCACATGTCTAATGGAAACCTCCTTCCAATCACCTGGATCAGGAAATGAGCAATCAACACCTGTTTGAGGCTTAGGAGAAAATAAATCCCCTTGCCTCTCCATAGACTCCACCGCTCAACTCTCGAGGATCTCGATCAAATCATCTTTCTCCTTCAGGTCTGCTCTGTAGGAACTCTTTAAAGTATGGAACTTGTTCTTCCAAGCATCCCTTTCCCATTGCATCCTAACCAAAGCAAGTTGGAGATCTTCTAGATCATCTAATAAGGGAGGAGTGGTCTTCATAAATAGGTCATGCATGGGTGTCTCCCGAGTATACGACATCTTCAACTGAATGGCTCTCGATCGGACCCACTGAAGATATGGCTCCAAAGAAACAACACCCCTAGGTCCCAAATACTTCCTACTCTTCTTATGAATGTGATGCCAGGCCTTCGTAATATGCTCCCTAGCTTCCCTGTGGTCTTCTCCTTCCTTCAGAAAGAAACTACTCAAATGAATACTGTTCGGTTTATCCCTCATTAGATAACCAAGCTGTCGCCGTGCAAGAACGAGGTTATAGTTAATTCCTCCCTTTGTACCAAGAAGAGGTACATTGGGGAAACTACCACAATTGTCAATAATCTCCATATCCTGATAAGCTCGATGATACCAATCAATATCCGAGTGAGTAAGTGCCATGATCTTAAGAGCCCAACGGGGTTCCTTCTTGACATCCCAAAAAGCATCAGACTGAGGCATATGAGATAGGAACCACCGGTACAACAGAGGCGTGAAACAGATAATCATTCCCCCATGATAGGAACTCCGAAGATGAACAAAGTAATAAGCATCACCCAACAGTGTAGGAACCGAGTTTCCAATCATGAAAATCCTAATAGCGTTAATGTCGATAAAATTTTCCACATTAGGAAATAAGAATAATCCATAAGCAAGTAAAGCGAAGATGGCCTCAAAAGCAACCATACTCTTCATTCTGGAAAAGTAACTAGCTTTCTCCAATAAGAACTGAGCTGGTAATCCTCTAATCCCTCCTTTAGTAGTCATATGGGCTTCCACCTCAGACTTCCCCAGATGAATCAAAACAACAATCTCATGTGGTTTTGGCTCACCCTCCAAACCAGTAAAAGGAACACGATCGGTAACAGGTAAATCCAATAGATAGGAATACTCCTCCAGTGTAGGCATCAATTGATAATCGGGAAAAGTAAAGCAGTGATACACCAGATCATAGAACTGGACCAAGGTCGAGAGAATACCATCATTCATCTTCAGCATCATGAGTGGAATAATGGATCCATACTTCTTCCGAGAGTCTGCAGAACACTCGATCTCTGGAATTAGACTGACCAACTCATCTATCTTGGGATCCTTGAAACTGTATTTCCCGGTCTTTCTCTTTCCAGAATCCATGGTTAACAGTACCTGAGATATTCACAAATAGTCAACCTTTAAATCCCTTGAAATATTGTTTTCTTCAAAAGATGCTTATGAGTGCATGGATGCATGATGCAACAATCACACACAAGATCACACATATAGGGTTCATAGGTTCAACGTCATGAGCATGAGGCTGAAGGTACTACCCATAAGGTGTTGGTCTAAAAAAATTTATCACCTGCCGAACAAGGCTCTAGAGGTTCCCAGAGTCTACATCCTTCCTTCGGATATTACCAACTTCCCGATTAACTCGGTAATTAGTAATATTCTCAAGAAAGACTCATCCGAGCGTAGTATCGTGTGACAACTATTTCCAGATTAATCTGTCATAGCTTCCGCACTACACCTAAAAGGCCAATATGGGTTTGGTATTCTACAGTCCTTAGTTTCAGCAGGCTCCCAGGCCGAAAGCAGTACGTCTTCCCGATTACTCGGTAAACGACACTATAGTCAAAGGGGCCTCCACTGAGTGGGGGATCTCATGCCTCCTTTTTTGGGATTACTCCCTCAAAGTTAACATAACTATACCGCCCGTCCTATCTTAAAGTTTGCCCAAGTCCGGGTATAGGACTTATGAGTAATCACCAAGCACCCTGAAAACCAGGAAAATCCAAACAAACATATACAAAATATAACACATAAACAATAATAACACATATACAAATATAAACAAATATAGGCTCAACCCACTTATGGATGGACCGGCAAGAGGTCAATCTTTCCCCAATGAAATCGCCATTTTTCTGTAGCGGTAGAAATGTTCAATACTAAACCATTGGGTTGACTAGACTTTATACAAATCAAAATAAAAAGCGCCACCGCGCTTTATTGTTTCCAAAGGAATGGGAAAAGAGCGAATAACCCAAAAAAGAGGGGAAAGATTCAAGGTAAGGGGGCTGGTTATGCAAATGGAAGGTATTAGCACCCTAAACATCTATGGTACTCTGTAGGAACCTCTTTCTAAAATCTGTATATTTTGTCTATAAAAGTGTGTTGTATAGAAAATGGATAGTGGAGGTGAGAAAAGAAATATATTTTTTAAGATTTTTGCACCCGCAGCGATTGCGAACCTTTAGTGCCTACGTACCACCTTTCGTGCAATAGAGGATCAGGGTACACGTAGTTCCTCTTTTAAAAGTTTGAAACACAAGCGTGTTGGTTAATTTTATGAGATAAGATATCATCGTCATTGTCCGTATGGAAAACATACTTACTATCCACAATCATGAGAAAGGAGAATTTTCATCATCTCAAAGTGGAGGATATGGCTTGGATTTTAAAATCAACAATGCCTCACTTAACACCCAAGTGGAAAATATCTCACTTCACTACATATTGTAGAAGTATAGTTGTTTGCATCACTACAAGGATTGAAAAGAGTCTAACCTTTTGAGAAAAGTTTGAAGATAAAAACCAAAGTGGCAAAATAGTTTGAAATGAGATTATTTGACTTTTAGTCTTCTCACAAAAATATCAAGGTATTATTAAATTGATTGGAGTTTATTTATGAAAATATTTGAAAATGCATGGACCTAAGTCCAAGTTTATTATGAAAGTGGTTTAAGTTTCAAAACAAGAAGAGTTTTCAAAATGAGGAGGAAGATTTTTGAAATTAAAGAAGATGGGAGGAGAAGAAGAGACTATCCTAAAGCATAAGGTAAAAGCTAAGGATAAGAACCATCTAACCAACAAGAAGCCAAAACATGATATTATGAGCCAAGATAGAATTCCCATTCTTTGGATTGAAACTTAGCAAGCAAAGATACTAGACCTCTTCAAATGTATTAAGTCTTCACAAAAATTGGGCAGAGTAACGGCTGTATACGGGTGAATTCCAGATTACAAACAAAGGATGTAATCACAAAAACCTGCACACAAAAACAAACAAGCAGCCCAATGTCTTGAGGTAAACCTCAAGAGCTCCAGACAAAATTATCATATAGGATCACAAGGTCTCCAAGATAGGTCAAGGTTTCTAATCCTAAGTCCAAGAAAAAAAGTCTCATGCTCCATAATGCCAAGGATAGTGACCAAATAGTCCAAGTACCATTAAGAGTTTTTTAGGGTTTATGTTGATTATTAAGTTTCTTAAGAAAAGAAAAAGAAAAGCTCAAGTGAGCAAAGTAAAAATGACAATAAAAATAAATGCTCAAATGAGCAAAGATGAAAATGACATGAAATGAAAAATGCTGAAAAAAATAAATAGTACATAAATCATAAAAGAATAAAAGCATAAAATAAACAAGTCAATAATTTTTCAAGTATATCATCCATTTGGAATTCTCATAAGTACCATTTAATGATCAACAATGTTTAAGTGATCCGCGTTGACCAAAGGTGTTGTAGATCCATTAGAGGATTGGTAGTACCAAAGCCTCCACACAATAAATCTCAAGGTTATTGGATTAAAGAGATCAAATTAATATACTTGGGCTTGCAATCATAAGTTTGGGCCACGAGTGATCATTTATTCGAATCGGGACAAAATTTAGCGCTATGTTAAGCAATCGTAAGTGGACTTATATAGAAGTCGCACCTATTTTGAGGCCGGTCAATAGCAATTTATGCACCATTTATTTTGAGACATGACATAGAGATCCTGCTCCAACAACATTTAGTGCAATGAGAAGGGGATGAAATGAAGAGGATTAGGGCACAAGAGAAACCATATTTGAATTAATATTTAATCAAACTATTATTAAAATCATTCATCCATTTTTTGTGGAGTTAAACTCAACACCATGGATCCAATGATGTTAATAAAGCCATGATAAAAAAAATCAACCCAAGACAGCCAGAAAATAATCTCAAAATAATATCATATTTAATATATACATTAAAAGGTTTAAAAATGTTTAAAAAAAAAAGGAAAATAATGAGGAAAATATCAATTATATTCAAATTAATCAAGAAATGAAAAATAAGACCATAGAAAAATCAGAAAAGAGGCCAAGTAATTTTACAAAATTTTTGGTAATTTTTAAAATGTCAGAAACTATTTTTAAAAATTAAAATAAATGGGTAAAATAAACAAAAATAGTAAAAAAGAGTAAATTCTTAAACAAAAATAAAATAAGGTCACCAATATTTGTCGCAATATCATTGGATCATTCCATAAATTTTTCAGAATTAAAAAATGTATATAGGTATTTTTAAACATTTTAAACAAATCAAATAAGTGTAAAATTCATAAAAAATACCAAAACACAAAATTAAATTGTGAAAAAATAAAAATCAGAAAGAGAATAATCAAAAATATTTTTCATAATTTTTTCAGATTTTTTGGACTAAAAATGAATTTTCTATGATTTTTTGAATTTTGAAACAATTAAAATATAAAAATCAGAAAAAGAAAATAAAAGTAAAAGATGTGGACCATTGGATGAGAGTCAAAACGCGTTAGTAATCAGATCCAAGGGATCTGGCGCGCTGTGCATATCATGGTCATTAATGAATAATATACAAAAAATAATAAATCAGATTTTTGAAAAAACACAAATGGCACGCCATCATTGGTTGGAAGATGACACGTAGGTCATCTTCAATCTCCAGCCAACGTGAATTGTAGGTCTCTCAAACTGTAAAATCAGAAGTTCAGACCTATGCCAATCGCTTCGTCTCTTCAAGACGAAAACAACCACACCCTCGCGCCAAATTTATATAAACTGTAGCTCAAGCAATTTGGAAAGAAAGTTTTGAAAAGGGATTTGAAAATTCATGGTCAAAACATGTTTCCAGTGAAATGTAAGTGTTGCGACTAGAACCAGGGCAACGAGAGCAACACAATGATATCAGAGTTTTGAAGAATTGATGAAGGAATCTACCTATTGGAATTGAGTTGCAGAGCTCTGAAACTTAACTTCTATGGAGCAGTATAGGGCACGATTCTTGAATGTAATTATATGGTTAGCTTCAGGGAAGATCAAGGAAGGTGAATTGAAGGAAAAAATGGATTGAAAAAGGCTTGAGAATAGATTTCGAAGTTGCTGAATTTTGGGTTGTGAAGCAAGTTTGGCAGGGTGATTCTGGCTATCTAAGCTTGGGAAATTGAATGGGGAATGACCCTCTATTTATAGGGAAGCAAATGGGATCAAAAGGAATAGCAAATTATGCGTTTTAGAGGGAATTTGTGTGGGTTTGCATCATGAAGAAAGTGTGACTCAAACTTGATCAAAACTCATCCAAATCGTGCGTTTCATGATGCTAATCACTTTTGGCAAGTTGCTAAACATGATTAGAAACAAAAACGCGTGGAAATCTTGTGATTAGAAGCCAAAACAAAGATTTCAAAATCCTGACTTTGTGAAAAATTCAGTTTCAAACTACCCAATTCAAATCCTTGGCATTTCCACCTCAAGGGGTCTTAGGGCATAATTCTTGATGCTTTAGAAAGATGAGGTTACAAGCTTTGAAATGGAAAAAGAATGTAATCAAATGGATGCTTGAGCTTAAATTTACATGGAGTCAAAGTTGAAGAAAAAGAGTTGACTTCCCATACTTAGAAATATTTCAAATTCTTCTTTAAAAATGACCTATAATCTTTTGTATCCAAACATGGTCTTCCACTTAGAATTTGCTCTTGACCCAAAAAGATGAAATGCAGTAGATCTCTTGAATGACATTTTTCAATTTGAACCACTCAAAATCTCCAAAAATTGAGCAAGTTATGACTTGTTGAAGTTGGCAAAAAATCATGAAATGACCTATAATCTTTTGCATTCTTAAGGCAACTTCCATCCATTTTCTCACTTTGCACATAAAAGAAGGCATGAAGTACACATATTTAAGATCATCATGAAAAAAGGATGGTTTCAAGGTGATAAAAATTTACCAAGTTATGACCATTTGAAGTCACATATGGAAAATTGGGGATTCATCTGGGTGACTTGTAATCTTTCTTCTTCACCAAGTTCCTTCCACATGAAAACTCCTTGGAACTTTTGAAGTGATTTGTTGGTAACTCTTTGAAGATAAGGATGTTTTTGGAATCACTCAAAAATACCAAAAGATGAGCAAGATATGCTCCTTTGAAGTCAAAACCCTAACCTCTAGATCAAGAGAATGCTTTGAGGAACTTTGCCAAGTTTGAGCAAACTTTTTGTGCGAATATTCTTTCTTTGTGAATAGAAGTTGTTGAGGATGATGATGAAGACTCATAGCCACCAAAACCACTTCCATATCTTGAAATTAGAAATAAATATGCCCTTGTGACAAATAGGAACAAGACCTTGTTCAATCATGACAACTTCTTCCCTTAACCCTTTGTATTTTGAATCAATTTTGATAACTTTGAAATATGTTGAACCAAAATGAGCCTTGTCATGCCATTTATTCCAAAATTACTCCAATAGTGAGGTTTTGAATTTCTCAAGATTGACTAGGGCATGGAAATAAACTCATGAACCCATGAAGCAAACTTGCTAAACCTCATTGCCTTTACCTACATTATTAACAAGTAAGGCAAACCAACATTGAATTTTATTAATTAGAGAGAAAATCAAAGAAAAAATATCCATGATCACAAAAGAAAACAAGTTAAGGTGCTTGGTAACTCCTCAAAAGAGCAAGGCTAAAGATAGGGAGAAGAACCAAAAGCCCTAATGTGATCTTGTTGTGATTGAAGCAATATGGTATGATGAAGGGATCTTAGGGGCAAAAATCGGGGTACAACAGAAAGTATCTCGCTCCCCCTTGAGTTGTATCCAATCTCTTTGTAGGTATTCAAGAGAGGTGGGCATGTCAGGATGTAGGATAGTGTATGGAACATCTCCTTCCATGAGAGGCTCAATGATTACCGGGAGAATGGAGGGATAAGGCATCATAAGACTCTGAGCACGAGTTCGTACCCATTTGAGGTAAGGCTCAAGAGGGATGGAATTTTTATGCCCAAAAGTATTTCTATCTACCTTGTTCAACATCCTCCAAGCTTGGATAAATCTCTGGTGAAGACCTTGATCATCGTTATCATAGTGAAGTACCAAACCTTGAGTCAGCATCTCGTGCGGGCCATCCCTTCGGGCGTAACCAAACTGTCTTAAAGCTAAGAAGGGGTTGTAGGTGATACCTCCCCCAATGCCAAGTAAAGGGACATTAGTAAATTCTCCACAATGGTCGATAATAGTAACATTCTCTATGGATCAGGAGAACCAATGAATGTCTGGATGTTTAAGCGTCATCAACCTTTGTGACCACCTTGAACCTTGCTCATTCTTTAATACAGATTGGGGAAGATGTGAAATAAACCATCTTGCGAAGAGAGGAGTGCAACACATAAGGACACCTCTTTTCCTCATTGTGCGAGTGTGAAAAGAGTGTAGGATATCCCCTAGCAATGTAGGCACCGGGTTACGGGATATGAATATTTTGACGGCGTTCACATCTATGAGTTGGTCAAGATTTGGAAATAAAACCATCCCAGAGATGAGGAGAGCTACAATTTCCTCAAAGGCTTGCAAATCTAAGGAATTCCAACAATTTTGGGATTTCTTGAACAAGAACTTTGCTAGGAAACCTTTGACATCACTCCTCGTTTCCCAATGAGTTGTGACATCAGATGAGTGCAAGTGTAGAGCTTGAGCAATCTATTTTGGATTTGGGTCTCTTTCTGTACTGTTGAAAGGTAGTTGGTTGAGAATAGGAATCCTCAAGATTCGAGAGAATTCTTCCAAAGTAGGCACAAGTTGATAGTCGGGAAATGTGAAGCAATGGTGTAGAGTATCAAAGAACTGAAAGAGCACATTCATCGTGTCCTAATCTGTGTTGGAGGTGACCAAGTTGAGTAGGCGACCATGTATCTCGGTGAATGGAGAGTTTTCAGGAATCCTTGAAGCTAGCTCCTTAAGTTGTTGAGGGATCCTTACAAGGTTGACTTGAATAGTTTTCCTGTGAAGAGAATCCATATCCTACAAAACAAGAACAAAGATGAATCCCAAAATCCTTGAAATGGTTAGTGAATGTGTATGATGTTATGATGTTTATGATGTTATGTATAAGTATATATATACAAATAAAGCAAACAAGTCCTTAGGTTTAGGCTTGCATGGAGTCTTATAGGTAAGTACCCTCTTGAAGTTTAGTTAGCTCAAACCTGTTCTAGTAATAGTAACTGGGTTCTAAGGATCTCAATATCACTGGTTTGTTTCCTTAGTCAATGTTTCAGCACAAGCCTCTTTAATGGCGACCGAAATATCCCAAGAAACCAAACCTCAATGAGTGTAGTATCGAGTATCTACCAACTTCGGACTGCACCAAAGTCGGTCATCTCACTACATCCTAAAGGCTAAGTTGGTCAAGTAAAGGTTCTAAAAGTTCATTAGTGCTTCATGAAATCACTCAGCGGCCCCGTATTCTCTTTGATTAACTCAAAGGCTACCGGTACACACAAATATGTCGCACTAACATAGCTATTTCTTAGACCATGTCGGTATATTCCATACAGTTTCCACAACGTATTGCTACTTACCTATAATGTATCCCAAATCCGGGTAGAGGATTCAAACCCAAACAAAGAACCATAATGTAAAGCATACAAGTCAAACAATAAAAGCATGTAAATATTATCTAGCCCTTAAGGTAACCTCACTTTTAGAATTCTCCCCAGCAGAGTCGCCAGTTCTGTGATACAGTGGGAGAACTGACTTGAGGGTTTTGCGTTTTATCACAAATGTTGCGGTTAGCAAGAGTCGCCATCGACTTTTCTTTTATCTAAAAAGGAAAGGTGAAAAATCACAAGAAAGACCTTTGAGATTATTTCTTGAGTTTGGGGGGTAGATTATGAAAAGGGAAGGTATTCGCACCCTTTTCATCCATGGTTTTCCATGGGCTCTTAGTTACTTGCTAGATCACTTGTTTTTTTTTGTTTGAAATTGTGCTTGGTGTGTTTTTTGAAAGTATTTTGTAAAGAGGCCATTGTTTAGGCAATATTTGTAATGATTCTCATTCGTAAGAATGTATACAAAGATGTTGATCTTTTGAAAATGTTTTCAAGTTTTGTAAGATATTTTGAAAGTGTAGGTGTTTGTTTTGAAAATAGCAAGGACGTTTGTTTGAATATTGAGCAAGTAATTAGGAGCATTCTACCTACTCAAAAGTATTTCTTGTTCATTTTTCTTTTCCTTTGACATTGTTGTCTTAGCATTGATTTGGTAATCAACCCTAACTTTGGATGTAAACGGGACGGGCGTGGGTCATCGTATAACCATGATTAGCAATGTTGAAAAGTATCTTAGCATTATCTTTTAGGGACTAAGATCATTTGAAAGGCAACTTAGATATCGTCATCGAGGGACTGTGATCTTGTATTTGCTTGTTTTTGCTAAGATACCTTACATGCGTAATATGGCCATTTTATATAAGGCAACCAAGTGGAATAATCCTAGGGGTGCTTGTGTGCAAGTGTATTATTTTCATGCTTGTTTTTGTCTTGGATTAATGTTTTCTAAGTATTGATTTTAGTCTTTCCATACAAATCCTAATTACTAGCATTTGTATATAAGAGCAATAAATTGCAGAATTTAAAGTTACTACGCTATTACAATATTTATGGGGAAGGGGGTGTACAAATTGAATGGGGATTGCAAGAATGTAATCCTAATTAGCCTATTACAACCATATTGAATGTGTATCAATGTACAAGGAATTAAATGAATACAATGTGTAAAAAGAATAAATATGCAATAATGTGAAGGTGAAGAAAAATGAATATTTTGTTTGGATTTATTTAGAGAAAAGGGATTTTGTTTTAACTTAATTAATTAAAGAAAATAATTAATTAAACTTAAATTTATTAAGATTTTTTTTTGAATAAAACCCTAATGCTATTTGGTTGATTAAAAGAAAATAAGTTTTGAAAAAGTATTTTTGGTATTTTTGTCTTGAAAATATTTATGGTATTATAAAATATTTTTGGACTTTTTTAATATTAAAATATATATATTTTAATAGGTGTGAAAAGAATAATAAATACTAACATAATTTTAATTTAATTTACAAGATGATTTGTAAAAAATAAATAAAATATAGTTAAATAAAATATTTTTTGTAAGAAAAATAAAATAAACTAAGTCAAAATATAAATCTATCATTTTTTTTTTGTATTTTTATGATTTTTTAGTATTTAGAAAATATATTTAAGAAAATAAAAATGAAATAAAAAAAGAAAATAAATAAACTTGGGCCAGGGGTGCCAACAGCCTGCAAGGGGGTTAGTAAGCAAAATAAAAAAAAAACAGCGTAAGCCCAAAAAGGCCCAGGCGCTTGCAAAAAAAAAGTCAGGAAAGCAAAACATGAAAAAAAAATGCAAAAGGGTACCACTAGGGCTCGAACCCAGGTCCCAAAGGTTACAAGCGCGCGCTTCTACCACTTGGGTGGCTATACATCCGTTAACATAAGCAAAATAATAAATATACAAGGAAAAACGCGCCCTGATGACTTCATCTTTAACATCCAACCAGACCAACTGTAACTTGCTCATTTCTCATAAAAAATGAAAACTGTAAACATGAAACTTGTAGCAAATTTTCTCACGGTTTCAGAAATGTAAAGCATTAAAACTATAAATCAAAGATAAGCATGAATTTTAATGGCCCTAATCTGAACCCTAAAAATCTCAGAAATTTCAGTTTCAAAAATAAATTTTAGGGCAATGATATCTACATGTTTTAGGTTAAGAAAACTTACCTAAAAATTGGAAATCGTGTTTTGAGTTTGAGCTTGTTTCAAGTGATGGTGATGATCAGGTTAGCTTCATTGAGGTCCCAGGAAGCTAATGCAATGATTAGCTTGAACAATGGATGGCTGAAATGGTCTGGAGAAGTCAATGTGCAGAGCTGAGTTTTTGAAAATAGAGGATGATGTTAATGGTGTTACAGTTCTGTAACAGGGTGTGGGATTGATTCCATGTGATATTTAGAAACTTTAGAAACCAAAAGGCTAAGAAACACACGAGTAGATTGTGAGTTTCAAGTTTTTGGTCAGTTTGTGTGAAAATGGAAGTGTGAAGTGTGATTCTGAGTTCTAGGTTCTTTTAAGGCTTGAGCATTCGTGTCCTTGGTGCAAATAGTTTGTGTATGTAGAAACAAAAGTGTTTGAGTGCATTGGCCAGTCAGAAGTACAAGTCCCTAGCTTTTAGTTAGGTTACTTTATTTTGAAGAAAAGAGGGAAACAAGTTTCAAGAAGAGGTACAAACATGGGATGGGTGATTGTAAGTGTTTGAAACATTTCTTATGAGTTATAGGACCTGTTTGATCAGAAGAGAACAAGTGCAAGACTCAAGAACAAGTTTTGTATAAAAAGTCACTTTATCAAAATGGCAATGTGACCTTTCTTCCAAAAATGGATAATAAGCATGTCCATGCATTGAATGCTTGAAGTGAGGCCTCTAAAAGTTGTGTAAACCATTAATTATGGAGTGCCAAGCAAGTTTTAGGCCTGAAAAGTAGTGTTTATGCATCATAGTTTGAATTTGAATTTTGTCCATCACTAAAATGACTTGTAATTAAAGTGACAAAACCCTAACTTCATCTCTTTTATTCTCCCTACTCAACAATGATCTCATGGAGTTCTTGGACATTTTGGAAAGCTTGAAATGTGCTCTAAAACCCATCTTTGAATTGTTTTGAAGATTCCCCTTGGAACTATATGAAAAAGTTCCATGAAGTTGGGTCAAAATCCTGACCAAATTAGGGCAAAATTTCACTAAGTGTTTAGTTTCATGGCCCTATGTTCTTAAAATTATAACTTGAGATCCAAGCACTTTTGGAAGAAGTTGTGTGAAGAAAATATGTAGATTTCATGGAGATATACAACTTTCATGCTGGAAGTTTCTTTAGAATCATCTTGCATCATGGTGAAAATTTTGCTCAAAGTTATGAAAAACATGAAATTTCCAACACTTAGAAAAATTTCCAAGTTTAGAAATTTTGACTTTTCAAAATGAAATCTTGACTTTTTGATTTCATGATGAATAAGTTTCATATTTTGACATGTTTTGATGAATTGTGATCTTTGGCACTTGAATTTGACCAAAAAGTCAAAGTTTGACTTTTCAGTATACATTTGACTTTTGATCAATTGACTGAAAAATTCATCTGACAATCCAATGGACTTGAAATGTTTTAAACCATGTCATTAGGTCAAAATGATGCAATTGGACTCTTGAGATCATGCCTTAAACCAATTGACCATTTGCTAGGTCAAAAATCAGAAATTGCCCTTTCCCAGTAAAAACCCTAATTTTGACCATTTTGCCCTTTTGGAGATTTGATCAAATTTATTGAGGGATTATGGTCCAAAATTGATCAAATGATACATATGAGTTTAAAATGTTGACGTCGATAAAAAATTATGAAGTTGGACTGTAAATTGGCCATAGTTGACGTTTTCCCCAATACAATTTATTTTTAGGTCAACTGTTCAATTGATTGAGCAAAAGTGTGATTCAAAGCTTTAAAATTGACATGAGTGATCTTGGGGGTCCATAGTGATCCATGAGAGTCACATGGGGCATTGGAAGTTCAAAAATCCCTGTCAAACTCAAAACCTAATTTTGGTCATCAGTGCTTAAGGAGGTATCTTGAGCTGATCAAACCCTAGTGCAGCCTTGAGCTAATGAGATCTTGTTGAGCAAATTCTTGATAAGTGAGAGGGAAAATTTTGGGGTACAACACATGGGTTTCATGGGTAAGTACCCTCTTGAAGCTTAGTTGGTTCAACCTGTCTTAGAAAGTAATCAGGTTCTAGGGGATCTCAATATCACTGATCTTTCTTCATTGAGCATTGTTTTAGCATAATCAATCTTTTCTTGCAGCCAAAATATCCCAAAATTTCGATCTCAATGAGTGTAGTATCGAGTATCAACCAATTTTTTGTTTTCCACTGAAACCGACTATCTCACTACTTCCTAATGGCCAAGTTGTTCAATTAAAGGTTCTAAGGTTCGTTAGTGCTTCATGACATCACTCAGTGGCCCCATATTCTCCTTAATTCGCCATAAGGGATATCGTTACCCACAAATATGTCACACTAACATAGCTATTGTCTCAATCATATCGGTCTACGCCGTACAGTCTCCACAATCTTTGCTATTTACCTAATGATGTTCCCAGATCCGGGTGAAGGATCAATACAAACCCAAACAAAGACCCATAAATGTAAAACAAAATAATCAAACAATGAAAGCAAGTAAATGTGATCTAACTCTAAGGTAACCCCACTTTTCAATATTTCCCCAGCAGAGTCGCCAGTTCTGTAATACGGTGGGAGAACTGACTTGGGTGTTTTGCGTTTGATCGCAATTGTTGTAGATAGTAAGAGTCACCACCAACTTTTCTTTTATCCAATAAGGAAAGGGTGAAAAGAACAGGAAAGACCTTTGAGATATTTTTCTTGAGTTCGGGGGGTAGGTTATGAAAAAGGAAGGTGTTAGTACCCTTTTCATCTGTAGTTATCTACGGGCTTTCAGTTGCTTACTAGATCATTTTTGAAATTTGCTTTGTTTGGAATGTGTTTGTGATGATTTCGAAGTATTTTTGAAAAGCGCCTTCGTTTAGGAAAACTTTGTAATGATTCTCGTCTTTATAAGAATGCATACAAAGTGTTGGACTTTTGAAAATATTTCATGTTTTGGAAGTGTTTGGTGTGTTTTGAAAAGATGTTTGTTTTTGAAGATGGATTGTGAGCAGGCAACTAAGAACGTTCTACCTACTCAAAAAGTATTTTGTTCATTTCCTCCTCCTTTAGATGTTGCTATCTTATTATTGATTGGTAAGAAACCTTATCTTTGGATGTGAAGGGACGGGTATGGGTCATCGTATAGTCATGGATATCAATGTTGTGAGATACCTTAGCATATTTCCTAAGGGACTAAGATCATTTGTAAGGAAACACTCATAGAGTCATCGAGGGACCATGATCTTGTATTTTTTATCGTTCTTTGCTAAAGCGTCTCACATGCATAACATGACCATTTTTAAGGCAACAAAGTGGAGTAGACCCTAGAGGTGCAAAGTGTGCAAGTGTTTGTATTTCATGCTTGGTTTATTGTGGGATAAAAGTGATCGGGATGAAATCTATAGCCTCCTAGTTGCTGAACCCTCCACTGACAGTTGGGAAAATCCAATCCTCCAGGTTGCAGCTGTCTTCATCATCTTCCACCGCATTGACTTCGCGGTTGCTGATCTTCAAGGGTGACGCACAACCTTCTGGGTACCTGAAGTGAAACCCAGGCCAAACTTGTCAGATTTGTATGGGATATTTGGGAGTTGTCCCCAAATAGTACACCCATCTTCTTCTATCACTGCCTTTGCATCCTTCAAAGATGACATCCTGAGTGGAGGCCTTGTGATCTTGGGAACAACCCTGGTTACCTCCATATCTTGCGGGACTTCTTCAAAGTGTTGGAATAGAGTTTCAATAAATTCACCATCTAACTCCACATATCTGAAGGAATTAAGATAGCTGATCATATACTCTTCTTCTCCATGAACGGTGATAATCTTCCCCTGAATTGGATACTTCAGCATTTGGTGCAACGTAGAAGTAACAGCGCCAGCATTGTGAATCCATGGTCGGCCTAGCAAGCAGGAGTATGAAGGGCGAATATCCATTACATAAAAAGTTGAATCAAATGTTTGGGTTCCAACCTTTATGGGGATATCCACTTCCCCATGCACCATCCTTTTTGAGCCGTCAAAAGCTCTCACTACTATGTTGCTTAGTTTCAATGTCAATCCTTCACAGTCAAGCCTATCAAGAGCCTTTTTAGGCAATACATTCAGAGATGAGCCAGTGTTCACCAAGACATAAGCCAAGGTTGTGCCCCTGCATTCCACTGAGACATGCAATGCCTCATTATGCTTTCTTCCTCTTGGAGTTAAATTAACATCCGAGAAACCTAAACCATTATCTGCAGTCAAGCTGGCTACGCAGTCTTGGAACTGATCAGAAGATGTTTCTTGGGGTACATGGCCAGTTTTCAGGAATTTTACCAAGGCCTTAGCATGCGCCTCAGAACATAGTAGTAAAGCCAACATGGAAATTTTAGATGGAGTTTTCCTCAGTTGTTCAACTACATCGTAGTCGCTTCTTTTTATGATCTTTATAATTTCCTCCATCTCTTTCTGGGAGGTCTCAGGGATAGCCAATGATTGTGCCTTCGTTCGGACTGGCTCAATCAGAATACTTTTACCTCGAGTCTCAGTTAACTCGGCAACAGGAATGTCGAGTGATAGCAGGGATTGTAACAACTTTGTCAGTTGGAGTATTTGTGGAGATGATTGTAGGACTGAGAATAACCTTCGGAGGAGCAACAACAACAAGAATAATTACAGGTCCAAAAACTGCTTTTGGGGGAGCA
Organism: Vicia faba; assembly: GCA_948472305.1. NCBI lineage: Eukaryota > Viridiplantae > Streptophyta > Magnoliopsida > Fabales > Fabaceae > Vicia > Vicia faba. The sequence goes on along the minus strand of OX451741.1, from coordinate 148,396,121 downwards.
ATTTCTGGAGAGAATATCCTTCCGCTTCGGGTAATCTTGCTAGTCCCTACAATATTACTGATATCAGAGTCAACTTTCTCGGAACTGGATGCTTCGACAGCTGGCCAATCTTACTTGATATCATGGTAGTAGACACCCTCTCCATAATTCCATGGTATAGTTTTGTCTAACGAATACGGGACTGGTCCAAGCATTGTAATTATCAAAGGGGTTACTTTTGGAACTAATGTAAACCTAACGGGTCTTTTGGTGGAGACCCTGGGAGAATTGGCGAAAATGGTAATGATAGAAACATCATTATAAGGAACAGGTGGAATAGAAGTCTTTTCAAACAAAATTTCCTTGTTATCTATTAGGCATTGAACGCCTGCTTTCAACAAAGGACAGCTGGTTGGTGAGGACAAACAGAAATGGCAACTTTCATCACAGCCTGGGAATACACTGGCATTTAATAAGTTCTTTTTGATAGTCAGGAGTGGGGTCATAAGTTCATCAACTGAAGTAACAAATATATCTTCCTCAACGGCGTTGGCATTATGGCCGTGTTTGGCCATAGGGGCAGAAATGACATTTGGCTTTTCGGGCGCATCGAATTCAATATCTTTGGATTCAATGAGGTCTTGTACTTTGTTCTTCAGAGCCCAACAGTTGTTAGTGTCATGGTCGAGACTCTCAGAGTGGTATGCGCAGCGGGCATTAGGATGATAGTGAGGAGATGTTGTGTTAGGATTCTTTGGAGCTTCTTTCAAGGTCACTAGACTGGATCTTAACAAGTGTGGAAATACTTGAGATAAGGTCATGTTAATTTTGGTGAATTGTCTGACTGGTCTTTCCATCCTTGGTTGGTTGTTTCTTTGCTGATCAGGCGCAAATTTAGGAATCATAACAGCCCCCATCACTGGACGACGTTCGGCCCTATCTTGATTTCTATGAGGATAAACAACAACCACTTCTTTCTTTCCGATAAATGGCTTCCTTATAGCAGCAGAGGATGTATCTTTTTGAATCTTTCCACTCTTTATCCCGACTTCTACCCTCTCTCCGATCAATATTAGTTCAGTGAAACCTGCCGATGAACTCCCAATTAGGTGATTGAAGAAAGGACCAGACAAGGTGCCCAAAAACATGTCTACTAATTCTCTTCAGATAGGGGAGGTTGAACTCTTCCAGCCAAGTCTCTCCATTTTTGCGCATAGTCCTTGAAGCCCTCACTTGAAACCATGGCCATACTCTGGAGTTCAGTACGGGTAGGCGTAAGATCAGTGTTGTATTGGTATTATTTGTAAAAGGCTGCAGAAAGATCTTCCCAGTTATGAACATTGGCTCTTTCTAACTGATAAAACCAATCAAGTTGAGTTCCAGACAGACTATCTTGGAAGAAGTGTACCCATAAATCTTTGTCAGCGGTATGGGGCTGGATTTTCCTCACATAGGATCGGAGATGCATTTTAGGGCATGAAACTCCGTCATATTTGGCGAACACAGGTTCTTTGAATTATGGAGGAATGACAATTCCTGATATTAACCCCAACTCCTCAAAGTCCAAGCCAATCACTTTTTGGATTTCCATTGCACTCAACCGCTCTTCGAGATGTTTATACTTATCATCAGCTGAAGGGCATTGTTCTTCAGAATAGTATTCTTCTTCCTCTTCCTCTTCTGATTCTGACTGGACAACTATTTATTTCCCTTTCCCATTTTGATTGTCTTTCTCACCGGATGTCGTTGCAAAGTCTAAGGCCATTCTTGTCTGCCCTTGGAATCTTCTTCCCATGTTTAGAACTCCGGTTATCTTCTTCGTCTTCCTTTTCTTCTCCTCAGCCAGCAAAGTATTCAACTCTTCTTATCCTTTGGCTAGGGTCAAGAACAACTGTTGAAATTGTGCATTCTGAGCTTGGAGGTCCTTTACCGTTTGCTCGAGATCAATCTTACTGAAATAAACAACATAGAGACGGGGAGACTTGTTGCAATAAACCTGCTTATGTTATGATGAATGGTAAATGCACATGCAATGATTTCAAGGATTTTAAGATTAAAATTTCTTTTAGACAAAAAAGGAAACACACGTTATATTAATAGATTAAAGCTCGAGTACATCAATGCCTTCTTGGGAAAAATAATACAAAAACTCTAAGATAAAAAGGTAGTACGCATCCTCTTTGGTGAAATGTAGGCATTTAGAGTCTGCTCCTTATGAAGTAGCCTAGTGAGTTCCAAAACCTTCTTCTCGCTTGCGTAGAATTGGGCTTCGAAAGTATCTCGCTCCCCCTTGAGTTGTATCTAATCTCTTTGTAAGTCTTCAAGAGAGGTGGGCATGTCAGGATGTAGGATAGTGTATGGAACATCTCCTTCCATGACAGGCTCAATGATTACTGGGATAATGGAGGGGTAAGGCATCATAAGACTCTAAGCACGAGTTCGTACCCATTTGAGGTAAGGCTCAAGTGGGATGGAATTTTTATGCCCCAAAGTCTTGCTATCTACCTTGTTTAACATCCTCCAAGCTCGGATAAATCTCTGGCGAAGACCTTGATTATCGTTGTCGTAGTCAAATACAAAACCTTGAATCACCATCTTGTGCGGGCCATCCCTTCGGGCGTAACCAAACTGTCTTAAGGCTAAGCAGGGGTTGTAGGTGATACCTCCCCTAATGCCAAGTAAAGGGACATTAGAAAATTCTCCATAACGGTCGACAATAGTAACATTCTCTATGGATCAGAAGCACCAATGAATATCTGAATGTTTGAGCATCCTCAACCTTTGTGACCACCTTGAACCTTGCTCATTCTTCAATACAGATTGAAGAAGATGTGAAATAAACCATCTTTCCAAGAGAGGAGTGCAACATATAAGGACACCTCTTTTCCTCATTGTGCGAGTGTGAAAAGAGTGTAGGATATCCCCTAGCAATGTAGGCACAGGGTTGTGGGATATGAAGATTTTGACGGTGTTCATATCTATGAGTTGATCAGGATTTGGAAACAAAACCATCTCATAGATGAGGAGAGCTACAATTTCCTCAAAGGCTTGCAAATCCAAGGAGTTCCAACAGTTTTTGGCTTTCTCGAACAAGAACTTTGCTAGGAAACCTTTGACACCACTCCTTGTTTCCCAATGAGTTGTGATATCAGATGAGTGCAAGTGTAGAGCTTGAACAATCTCTTCTGGCTTTGGGTCTCTTTCCGTACTGTTGAAAGGTAGTTGATTAAGAATGGGAATCCTCAAGAGTCGGTAGAATTCTTCCAAAGTAGGCACAAGTTGATAGTCGAGAAATGTGAAGCAATGGTGTAAAGGATCAAAGAATTGAAAGAGCACCTTTATCATGTCCTCATCAGTGTTATAGGTGACCAAGTTGAGTAGGCGACCATGTCTCTCGGTGAATGGAGAATTTTCTGGAATCCTTGAAGCTAGCTCCTTAAGTTGTGGAAGGATCCTTACAAGATTGACTTGAATAGTTTTCCTGCGAAAATAATCCATGTCCTACAAAACAAGAACAAAGATAAATCCAAAATCCTTGAAATGGTTAGTGGATGTGTATGATGTTATGATGTTCATGATGTTATGTACAAGTATGCATATACAAACAAAGCAAACAAATCCTTAGGTTTAGGCTTGCATGGAGTTTTATAGGTAAGTACCCTCTTGAAGTTTAGTTGGCTCAAACCTGTCCTGATAATAGTAACCGGGTTCTAAGGAGCTCAATATCATTGGTTTGTTTCTTTGGTCATTGTTTCAGCACAAGCCTCTTTAATGGCGACGAAAATATCCCAAAAAACCAAACCTCAATGAGTGTAGTATCGAGTATCTACCAACTTTGGACTGCACCAATGCCGGTCATCTCACTACATCCTAAATGGCCAAGTTGGTCAAGTAAAGGTTCTAGAAGTTCATTAGTGCTTCATGACATCACTCAGCAGCCCCGTATTCTCTTTGATTAACTCAAAGGCTACTGATACCTACAAATATGTCGCACTAACGTAGCTATTGCTTAGACCATGTTGGTATACCCTGCACAGTTTCCACAATGTATTGCTACTTACCTATAATGCATCCAAAATACGGGTAGAGGATTCAAACCCAAACAAAGAATCATAATGTAAAGCAAACAAGTCAAACAATGCAAGCAGGTAAATGTGATCTAACTCTAAGGTAAACCCACTTTTATAATTTTCCCCAGCAGAGTCACCAGTTCCGTGATACGGTGGGAGAACTAACTTGAGGGTTTTGCGTTTGATCGCAAATGTTGCGGTTAGCAAGAGTCGCCACCGACTTTTTTTTATCCAAAAGGAAAGGTGAAAAAGCACAAGAAAGACCTTTGAGATTATTTCTTGAGTTCGGGGGATAGATTATGAAAAGGGAAGGTATTAGCACCCTTTTCATCCATGGTTTTCCATGGGCTCTTAGTTACTTGCTAGATCACTTGCTTTTGTTTGAAATCGTGTTTTGTGTGGTTTTTGAAAGTATTTTGTAAAGAGGCCGTTGTTTAGGCAATCTTTGTAATGATTCTTATTTGTAAGAATGTATACAAAGATGTTGATCTTTTGAAAATGTTTTCAATGTTTGTAAGATGTTTGAAAGTGTGTGTGTTTGTTTTGAAAATAACAAGGATGTTTGTTTTTAAATGGAGCAAGTAATTAGGAGCAATCTACCTACTCAAATATTTTTCTTGTTCATTTTCTTTTCCTTTGACATTGTTGTCTTACCATTGATTTAGTAAGCAACCCTATCTTTGGATGTAAACGGGACGGGCGTGGGTCATCGTATAACCATGATTAGCAATGTTGCAAGGTATCTTAGCATTCTTTTTGTGGGACTAAGATCATTTGAAAGGCAACTTAGATAGCGTCATCGAGGGACTATGATCTTGTATTTATTTGTTTTTGCTAAGATACCTTACATGCGTAATATGGTCATTTTGTATAAGGAAACCAAGTGGAATAACCCTAGGGGTGCTTGTGTGCAAATGTATTGTTTTCATGCTTGTTTTTGTCTTGAATTAGGGTTTTCTAAGTGTTAATTTTAGTCTTTCCATACAAACCCTAATTACTAGCATTTGTATATAAAAGCGATAAATTGCAGAATTTTAAAGTTACTACACTATTACAACATTTGTGGGGAGGGGGTGTACAATTTGAATGGGGATTGCAAGAATTTTAAAGCCTAATTAATCTATTACCACCATATTGATTGATAACAATGTACAAGGAAATAAATAAACACAAAGTACAAAATGAATAAATATAAAGAAAATGCAAAATGTAAAGAAAATGTATCTTTGTTTGATTTTCATGAAAAAAAGGATTTTGTCTTAACCTAATTAAATAAAGAAAATAATTAATTAAAATTTAATTTTATTAAGAAAAGGTTTTTAAATAAAAACCTAGTTCTATTAATTTATCAAAAGAAAATAAGTTTAAGAAAAATATTTTTTGGTATTTTTATCCTGAAAATATTTATAGCATTCTAAAAAATTTTTAGTCTTTTTTTTATATAAAAAATAATGTATATAAATTAGTATGAAAGAAAATAACTAATAACCTAATTTTATTCATATTTACAAGATAATTAGTAAAGAATAAATAAAGTATAATTAATAAAAATATTTTTTGTGAGAAAAATAAAATAAACTAAGTATAAATATATCATTTTATGTATTTTATGATTTTTTCAGTATTTAGAAAATATATTTAAGAAAATAAAAATGAAATAAATAAAAAATAAACAAACTTGGGCAAGGGGTGCCATTAGTCAATAGGGAGGTCAGCTAGCAAAAACAAAAATAAGCCAGGCCCAAATGGCTCAGCGCCTGCCAAAAACACAAAAAATCAGCAAGTAAAAATGCGAAAAATGAAAAGGGTACCACTGACGCTCGAACCCAGGTCCCATAGGTTACAGACGCATGCTTCTACCACTGGGGTGGCTATACATCCGTTAATACAAACAAAACAATAAATATGTAAGGCAAAACGCGCCCTGAAGACTTCATATTCAACCTCCAGCCAGACCAACTATAACTTGCTCATTTCTCATCAAAAATGAAAACTGTAAACATGAAACTTGTAGCAAATTTTCTCACGATTCCAGAAGTGTAAAGTATTAAAACTATAGATCAAGGATAAGCATGAATTTTAATGGCCCTAATCTGAACCCTAAAATTTTTAGAAATTTCAGTTTCAAAATTCTCTAAGCTCAAGCAAAATTAATGGAAACTATGGACATGGTTAGCTTCAGGGCAATGATATCTACATGTTTTGTTCATAAATAAACTATTGATGATGCCTGTATGAAGAGTTACAAGTTGAGAAAACTTACCTCAAAACTGGAAATCGTGTTAGGAGTTTGAGCTTGTTTCAGGCAGTGGTGATGATCAGGTTAGCTTCCTTGAGGTCCTAGGAAGCTAATGCAATTGTTTGCTTGAGTTGAGAGTAGCTGAAATGACCTGGAGAAGTCAATGTGCAATGCTCTATTTTTGGTTATGGAGGATATGGTAAATGATGTTACAATAATGAAATAGGGATAGGGATAGGTTACACTTGATATAAGGAAGCTTTAGAAACTAAAAGGCCAAGAAACGCACGAGGGAAATGTGATTTTGATGTTCAAGGTCAGAAACTGTGCAACATTAGAGTTTTGGGGCAATTTCTGATTTAAGAGAGTTTTGGTTTATTTCAGGGTGCTTAAGCTCGTTTTCTAGATCAAAAATAATGACTTTATTTATAAGCAACAAGTTTGGAGACTTCTTGTTGGTCAGAATTCAAAATCACAAGTTTATGCATAACATGTGATTTTTGAGAAATTCAAGTTTCAAAGCCTTGTGTACTTGCTAAGATAGAGTGGTTATGCTTTAAACAAGCTTGCTTCTGACTTTGTGGATGGAGTGTGATTAGAGGGAACAAGTTAGAGGCTCAAGAATGAACTTTATGCAAAAAGCTTGCTTTACAAGAATGGCAATGTTAACTTTGTGTCATTAATGGAAATGCAACTTGGATAATAGCTTAATTGCTAGGATCAAAGCCCTAACAGTTGTGTAAAAATTAATTATGGAGTGACAAACAAGTTTGAGGCCTTCAAAGTAAGAATTATGCAGCCTAGCATGGATTTGGTTCATGTGTTCATCAAAAATGACTTGTAATTCAAGTGACAAAACCCTAACTTCATCTCTTCGATTCTCCCTACTCAAGAATGATCTTAAGGAGTTCTTTGACATTTTGTAAAGCTTGCAATGTGATATACAACCCATATTTGAATTGATTTTGAATATTCCCCTTGGAACTATATGAAAAAGTTCCATGAAGTTGGGTCAAAATCCTGACCAAATTAGGGCAAAATTTCACTAAGTGTTTAGTTTCATGACCACATGTTCCTTAATCTATAACTTGATATCCAAGCATCTTTGGAAGGATTTGTGTAAAGAAAAGTTGTATATTTCATGGAGATCTACAACTTTCATGTTGGAAGTTTCTCTTGAATCATCTTTCATCATGGTGAAAATTTGGCTCAAAGTTATGAAAAAACATGAAATTTCCAACACTTAGAAAAATTTCTAAGTTTAGAAATTTTGACTTTTCAAAATGAAATCTTGAATTTTTGATTTCTTGATGAATAAGTTTCATATTTTGACATGTTTTGATGAATTGTGATCTTTGGAACTTGAATTTGACCAAAAAGTCAAAGTTTGACTTTTTAGTATACAATTGACTTTTGATCAGTTGATTGCAAAATTCATCTGTCAATCCAATGGACTTGTAATGTTTTAAACCATGTCATTAGGTCAAAATGATGAAATTTGACTCTTGAGATCATGCCTTAAACCAATTGACCATTTGTTAGGTCAAAAATCAGAAATTGCCCTTTCCCAGTGAAAACCCTAATTTTGACCATTTTGCCCTTTTGGGGATTTGATCAAATTTCTTTAGGAGTTGTGGTCCAAACTTGATCAAATGATACATATGAGTTTAAAATGTTGACGTGGATAAAAAATTATGAAGTTTGACTATAAATTGGCCATAGTTGACTTTTTCCCCAATACAACTGATTTTTAGGTCAACTGCTTAATTGACTGAGCAAAAATGTGATCCAAGGCTTGAAACTTGACATGAGTGATCTTGAAGGTCCATAATGATCCGTGAAATTCATATGAGGCATTGAAAGTTCAAATGTCCTTGTGCAAACTCAAACCCTAATTTTGGTCATCAGTCCATAAGGAGGTGTCTTAAGTTGATCAAACCCTAGTGCAGTCTTAAGCCTAAGGAGATCTTGTGAGCAAAATTCTTGATAAGTGAGAGGGCAAATTTTGGGGTGCAACATCCAGCATCCCCTTCTAAGCTGTCGTTATGGGCGCTATCTTCTACTCCCTCACTGATGAGAGGGTACTCAGGGGCCCCCTGATCGATGGGAGAATTGAGATCGCTATTAATAGATTCACTGTCTGACAAAATCATAAATGTTTTCTTTTTCCCCTTTGGAGTCCTTAAAATGAGCTGGGTGGGGCGCTGTTTGGATTTGAGGGTTGGTCGCTGAAACAAATGGAGACAAGTATGGACAAAGCTAAAAAGGAGCAAGAGAGCGTAAAAAGAAAATGAAAGATCGAAAAGGGTATTTATACCACTAAAGAACCCAAATGTTTAAGAAGAAAGTGGGAGAAAATTGTGGCCACACGACTGACACGTGTCAAACAGATGGTAACTGAGGTGAGGAAGTTGGTAAGTTAGAGGCCACGATTGTCCTAAGAAGTTGAAGTTAGGAAGTAGGAGACTGGTTGTGTGACGTTGATGTAACGTTTTCAGAATAAAGTCATGATTATAGTAACGTCACTTTGCACTAAGAGGAAAGGATAAAAATGTCCATTTCCGCCCTTTCAGTCGAAAAGGACATTTTGGGGGGCAATTTGTTGGCTGGGATTTTCATAAAGAGAGAAATCCAAACTAAAAGTAAAAAAGGGTCTTTTAAGAGCATTAAAGAGTATTAAACTATGAAGAGTTGACTACCAAAGCATGTCAACCATGGTTGTTTTCATAGGCAGACGACCAAGGTTTCATAAGTGCAATCGACCAGAGAAAAGTTCATGGTGAATGGGTTGGGGCCAGGGAGGTGAGAAACCCAAAAGAGTTAAAAGGCCCATAAACGCCTAAATTGTAAAGGCGAAATGTTATGGAGGGAGAACGTCGGTTCGACCATAATAGAGAATGTGGATTCATAAAGAGAAGTTGCAATAGAGAACGTGGGTTCGTGAGGGGAAGTTACGAAGAACACGTGGCATGCAAGGAAATGAAGCCCACTTAAAAAGTATTTATTTCTGTGTATTATAAATAAAGCACTTAGTGCACTTTTGTAAGGGGTCAAACTTTTCACATTCCTATACGCTAGTCACTCAAAGTAACCAAGCAAATGAGCAAAGTGAGTCGGGCTAAGGCAATTAATGTTTGAACCAACCTATTTTACAATTTTCTTTAATGTCATGTCATTATCTTTTACAACTTAAAACGTTTTTTCATTTCCTTTACTTAGTCCTTTTGTCTTTATCTTTTCCAATTTAAATACGTTTGGCTCCCAGTCGAACGCATCCTTTTTGAAAACACTTTGGCTACACACGTAAACTGAAACACTGCTCCGAGATTCCCTAGTCGATCTCGCACGTAAACTTGTTTTCAAGAGATCAGCGTTGTTTGCCAAATCCACAGGCAAACAAACTATAAAGATATTTCTCTACCCACTCACGGGTGGAGACTAGGTCAGGGTAAGGTCAATGGTAACTCAAAATTACAGGCTCGTTTGAAATTACTACCATCAAGCCACAGACGTGAATGACGATAACACCCCATTTGAACCTCATCTGAGCGTAGACGACATGACTGCACTAGTAGGACCTTTGTCCAGTAACCGTCATGTTCTACTCTATTCTTAGGTTTCCTAGATAATTCACTCTGGCCTGGGTACTGTGCCTTTTACCTCATAGTAACACTCATCCAACATAGAAACACAAAATCCAGCACAGCAGAATAATATATGGAAAGTTGTAAAATGTTATGCAAACATATGCACAAAAGCATGTAAATTAATAATAGTAAAGCAATAACACACAAAACACCCAAAGATAAGAAAACAAACAAAAGCTAGGATCGACTTACCAGAGCTCCCCAGCAGAGTCGCCACTGTCGCGCCATGAAAAAATACAGAGTCGCCAACAAACTCTATTTATTCCGAAGGAAGAGAATATATCGAGAGAACCCCAAAGAAATGGATAAGATGGTCTTGTGACTAAGAGAAAGGGTACGAAAGTCGGTTACACGAGGGAAAGGTATTAGCACCCCACATGTCTGTTGTACTCCACATGATCCACTTAAGTTTTCTCTAATCTAAGGGTGTGTAAAAACCTATGTCTAAATCTTAATGTTGAGAGGAAATGCATGCGGAAGAAAATACGGGGAAAAGAAGGAATATTTACAAAGTTTTGCTCTCTTAGGCCCCGTGACCTAATGCCTACGTATCCCTTCCAAGGAATGAGAGCGTCGTAGTTCAACTCATATATTTTAGTTTGTTGTATGTTTTTTACCTTGAAAAGGATTTTAAAAGAAAAGCCAAACGGAAAAATAATGTTTGAATTGATTGATGTTTTTTACCTTAAAAAATGATTTTTTTTAGTATTAGAGTGTTTTTATGAGTTTAAAAGAAAAAAAGAGTTTTAATTTTAATCCAAATACAAAAGAGAAAGAAAAGTGACAAATTTTTCTCACAATGATCTGCCACGAACCTTCAAAGTTTATACGCCCCGCACTGTTTATGTTTCAACATGAACGCTAGGTGTTTGATTAAAATTCCTTGGTGTGATTTCTCTGTCGTCCGTCGCCTTAACCGAACCAATGGAAAAACACAGTCAATACATGAAAATAGACCAATATCCGAATAGTGTATTTCCGTTATAATGGGTTAATGTTTAGATCGTTACAACAATTACGAATGTAAAACTCAATGATAATGTTGCAGGAACAATGTTTTCATAATGAAGGGAAGCTGTACAGAATTCAGTTACACTTTATGGATACTGTTTGATGCCTCTGTACCCTGAGTAACTAGCTTGGTTAAGTATCCTGCCTACAAAAATGAAGTCGAAACGGATGGCCGATATGCATTCAGGCTACTTGGTGAAATGTGTTCGGTATTCAAATCACATAAGAAATATAGAGCTGAGAGACCGTCTTACCCCAAAACACCGATGTGGTATCGAGGCGAAGTTACTGTCCTACGTAGCAAATGTCAAAAGAAGAATAAAAGGGTTCACATGATTATGGAAAAACTATGCCTTGCATTTGAATTTCAAGACGATGGTAACTGAACTAGTTCCTCCTTCATCGAAAGCTTCGATCTCATACAAGGCAGCAATTACTCAAACGGGTATATCGAGAGGATAGCAGCTTCAATACCGACTTCGAAAGATAAGTGGTTTTAATACATTTCAATAGTTGGTTAGAGCTTTGTCTCGAAATATTTTTAAACATAAAGAGATTAGGAATATCGTAGCTTGCAAGTTAATTGTGAAAAGGATATATGTGTTGTTTCATCTTCTGCATAACTTGCTTCAGATTGGTCTTATAGACAGACAGTTCTTAATTTTTATCTCTAAATAGTAGTGGCATGTGGTCACCCCATGTTTAATTTGAGAGCCTTGGCCTTATTAGATAAGGTTCAAAACGTGTTGATTCATGATTCTTGGTTTATTACTTTTGGTTTTTTGAACTGTTTGAATTTTTTTAGTATAAACACTACGCTAAAAAGGACTTTTAACAGCGCACATTAGATATCGCTTTTATACAAAAGCGCTGCTATAAGTGAATTTAAAAAAAAAACACGGAAATTGTATACAACAATAAATAAAAGCGCTGCTAAAAATGTGACCTTAGACAACGCTTTTAAAATGCGCTGCTAAAATTGTTGCTATAAAAAGCGCTTTATCAAAAGTGCTGGTAAAGGACCACTTTAGAAAGCGCTTTTAAAAAGCGCCGTCTAATGTCATATAAAATAAAAAAAATAATCTCAAAAGCGCTGCTAAAGGGTCACATTAGCCAGCGCTGTTCCAAAGCGCGGCTAAAGGACCACATTAGCCAGCACTTTCTAAAAAGCGCTGCCTAAAGGCATACAAATTAAAATAAAAAAATAGAATTGTAAGTACGAAGTGCGCCTAAGAGGGGGGGGTGAATTAGGTACTTTAAAAAATTCTGGTTTTTAGTGATGATGATTCTTATTTTTATGGTTAATGATGATTTTAGGAAAGCGTAAAATGCAGAAAAATAAAAGACACGGGCGATATATCCTGGTTCCCCTCACAGTCCGAGAGTACTCCAGTCCCCTTTCAACATGAAAGAGATTTTCTTATTGTGGCAAACTTAAACAAGAACTACCAAACAACCAAGAACAATCCTCTTGGACCAAGAACAATCCTCTTGGATTTTAACTATGTTAACTATGAGAACAATCCTCTCATAGTAACTACACTTGTATCCAACAACTTTGGAAAGACAAGAATTTAAAAACACTTAAACTTATTTCCAACAATCCTGGAAAAATAAGTAAGTAACTATCAATTTTTGAGTTTGAGTGAGTAGAGTAGTATTGATCACTTGGAGTGATTTAACAATGTATGATCTTCTCTTCCAATATTATTATTGTACAATGACTCAAGATATAATTGCTCAAAGTTTTCTGTTTGATAATGTATGAAAATGTGCAGAAAACTTATGCATGAAAGTGAAGGAATGCTTGAGTTTGTATTTTGAAAATTCAGAAAAATATTTATGGAAGAGGTGTTGAAATAGATTTTGAAAATGAATATTTATATGTTCATAACACCGTTTTGAAACAACTTGAAGTTCTGAAAATGTATCATGAACAAATGCCAAGTTTGAGTGAAAGGTTTCAATGAAAAGGCATGATGAACAAGCATGTGAAAAGCTGCTGTTTTTCAAAATCGTGCAGCATGCAATCGATTGCACCCTTTGTGTAAATCGATTGCACAAGGTTTCAACAGCTATTTTTTCAAAAGTTTTAAGAGTGCAATTGATTGCACTAGCAATGTAAATCGATTGCATGTAAAATCAGTAGCAAAAAGTAAGTGAGTGCAATCGATTGCACTAGCAATGTAAATCGATTGCACTGAGAAACAGAAGCAAACGTTTTGAAAATTTAAGTATGCAATCGATTGCACAAGCAATGTAAATTGATTGTACAGAGGAATAGAAGCAAAATATCTGAAAATTTGAAGTATGCAATCGATTGCACTAAAATGTAAATCGATTGCACTCAAGTGAAAAATGAAATTTTAACTTTGAAAAACTTGAGTAATGATTTTTTAAACATTTCTTTTTCAAGATTTGAGCATCTATATCTTAAGATCAAATTCGGTAATATTATTATACCTTGAAAGTTGTTGAGAGCCTTGAACTGAAGATATTGTCCTTAGATGCTTTGAGCTTGATCATAAATCTTTGTCTTCTTTGTTAATCATGGTTTGTCTTCATCAAAACAAAAGCTCATTTGAGAAGCTTGATTTTACATTCTCCCTGTTGTACCCCAAAATTTTCCCTCTCATTTCATCAACATTTTCTCAATCACAAGACTTTTGGAACTCAAGATTAAGCTAGGGTTTACTCTGCTCAAGACACCTCCTTGCACTGTTGACCTAAATTAGGGTTTGAGTTTGCACAGAGATGTTTTGACCTACAATGCCCAAAGTGACTTTCATACTTCATGTTGGGATCACAAGTTTGTCCATACCAAGTTTCAGGCCTTGATTTAAATTTTTGTCCAGTCGATTGGACAGTTGACCTAGAAATCAACTGTATTGGGGGAAAAAGTCAACTGTGGCCAATTGACAGTCAAAACTCATGAAATTTGACCCACATCAACATTATGAACTCATATGAACCATTTGATTAAGTTTGGATCACAATTCCACAAGAAATTTGATCAAATCATCAAAAGGGTAAAATGGTCATTTTTAGGGTTTTGACTACACAATGGCAATTTTTGACTGTTTGACCTAGACAATGGCAAATTAAGCTCACACATGGACTCAAGGACTCAATGACATTGTCTTGACCCATTCAACAAGTTCAAAAGATCTCAAATGCATAGGATTGACAGATGAATTTTTCAGTCAACTGATCAAAATTTGACTGTACACTGAAAAGTCAAACTTTGACTTTTTGGTCAAAATCAAGTGCCAAGAGTCATTTTTCACCAATACATGTCAAATTATGAAACTTGTTCATCAAGAAATCCAAAAATGCAAATTAGGGTTTAAAATGGAAAATTTTCATAACTTAGAAATTTTCTAAGTTATGGAATTTTCTTATTTTTTCCTAACTTTGTCCCATTTTTTTCACCAAGATGCAAATGGATTCAAACAAAACTTGAAAAATGAAAGTTGTATTCCATCACAAAGTCTACAACTTTGATTCACAAAGTTTTCTCAAAATAAGCTTGTATCTCAAGTTATGATTTTTGGAACAAGGGTACCTAAAACTTTTAACTTAGAGAAATTTTGCCCTAGTTTAGGCAGGATTTTGACCCATCTTCTTGGCCATTTTTCACATAGTTCCACTTGGAGTTTCAAGTTGCATTTCAAATATGGATTATAGTACATGTTGCAAGATTTCCAAATTTTCCAAGAACTCCTCAAACACCCTTGTGGTTAGAGAGAATCGAATGTTTGAAGTTGGCAAAAACTCACTTTGATCCATGGCCAATACATGTTCATACAAACTTGCATTTTCAAATCAGCATGTTTGGTACTAGCTTGCAGGCCTCAAAACCAGTTTGTACTCCATAATTTAATTCATAACCATTGAGCTAAGGTATTATCTTGGTCATTTGGACATTACATACAAAACTAATCCCTATTTGGAAAAAGGCATAATGCCATTTTTGTAAAGTTGCACTTTATGTCAAACCAAGATCCTTGAGGCATGGGGCCATATCTCTGAGGCAAGATCAAATCTACTAATTCCAGTAATCAAGAGCAAAAAGGTGCAGCATGATATAGGACTTGTACAGGCCTGCATTGAGGAGATGGACACTCTTGCTTCAAGAAGAAGAAAAGTTGCAAACCACAAGCCATCTCTCACATCTGTTAAAACCAACTTCCACAAACATTGTAAACAAGTTTGATACCTCCTAATAATCCATAAACACGACCCCTTTTCATTTCAAAGCTCTTTGTGCACAAAATCCCCATTTTCTTGCAAAACAGGGCCAGTTCTGCATTTTGTTAGCCATCTTCAAATTCCATCGTGCGTTTTGCCTAGAGATACTTCAAACACCTTCCAGCCAACATACCTAAGCTATCCAGATCATCCATTGCTAGCTGTAACACCCTTAACACACATTGCCATTTTTGTTTCAAAGCTTTGCAGGTTGAGTTTTGTAGCACGATTCAGGCTACTTCAAAACAAGCCAAGCATTGGAAAAGCTTCAGTGGACCTCAGGCAAGCTCAAAAGAAGCTCAAACACCCTTGGAAGTTGCTGCATTGCCCAGCTCGAAGTCAACTGAAACAAGTATTTCATGAAGTTATATCTCTCTATTTAGGAATAGTTAGACTTAGGTTTGTGAATGAAAGATGTTGTATTCATAGCCCTGAAGCCATACATATGCTTAGTTTTCATTTATATTAATCGTGCTAGGAGAATTTCATCCATGAACTTTCTGAAAAAACTAGGTTAGAAATTAGGGCCAGAGAAATTCTCTCTGGTCTTTTAGAGTTAGCTTAAGTTTTTTATATGGTTGGATTCGTTGTTTGATGCTCTACAAGTTTCATGTTATGAGTTTTGTCAAAAAATCAAGGAATCAAGAGATAGCATTTGTGTACAGAAGCGCGCGTATTTTTGTTCAAAGGAAGAAGATGAAGTTGGTTTGGGTTGGGCCTGTACGGGCTTGCTTTTGGCACCCTCCTCTTTTCTTTTTACACCCCCCTGGCCCATTTCTTATACATTTGTTATTTTTGCATTTTTGTTTCATTTCTGATGTTGATATTTTATTTTCTAATATAAAAAATACTTAAAAATTATTTTCATAAATTTTTGTATTTATTTGGAATTTATTTTAATTATTACTAGTGTAAATATATAAATAATTTATTTTCTTTTTATTAAAACTCAAAGAATAATGTAAAAAAATATGTTTATTTTTATTTGTTATTTTTTATACACACTTAAAAACATTTTCTTGAATATATACATTTTTTGTAAATAATTAATTTTCATTTTTATATATTTAATATGTTTAATATATATATATATATATATATATATATATATATATATATATATATATATATATATATATATATATATATATATATATATATATATATATATATATATATATATATATATATATATATATATATATATATATATATATATATATATAAAATAATTAGGACAAAAATACAAAAATATTACATTTTTATTTTTATTAATATTTTGTACTAAAATTATCATTTTTACAATATACTTTTATTTTTTGTACAAATCAATACATTTTTACATATAAATAATAAATAATACTATTTATTTAAGAATTAGGGTTTTTGCCCTAAATAATAAATTAATTGAAATTAACCTTTTATTTTATTTACACTCCACATTAAAAAAAATACTTTTTACATACATAAACACTTTTTTGCATAGTACATTTTATTTAACATTTATTTGTTGTATTTTATTTAATTATTGTACATTTAAATATTGCCTATACATTCGATTTGGTTGTAATAATTTTGAATTTAATTTCTTGTCAAATACCCCCAATTCAAATTTGTACCCTCCTCCCTATATCATGTTGTAATAGTGTAGGCTTTAAATTCTCGCACCTTTAAATGCTTTCAATTATGCCATGTTTAGACTTAGGGTTTGTATGCAAAATAAAATTAACAAGTAGCTTGACCTAATTCAAAGATAACCATGCATGAAAAAAAACAAACACAATGCACACTTACACCCCTAGGGTTACAATCCACTTGTTGCCTTAAAAAATGGGCCATGGTTGCATGTCAAGTACTTTGGCAAAACAAAAACAAAACAAAAGATCATAGTCCCTCGATGACGCTATCTGAGTTGCCTAAACAAAATGATCAAGTCCCTTAAGAAAATTGCCAAAAATACTTGACACAATTGCTATCATGGTCTATACGATGACCCACGCCTGTCCCGTTTAACATCCTAACATAAGGTTGTTCACCAAATACAATGGTGAAACAACACTGTTAAAAGGGTTAAAACATAAGAAAGATCTTTGAGTAAAATAGGGTAGATAGCTCCTAGTTACTTGATCAAGCTTGCAAAAACATCCTTGCTATTTTTCAAAACACACTTCACAACACAATTTCAAAACCCTACTTTCAAACATTGAAAACCTTTTCAAAAGACAAAAACACCTTTGTATACATTCAAACAAGAATCATTACAAAGGTTGCCACAACGATGGCCTCTTTTCAAAACATCTTTCAAAATCACACACAAAGCACCATTTCAAACAATTAAAAAGCACCATTTCAAACAATTGAAATGCAAAGCAAGTGATCTAAGCAAGTAACTAAGAGCCCATGGATAACCATGGATAGAAAGGGTGCTAATACCTTCCCTTTCTATAATCTACTCCCCGAACTCAAGAAAACATCTCAAAGGTCTTTCCTGTGCTTTTTGACCTTTTATTAGGATAAAATAAAAAGTCGGTGGCAACTCTTGCTAAACCGAAACATTTGCGAACACAAATGCAAAATCCCAAGTCAGTTCTCCCACCGTATCACACTCCCCCTTTTTGATGATGACAAACAATCTTGCTTTATGCGATGTACTTTCCGGAAGAGCTTCTCCCCCTAAGATGCAAAACTCCCCCTATGTAGGAGAGGGTTGAAATCCTTTGCATTTCTTCATCTTGATTGGAGAGTACCTTAAAAATTAAGACAATGAAAATACAAGCATAAAGTACCACACATCTTTCTCCCTCTTTGACATTATCAAAAAGAATGGAAAGATGCACAAAACAGATAGTAGTAGAGCAATATATTGAGAAAATTTAGAATTAAACGAGTGATACAAATTGTTTAAGGATTACACAGAAATTTGAACAAACAGAATCAAAATAAAACAGAAACGCACAGAGTGTAATCGATTTGCATTGAAGGTGCAATCGATTTGCACTTGAAATAGAATGGACATAATTAAAAATACTCAGTGAGCAATCGATTGACACCTTTGTGCAATCGATTTGCATCAACAAAAAATGTCCAAAACCAATTTTTTCTTAAAAATTTAAATACCACATAACATAGATTCACATATAGCATGTATAAAACATATATAAAATTATATCAAGGGTAGAATGCACCTTATAAGTCGTGTTCGTCAAGTATGCCAAGCTCTCGTCGAATTTTATAGAAAGGTTCTTTTGCCAAAGGTTTGGTGAAGATATCGGCAAGCTGATTATGAGTATCTACAGAGGTTACCTCGACATATCCTTGAAGAACATGATCACGGAGGAAATGATGTCGAATGTCTATGTGTTTAGTTCTTGAATGCATGACGGGATTCTTTGTAATGTTAATTGCACTGGTGTTGTCGCATCTTAGAGGAATGCACCCTAGATTGAGTCCGTAGTCACGAAGTTGTTGTTTTAGCCATAAAATTTGAGCGCAACTACTACCCGCTGCAATATATTCAGCTTCGGCCGTGCTTACAGAAACACATGCTTGTTTCTTGCAGGCCCATGATACTAATGCATTACCAATAATGTGACAAGTACCACTTGTGCTCTTTCTATCCGTTTTACAACCTGCATAATTCGCGTCAGAATAACCAATTAAGTTGCAGACACTACCTTTAGGATACCACAATCCGACATTTGTTATCCCTTTGAGATACTTCATGATTCTCTTTACCGCCGTAAGATGAGATTCCTTTGGGTTAGCTTGAAACCGAGCACAAAGACAAACACTAAACATTATGTCAGGACGGCTTGCCGTCAAATACAATAAGGAGACAATCATACCTCGATACTTAGTGATGTCGATGGAAACTCCTAATTCATCTTGATCAACATAAGAACCAGAACCCATTGGTGTAGACATTGCCTTACAGTTATCCATGTCAAACCTTTTCAAGAGTTCCTTGCAATATTTGGATTGGTTGATGAATATGCCATCTTTTAGTTGTTTGATTTGAAGTCCAAGGAAATAGTTCATTTTACCCATCATGGACATTTCAAATTCTCCTTGCATCATTGATGAGAATTCTTCACACATTTCTTGATTTGAAGAACCGAAAATGATGTCATCAACATAGACTTGTGCTAGAAAAGTGTCGTCCTTGATTTTCTTTATAAATAGAGTCTTGTCAACTTTGCCCTTTTCGAAACCTTTTTCGCGTAAGAAGTTGCTTAAACGATCATACCATGCCCTTGGTGCTTGTTTCAGTCCATAGAGAGCTTTTATCAATTTAAATACATGAGATGGATTCTTGAAATCTTCGAACCCCGGGGGTTTCTTAACGTAGACTTCTTCAGTGATATATCCATTCAAGAATGCGCTTTTGACATCCATTTGGAAAAGCGGAAAATTTAATGAACAAGCATAGGCAAGTAAGAGACGAATAGCTTCTAACCTTGCAACTGGAGCAAAAGTTTCTTCAAAGTCTATTCCTTCTTCTTGATTGTAGCCTTGTGCTACCAATCTTGCTTTGTTGCGAACAATTATTCCATTCTCGTCAAGTTTGTTTTTGAACACCCATCTTGTTCCAATAATGTGTTTGTTGCTTGGCCTAGGGATGAGTTCCCAAACTTGATTCCTTTCAAATTGATTCAATTCTTCTTGCATAGCGATAATCCATTGGGCATCGCCTAAGGCTTCATCAACTTTGGAAGGTTCAATTTGAGAGACAAACGCCATGTTTAGGCAAGCATCCTTGAGATTTAATCTTGTAGACACACCTTGACTTATATCACCAATTACTTTATCAATAGGGTGATCTCTATGAGTTCTCCATTCTTTTGGTAGATCATTGAGATTCGATTCTTGTTGAGGTGATTCTTCGAGTTGAATTGGTTGATCTTTGGAAGAATTTTCTTGAGGACCTTCTAGTATTTCATCATCATTATCACAAACAATATTATCCTCCTTGGAGGGGTTAGTTTCATCAAAAGAAACATGCATAGATTCTTCAATTGTCAAAGTTCTTTTGTTTTATATTCTACATGCTTTACTAGAGAGAGAGTAAGTAAGAAAAATACCTTCATCGGATTTCTCATCAAACTTACCAAGGTTATCTTTGTCATTGTTTAGGACAAAGCATTTACATATGAAGATATGAAAGAAAGCAATGTTTGGTTTTCTCCCCTTGAAGAGTTCATATGGAGTTTTCTTTAAGATTGGTCTAATGTTAACTCTATTGCTAACAAAACATGCCGTGCTCACCGCATCCGCCCAAAAGTATTTTGGAAGATTTGAGTCGCTAAGCATTGTTCTAGCAAGTTCCACAAGAGACCTATGCTTTCTTTCTACCACTCCATTTTTTTGAGGAGTCCTTGGTGCTGAGAAGTTGTGAGATATTCCATGTTCTCCATAAAATTCTTCAAATAGAGCATTTTGGAAATCTCCGCCATGGTCACTCCTTATTGAGGCAATTGTTAGAGACTTCTCATTCTGAATTTGTTTAGCATACTTCTTGAACGCCTTGAATGCATCACTTTTCTGCACTAAAAAGAATGTCCAAGTATATCTAGAGAAATCGTCAACAATAACCAAAGCATACACATTACCTCTGAAACTCCTTATTCTCGATGGACCAAATAAATCCATATGTAACAATTGTAGTGGCCTTGTAGTGGACACCACATTCTTAGATTTGAAAGTTGATCTAGTTTGTTTCCCTTTTGACAAGCATCGCACATTCTATCTTTGACGAAATTTATCTTAGGCAATCCAATGACAAGATCATGCTTGATTAATTTATTCAAGTGTTCCATATGAATATGAGCAATTCTTTTGTGCCATAGCCATGAATCATCATTGTTCGCCATGAGACATTTAACCTTAAAAGATGGATCATCAAGGAAAATCATGAATATATTATTAATTCTTTTACCTTTAAGTATAACCTCATGAGTGACTTCGTCTTCTATCAAACATTCATCCTTGGTGAACTTGATTTTGAAGCCTTTGTCACAAAGTTGGCTAATACTAAGAAGATTGTGCTTTAGTCCTTCAATATAAAGAACGTCTTCAATGGATGTGAAAGGTGGAGCACCAACTTTGCCTTTGCCTAGGATTCTTCCCTTACTATTGTCTCCATAAGTGACAAAACCCTTGGCCTTTAGCGCTAGATTTGAAAATTGGTTTATGTCTCCTGTCATATGCTTTGAACAACCACTATCAAGATACCAAAGATTGCATATGGTCTTCAAGCATACCTGCAAAACAAATTAGGTTTTGTTAGATACCCAAGTTGCTTTGGGTCCTTCATAATTAGTGCCTTTCTTTACCCATACATAATGCCCACTTGCCATACTGAAGTTTCTAACATAGCAAGCATTAGGTGTATGACCTTTAATACCACAATAAAAATAAGTAGGTTTAAAGTTACTTCTATATCTAGAAAGATAAGATTTCTTCTTAGGAAATGTTTTCTTTTTAGGATAGTGACGAACTATTTTAGGTTTGTTCACTTTCTCTTTGGATGATTGATCACTAGCCTTAACAAAGATAGTTTTGTTAGAAATTGGTTTTTAAAACTTTAAATATCCAAGTCCACTTTTCTCATTGGAGTATCTTTGTTGGCTAAGAACACCTTCCAATCAAATTTGGCCTTTTTCATATCTTTCAATGACTCTTTTTAATTGGACAATTTGGAAAGAGAGTGAATCACAATTTTTACATACAAAATTCTGTTTTTGTTCATCACTTGATTTTTGTTTTTCTTCTTTGAGATCTTTTTCCATAGAATCATATTTTTCTTCAAAGGATGAAATTTGTTTCTTTTGTGATGAAATGGTATTATACATAATTTTGCATTCATTCAATAGTTCATCTATAGCACCTTGTGCATCACTATCAAAAAGAGAAAATTCATTACTAACCTCATTGTCTTCATCATCGGAATGGTGTGAGGCTATCAATGCTAGATTTGCACTTTCATCACTATCGGAATCGGATGAGGAACTTATTTCATTGTCCTCCCATGCGACATAAGCCTTTTTGTTCTTGAATCCCTTCTTGCTTTTGAAGCCACCTTTCTTGGAGAGTTTTGGACAATCCGGCTTGATATGACCTTGCTTACCACATTCATAACATGTGATTTCTTGTGTTGATGTGGAAGCTTCCTTTTTCTTAAATTGTTTATTTCCTTTTGAATGAGAAAAATGTTTGTCATTTCTACCAAAGAACTTACCAAGCCTTTTAACAAGAAGCATGAAGTTTTAATCTTCTTCTGGATTGTCTTCCTTTTCAACTTCCTTGGAATCTATCTTCAAAGCAATATTCTTGGATTTCTTCTCTTGATTTTCATGCTTTTCAAGTCTTCTGAGTTCCGTTTCATATTCTTGAAGTTTTCCAAATAAAATTGCAGATGTCATGTTGGAGAGACTTTTCTTTTCTGAAATTGTCGTTATCTTTGGTTGCCATTCCCTAGTTAAGGACCTAAGTACTTTCAGATTTAGTTCATCATTCGTCAAAGTTTTACCAAGAGCACTTAGATGATTTGTCAAGTGCACAAATCTCTTTTGTAAGTCAAGAATGGTTTCTCTGGGCTGCATTCGAAATAATTTGTATTCTTGACTTAGGGTATTTAGTCTTGATCCTTTTACTTCAACCGTTCCTTCATGAGTTTGTACCAAGGTATCCCATATTTCTTTTGCTGTCTTGCATGCCGAGACACAGAAGAATTCATCCATGCTAAGTGCACCTTGAAGAAGGTTTATTGCCTTTTTATCATATAGAACTTTCTTCTTATCATCATCATCCCATGTAGTTTTAGGCTTTGATGAGCCAACACCATTGATTACCGTTATAGGGATAAATGGACCATTTTCGACGACATCCCATATTTCTTATCCTTGTGCTTCTAGATGTGCCTTCATGCGAATTTTCCAGAAGTAAAAGTATTCACCACAAAATAGAGGAGGCTTGTTGTTACTACCACCATCTCTGAAAATGGGATTTTGATTTGCGGAAGCCATTCTGGATCTTTTAGGAACAAGTTACCGATAACCTGCTCTGATACCAATTGTAAGTACGAAGTGCGCCTAAGAGAGGGGGGGGGGGTGAATTAGGTACTTTAAAAAATTCTGGTTTTTAGTGACGAGGGTTCTTATTTTTCTGGTTAATGATGATTTTAGGAAAGCGTAAAATGCAGAAAAATAAAAGACACGGGAGATATATCCTGGTTCCCCTCATAGTCCAAGAGTACTCCAGTCCCCTTTCAACATGAAAGAGATTTCCTTATTGTGGCAAACTTAAACAAGATCTACCAAACAACCAAGAACAATCCTCTTGGACCAAGAATAATCCTCTTGGACCAAGAACAATCCTCTTGGATTTTCACTATGTTAACTATGAGAACAATCTTCTCAAAGTAACTACACTTGTATCCAACAACTTTGGAAAGATAAGATTTCAAAAACACTTAAACTTATTTCCAACAATCCTGGAAAAATAAGTAAGTAACTATCAATTTTTGAGTTTGAGTGAGTAGAGTAGTATTGATCACTTGGAGTGATTTAACAATGTATGATATTCTTTTCCAATATTATTATTGTACAATGACTCAAGATATAATTGCTCAAAGTTTTCTGTTTGATAATGTATGAAAATGTGCAGAAAACTTATGCATGAAAGTGAAGGAATGCTTGAGTTTGTATTTTGAAAATTCAGAAAAATATTTATGGAAGAGGTGTTGAAATAGATTTTGAAAATGAATATTTATATGTTCATAACACCCTTTTTAAACAACATGAAGTTATGAAAATGTATCATGAACAAATGCCAAGTTTGAGTGAAAGGTTTCAATGAAAAGGCATGATGAACAGGCATGTGAAAAAGCTGCTGTTTTTTAAAATCGTACAGCATGCAATCGATTGCACCCTTTGTGTAAATCGACTGCACAAGGTTTCAACAACTATTTTTTCAAAAGTTTTAAGAGTGCAATCGATTTCACTAGCAATGTAAATCGATTGCATGTAATGTCAGTAGCAAAAAGTAAGTGAGTGCAATCGATTGCACTAGCAATGTAAATCGATTGCACTGAGAAACAAAAGCAAACGTTTTGAAAATTTAAGTACGCAATCGATTGCACAAGCAATACAAATCGATTTCACAGAGAAATAGAAGCAAAAGATCTGAAAATTTGAAGCATGCAATCGATTGCACTAAAATGTAAATCGATTGCACTCAAGTGAAAAATGAAATTTTAACTTTGAAAAACTTGAGTAATGATTTTTTAAACATTTCTTTTTCAAGATTTGAGCATCTATATCTTAAGATCAAAGTAGGTAATATTATTATACCTTGAAAGTTGTTGAGAGCCTTGAACTGAAGATATTGTCCTTAGATGCTTTGAGCTTGATCATAAATCTTTGCCTTCTTTGTTAATCATGGTTTGTCTTCATAAAAAAAAAAGCTCATTTGAGAAGCTTGATTTTACAAGAATCATCATTGTTTCTCTTTTCACAGACTCGTTTCCCTCTCAGACTCACGAACGAAAACCCTTTCCCTCTCACAAATCGTCGTTGTCCAAGCTCCTTCCGCCATCGTCAAGCTCCATCCGCCGTCCTTTCCCTCCGTCCTCCACTGTCTCTCTTGGTTATCCTCCACCCTGACCGACCATTTCTCAAGGTAGGTTATTTCTTGAAACCAAGTTGTACTAAAATCATGATAAACTAAAATTCTCAATGTTGTTCTATGTAAAATCAATTTGGGAAGTGTTTTTATTTGTTAGAGTGCATTAACATGGCTAAGAGCAAGATAATAGAGAAGTTGTTTGTAGCATGATTCTTGTTGGCATAATTTTATGACTGGTTTGTCGGATTCTATTTCTTTTATGGTGTAGATCATTATTTGAATGGTTTGTGTGGTTCTGGGCAGAGTACTATTGCTAAGAAGCTTTGTTGACATCCACAATTCAAAGGTAGTAACTTATTGCCTCTTCTTCTTTATTTCATATAAATGACTTATAATATAAGCAATTATATGATAAACGCGAAAATAAGTTATTTAATCATATAAGGTGTTAGTCCTCTAAATTATTTCATATCATTAGACATTCAATCATAGTAAATATCTAAATTTTAATGATTTTAATAGCATAACTACAACATAAGGACTAGTTACTTCACTTCATATATAGTAGAATAATATATATATATATATATATATATATATATATATATATATATATATATATATATATATATATATATATATATATATATATATATATATATATATATATATATATATATATATATATATATATATATATATATATATATATATATATATATATATATATATATATATATATATATATATATATATATATATATATATATATATATATAGTTAATTAGTAGAGTTTGGTTATGAGATACATAGGTACTAAATTTCTAGAAATAATTCGTTTAAATCATTCAAAATTTCTAAAAGTTTGTATTAATCTTCTTATAGTGTATATACTATTTTCCCTATTTTGTTCATGTGCATTGACACCTAAATTCATTATCCTCCTAAATGGACTGCTTTTGTTTGTTTTTGATGATCCCTGTGTATTGATGTAGTTAATCGAAGACCATCACCGATTCAAAGAACATCAAAGCCGCACCATCCTCCGTCGACACCAATAACCCCTTTTCTTTCTTTGGTAAGTCAAGTTCAAATTCAACATTACTGGTAATTTTATTTATTTACTATCTCCTTCCTATATTTATTTTTAGTCCATATTAATAACTCTGGAAAATAATTTCTAGAAATATTTCATTTAATTCATACAAAAAGCGAATAATCCGTTTATAGTGTTTTTGTTTACTTTAATTAGTAGAAAAAAATGGATAAAAAATGGATGTCTGCCGATCGATTGTCAAAAGAGTATGAGAATGGGGTATTGGAATTCTTTAAGTTTGCTATTGAACACGCCAAAGACCCCAGTCGAATGAAGTGTCCTTGCTTGGGTTGTTGTTATATGGGTCGGGTTGACGCAGATGGATTGAAATCGCATTTACTAATGTGTGGAATTGATAGAAGTTATACGTGTTGGATATTTCAGGGTGAAAAAAGTAACGACAATGTTGAACTGGGGGAGAAAAGTAGCACGGCCTATGCTTCATACGACAAGGACACAGATACATACGATTTTGATCGAGTCGAAGAGATTGCAGATGAACTTGAAGAAGATCTTCAGGATTGTCCCAAAATGTTTGAGAGATTGGTAAGCGATGCAGAGAAACCGTTGTATAAAGGTTGCACTAAATTCACAAGACTATCTGCGGTATTAAAGTTATACAACTTAAAGGGGGGCAATGGAGGGTCAGATAAAAGTTTCAGAGTTATTAGCCCTTATGATAGATATGCTTCCAGAGGATAATGTTCTTCCTAATCAAACCTATGAGGCCAAAAAAATGTTTTGTTCTATTGGCATGAGCTATGATAAGTGTGATACGGTGGGAGAACTGACTTGAGGGTTTGTCGTTTTACCGCAAATGTTGCGGTTAGCAAGAGTCGCCACCGACTTTTCTTTTATCCAAAAGAAAAGGTGAAAAAGCACAGGAAATACCTTTGAGATTATTTCTTGAGTTCGGGGGGTAGATTATGAAAAGGGAAGGTATTAGCACCATTTTTATCCATGGTTTTCCATGGGCTCTTAGTATCTTGCTAGATCACTTGCTTTTATTTGAAATTATTCTTTATGTGGTTTTTTGAAAGTATTTTGTAAAGAGGAATTTGTTTAGGCAATCTTTGTAATGATTCTCGTTTGTAAGAATGTATACAAAGATGTTGATCTTTTGAAAGTGTTTTCAAGTTTTGTAAAAATGTTTTGAAAGTGTAGGTGTTTGTTTTCGAAAATAGCAAGGATGTTTGTTTTGAAATTGAGCAAGTAATTAGGAGCATTCTACCAACTCAAAGGTCTTTCTTATTCATTTTCCCTTTCCTTTGACATTGTTATATTACCATTGATTTGGTAAGTAACCCTATCTTTGAATGTTAACGGGACAGGCGTAGGTCATCGTATAACCATGATTAGCAATGTTGCAAGGTATCTTAACATTCTTTTTTAGGGACTAAGATCATTTGAAAGGGAAATTTAGATAGCGTCATCGAGGGACTATGATCTTGTATTTGCTTGTTTTTTTGCTAAGATACCTCACATGTATAATATGGCCATTTTGTATAAGGCAACCAAGTGGAATAACCCTAGGGGTGTTTGTGTGCAAGTGTATTATTTTTCATGCTTGTTCTTGAATTAGGGTTTTCTAAGTATTGGTTTTAGTCTTTCCATACAAACCCTAATTACTAGCATGCCATATATAAAGCGATAAATTGCGGAATTTAAAGTTACTACGCTATTACAACATTTGTGGGAAGGGGGTGTACAAATTGAATGGGGATTGCAAGAATGTAAACCTAGTTAGTCTTTTACAACCATATTGAATTGATATCAATTTACAAGGAATTAAATGGATACAATGTACAAAATAAAAAAATGTACAAAAATTCAAAATGTGAAGTAAATGGATATTTATTTGGATTTTTTAGAGAAAAGGGATTTTGTCTTAATATAATTAATTAAAAGAAAACTAATTAATGAAAAGTAAACCCTAAATTTATTAAGAAAACATTTTTAAACAAAACCCTAATTCGTTAATTGATTAAAGGAAATAAGTTTAGATAAAGTATTTTTTTGGTATTTTTGTCTTGAAAATATTTATAGCATTATAAAATATTTGTAGTCTTTTTTATATAAAAAAATATTTTAATTAGTGTGAAAGAAAAATAAATACTAACCTAGTTTTAATTTAATTTATAAGATTAGTTAGTGAAAATAAATAAAATATAGTTAAATAAAATATTTTTTTGTGAGGAAAAAAAAACTAAGCCAAAATATAAATCTATCTTTTTTTGTATTTTTATGATTTTTATAGTATTTAGAAAATATATTAAGAAAATAAATAAAAGAAAAATAAGAAAATAAAACAAATTGGGCCAGGGGTGCAAACAGCCTGCAAGGGGGTTAGTAAGAAAAAACAAAAAAAAAACAAATACAAGCCCAATAAGGCCCAGGCGCTTGCAAAAATTTCAAGAATGCAAAACATGTAAAAAAATGCAAAAGGGTACCACTGGGGCTCGAACCCAGGTCCCAAAGGTTACGTGCGTGCGCTTCTACCACGGGGGTGGCTATACATCCGTTAACATAGGCAAGTCAATAAATATACAAGAAAAAACAGGCCCTGATGACTTCATCTTCAACCTCCATCACGACCAACTGTAACTTGCTCATTTCTCATCAAAAATGAAAACTGTAAACATGAAACTTGTAGCAAATTTCCTCACGGTTTCAGAAATGTAAAACATTAAAACTATAGATCAAAGATAAGCATGAATTTTAATGGCCCTAATCTGAACCCTAAAAATCTCAGAAATTTCAGTTTCAAAATTCTCTAAGCTCAAGCAAAATTAATGGAAACTATGGACATGGTTAGCTTTAGGGTAATGATATCTACATGTTTTGTTCACAAATAAATCATTGATGATGCCTGTATGAAGAGTTCAAAGTTGAGAAAACTTACCTCAAAACTGGAAATTGTGTTTTGAGTTTGAGATTGTTTCAAGTGATGGTGATGATCAGACTGACTTCCTTGAGGTCCTAGGAAGCTAATACAATGATTAGCTTGAACAATGGATGGCTAAAATTGTCTGGAGAATTCAATGTGCAGAGCTGAGTCTTTGAAAATGGACGATGGTGTTAATGGTGTTACAGTTCTGTAACAGGGTGTGGGATCACTTCTATATGATGTTTAGAAGTTTAGAAACCAAAAGGCCAAGAAACGCACGAGTAGATTATGAGTTTCAAGTTTTTGGTCAGTTTGTGTGAAAATGGAAGTATGAAGTGTGATTCTAAGTTCTAGGTTCTTTCAAGGCTTGAGCATTCGTGTCTTTGTGTCAAATGGTTTGTGTATGTATAAACACAAGTGTTTTAGAGCTTTGGACAAATAGAAGTACAAGTTCCTAGCTTTTGGCTAGGTTACTTGATTTTAAAGAAAAGAGGGAAACAAGTTTCAAGAAGAGGTACAAGCATGGGATGGGGGATTTTAAGTGTTTGAAACATTTCTCATGAGTTATAGGACTTGTTTGATTATAAGAGAACACGTGCAAGGCTTAAGAACAAATTTTGTACAAAAAGTCACTTTATCAAAATGGCAATGTGACCTTTCTTCCAAAAATGGATATAAAATATGTCCATGCATTGAATGCTTGAAGTGAGGCCTGTAACAGCTGTGTAAACCATTAATTATGGAGGGCCTAACAAGTTTGAGGCCTGGAAAGTAGTGTTTATGCAGCATAGTTTGAATTTGAGTTTTGTTCATCACCAAAATGACTTGTAATTAAAGTGATAAAGGCCTAACTTCATCTCTTCGATTCTCCATACTCAAGAATGATCTCAAGGAGTTATTGGACATTTTGGAAAGCTTTCAATGTGATATACAACCCATCTTTGAATTGCTTTTAAATATTCCCCTTGGAACTATATGAAAAAATTCCATGAAGTTGGGTCAAAATCCTGACCAAATTAGGGCAAAATTTCACTAAGTGTTTTGTTTCATGACCACATGTTTTTAAAATTATAACTTGAGATCCAAGAACTTTTGGAAGAAGTTGTGTGAAGAAAAGTTGTAGATTTCATGGAGATCTACAACTTTAATGTTGGAAGTTTCTCTTGAATCATCTTTCATCATGGTGAAAATTTGGCTCAAATTTATGAAAAAATAAGAAATTTCCAACACTTAGAAAAATTTCTAAGTTTAGAAATTTTGACTTTTCAAAATGAAATCTTGACTTTTTTATTTCTTGATGAATAAGTTTCATATTTTGACATGTTTTGATGAATTATGATCTTTGGCACTTGAATTTGACCAAAAAGTCAAAGTTTTACTTTTCAGTATATAGTTGACTTTTGATCAGTTGACTGAAAAATTCATCTGTCAATCCAATGGACTTGCAATGTTTTGAACCATGTCATTAGGTCAAAATGATGCAATTGGAATCTTGAGATCATGCCTTAAACTAATTGACCATTTTCTAGGTCAAAAATTAGAAATTGCCCTTTCCCAGTCAAAACCCAAATTTTAACCATTTTGCCCTTTTAGAGATTTGATCAAATTTCTTGAGGAATTGTGGTCCAAACTTGATAAAATTATACATATGAGTTTAAAATGTTGATGTGGATAAAAAATTATGAAGTTTGACTGTAAATTGGCCACAGTCGACTTTTCCCCCAATATAGTTGATTTTTAGGTCAACTGCTCAATTGGCTGAGCAAAAGTATGATCCAAGG
This sequence comes from Vicia faba, assembly GCA_948472305.1. NCBI lineage: Eukaryota > Viridiplantae > Streptophyta > Magnoliopsida > Fabales > Fabaceae > Vicia > Vicia faba. The sequence goes on along the minus strand of OX451741.1, from coordinate 148,365,536 downwards.
CTTGAAACTTGACATGAATGATCTTGGGAGTCCACAATGATCCATGAAAGTCATATGGGGCATTGTAAGTTCAAATATCCTTTTGCAAACTTAAACCCTAATTTTGGTCATTAGTGCTTTAGGAGGTGTCTTGAGCTGATCAAACCCTAGTGCAATCTTGAGTCAAGGAGATCTTGTGAGAAAATTCTTGATAAGTGAGAGGGAAAATTTTAGGGTACAACAGCTGCCCCTTGTTGTACCCCAAAATTTTCCCTCTCATTCTTCAAGGCCTTTCTCACAAGGATTCTCAAGGTTCAAGTTTGCACAAGTACTTTGAAATTTTCCAGTACCAAAATTAAAAGGAAACTGTCAAAAAGGGAGAAAACAGATAAAAATATTATTTTGACAAAATTTGGAGAAATACAAGTGTTCTTCGTTTCAGCTCCTTCGATTGGCCTTTTGGCCTCTTTTGATGCAAGCTTGGCTTGCATCCTTCGACTGGGCATGGGCCTCTGGCACATTTTAGTTTGGATTCACAAGGAAAAAAGCCTCTTGTAATCTATTTCATTTCCAAGGAAAAAGGCTCTCTTTTAGCATCCTTCAATTTGCACTTTTTGTTCCCTATATGCCTCTTTCGAATCTGAACATTTTGTCCTCCTACATGCACCTTTCTTTTGGACATGTTGGTTCCCTTTATACAAGCTTCGTTTGAACATATATCTTTTACATGTTGGCATGAAGTCATAAGACAGGGACCCTCTATGTACACTCTTTCGTTTGACCACATGTAACCCCTGGCATGCAAGCCTTCGATTGGACATGAGCCACCTTCACACAAAAGCTTCGATTGGAGTTTTGGTTCCCTTCGAATCAAAATCTTTCAAACCCAACTCTGAATCCTTCGACGCAGTCTTCTTTAGTACATTTCTAGAACTCTTCGACACAAGTGGAAAATAGGATTTTGAAAGAACATTGATCAAATCTTTGGATCATGCTACATGATCTTACTTTACAAGCCTTAATGCTTTTATTTCACTCCATAATTAATTGCTTACATTTTGGATTAAGTTATTGTCCAGGTGATTAAACCTTTGTCCAGAAGATTATTTTCTTGAAAGTGAACTTGTTAGTACAAATCCTGTCCTAAGCCCATGATTTGCTTAAATCCTATTTGTACTTCACCATAAGTCAGGGGAGTCAACCCCTTTTAACCAACAACTTCACTATTTCACCTTGGGATCTTGGAAAATCTGACTTAGGTTAATATTCACGTTTCAGCCAAGCCACCTTTTTGTTTAAACTCCCAAACCTTTTCTCTATAAATAGAGAAACCATTGACAAAGAAAGAATCCAGATTTTTGCTAGAGAAAAAATCATAAAAAATCCTCAAACACTCAAACTCTCCCATATTCTCAAACTCTCAAACATTCTCAAACCTTCAAAACTCAGATTTTTTTCATAAAAAAGCCTCAGTAGTGTACCTTTTGATTCACTTCCCCTAAACTGTAGCAACCTTCGATTCACGCATCACCATCATATACTCTCTTTCGATTCAGTGACTGCCAAAACCAAGCAGTAACATAACTAGCTTCAGGAAGATCCCCGCAAAGCTCCCTCCACCACCAAAGAAGTCACCTACAACTCTTTCGGTTAAACACTTCAAGAGGTAAGTTCTCTCTAAACTTAGAACTCTTTCATTTAAACATCATATGCACACGCCAATAAAGAAAAATATAGATATTTCTAGACCATGTTTTAGCATTAGATTCTGACTGCCCATATGCTGAAAACTCAACCTTAATTAGTTATACTTTGGACTTTGAGACCCATTGGTTTTTGTGCTAACCCCTGGACTGTAGTTATGTTTGGATGTTGCATTGTAAGAACTTGAGATAGGTTTGTTATACCCTTCAATTGGCTAGATGCACAAGCCTTTCGAATCACAATTTGAGGGCCTAATATGCTTACAAGGAGTCAGTAAGGAGCCTGTGGAAAAGCTAGAACCTTGTTGTTTCCAAGCCTCAGGCGAAAGCCATAACCTTGCCGTTTCCAGGCCTCAGACGAAAGCCATAACCTTGCCGTTTCCAAGCCTCAAATGAAAGATAGAACCTTGCTGACTCCAACCCCCAGTCGAAGGAGACAAAGGAAAATCGAAGGGCATGACTCCACTGACTCCAACTCCCAGTCGAAGGAGACAAAGGAAAATTGAAGGGCATGACTCCACTGACTCCAACCCCCAGTCGAAGGAGATAAAGGAAAATTGAAGGGCATGACTCCACTGACTCCAACCCTTAGTCGAAGGAGACAAAGGAAAATCGAAGGGCATGACTCCACTGACTCCAACCCCCAGTCGAAGGAGACAAAGGAAAATCGAAGGGCATGACTCCACTAACTCCAGACCCCAAATTAAAGGAAACCAAAGAACACAGAATCGAAGGGTGTTCCTGCCTGAATCGAAAGACCTTTTTTTTCTCTTTCTTTTTTTTCCTTGCCTTTATTTTATTTTTGCCTTTATAATTTCATGTTATTCATTATGGTTGTAATAGTGTAGGTTTTTATCTTTTTGCATTTTATTATTTTTGTATGCTTGCTAGTAAAATAGGAAATGTATGGTAAGATAAATCAACAAGTAGACAACCCCTAATCAAAGACTAAATGCATGCGAATCAAACACACTATTCATACATGCACCCCTAGGGTAATTCCACTTGTTGCCTTATAAAAATTGTCATGTTATGCATGTGGGATTTCTTAGCAAAAACAATCGAAATACAAGATCATAGTCCCTCGATGACGCTACAAATGTTGCCTTACAAGTGATCTTAGTCCCTACAAGAGAATGCTAAGATATCTCACAACATTGCTATCATGACAATACGATGACCCACGTCCGCCCCTTCACATCCAACGATGGGGCTTCTTACCAAATCAATGGTAAGATAGAAACATCTAAAGGAGGAGGAAAAACACATCTAAGACCTTTTGAGTAGGTAGATTACTTTTAGTTACTTGCTCAATTTCAAAACAAACATCCTTGCTATTTTCAAAAACAATCACATACACTTTCAAAACGCTTTCCAAACATGAAATATTTTCAAAAGCTCAACACTTTGTATACGTTCTTATGAACGAGAACTATTACAAAGTTTGCCTAAACGATGGCACCTTTTCAAAATACTTTCAAAAACCACACAAAGCACATTTTTCAAACAAAAGCAAGTGATTTAGCAAGTAACTAAGAGCCCATGGAAAACCATGGATGAAAAGGGTGCTAATACCTTCCCTTTTCATAATCTACCCCCCGAACTCAAGAAAATATCTCAAAGGTCTTTCCTGTGCTAACCGCAACATTTGCAAACACAAACGCAAAACCTCAAGTCAGTTCTCCCACCGTATCACAGAACTGGCGACTCTGCTGGGGAATTTTAAAAAAAAGTGAGGTTACCTTAGGGCTAGATCACATTTATTTGCTTACATTGTTTGATTTGCTTGCTTTACATTATGGTTCTTTGTTTGGCTTTGAATCCTCCACCCGGATTTGGGAAACATTATAGGTAAATAACAATACATTGTGGAAACTGTGCGGGGTATACCGGCATGGTCTAAGCAATAGCTATGTTAGTGTGACATATTTGTGGGTACCGGTAGCCTTTGAGTCAATCAAAGAGAATACGGGGCCGCTGAGTGATTTCATGAAGCACTAATGAACTTATAGAACCCTTTACTTGACCAACTTGGCCTTTAGGATGTAGTGAGATGACCGGCTTTGGTGCAGTCCGAAGTTGGTAGATACTCGATACTACACTCATTGAGGTTTGGTTTCTTGGGATATTTTGGTCGCCATTAAAGAGGCTTGAGCTGAAACAATGAACAAGGAACAATCCAGTGATATTGAGCTCCTTATAACCCGATTACTATTACTAGGACAAGTTGAGCTAATTAAACTTCAAGAGGGTACTTACCTATAAAACCCCATGTGTTGTACCCCAAAATTTGCCCTCTCTTTCTTCAGGAAATCATCTTGGAATCTCAGAGCCCCTATGAAACAAATCCAAGTCCTGAATTATCATTTCTTCCCAAGAAAACCATTTACAAGAACAAAATGATCACACAAGCTCTAAAGGCAACGCTTTTATTTTGAGAAAAATTAAATTCTAAACATTTGGAATTTTTTTCTCTAAAAAATGGGTGTTTAAGAAGAAAATAGCGCTTCAGAACTTCTGGACCAAACTCCAGATGGAAACGGTCAGAAGTTGCAAGCTTGGCTCAACGCAGTCAGAAGTTGGCTCTTCAGCAGCTACATCAACTCAGTCAGAAGTTGCAAACGTGATTCAACACGTATGCCTCAAACAGAACATGACTCTTTCAGCAGTTACGCAAGTTCAGCCAGAGTTTGCTAAAGGAATGCAAAGGAAGCAAGGGAGTCTGAAGGCTCCTTCAGAACAGGATGAAATTAGAAGATGAAAGGGTCAGAAGAGTGGGTGTTACACTGATACAGAATCTCTAAGTCCAGGATTTCCAGAAGTGAATCCAAGGAACGTGTCAGAAAGTCAGGAGAATCTCCAGAATTTGCTAAAACAACAAGAGGCCAAGACCATAGCATGGTTTACGTTGTTTTTGGTAAAGCAGAACTGTTGGTTCAAGTTTGTTTCCTATTACCAGAATATTGGTGTTGATAAGTATCATCACCATTTAATGCTCATTAATGCTCCCAACCACTCCTGAACATTCACCCAAGGGATCTCTTCACGTATGGCTTGGTAAACGCCTTTATGCAGGTTTAGGCATGGGTCTACGCGCCACCGTCCACCTAAGAGGTCACTTCTCCCCAATCCATGCCTGCTGTTCCAGCCTAGGCTGAAAGGCTATCTGTTATCACAACTTCCCAGGAACTTCTTTCAAAGAACAATTCAACCTCTGTTGGCGCCTTTAATGTTCAAGAAGCCACAAGAGCTTTGCCTATAAATAGAGCACCACTGTCCACTGAAAAAGGGCGTCCAAAAACCAGAAAAAATTGTTAAGAAGAGAAACAGAAATTTTTAGCAAGAAAGTACTGTGAAACTCTGCCAAAATCTCCAGTGTTTCATAACTTTGAATTTCTTACCTTCAAACTCCATCAATACCCAACTCTCTTTGTGACTAAAGAACACTCTTTCAGCCTCTGACCATACATTTAAATACACCTTCATCCACCCCTTTCATAAAAGAACCTGTCCAGAACACCATCAGAGCCAAAAGCTAGCTCTCATCCACAATCTTTTCCAACAGCCAGGTAAGCACCTGCTGACCTTTATCACGCTGCTAAGCATCATCAGCTTTGCACGCTCAAATAAACATAATGTAAATATCATGTTGCTGCTGTTTGTGTTATGAGGATTTTCATACCTCAGAACGTTTAGATAGGAAGTGAGCCAGCATAAAACCTGCCTGTGACCTTGTTGGTTCTGTCTCCTAAAACACTCTGACATTTGCTGAAGCTGTTCCAAACATGTTTTCTGTTTTGTGGAAAATAACAAAATTGCAGATGTTCTGACTAGCACAGGGAGAAGCCAAGTGCTGACTTTGATGTTAGCACATCTGAAGCCTATTTTGCTGTCAATAATATCAGAACTTCTGAGAATTATTGTATTTCCAGCAGGATCAGAACTTCTGATTTCCCCACTAACAAACTTTTTTCTTTCAGCGCATGGGGTCAGAACTTCTGATCTTCCCACTAACAGGTTTCTGTTTTGCAGGTGCAAGAGTCAGAAGTTCTGACTCATACAGTTTAACCAAAAGGTTGATCATCTGGCAGCGGACCCGAGTCAGAACTTTTGATGACCTCTCAGCAGCGCGCTGACTCCCTCTCTCTTTCTCTCTATCTTGTTTTTGTTATTTTCTTTTCTTATCTATTTTTCTCGTTGAACCACCCCATGTACAAATATGTATCCCCACCCCCCTAATTGTTGTAATAGCGTAGGATTTTATATTCCTGCTTTTTATTGCTTTTAAATATAAATGCTAGTAATTAGGATGTGTATGGCAAGATAAAATCAATGAAATAGAAAATCCTAATTTAAAGATAAACTCTTGTATGCAATAAAACACACTTGCACACAAACACCCCTAGGGTTACATCCACTTGTTGCCTTCAAAAATGGGCCATGTTACGCATGCAAAGTATCTTGGTAAAACAAACAAAATCAAAAGATCATAGTCCCTCGATGACGCTATCCAAAGTTGCCCTATAAATGATCTTAGTCCCTCAAAAAATGCTAAGATACTTTGCAAAATTGCTATCATGGTCTATATGATGACCCGCGCCTGTCCCGTTTACATCCTAACACAAGGTTGTTCACCAAATACAATGGTGAAACAACACTGTTAAAAGGGTTAAAACATGAGAAAAATCTTTGAGTAAATTTAGGGGTAGACAACTCTTAGTTACTTGATCAAACTTGCAAAGAAAACATCCTTGCTACTTTTAAAAAACCACTCCACAATACACTTTCAAAACAACTTTCAAAACAACTTTCAAAACTTTGAAACATCTTTTCAAAAAGACAAACACCTTTTGTAAAACATTCGAGTAAAGAATTGTTACAAGGGTTGCCTAGACAAGGCATCTTTTTCAAAACATTTTCAAAAAACCACACACACAAAACACCATTTCAAACAATTGAAAATGCAAGGCAAGTGATCTAAGCAAGTAACTAAGAGCCCATGGATAACCATGGATAGAAAGGGTGCTAATACCTTCCCTTTCTATAATCTACTCCCCGAACCCAAGAAAACATCTCAAAGGTTTTTGCTGTGCTTTTTAACCTTTCCTTAGGATAAAATAAAAAGTCGGTGGCGACTCTTGCTCAACCGAAACATTTGCGAAAACAAACGCAAAAGCCAAGTCAGTTCTCCCACCGTATCACAGAACTGGCGACTCTGCTGGGGAAATAATTTAAAAGTGGAGTAACCTTAGGGCTTAGATCACCCTTATGCATGACTAATTGTTTGCTTTGATTGCTTTACATCTTGGTTCTCTTGTTTGGGCTTGAAATCCTACACCCGGATTTGGGGAAACATTCTTAGATAGCAATACGTTGTGGAAACTGTGCGGGGTATACCGACATAGTTGAAGCAATAGCTATATTAGTGAGACATATTTGTGAGTACCGGTAACCCTTGAGTTCAATCAAGGAGAGTACGGGGCCGCTGAGTGATGTCACTAAGCACTAATGACCTAGAACCTTGCTTGACCATCTTGGCCTTTCATTAGGGGTAGTGAGATGACCGACTTTGGTGCAGTTCGAAGTTGGTAGATACTCGATACTACACTCATTGAGGGTTGTTTTCTTGGAATATTTTGGTCTCTAGTTAAGTGGCTAAACCAAAACAATGAACATAGAAAACAATCCAATGATATTGAGCTCCTTAGAACCCGGTTACTATTTATAGGACAGGTTTTTAAGCCAACTTCACTCAAGAGGGTACTTACCTATAAAACCCCATGCAAGCCTGAAACTAGGGTTTTGTGTGACTTGCTTGCACATATGTTTGTGCATACATCATGAACATCATAAAGCATCACATGCATCTATGATCGGTGGATCTGGAACTGACTGTTTAATGCTGGTTTCGCGAAATGTCGCGGAAGCAAGAGTCGCCACCGTCTTTTATTTTCTCCAAATGGAAAGGACAAAAGCACAGAAAAATTCCTTATAGAGATTGCTCTCGGTTCGGGAGGTAGATTACAGAAAGGGAAGGTGTTAGCACCCTTTCTATCCATGGTTATCCATGGGCTCTTAGATACTTGCTCATTTGTGTTTTCAAAAGATTTGTTTGCTTTTCAACTGTGGGTTTAAAAAGTTTCTTTGAAAATTTCAGTTCGACTCTTGTATCAGTCCTCAAGAGTGTTTGAAAAGTTGCTTTTGAAAGCTTTTTGAAAAGGTGTCGGTGTGAAAAGTATTTTTTTGATTTGTTTTGAAATTAGAGCAAGTATCTAGAGTCGTCTACCTACCCTAAGGAATTCGTCTGTGTAAATGTCCTTAAAGTAGTGCCATCCCACCATTGAGAGGTAGGTAGCACCACCATTGGAGGTGTTCGGGTCAATTCGAGGGTTCGGGACATGGTGATCACCAGAGCAATAGGAAGACACCTTAGAAGCTACCCTCATGCCATGTTCATGGACATGAGGACTTACTAAAACATCCTCTACTCGACGATCACCTTTCGAGGGGCAAGACAACAGTGAGGCGTACCCTAGGGGTGGTGTGTGATTTGTGTGTCGTTTTCAGATATTTTTGTCTTGTTCATGCATTGGTGATCTACGCGTTGCTTTTATTTTGACATTCATTCTTTCATGCAAGTTATTTAACAGTTAAAAGATGCGGAATTAAAAGTCCTACGCTATTACAAAGGCGCGGGTCCACATCGCCAAATTTAATCCAGGACCCGATTTGAAATAAAATAAAGTGCGGAAATATAAATGTCTAATTAAGCTATTACATGGCTTTGGGAGAATTACATGAATATTCACAAAAAGAAATAAAAATGCGAAGAGAATTAAAGTCGGGAATGCGAGGGCGTTGGACCCTTTTTAGGAAATTAAATTATAATTAACAAATTAATTAAGCTAAATAAAAGAAAGAAATTGTTTTTTGAGTTTTTTGTATTTATGGATTTTTAGTAAGAAAACTAAATTGGAATTAAAAAAGAAAAATTAATTAACCCTAATTCTAACCTTTTTTATTTGTTAAGAAATATTTTTAGTTTGACCTAATTTTAATTAATTATTTACATGGCAAATTATTTACAAAATATAATTAATAATTAAATATGGTGAAAAAGAAAAAAAGATAAAAGTATAAAACCCTAATTCTACATTTTTTAGTTTATTACAAAAAGATATTAAAATTTAAACCTAGAATTAAGCAACTAAATTAATTAATAAGATTTATTTACAAAATAACATTAAATAAAAAAAACATATTCTATTTTTTGTCTTTTCTGATTTTTTTTATATTTTTTATGTTAAAGAAAAAAAAATTAATTTATGAATTAAACTAAAAAAGAAATAAAACAAATAAATAGAAAAGAATAAAAAAGAAAGAAAAATTAATGCAAACCAATGGGGGGTGTTGACCCCAATTTGGAGGTATCTGGCCAGCAATTAGGCCCATTTAATTCCTGGCCTTGTTGACTTTCCTGGGGCGTGAGTGGCATCATTGACCAATGCATAGGGTGTTCCTTAGGTCATGGCCATTGGATTGAGATCATTGGCCATGTGGCAAGCCTGGATGATGGGTGTATGATGGACCCCTGGGCGTACCCTGCATAGGATTATGGAAAAGAAAATAATATGAGAAAGGGAGGGGACCTGGGAAAATAATCGAACCCAAGTCCCAGAGTTTACCAAATGCTTCATCCACCAACTGTGCCATCTGCGCGTTTGTAACATAACATGACAAATAAATAATATAATGCAAAACAAGGGTGAGTGGTATTTTTTCGCGCGAAATTCAAACGCACCAATCCCCAGCCTCCACGCCTCGTCTTCTCCACTTGTTCTTCACTTTTGCCTGAAAAAACAAATTAGATAGCGGGGGTTTTAAACCCCCACTAAGTACTGCATACAAAAATAGCGAATATCATCCTGTTAATCATAAATCGAGCGCGATATGTGGAATTAACTCATGTGAAGCTTCTGGTTTTAATGGCACAAGTCTCTTTGGCCAATTTTTCCAGAATAAGGAAGCCCCAAATTCACATCTCTGAAAACCTAAAAAGCATCAATGGCACTTTTCTATACAAGCAGTATTAATTCAATTCAATGATATCATGAGGTTCAGTAAGTCCATATTAGTGTAAAACAAGCATTAGAATGTATGAATATGCCCTATAAATCAAAACACGAGTATGCAATATATCATGAACAGGGCTGCTCCGTTTTACCGTTTCTTGAGGTTAGAAGCTATGATTTTGATCCATAAACTTTCCTTGTGGCCTTGGCAAGCGATTGGAATAGTTATCTTGCCTTGAAACCAACTCTAATGCAGTTTTCAGTTTTCAATTTTTTTCACAAAAATGCCAAAGTTGTTCTTGATGTGAGGCGCAGCTTCAAGGTTCTGTGCATTAGGTTTTGCTTCTGACTTATGTATGGGATGGATTAGGGTTGAATTTTGAGCCAAAAGATCAATGCATTGATGAAAGAAATATTTGATTTTCCATGAATATTTTCAAATCTTTTCCACATGAATATCATGCCAATTTGCACCAAATCTTCCCTTTTTTGATATGCACGAATTTTCAATGACCAATGAGAGCAAATGCTGCATAAAAAGATTCACATACATTTGTTTTAGTATTTTTTCATATTTTATTTTATTAAATGAATTAATAGTAATTAAAAATTCAAATAAAATAATAAAAATGATGAAATAAATCCCCTTTGGGCCAAATGGTCTTGCATAGCCTTTGGATGATGAATCTTGGAAGAAAATGTGGCCCATTAGCAATTTTGAGGCATTTGAAGTAAAGTTGACTTTTCAAAATTCCCAAAAATTTCCCAACTTCCACAAGGCATATCTTGCTCAATTTTTAAGCTTTGATCATGTTCTTGGACATTTTGGAAAGGTCTTGAAGTCCTCTAACCAATTCCGTTGGTCCCATGTCATTTTGATTTACCAATCTCAAGTTATGGTCTTTGACTTAAAGTGCCTTTTTGTTGACTTTTGAAAATGACCTATAATGTTGAAATTGATAACTTTTTGTGAGAGCATTTCTTGGACTTGAAGTGTGAATAGGAGTTGTAGGAAATATCTTTCTCTTCAAAATGAGCTTTGGATGGAATTTTTCTGATAAACCATGTGGAAGTTATGCCTTGGTCAAGTTACAGTTGACTTTATCAACTGTCCAAATATGGAAACTTTTGCATCTTGAGACTTTTTGAGCCATGCTTTGAAAATCATGATCAAGAATTGATCAAATGATGTTTGTGGCTTCAAAATAAGATGTTGATAAAAAATTTGAACTTTTGACTGTCAAATGACCATTTTACCCCTACAGTTGATTGTTAAGCAATTAGGGTTTTTGACTGTGCAATTTTGTGCTGTAAGTCTTGAAACTTAGCATGAGGATGCTTGACAATGTTTATAGGTATGTGGGACTTGATTAGACCCTTGGAAACTTCAATTTCTTTGTCAGAACCAGAACCCTAGTTTTTGACTGTTAGGAGGCCCTTGAGCTGTGCAACCCTTAGGGAGATCTTGAAGCCTGTTCTTTGCAATTCTTGAAGAATATGGGAGGGCAAATTTTGGGGTACAACAGTTGCCCCTGTTCAATCTTCTTAGTCCTGAGGATGCAGATTGGCTGACGTGCCTTTCGTAATCCGAAGGTGGAAGATGATTGAACACTAGAGTGCCCAGAAATTTGCGCTCACATAGTAGTGTGATGGTGGGAATGGGCTTATAGATGCCACTTGGAGATTGATGGATAGGATGATGGGCTTATAGATGCCATGCTAAGAGGTGATGGGAGGTGGATGAGCTTATAGATGCCATCTGGGTGTTGATCGCATAAGAGATTCCTTAGCGAGAGCTTGCGTACCTGAAAAAGAAAATGATTACCTGACCTGTTACAGGAGTTGGTCTTCAAATTCTTTGTATAGATGCGCCCTGACTGGTTACAGGAATTGAATCTGGAGCTTCAAAAAGGTGATGAATGAACCAGGGATGGTTACTACCTCAACGGGACGGTGAGAGAACCTCGAACGATTACTACTTCAACAGGAACGCTGAGAGAACCTGGGGCGATTACTACCTCCACAGTAACGGGGAGAGAATCTTGGGCGACTTCAACCTCAACAGTAACGCTGAGAGAATCTTGGATGTCTTCAACTGGATAAGAAACAGGGAGATCTTAGGGTCGATCTGTCTGAACCAGAGAAGGCCTTTGACTGGATAAGAAACAGGGAAATCTTAGGGTTGATTTAACTGAACCGGTCTAGGTCTTGAAATCTTCAACTGGATAAGAAACAGGGAGATCTTAGGGTCGATCTGACTGAACCAGAGAAGGCCTTTGACTGGATAAGAAACAGTAAAATCTTAGGGTCGATTTAACTGAACCGGTCTAGGTCTTGGAATCTTCAACTGGATAAGAATCAGGGAGATCTTAGGGTCGATCTGACTGAACCAGAGAAGGCCTTTGACTGGATAAGAAACAGTAAAATCTTAGGGTCGATTTAACTGAACCAGTCTAGGTCTTGGAATCTTCAACTGGATAAGAATCAGGGAGATCTTAGGGGCGATCTGGCTGAACCAGAGAAGGCCTTTGACTGGATAAGAAATAGAAAAATCTTAGGGTCGATTTAACTGAACCAGGCTAGGTCTTGGAATCTTCAACTGGATAAGAATCAGGGAGATCTTAGGGTCGATCTGACTGAACCAGAGAAGGCCTTTGACTGGATAAGAAACAGGAAAATCTTAGGGTCGATTTAACTGAACCGGTCAAGGTCTTGAATATAGCTGAGAACTTAACTGGATCTTTCCTGAAAGGTAAAGGTCAGTCATATGCAATGTATGATATGGATCAAGTAATGATGTTCTCAATCATAAATGAGATTTGTAAGATATGATGTGTATATGCATGCTATAATGTATGGAAGTGCGATGTTTATGAATGTATCTTTTTGTCTTAGGAAAATAAATCCTTGACGGGTGCCGGGAAGTCACTCCTGGGCTGATGTTGAAAAATAGATTTTGCTTCCGCTGGGGATGATAGTTGCAAGTATACCGGTAGGAGAAGATAACTCCGTTGGGGAATAAACTTGGCGAATGGATTACTCTGCGAGGAGAAAAGTACTCTAACGACCTTGCTGGGGAACAATGCTCTATGGGGAAAGAGGTACTTTGCTGAAATGTTGATGGTAACCTCGCCGGGGATACCATTAATATGTTGGAAGTGTTAATAGACTTCGCTGGGGATAAGAAGACTTTGCCGAGGGCGATCTTTCCGTGGCTTTTGGCTGAGGATAACCCAGTTATATCCTGGTAGGGAAATAACTCTTTGAATAAAGTCGGGAGACGTGTTCGCGCTCTGCGAGGGATAAGCTTCCAGAATCTACTGGGGATAAGCTTACTGCTTGGGGAGATAGATTCCAACTTTCCTGGGGAACCTGGATTGGACTCTCCTGGGGAAAATTTGAACTATATTGGGGAAGTGACTCCTTTGAATGTTTGATATACCGCCGGGGAACAATCTTTTAGGTTAAGACTGCCGGGGATGCTTGTTAAGAATGTCTGTACATTGCTGGGGAATGTTGAGATCTGCGGGGGATACCCAACTTCCTTAAGGTTTGATAATATAGCTTGGGGAGAGTGCACTGACTTGCTGGCTCACTCTCTGGGGAATTAAGGTATATGGGTTACCTTCTTCAGCTGATCATACCTTGTATCTTGTGGATAGAGCAATTAGACCGTTTGGACAACTCATTATTGCCCCTGTTTCTAATGTTACCTGTAACTAATCCTTTGTTTCGTATGCAAATATTCATGAGTTAGAAAATTATTGTCAATGCATATATCACAAATTGAACCTTGGACGTTCTTCGCAAAACAAAATAGAAAAGGAAAAACAATTGGTAATTTGAGCTGAAAAGTGTATTTGTATTGATTTTTGAATTTGCCTGTAAAATAGGCGTTTATGTAAAAGAGGCTGACGTCCTAGTAAGAGAACGACGCCGAACAAAAGAGTTTATACAAATTTGTACAAGAGAAAATAAAACAGCTGTGTGAAATGAATGATCCACTGGGTTTCAATTCTGCTATTGCCCTTATATCTTCGAGCGTCTCATCACTTGATGACCTAACCGAAGATGAAGCTGATTGATCAATGCCGTCTGAACTTGATGTAGATATCAGATTCTGGATGCAAAGTGATCCAATGAGACATAGTATTACGCTTTATCCCTAACTTTTGCCTGGACCGCCCTTTTGGGTTTTCAGTCCATCGGGATACCCATTTTTGCCCAAGCCGCCTTTTCAGGTTTTCGACTTGCCGGGTGTACAGATTTTTTTCATTTCATCCCTTCATTTCGCCCGAACCCTTTTGGTTCGCCGGGAAGCCCTAATTTTTGCCTAGGTATGTCAACCTAGCGGGTCTTTATCATGCGTAGTATCTTTTAACTATGTCTGCATTGGCGGGGTGAGGAAGGTCGTCGCCATCCATGTTGGTTAGAATCATGGCTCCTCCTGAGAACACATGTTTAACCACAAATGGCCCTTCGTACGTAGGGGTCCATTTGCCCCTTGGATCACTCTGAGGTAGGATGATTCGCTTGATTACCAGATCCCCGACTTGATATTCTTGTGGTCTGACCTTTTTGTTAAATGCCCTGATCATTCGTTTTTGGTACGTCTGACCATGACAGATAGCAGCAAGTCTCTTTTCATCAATAAGGTTTAGCTGATCAAGTCGTGTCTGGATCCAATCATCTTCGTTCAGATCTGCATCCTTCATTATCCGGAGAGATGGTATTTGTACTTCGATCGGTAAGACTGCCTCCATACCGTAGACCAAGGAGAAAGGAGTAGCCCCGGTTGAAGTCCTGGCTAAGGTACGGTACCCATGTAGAGCAAACGGTAACATCTCGTGCCAATCTTTATAAGTCACTGTCATCTTCTGCACGATTTTCTTAATGTTCTTATTTGCTGCTTCTACAGCCCCATTCATCTTCGGTCTGTAAGGAGAAGAGTTGTGGTGTTGTATCTTAAACTGTTCGCAGAGCTCAGTGATCATCTTATTATTAAGATTGGTACCGTTGTCTGTAATGATCCTTTCTGGGACGCCGTATCGACAGATCAGATTATGCCGAATGAACCGTGCCACAACCGTCTTGGTTACCGTAGCGTAGGACGCTGCTTCAACCCACTTCGTGAAGTAATCAATCGCTACTAGGATGAAGCGATACCCATTGGACGCTGTAGGTTTAATCTCTCCGATCATATCTATGCCCCACATTGCAAAAGGCCAAGGCGCAGTCAGAACATTTAGAGGAACATGCACCTTGTCTGCATAAATCTGGCATTTATGGCATGTCCGAGAATGTTGGTAACAGTCAGCTTCCATTGTGGACCAGAAATACCCTGCCCGAAGGATTTTCTTCGCCATAGTGTGTCCACTGGAATATGTTCCGAAGGTCCCTTCATGTAGCTCTTCCATGATCCTTTCTGCTTCTGTCTTGTCCACACAACGCAGTAGGGTCGAATCATGGTTTCGCTTATACAGGATACCGTTGCTAAGGAAGAACTTCGCTGTGAACCTTCTCAGAAACTTCTTATCATTGACAGACGCACCTTCAGGGTATTCCTGAGCTTCCAAATATCTCTTCACCTCATGGTACCAAGGCTTCTCAATCACCAACTCAGTTTCAAGATCACAACAGTATGCCGGTTCGTCCAGTTTCCAGATAGTGACCTGGGGAGCCTCATTGTCCCACTTGACTTTGAACATGGAAGACATTGTGGCTAACGCGTCCGCTAACTGATTCTCCTCTCTTGGGAAATGTTCAAAGGTTATCTTTGTGAAGTGGGGGATCAAAGTCAGCATACATTCTCTGTAAGGAATAAGATTCAGATGTTTCGTATCCCACTCTCCTTTGATCTGATTGATCACGAGAGCGGAATCTCCGAAGACACTCAGAAACTTGATCCTTAGGTCGATCGCAGCTTGGAGACCCATGATGCATGCCTCATACTCCGCCATGTTGTTGGTGCAGTTGAAACATAACCGGGCAGTGAGTGGAGTATGAGTGCCTTGAGGAGATATTATCACAGCGCCGATACCGTTACCCAAAGCATTGGAGGCTCCGTCAAAGTGCATAGACCATCGGGATCCTTCCTCAGGTCCTTCATCCGGTCCAGGTACTTCACAATCAATCACTATCATGATGCTCTCGTCTGGAAACTCGAAGTTCATTAACTGATAGTCGTCTACTGCCTGATGTGCCAAGTGGTCTGCCAATACACTTCCTTTGATGGCTTTCTGGGTTGTGTATTGAATGTCGTATTCTGTCAAGATCATTTGCCATCTTGCTATTCTCCCAGACAGAGCAGGCTTTTCGAATATGTACTTTATTGGATCCATCTTTGAGATCAACAAGGTAGTATGAGTCAGCATATACTGTCTCAGCCGGCGAGCAGCCCATACCAAAGCGCAGCAAGTTTTCTCAAGCAGTGAGTATCGGGTCTCACAGTCGATAAACTTTTTGCTAAGGTAATAAATGGCATGCTCTTTTCGGCCAGACTCGTCATGCTGCCCCAACACGTACCCCATTGAGTTGTCAAGTACTGTCAGATATAGTATCAGAGGTCTCCCTTCAACCAGTGGTATAAGGATGGGTGGTTCTTGGAGATATTCTTTGATTTTGTCAAAAGCAGCCTGACATTCATCATTCCAACGTACTACCTGATCTTTCTTCAGCAGCTTGAAGATTGGTTCACAGGTAGCAGTTAGGTGTGAGATGAATCGAGCAATGTAATCCAGGCGTCCTAAAAAGCCTCTGACCTCTTTCTCTGTCTTAGGAACTGGCATCTCTTGAATAGCTTTAACCTTGGCAGGGTCCACTTGAATGCCCTTATCACTTACAACGAAGCCTAACAACTTTCCAGATCTAACCCCGAAGGTGCACTTGTTCGGGTTCAACCTCAGCTTGTACAGTTTCAGACGGTCAAACAGTTTCTGCAGATGATCTAGGTGTTCTTCCTCAGTCTGGGACCTTGCGATCATGTCGTCAACATACACTTCTATCTCATGATGGATCATATCATGAAATAAAGCAACCATGGCACGTTGGTAGGTTGCCCCAGCATTTTTCAGTCCAAAAGGCATGACCTTGTAGCAGAAGGTGCCCCACTGAGTAACAAAGGTAGTTTTTTCCATGTCTTCAGGTGCCATCTTGATCTGATTATACCCTGAGAAACCATCCATGAAAGAGAACACCTTGTGCTGAGCAGTATTGTCAACCAGAACGTCAATGTGAGGTAGAGGGAAGTCATCCTTGGGGCTGGCCCTGTTCAGATCCCTGTAGTCGACACACATTCTGACCTTTCCATCTTTCTTAGGTACTGGTACCACATTAGCAACCCACTGAGGGTAAGAAGTCACTGCAAGGAACCCGACATCAAACTGTTTCATAACCTCGGCTTTGATCTTCTCAGACATCTCTGGACGCATACGGCGAACCTTTTGCTTGACCGGAGGGCAGTCTTCCTTGGTGGGCAAGTGATGGACCACAATGTCGGTATCCAACCCGGGCATGTCTTCGTAGGACCAGGCAAAGATCTCCACATAATCATGTAGCATCTGAGTCAACCGTTACTTCACGCTGAGCTCTAGGTTGGCACCAATCTTTACCTCCTTTCTGTCTGTATCAGTACCCAGATTTATCGTCTCCACCGGCTCTTCATGTGGTTGAATTGCCCTCTCTTCCTTGAGTAACAGTCTTGCAAGCTCGCCAGGCACTTCGCAATCATCTTCACCTTCGTCTTCGGCTAAGTTGATCGAATTTTCGAAGTTATAAGTGGCAGTAGCAGAGTTGTTACCAGTGAGATCCAGAGTGGATTGAAACATGTATGAGTGAGTGTGTGTAAATACAACTGTTTTGCAATATATAAAGAAAGGAAAGAAAGAAAAGGAGCATAAGATTTGAAATGCGAGAAAACGTCCAAGATCTTTATTCATGATATATGAAATGGCAATTTAATATACCCTCACAAATGGAGCCACGGTGCCCCGGGTAAGACACCGGGCCATAGAGTTTTAATTTATTGTTTATTACAAATAACAAAACAAAGGAGTTTATTACTGGGTAACAAAAGTAATAGGAGTATGATCTTTAGCAATCTAATTGGTCAATCCGCCATCAGTCGTCGGGTAGATCCAGCTATTGAACTCTGACTCTCCCACTTCATCTTCATCCCCAACAACATTCACTCCTGGATTGGTAATGAGCACAAGAGGTCTTCTGGTCTTTGCCTTGCGCACAGCCTTCTGACCCTCTGCAGTAAAACCCAGTCCAAACTTGTCAGTTTTAGGTGTAAAATCAGGGAGCCTGCCCCAGTTAGCACATTCACCTTTCTTGATCACAGCCCGGACATCCTTCAAGGAAGCCATCTTCAAAGGAACATCCTCTTCGACCACTGTTTTCGCTGCTGCCAAAGTTGGAGGTACCTCTTCAAAATGTTGAAAGGGGGTTTCAATAAACTCCCCATCCATCTCGATATACCTGAAGGAATTCAAATGGCTCACCATATACTCCTCCTCTCCCTGTACCGTGATAATCTTCCCCCTGACGGGATACTTGAGCTTCTGGTGAAGGGTAGAGGTCACTGCCCCAGCTTTGTGGATCCAAGGTCGACCCAGTAGACAAGAATACGATGGACGGATATCCATCACATAGAAAGTAGATTCGAATACTTGAGAACCCACACGAATAGGAATATCTACCTCTCCATGAACCATCCTCTTAGAACCGTCGAAAGCTCTGACGATGATGTTGCTAGGTTTCAGCTCCAGGCCCTCACAATCCAAACGGTCTAAGGCCTTCTTGGGTAGCACATTTAGGGAAGAACCAGTGTCCACCAACACGTGCGCAAGAGTAGTGCCCCTGCATTCAATAGAGATATGCAGGGCGTCATTGTGGTCCTTTCCCTTAGCAGTAAGGTCAGCATCCGAGAAACCCAAACCATTGTCCGCTGTCAGATTTGCTACGCAATCAGTAAATTGGACGGCAGATGTCTCCTGTGGCACATGGGCCGTCTTGAGAAATGAAATCAGGGCCTTAGCATGGGCCTCTGAGCACAGTAGCAAGGAGAGCATGGAGATTTTGGAGGGTGTATGCCCCAGCTGCTCGACAACATTAAAGTCACTCTTCTTGATTATTTTCAGGATTTCCTCCATCTCTTGTTGGGAGGCCTCAGCATTCACAGATTTTGGCGCCTCCTTCTGGGAAGGCTCGTCTTCAATCCCTTTGCCCCGAGCATTGGATGACTCGGCAGCAGAGGAAACAACTTGATCAGAAACGGGAACAGGTACACTTGCAGGTGTTATAGTGAGGGGTCTTCGAATAGCGGGTGGCGCAATGTCAGGCGAGAAGAGCCTGCCACTGCGGGTAACTTTTGTTGGACCAGTGATATTGCTAATGCTGGTGCCAGTGTTGAACTCTTGCTTGATTCCATGTACATACACGTCTGCCCCATAGTGCCAGGGGACAGCCTTATCAGATTCATAGGGGAGAGGCCCCGGAACAGTAATAACAACAGGTGCGACAGTCATGATTTTAACCGGCTTCCTTGGGAGAGCCTTGATCGGATTGTTAAAGATTGTAACAACAGAAACTTCTTCCACTGGAACAAACTGAACAGCAGTCTTCTTGAACAAAATCTCTTTGTCGTCCATCAGGCTTTGGATGCCCAACTTCAGCAAAGGACAACCAGAAAGGGAAACAGCACAGAAAAGGCAACCTTCACTACAACCCGGAAATAAACCGGCCAGTAGTAGGTTCCTCTTAACAGTCATCAAGGGGGTAGCTACATCATTCACAGAAACGGCATATACCTCTTCATCAACGGCATTTACTCTATGCTGGGGCATAGGAGCAGTCACCACATTTGGCCTCTCCGGCGCTTCAAACTGTATCTCTTTTGCGTCAATAAGGTCTTGCACCTTATTCCTTAAGGCCCAACAGTCATCAGTGGAATGCCCCGGGCTATCGGAGTGATAAGCACATCGGGCATTTGGATTGTATTTCGGAGAGGCAGTATTCACCACTTTCAGGGCCTCCCTGACAGTCACCAAGTTGGTGGACATCAACTGCGGCAAGATTTGTGATAGAGTCATACTCAGACGGGTGAACTCTCTTCTGGGTCTTTCAGCCCTTTATGGATTGGTTTGCCGGGGAGCGGTAGCAGGCTTGGCAATCATCACCGCGTTGACAGATTGGCGGCGCTCGGGTTTCTCCTGTCTTCTAGACCCATATACAGCACTGGCCTCCTTCTTAAAGGGCTTCTTCTCAGAACTTGCAGATGCACCCTTCTGAATTTTACCAGACTTCATCCCAGCCTCTATTCTCTCTCCAGTCAGAATAAGATCAGTAAACCCTGCAGACGAGTTACCGATAAGATGGTTGAAAAATGGCCCAGATAGGGTCCCCAAGAACATGTCTACCAACTCCCGGTTAGTTAACGGAGGCTGCACCCTGCCATCCAGATCCCTCCACTTCTGTGCATACTCTTTGAAACCTTCGCTTGACCCTAGCGACATACCCTAGAGTTGGGTACGTGTAGGAGCAAGGTCGGCATTATATTGATACTGCTTGTAAAAAGAAGTAGCCAACTCCTCCCAGTTACGAACCTTGGTCCCATCCAGCTGATAGAACCATTCGAGATGAGTCCCTGAAAGACTCTCCTGGAAGAAGTGGATCCACAAGTTCTTGTCCACTGAGTACAGTTGAATCTTCCGCACATAAGATCTGAGGTGTAGCCTGGGACAAGACGCCCCGTCATATTTGGTGAAAGATGGTGCCTTAAACTTGTGAGGAATAATCACACCAGTAGATAAGCCCAAGTCTCCGAAATCCAGCCCAGGCACTTGTTGGATCTCCATAGCATTCAGTCTGTCTTCCAACTGCTTGTACCGGTCTTCAGCCGGAGGATACTGCTCCTCATTAAAGTCAGTCTCGTTGTCAGAGACTACTGGACTAGGACCTTTTCCCCCTTGGGGACTGCTTTTGCCTATAGAAGAACCAGCCTCTTCATTTTGCAGAGTGTTGCCAAACCTTCGGCCCGAGTTGAAAAGAACAGTTCTCTTCTTCTTCTTCTTCTCCTTCTTCAGGAGTAAAGCCTTCAGCTCTTCTTGGCCTTGAGCCAAACCCATGATTATCTCCTGAAATTGCGCGTTCTGCGCCTGAAGGCCTTGATAGACATCTCGGTTGATGATGAGTCAGGATTCATGATGCTGAAATAAACAGCGAAGAACAGTAAGCAACCTGAAAAGAAGAAAACCTGCTATGCACATGATGAATGATATGTGTTTATGCAATGCATTCAAGGGTTCGAAAGTTCAAATTTGTTGTAGCCAAAAAGGAACACACGTTATTATTAAGGAAACAATTGTTTGGTACATCAAAGCCTCATGGGCAAAATAATACAAAAGCAAATCAATCCCAAAAGACACTACGCATCCTCTTTGGAGCTATGTAGGTGTTGAGGTTCCTCTCCTCATACAATAGGCGGGTGAGCTCCAAGACCTTCTTTTCACTAGCATGTAGACTGGTCTCAAGAGAATTCCGTTCTTCCTTAAGCTGGATCCAGCTCTTCTGCATCTCTTCCCAGGACGTGGGCATGTCAGGATGTTGAATGGTGTAGGACACCTCTCCTTCCAAGACTAGCTCTTTGATCACAGGGAGCATATGAGGATATGGCATTACTAACTTCTGGGAGCGGGCGCGTACCCACTTGAGATAAGGTTCCAACGGGATGGAATTCCTGTGCCCCAGTGTCTTACTGTCTATCCTACTTGGCATCCTCCAAGCTCTGATAAATCTCTGGCGAAGTCCTTGTGCATCGTTGTCGAAGTAAAAAACTATGTCAGGAATTAATATGTCACGAGGGCCATCCCTCCGAGCATAACCAAACTGTCTCCAAGCCAGGCATGGGTTGTAAGTAATACCTCCTATGTTTCCAAGTAAAGGAACATTAGGGTACTCCCCTCAACGATCAATGATAGTGACATCCTCTCTGGACCGAGGGCACCAATATATATCTGCATGTGTAAGAGTCATCAACCGTTGTGACCACCTCAAACCCCACTCGTTCTTCAAAACTGATTGTGGAAGGTGCGAAATAAACTACCTTCCCAGGAGAGGAGTGCAACACATAAGGACACCTCTTTTTCTCATGGTTCGAGTGTAACATGAGTGAAGGATGTCCCCCAGCAACGTAGGTATAGGATTCCTGGACATGAAGATCTGGACAGCACTTATATCTATAAGCTGATCTGGGTTAGGGAACAACACCAAACCATAGACAAGGAGGGCCACAACTTCTTCAAAAGCTTGTAAGTCAAGGGAGTACCAACATTCATGGGCCTTTTCAAACAGAAACCTGGCTAAGAACCCTTTGATACCACTTCTAACTTCCCAATGTCCCTTAAGGTCAGATGATTGTAGGTGTAAGGCTTTAGCAATCTCTTCAAGCTTGGGTTCCTTTTCCGTACCGTTGTAGGGTAGTTGATCAAGGATAGGGATCTTCAGAAGTCGGGAGAACTCCTCCAATGTAGGTACCAACTGATAATCCAGGAAAGTGAAACAGTGATGCAGAGGGTCAAAGAACTGGAACAGGACCTTTATCATATCTTCCTCAATGTTGATGTTGACCAAGCTGATGAGTCTTCCATGTCTTTCACTGAATGAAGAGCTCTCGGGAATCCTGGATATAAGCTCCTTAAGCTGAGGAGGGATCCTTACAAGGTTGATTTGAATTGTCTTTCTGCGAACAGTTTCCATGTCCTACAAAACAAGAACAAAGATGAAGATTCGAACCCCTGAAATGGTTAGTCAATGCATATGATGCTGGATGATGTCATGATGCTATGATTAAACACACCACAGATATTTACAAAGGCAAACATGTAAGGCACACAAGCCACACAAGACAAGCCCTTAGAGTTTAGGCCAACATGGGGTCTGGGTATTACCCTCTTGAAGTTGGTGGGCTCAACCTGTCCTATTAGAAGTAACCGGGTTCTAAGGGTCCCAATATCACGGGATTGCTTTCATTGTTCATCGTTTCGATTTAGCCACTGAACTGGCGACCGAAATATTCCAGGAAAGCAACCCTCAATTGAGTGTAGTATCGAGTATCAACCAACCTCGGACTGCACCAAAGTCAGTTATCTCACTACCCTAAAGAGGCCAAGATAGTTCAATTAAGGTTCCTAAGGTCAGTTGATGCTTCACGACACCACGCGGAGGCCCCGTACTCTCCTTGACTGAACTCAAGGGTTACCAGTACACACCAAAGTGCCACATCAACGAAGCAGACTGTTTCAACCATGTCGGTATACCCCGCACAGTTCCGTCACAGCCTTGTTGCTACTTTCTAAGAAGGTATCCCCAGATCCGGGTTAGGATCTATAGAACTCCCAAGACAGTCCCACAATTTAAAGCAAGCAAATCAATACAATTGAAAACACAGTGATCTTAGTCCTAAGGTACACCTCACTTTAAAAGAATCCCCAGCAGAGTCGCCAGTTCTGTGATCGGTAGATCTGGAACTGACTGTTTAACGCTGGTTTCGCGAAATGTCGCGGAAGCAAGAGTCGCCACCGTCTTTTATTTTCTCCAAATGGAAAGGACAAAAGCGCAGAAAAATTCCTTATAGAGATTGCTCTCGGTTCGGGAGGTAGATTATAGAAAGGGAAGGTGTTAGCACCCTTTCTATCCATGGTTATCCATGGGCTCTTAGATACTTGCTCATTTGTGTTTTCAAAAGATTTGTTTGCTTTTCAACAGTGGGTTTAAAAAGTTTCTTTGAAAATTTCAGTTCGACTCTTGTATCAGTCCTCAAGAGTGTTTGAAAAGTTGCTTTCGAAAGCTTTTTGAAAAGGTGTCGGTGTGAAAAGTATTTTTTTAATTTGTTTTGAAATTAGAGCAAGTATCTAGAGTCGTCTACCTACCCTAAGGAATTCGTCTGTGTAAATGTCCTTAAAGTAGTGCCATCCCACCATTGAGAGGTAGGTAGCACCACCATTGGAGGTGTTCGGGTCAATTCGAGGGTTCGGGACATGGTGATCACCAGAGCAATAGGAAGACACCTTAGAAGCTACCCTCATGCCATGTTCATGGACATGAGGACTTACTAAAACATCCTCTACTCGACGATCACCTTTCGAGGGGCAAGGCAACAGTGAGGCGTACCCTAGGGGTGGTGTGTGATTTGTGTGTCGTTTTCAGATATTTTTGTCTTGTTCATGCATTGGTGATCTACGCGTTGCTTTTATTTTGAAATTCATTCTTTCATGCAAGTTATTTAACAGTTAAAAGATGCGGAATTAAAAGTCCTACGCTATTACAAAGGCGCGGGTCCACATCGCCAAATTTAATCCAGGACCCGATTTGAAATAAAATAAAGTGCGGAAATATAAATGTCTAATTAAGCTATTACATGGCTTTGGGAGAATTACATGAATATTCACAAAAAGAAATAAAAATGCGAAGAGAATTAAAGTCGGGAATGCGAGGGCGTTGGACCCTTTTTAGGAAATTAAATTATAATTAACAAATTAATTAAGCTAAATAAAAGAAAGAAATTGTTTTTGAGTTTTTTGTATTTATGGATTTTTAGTAAGAAAACTAAATTGGAATTAAAAAAGAAAAATTAATTAACCCTAATTCTAACCTTTTTTATTTGTTAAGAAATATTTTTAGTTTGACCTAATTTTAATTAATTATTTACATGGCAAATTATTTACAAAATATAATTAATAATTAAATATGGTGAAAAAGAAAAAAAGATAAAAGTATAAAACCCTAATTCTACATTTTTTAGTTTATTATAAAAAGATATTAAAATTTAAACCTAGAATTAAGCAACTAAATTAATTAATAAGATTTATTTACAAAATAACATTAAATAAAAAAAACATATTCTATTTTTTGTCTTTTCTGATTTTTTTATTATTTTTTATGTTAAAGAAAAAAAAATTAATTTATGAATTAAACTAAAAAAGAAATAAAACAAATAAATAGAAAAGAATAAAAAAGAAAGAAAAATTAATGCAAACCAATGGGGGGTGTTGACCCCAATTTGGAGGTATCTGGCCAGCAATTAGGCCCATTTAATTCCTGGCCTTGTTGACTTTCCTGGGGCGTGAGTGGCATCATTGACCAATGCATAGGGTGTTCCTTAGGTCATGGCCATTGGATTGAGATCATTGGCCATGTGGCAAGCCTGGATGATGGGTGTATGATGGACCCCGGGGCGTACCCTGCATAGGATTATGGAAAAGAAAATAATATGAGAAAGGGAGGGGACCTGGGAATCGAACCCAAGTCCCAGAGTTTACCAAATGCTTCGTCCACCAACTGTGCCATCTGCGCGTTTGTAACATAACATGACAAATAAATAATATAATGCAAAACAAGGGTGAGTGGTATTTTTTCGCGCGAAATTCAAACGCACCAATCCCCAGCCTCCACGCCTCGTCTTCTCCACTTGTTGTTCACTTTTGCCTGAAAAAACAAATTAGATAGCGGGGGTTTTAAACCCCCACTAAGTGCTGCATACAAAAATAGCGAATATCATCCTGTTAATCATAAATCGAGCGTGATATGTGGAATTAACTCATGTGAAGCTTCTGGTTTTAATGGCATAAGTCTCGTTGGCCAATTTTTCCAGAATAAGGAAGCCCCAAATTCACATCTCTGAAAACCTAAAAAGCATCAATGGCACTTTTCTATACAAGCAGTATTAATTCAATTCAATGATATCATGAGGTTCAGTAAGTCCATATTAGTGTAAAACAAGCATTAGAATGTATGAATATGCCCTATAAATCAAAACACGAGTATGCAATATATCATGAACAGGGCTGCTCCGTTTTACCGTTTCTTGAGGTTAGAAGATATGATTTTGATCCATAAACTTTCCTTGTGGCCTTGGCAAGCGATTGGAATAGTTATCTTGCCTTGAAACCAACTCTAATGCAGTTTTCAGTTTTCAATTTTTTTCACAAAAATGCCAAAGTTGTTCTTGATGTGAGGCGCAGCTTCAAGGTTCCGTGCATTAGGTTTTGCTTCTGACTTATGTATGGGATGGATTAGGATTGAATTTTGAGCCAAAAGATCAATGCATTGATGAAAGAAATATTTGATTTTCCATGAATATTTTCAAATCTTTTCCACATGAATATCATGCCAATTTGCACCAAATCTTCCCTTTTTTGATATGCACGAATTTTCAATGACCAATGACAGCAAATGCTGCATAAAAAGATTCACATACATTTGTTTTAGTATTTTTTCATATTTTATTTTATTAAATGAATTAATAGTAATTAAAAATTCAAATGAAATAATAAAAATGATGAAATAAATCCCCTTTGGGCCAAATGGTCGTGCATAGCCTTTGGATGATGAATCTTGGAAGAAAATGTGGCCCATTAGCAATTTTGAGGCATTTGAAGTAAAGTTGACTTTTCAAAATTCCCAAAAATTTCCCAACTTCCACAAGGCATATCTTGCTCAATTTTTAATATTTGATCATGTTCTTGGACATTTTGGAAAGGTATTGAAGTCCTCTAACCAATGCCTTTGGTCCCATGTCATTTTGATTTACCAATCTCAAGTTATGGTCTTTGACTTAAAGTGCCTTTTTGTTGACTTTTGAAAATGACCTATAATGTTGAAATTGATAACTTTTTGTGAGAGCATTTCTTGGACTTGAAGTGTGAAGAGGAGTTGTAGGAAATGTCTTTCTCTTCAAAATGAGCTTTGGATGTAATTTTTATGATAAACCATGTGGAAGTTATGCCATGGTCAAGTTACAGTTGACTTTTTCAACTGTCCAAATATGGAAACTTTTGCATCTTGAGACTTTTTGAGCCATGCTTTGAAAATCATGATCAAGAATTGATCAAATGATGTTTGTGGCTTCAAAATAAGATGTTGATCAAAAATTTGAACTTTTGACTGTCAAATGACCATTTTACCCCTACAGTTGATTGTTGAGCAATTAGGGTTTTTGACTGTGCAATTTTGTGCTGTAAGTCTTGAAACTTAGCATGAGGATGCTTGACCATGTTTATAGGTATGTGGGACTTGATTAGACCCTTGGAAACTTCAATTTCTTTGTCAGAACCAGAACCCTAGTTTTTGACTGTTAGGAGGCCCTTGAACTGTGCAACCCTTGGGGAGATCTTGAAGCCTGTTCTTTGCAATTCTTGAAGAATATGGGAGGACAAATTTTGGGGTACAACAGCATCCACTAACCATTTCAAGGGTTTGGATCTTCATATTTGTTCTTGTTTTGTAGGTCATGGAAATTCTTCGCAGGAAAACTATCCAAGTCAACCTTGTGAGAATCCCTCCTCAACTCAAGGAGCTCACATCCAGAATTCCAGAAAGCTCTCCCTTTAGTGAAAGACATGGTAGACTGCTCAGCCTAGTCAACACCAGCATTGAAGAAGACATGGTGAAAGTGTTGTTCCAGTTCTTTGACCCCCTTCACCACTGTTTCACATTCCCCGACTACCAATTGGTGCCCACTTTGGAGGAATTTTCTCAACTCTTGAGAATTCCTATTCTTAATCAACTACCCTACAACGGTACGGAAAAAGAACCAAAGCCTGAAGATGTTGCTCAAGCACTACGCTTGCAACCATCTGACATCAAAGGGCATTGGGAAACTAGAAGCAGCGTCAAAGGCTTCTTGGCAAAATTCTTGTTTGAGAAGGCACAAGAGTGTTGGAATTCATTGGATCTACAAGCCTTGAAGAAATTGTGGCACTCCTCATTTATGGGTTGGTCTTGTTCCCAAAT
This sequence comes from Vicia faba, assembly GCA_948472305.1. Taxonomy (NCBI): domain Eukaryota; kingdom Viridiplantae; phylum Streptophyta; class Magnoliopsida; order Fabales; family Fabaceae; genus Vicia; species Vicia faba. The sequence goes on along the minus strand of OX451741.1, from coordinate 148,337,989 downwards.
CCTGACCAGCTTATAGATGTCAACACCGTCAAGATCTTCTTATCCAGGAATCCTATACCAACGTTGCTTGGGGACATCCTCCACTCATTTTACACACAAACAATGAGAAAGAGGGGTGTTCTCATGTGCTGTACTCCTCTCCTTGCAAGGTGGTTTATTTCGCACCTTCCACAATCTATTTTGAAGAATGACCAAGGCTTAAGGTGGTCACAACGATTGATGACGCTCACACATGCTGATGTACATTGGTGTTCTCGGTCCAGAGAAAATGTCATCATCATCGATCGTTGTGGAGAGTTCCCTAATGTTCCATTACTTGGCATTAGGGGAGGCATTACCTACAACCCTTGTCTAGCTTTGAGACAATTTGGATATGCACGGAGGGATGGCCCTCATGACATGCTGATTCCTGACTTAGTTTTTGACTTCAACAACGATGCGCAAGGACTTCGCCAAAGATTCATCAGAGCTTGGAGGATGCCTAACAAGGTAGATAGCAAGACACTGGGGCACAAGAACTCCATCCCTCTTGAGCCTTATCTCAAATGGGTACGAACCCGAGCCCAGAGTCTAATGATGCCTTACCCTCATATTCTCCCTTTGATTAAGGAGCCCGTTAAGGAAGGAGAGGTTCCCTACACCATCCTATATCCTGACATGCCAACATCATGGGAGGAGATGCAGAAGAGTTGGATCCAACTCAAGGAGGAACAAAATACCTTTGAAGCCAGCTTCTACGCTAATGAGAAGAAGGTTTTGGAGCTTACCCGCCGACTTCACGAGGAGGAGACCCTCAACACTTACATCGCACCAAAGAGGATGCGCAACGTCTTTTTACCTTAAGAAGTTTTTGTAATATTTGGCCCATAGGGCATTTATGTACTGACAAAATTTCTTCTTATTAATATGACGTGTGTTCTTTTTGTCTGCAAAAATTTTGAATTTCTAAATCCTTGAATGCATTGCATAAATAAACATATCATTCATCATGTGCATAAGCAGGTCTCCACACCAGGTTTCCTTATCTTTTTGCTGTTTATTTCAGTAAGATGGATCTCGAACAGACGGTTAAAGATCTGCAGTCACAAAACTCACAGTTTCAACATCTCCTAATGACCTTGGCAAAGGGTCAAGAGGATCTAAAAGCACTGCTTGGGAACAAAGAGCAAGAGAAAGTGAAGAAGAAGAAGAAAAGAGTGGGGGTGGCTACCCTGGGTAGAAGGTTTGAGAATGAAGCCAGAAGAGTTCTTGAATTTCCCTCTGCATCTGAAGAGGGAACCAGTAAAGGAAAAGGGGCTGCACTACCTTCTGAATTCGAAGCTGAAGAGGAAGAGGCTAAAGAAGTTGAAGACTACTCAGAGCAACAATACCCGCCGGCGGATGACAAGTACAAAAACCTGGAGGATAGGCTGGAAGCTATGGAGCTGCAAAGGGTTCCCGGGTTAGATTTCGAAGATTTGGGATTGATTGCTGGAATAGTGATCCCTCCAAAGTTTAAGGTGCCAATCTTTGCAAGGTATGACGGGATGTCTTGCCCGAAGATGCACTTAAGGTCGTATGTCAGAAGAATTCAACCTCATACATCCGACAGAAATCTTTGGGTACACTTCTTTCAGGATAGCCTGTCTGGTACACAACTAGACTGGTTTTACAAGCTTGAGAGATCAGAGGTACATGGCTGGGAAGACTTGGCAGCTGCCTTTTATCGCCAGTATCAATATAACTCTGACTTGGCGCCAACCCGTACTCAGCTACAGAGTATGGGAATGGCCTCAAATGAAGGATTCAAAGAATACACCCAGAAATGGCGCGATTTGGCCGGGAGAGTGCAACCACCTCTTTCTGTTAGAGAGCTAGTTGATATGTTCCTGGGGACCCTATCTGGCCCGTTCTTCAACCATTTGATCGGGAGCTCTTCCGCAGGGTTTACTGAATTGATTTTGACTGGCGAACGGGTGGAAGCCGGTATCAAGAATGGGAAGATTCAAAAGGATGCCTCTGCATCTACAACTGTTAAGAAATCATTTCCGGCGAAGAAAGAAACAGCTATTGTGGGGGCCGTGATGATCCAAAATTCATCAAATGATCAGCCTCATTACAATCAGTCCAGACCAAATCAGCAATGGGTGGAACGACCACAACGGTAGTTCACCCGCATCAATATGACGCCCGTGCAAGTTCTTCCCCATCTGTTGAAGTTGAATCTCGCCACTATCAAAGAGGCACCAAAAAATGTGAACACATCTTCCTCGCATTATCATCCCAATGCTAAGTGCGCCTATCACTCTGACAGCGTCGGGCACGACACCAACGATTGTTGGGCGCTTAAACATAAAATTCAAGACTTGATAGAGGCGAAAGAGGTTGAGTTCGATGCTCCAGAAAAGCCAAACGTAATATCCGCTCCAATGCCGAAGCATGGTCGCAATGTCCATGCTATCGAAGAAGATCTGTATGTTTCTGATGTTGATGACCTGATGACTTCACTGTTGACGATCAAGTTAAATCTGTTGAAAGCTGGGATTTTCCCAGGATGCAAAGAAGACTGCTACTGTTGTTCCTCTCTACCAATCGACTGTCCATTGCTGAAGATAGGAATCCAAGGCCTAATGGACAGTCAACAAATTCTTTTCGAAAAGATTCCTGCTATTCCAACCCCTATCGAAGATGTTTCAATAATCACCATTTCCACCAATCTTTCCAAGGCCGCCAAAAAGCCTGTTAAGATTACATCCTCTACAAAGATTATTCCCTTGAAAATAACCATGCCAGGACCTGTCCCCTACATTTCTGACAAAACAATACCATGGAATTACGGTGGAGAAATCTACTACCATGGTGTTAAACAAGTTGAGACAACCGAAGGAAGCTCTGATGAAGAAGATGCCAGCATTGGAAACATTGCCGGTACAAGCAAGATCACCCGAAGTGGGAGAATATTTTCTCGAGAGATTGCTCCCCCAAAGGCAATCTTTGGACCCTCAGCTGCTGCCAAAGTTACTCCTGCACCTATAAAACTTTCCGCAAGAACTCCGTTGATTGAAGAAACTGTTATTCCTGTTGTTGTCCCTCCTACTTCTGTTGATAAGGGGAAAGGGATCCAAGATGAGCTCGTCAGGACGAGGGCTCAACCATTGGTCATCCCCGAAACCTCTAAGAAAGAGATGGAGGAGATTCTGAAAATAATTAAAAAGAGTGATTATGATGTGGTAGAGCAACTGGGGCAAACCCCCTCGAAGATCTCCATGTTAGCATTATTGCTTTGTTCAGAGGCGCACGCCAAAGCATTGATAAAATTTCTGAAGACAGCCCATGTGCCCCAGGAAACCTCAGCCGATCAATTCCAAGATTGTGTAGCCAGTCTTACTGCCGACAACGGCCTGGGTTTCTCTGATGCTGACCTGACTCTGAAAGGAAGAAAGCACAATGACGCATTACATGTGTCAGTAGAATGCCAAGGAACTACCCTGGCCCATGTTTTGGTCGACACTGGTTCTTCTTTGAACGTGCTGCCTAAGAAGGCCCTCGACCGACGGGATTGTGAAGGCTTGGAGCTAAGGCCAAGTAATATCATTGTAAGGGCATTTGACGGGTCAAAGAGAATGGTGCATGGGGAGGTCGACATTCCCATTAAGGTAGGCACTGAAGTGTTCCCCTCAACTTTCTATGTGATGGACATCCGTCCGTCATACTCTTGCTTGCTAGGAAGGCCATCGATACATAATTTTGGGGCAGTCACCTCCTCCCTACATCAAATGCTGAAATACCCTATCAAAGGAAAAATCATAACCGTGCACGGTGAGGAGGAATATATGATCATCCACTTGGACTCCTTTCGGTATGTAGAGGTGGAGGGTGAATTCATTGAGACACCATTCCAGCACTTTGAGGAAGTCTCTCTTGAGGTGGCAGTAACAAAAGCGGTAGTTGAGGTATCCAAGCGGGTGGCCAGGATGGCATCTCTAAAAGACGCAAAGGCTGCAATGAAGGAAGGGAAGAGCTCAGCATGGGGGCAGTTGCCAGACATTCCTCACAAAACAGACAAGTTTGGTTTAGGATTCACCGCTGCGGGGCAGAAAGCTATGCACCGCTCAAAAGTTGAAAGAACACCCATCAAGATTTCTCCTTATGGGATCAATGCTCTGGAAGGTGAAGACGAAGAGGCCAACATTGAAGATTGGATCTTCCCAACAATCGAAGGGGGACTACGCAACTGGGAGGCGAAAGACTTCGTCCCTATTACTTTTATTAATCAGTAATTATCTGTCAAACGTTTCCTGTTGGTTTGTAATAATTACTTTTGAACAATCTACACGCTACTTTTTCACCTTATGCCTTGCCAAGGGCATGTAGGTCCATTTGTAAGGGTTTTGATTATCTTCATATTCATATGCCATGTTTAATGATTCATTGGACGTTTTTCATTGATAAATTGCTGTGTTCATTTTCTTTCCTCTTGCATTTTTTTTGTTTGTTTAAGGATGGCTATCCCTTACACACACCCACACTCACAAATGCAGGTACCCATCCACTCTGGATTCTATGCGTAACTATTCTGCTATGTCCTTCAATAACTCCGAAGATCTGGTCAATCAGGCTGAGTATGAAGATGACGAAGATTGTGAAGTACCGGGAGAGCTAGCCAGACTTCTACAACAAGAAGAGAGGTCCATCTTGCCTCACGAAGAGTTGTTGGAAACTGTTAACTTATGAACAGAGGAAGACCAGAAGGAAATACAAGCAGGTGCCAATCTGGAACCAAGTGTCAAGGAGCGTTTGATACAGCTGTTGAATGAATACGTCGAAATCTTCGCCTAGTCTTATGAAGACATGTCGGGTTTAGACACAGATATCGTGGTTCACCGTCTCCCTACAAGAGAGGATTGTCCACCGATCAAGCAAAAAGTTCGCCGAATGAGGCCCGACATGTCTGAGAAGATTAAATCAGAAGTAATGAAGCAATTCAACGCTGGCTTTCTGGCTGTTACATCCTATCCACGATGGGTTGCTAACATTGTGCCAGTACCTAAAAAAGACGGCAAGGTCAGGATGTGTGTAGACTACCGGGATTTGAATAGGGCCAGCCCCAAAGATGATTTTCCGCTACCGCACATCGACATTTTGATTGACAACACAGCTCAGCACAAGGTGTTTTCCTTCATGGATGGATTCTCGGGCTACAACCAGATCAAAATGGCCCCCGAAGACATGGAGAAAACAACTTTTGTTACACAATGGGGTACCTTCTGCTACAAGGTGATGCCGTTCGGACTGAAGAACGCAGGGGCAACTTATCAGCGCACCATGGTGGCTTTGTTCCATGATATGATACATCATGAGATCGAGGTTTACGTAGACGACATGATAGCTCGATCACAAACAAAGGAGGAACACCTTGAATATTTACGGAAGTTGTTTGCCAGATTGAAGGAATACAAGCTCAGGCTGAATCCAAGTAAGTGTACTTTTGGAGTTAGGTCTGGTAAACTTCTAGGATTTATTGTCAGCAACAAAGGCATTGAGGTCGATCCAGCAAAACTGAAAGCTATACGAGAAATGCCTGCTCCCCGTACGGAAAAGGTGGTCAGAGGGTTCTTGGGGCGCTTGAACTATATTGCCAGATTCATCTCTCATCTGACGTCTACCTGTGAGCCAATTTTCAAACTATTGAAGAAAGATCAGGTAGTCGAGTGGAACGACGATTGCCAAGCTGCTTTTGATAAGATCAAGGAATATTTGCTAGAACCTCCTATCCTGATGCCACCTGTCGAAGGAAGACCGTTGATCATATATCTGACCGTCTTGGATAACTCAATGGGGTGTGTTTTGGGCCAGCATGACGAGTCTGGTCGAAAAGAGCATGCTATTTATTACCTTAGCAAAAAGTTTACCGACTGTGAGACTCGCTACTCACTTCTCGAGAAAACTTGCTGCGCTTTGGTATAGGCTGCTCGCCGACTAAGGCAGTATATGCTGACTCATACCACCTTGCTGATTTCCAAAATGGATCCTATCAAGTATATCTTCGAAAAGCCTGCTTTATCTGGAAGAATCGCTAGATGGCAAATGATCCTAACTGAGTATGACATCCAGTATACTACCCAAAAAGCTATAAAAGGGAGTGTACTAGCTGATCATCTAGCTCATCAAGCTATCAAAGATTATCAACCCATGAGATTTGACTTCCCGGACGAGGACATCATGAATTTGGACAACATTGAAGGTAACGGACCGTATGACGGACCTGAAAAAGGATCCCGATGGACCCTGTACTTTGATGGTGCTTCAAATGCACTTGGAAACGGTATCGGTGCGGTACTTATTTCCCCGGAAGGTTGCCACACGCCTTTCACGACCCGACTTTGCTTCAGCTGTACCAACAACATGGCTGAATATGAGGCTTGCATCTTTGGTCTCAAGGCTGCTATAGACTTGGGGATCAAATCTTTTATCGTATTTGGGGACTAGGCTTTAGTTATCAGTCAAATCAAAGGAGAGTGGGATACCAAACATCCTAATCTTATCCCATACAAATAACATGTCCTGACATTGTTGCCTCATTTCGAGCAGATCACCTTCGAGCATTTCCCGCGAGAAGAAAATCAGCTAGCAGATGCTCTGGCTACAATGTCTTCCATGTTTAAACTCAACTGGGATAACGAGGCTCCCCAAATCACCATCGAGTGAATGTATGAACCTGCGCATTGTCATGAGATTAATACCGAAGAAGTAGTGGAACAACCTTGGTTTCACGAAATCCAAAGGTATCTCTAGACTAGAGAATATCCCGAAGGAGCTTCCGTAAATGACAAGAAGTTCCTAAGGAAGTTTGCTGCCAAGTTCTTCCTGAGCAACGACATCCTCTATAAACACAGCCATGATTGTGTTTTACTCCGATGTGTAGACAAAGCTGAAGCAGAGTTAATAATGACTGAGATACACAGCGGTACGTTTGGCACCCACTTGAGCGGGCATACAATGGCTAAGAAGATTCTAAGGGCAGGCTATTACTGATCTACCATGGAAGCAGACTGCCATCAGCATTCCCGTACTTGCCACAAATGTCAGGTCTATGCTGACAAGATTCATATTCCTCCTATTCCTCTCAACGTTCTGACAGCTCCTTGGCCATTTGCAATGTGGGGCATTGACATGATTGGAGAGATCAAGCCCACGGCATCCAACGGACATCGCTTCATCCTGGTTGCTATTGACTATTTCACCAAATGGGTCGAAGCAGCTTCCTTCGCCTCTGTTACTAAAAATGTGGTTGCCCGCTTCATCAAGCAGAACCTTATATGCCGGTATGGTGTTCCCGACAGGATCATCAAAGACAACGGTACAAATATGAATAATACTATGATCGCCGCTCTATGCGAACAATTCAAGATTTATCATCACAATTCATCTCCCTATCGGCCGAAGATGAACGATGCTGTTGAAGCTGCAAACAAAAACATCAATAAGATCATTCAGAAAATGACGGTCACTTACAAGGACTGGCATGAGATGTTACCGTTTGCTCTGCACGAATACCGTACCACGACACGTACTTCAACCGGGGCAACCCCATTTTCTTTGGTATATGGCATGGAAGCTGTCCTGCCCATGGAAGTTCAGATTCCTTCTTTAAGAATTATGAAGGACGCTGGTTTGAATGAAGACGATTGGATTCAAACCCGACTTGATCAACTCAATTTGATCAACGAGAAGCAACTCGCCGCTGTTTGCCATGGTCAGACGTATCAAAAACGGATGATCAAGGCTTTCAATAAGAAAGTTAGACGTCAAGTGTATCAAGTCGGAGATCTCGTAATCAAGCGGATTATCTTACCGCAAAGTGATCCCAGGGGCAAGTGGACTCCTACATATGAAGGACCATTTGTGATCAAGAGCATATTTTCTGGTGGTGCAATGATTCTGACCACCATGGACGGCGACGATTTTCCGCACCCTGCGAACGCAGACATAGTCAAAAGATACTACGCATAAAATAACCCGACAAGTCGAAAACCCGAAAGGGTGGCTTGGGCAAAAATGGGCATCCCGGTGAACCGAAAACCCTAAAGGGCGGTTCAGGCAAAAATTAGGGATAAAACAAAAAAATCTATACACCCGGCAAGTTGAAAACCCGAAAGGGCGACTTGGGCAAAAAAGGGTTTCCCGGTGGATTGAAAACCCTCAAGGGCGATTCAGGCAAAAGTTAGGGAATTAAAGCGTACGACTATGTCTCGTCGGATCACTTTAAAGACAATCTCTTCATCAACCAGCTCCAAGCTTCTGATCAATCCAGTCACCGGCAGACGAAGCATTGAATGGACAGATATTCAGAGTTATGAAGGCTATAACAGAATGGGGATCCCATGGAATTGTTTCACATAGCCATCCTTCTTTTGTATAAATTTTTCAATTTTTACGACGACATCCTCTTACTAGGATGACTGTCTCCTTTGTACAAATATACTCATAGAAAGTTAATACAAATACTTTTCCAAATACAGAAATTTGCTTTGTCTTACTTTTCTTTTCTTTTGCACTTATGTTTTATTTGAGAAACGTCCAATGCTTTGTTAAATAGGCATATGCATTTGAACATAATCATTTTCCTTACAAACCAAGAAAAAGATGATTACTGATAGGTTGAAGGTACAGATAGATATCTTGATGCCCTTTCAGAAGGAATCCTCGGCAGAATTAAACTCCAAATTCCTCAACAAGGCCAAATTCCAGAACTTAATTCCCCAAACAGAGTTAAACTTCAGGATCCTCAGCAGAAAAAAAAAGCTTTCTCAAAACTGATTTCCCCAGCCAGAGGGCCTTCCAGAACCCAATTCCCCTCAAAGTTAAATTTCAGAATCCCCAGTGGAGCCTTAAAATCTGAAAGCACTATCCCTAGCGGAGCTAAAAAAAAAAATTTCCAACCATCAATCCCCAGCGGGAACTAAACTAGTGAACCTTCGTCCCACAGAGAGACATCCCATCAAACTGAAGATCCTCAGTCTCACGTCCCCAGCATGAGTCTGTCAGGTTCTGGACTCCCCAGTGGAGATCATCAGAATTCTCTAGCCCCGCAAATCACCAAGGATTTTCAACCCCCAACAGTGGTCCTAAGATCCCCAAACAATTGAAGATCTTGTATTCCCCAAGCAGATAAAAGACTCTCATTCTCAGTTTCTCACAGGATATTCAGATATTCCCCAGTGAAGATCTCCTCAAGACAGGAATCTCCAGTAGATTGGCATACAACCCAAGCTCCTGATTCTCCAGCAGTAGTCAGCAAGGATGTCTCATCTTCAGCAATCAAAGATTCTTGCAATCCCCTGCAGCAGTCAAGGACTCACTTTCCCTGGCAGCAGTCAATTCGTTTATCTCCAGCCATCCAGGATTCATCTATCCTCAGCAAAGACAGCTCATCATCTTACATGCACATTCATCACATTCATATCATGAACATTGATATAACATATATTGCATCATACACTTCATGCAACATAATTTTGTGTTTAGCTAATGTTTTGTCCTTTTCAGGATAAGAATAAAAGGCTATCATTAACAATCCAGATGCAGTTTTATACAGACTCATCATCAAGCAACCCTACACCGGTTCCTTATTCAACTTCAAGATTTCTGAAAACAGTTTACGGATTCCTCCTAACAACGGATGTTAATTTATCGCTTGTTCAGACCCAACTTTTGAAAACAGTTTACGAACGCTTCCCAACAATGGATGCTGCTCTATTGCTTATTCAACTTCAAGACTTCTGAAAATAGTTCACAGGTTCTCCAGTAAAGGATGTTAAACTATCGCTTGTTCAGATTCTTCAACTTCTGAAAACAGTTTACGGATTCCTCCCAACAACGGATGTTAATCTATCGCTTGTTCAGACCCAACTTTTGAAAACAGTTTACAGACGCTTCCCAACAACGGATGCTGCTCTATTGCTTATTCAACTTCAAGACTTCTGAAAACAGTTCACGAGTTCTCCAGTAACGGATGTTAACCTATCGCTTGTTCAGATTCTTCAACTTCTGAAAACAGTTTACGGATTCCTCCCAACAACGGATGTTAATCTATCGCTTGTTCAGACCTAACTTTTGAAAACAGTTTACGGACGCTTCCCAACAATGGATGCTGATCTATTTCTTATTCAACTTCAAGACTTCTGAAAACAGTTCACGGGTTCTCCAGTAACAGATGTTAACCTATCGCTTGTTCAGATTCTTCAACTTCTGAAAACAGTTTACGGATTCCTCCCAACAACGGATGTTAATCTATCGCTTGTTCAGACCCAACTTTTGAAAACAGTTTACGGACGCTTCCCAACAACGGATGCTGCTCTATTGCTTATTCAACTTCAAGACTTCTGAAAACAGTTTACGGATTCTCCAGTAACGGATGTTAATCTATCGCTTGTTCAGACTCAATTTCTGAGAACAGTTTACAGATTCTTCCCAACAACGGATGTTAATCTATCGCTTGTTCAGACTCAATTTCTGAGAACAGTTTACGGATTCTTCCCAACAACGGATGATAATCTATCGCTTGTTCAGACTCAACTTTTGAAAACAGTTTACGGACGCTTCCCAACAACGGATGCTGCTCTATTGATTATTCAACTTCAAGACTTCTGAAAACAGTTCACGGGTTCTCCAGTAACGGATGTTAACCTATCGCTTGTTCAGATTCTTCAAAATTCTGAAAACAGTTTACAGATGCTTCCAGATACGGACGTCAACCTATTGCTTATTCAGATCCCCAGTCCAGAGGTGTTCCAAAACAGGGATACCTTTCTGATGCTCACTCACTCATCAACGACCCACAGTTCAACGAACATCCCAGATGGCATCTTTAAGCCCATCCCCGATAAGATTTTGTCACCTCTCCAGATGGCATCTCTAAGCCCATCTTCAAATGGCATCTTTAAGCCCATTCCCACATCCACGTCTTGACGAGTGCAAATTTAAGGGCACTCTAGTGTCCAATCTCCTTTTACCTTCGAGCCACGAAAGGCAAATCTGCCAATCTAACTCTTCAGGTCCAAGCAGATTGAACATGGGCAACTGTTGTACCCCAAAATTTTCCCTCTCTTTCTTCAGGAAATCATCTTGGAATCTCAGAGCCCCTCTGAAACAAATCCAAGTCCTGAATTATCATTTCTTCCCAAGCAAACCATTTACAAGAACAAAATGATCACACAAGCTCTAAAGGCAACGCTTTTATTTTGAGAAAAATTAAATTCTAAACATTTGGAATTTTTTCTCTAAAAAAATGGGTGTTTAGGAAGAAAATAGCGCTTCAGAACTTCTGGACCAAACTCCAGATGGAAACGGTCAGAAGTTGCAAGCTTGGCTCAACACAGTCAGAAGTTGGCTCTTCAGCAGCTACATCAACTCAGTCAGAAGTTGCAAACGTGATTCAACACGTAAGCCTCAAACAGAACATGACTCTTTCAGCAGTTACACAAGTTCAGCCAGAGTTTGCTAAAGGAATGCAAAGGAAACAAGGGAGTCTGAAGGCTCCTTCAGAACAGGATGAAATCAGAAGATGAAAGGGTCAGAAGAGTGGGTGTTACACTGATACAGAATCTCTAAGTCTAGGATTTCCAGAAGCGAATCCAAGGAACGTGTCAGAAAGTCAGGAGAATCTCCAGAATTTGCTAAAACAACAAGAGGCCAAGACCAGAGCATGGTTTACGTTGTTTTTGGTAAAGCAGAACTGCAAGTTCAAGTTTGTTTCCTATTACCAGAATATTGGTGTTGATAAGTCTTATCACCATTTAATGCTCATTAATGCTCCCAACCACTCCTGAACATTCACCCAAGGAATCTCTTCACGTGTGGCTTGGTAAACGCCTTTATGCAGGTTTAGGCATGGGTCTACGCGCCACCGTCCACCTAAGAGGTCACTTCTCCCCAATCCATGCCTGTTGTTCCAGCCTAGGCTGAAAGGATATCTGTTATCACAACTTCCCAGGAACTTCTTTCAAAGAACAATTCAACCTCTGTTGGCGCCTTTAATGTTCAAGAAGCCACAAGAGCTTTGCCTATAAATAGAGCACCACTGTCCACTGAAAAAGGGCGTCCAAAAACCAGAAAAAATTATTAAGAAGAGAAACAAAATTTTTTAGCAAGAAAGTACTGTGAAACTCTGCCAAAATCTCCAGTGTTTCATAACTTTGAATTTCTTACCTTCAAACTCCATCAATACCCAGCTCTCTTTGTGACTAAAGAACACTCTTTCAGCCTCTGACCATACATATACATACACCTTCATCCACCCCTTTCAAAAAAGAACTTGTCCAGAACACCATCAGAGCCAAAAGCTAGCTCTTATCCACAGACTTTTCCAACAGCCAGGTAAGCACCTGCTGACCTTCATCACGCTGCTAAGCATCATCAACTTTGCACGCTCAAATAAACATAATGTAAATATCATGTTGCTGCTGTTTGTGTTCTGAGGATTTTCATACCTCAGAACATTTAGATAGGAAGTGAGCCATCATAGAACCTGCCTGTGACCTTGTTGGTTCTGTCTCCTAAAACACTATGACATTTGCTGAAGCTGTTCCAAACATGTTTTCTGTTTTGTGGAAAAATAACAAAATTGTAGATGTTCTGACTAGCACAGGGAGAAGCCAAGTGCTGACTTTGACGTTAGCACATATGAAGCCTATTTTGCTGTCAATAATATCAGAACTTCTGAGAATTATTGTATTTCCAGCAGGATCAGAACTTCTGATTTCCCCACTAACAAACTTTTGTCTTGCAGCGCATGGGGGTCAGAACTTATGATCTTTCCACTAACAGGTTTCTGTTTTGCAGGTGCAAGAGTCAGAAGTTATGACTCATACAGTTTAACCAAAAGGTTGATCATCTGGCAGCGGACCCGAGTCAGAACTTCTGATGACCTCTCAGCAGCGCGCTGGCTCCCTCTCTCTTTCTCTCTATCTTGTTTTTGTTATTTTCTTTTCTTATCTATTTTTCTCGTTGAACCACCCCATGTACAAATATGTATGCCCACCCCCCTAATTGTTGTAATAGCGTAGGATTTTATATTCCTGCTTTTTATTGCTTTTAAATATAAATGCTAGTAACTAGGATGTGTATGGCAAGATAAAATCAATGAAATAGAAAATCCTAATTCAAAGATAAACTCTTGTATGCAATAAAACGCACTTGCACACAAACACCCCTAGGGTTACATCCACATTTTGCCTTCAAAAATGGGCCATGTTACGCATGCAAAGTATCTTGGTAAAACAAACAAAATCAAAAGATCATAGTCCCTCGACGACGCTATCCAAAGTTGCCCTATAAATGATCTTAGTCCCTCGAAAAATGCTAAGATACTTTGCAAAATTTCTATCATGGTCTATACGATGACCCGCGCCTGTCCCGTTTACATCCTAACACAAGGTTGTTCACCAAATACAATGGTGAAACAACACTGTTAAAAGGGTTAAAACATGAGAAAAATCTTTGAGTAAATTTAGGGGTAGACAACTCTTAGTTACTTGATCAAACTTGCAAAGAAAACATCCTTGCTACTTTTCAAAAACCACTCCACAATACACTTTCAAAACAACTTTCAAAACTTTGAAACATCTTTTCAAAAAGACAAACACCTTTTGTAAAACATTCGAGTAAAGAATTGTTACAAGGGTTGCCTAGACAAGGCATCTTTTTCAAAACATTTTCAAAAAACCACACACACAAAACACCATTTCAAACAATTGAAAATGCAAGGCAAGTGATCTAAGCAAGTAACTAAGAGCCCATTGATAACCATGGATAGAAAGGGTGCTAATACCTTCCCTTTCTATAATCTACTCCCCGAACCCAAGAAAACATCTCAAAGGTTTTTGCTGTGCTTTTTAACCTTTCCTTAGGATAAAATAAAAAGTCGGTGGCGACTCTTGCTCAACCGAAACATTTGCGAAAACAAACGCAAAAGCCAAGTCAGTTCTCCCACCGTATCACACTATGCAAGCCTAAACTAAGAACTTGTTTGTTTTGCTTGTATATGCATACTTGTACATAACATCATGGACATCATGAAGCATCATATGCATCCACTAACCATTTCAAGGATTTTGGAGTTTCATATTTGTTTTTGTTTTGTAGGATATGGATTCACTTCGCAGGAAAACTATCCAAGTCAACCTTGTAAGAATTCATCCACAACTCAAGGAGCTAGCTTCAAGGATCCCCGAGAACTCTCCATTCACCGAGAGGCATGGTCGTCTACTCAACTTGGTCACCTCCAACACAGAGGAGGATATGATGAAAGTGCTCTTCCAGTTCTTTGATCCTTTGCATCATTGCTTCACATTTCCTGACTATCAGCTTGTACCTACTTTGGAAGAATTCTCTCAACTCTTGAGGATTCCTATTCTCAATTGACTAACTTTCAACAGTACGGAAAGAGATCCAAAGCCAGAAGAGATTGCTCAAGCTCTGCACTTGCACTCATCTGATGTCACAACCTATTGGAAAACTAGAAGTGGTGTCAAAGGCTTCTTAGCAAAGTTCTTGTTTGAGAAGGCCCAAAGCTGTTGGAATTCCTTAGACTTGCAAGCATTTGAGGAAATTGTGGCCTTCTTATCTATGGGATGGTCTTGTTCCCCAATCCTGACCAACTCATAGATGTGAGTGCCGTCAAAATCTTCATGTCACACAATCCGGTGCCTACATTGCTTGGAGATATCTTATACTCTTTTCACACTCGTACAATGAGGAAAATAGGTGTTCTTATGTGTTGCAATCCTCTCCTGGCAAGATGGTTTATTTCTCATCTTCCCCAATCAGTCTTAAAGAATGAGCAAGGATTAAGGTGGTCATAAAGGTTAATGATGCTCAAACGTTCAGATATCCATTGGTGCTCTCGATCCAAAGAGAATGTTATCATTGTTGACCGTTATGGGGAATTCCCTAATGTCCCTATACTTGGCATTAGGGGAGGCATCACCTACAACCCATGCTTGGCTCTAAGACAGTTTGGTTATGCCTGGAGGGATGGCCCACATGAGATGCTAATTCAAGGCTTGGTATTCGACTACGACAACGACGATCAAGGTCTTCGCCAGAGATTCATCTGAGCTTGGAGAATGCTAAACAAGGTGGATAGCAAGACTTTGGGACACAAGAATTCCATCCCTCTTGAGCCTTACCTCAAGTGGGTACGAACCCGCGCCCAAAGTCTTATGATGCCTTATCCTTCCATTCTCCCAGTGATCATTGAGCCTGTTAAGGAGGGAGAAGTTCCATACACTATCCTACATCCTGACATGCCCACATCTCTTGAAGACCTACAAAGGGATTGGATACAACTCAAAGGAGAGCGAGATGCTTTCGAAGCCCAATTCTACTCAAGCGAGAAGAAGGTTTTGGAACTCACTAGGCTACTTCATGAGGAGCAGACTCTAAATGCCTACATTGCACCAAAGAGAATGCGCACAACTTTTTTATCTTAGAGTATTGTATTATTTCGCCCAAAGGGCATTTATGTACTCGAACTCTATCTTATTAATATAACGTGTGTTTCTCTTTTTTTTAAAACGAACTTGAATATTTTAAAATCCTTGAAAACATTACATATGCACATATCATTCATCATAACATAAACAGGTCTTTTGCAACAAGTTTCCTCATCTCTCTACTGTTTATTTCAGTAAGATGGATCTCGAACAGGCATTCAAAGATCTTCAAGTTCAAAACATGCAGTTTCAACAGTTACTCACAACCCTGGCCAAAGGGCAAGAGGAGCTGAAGACTCTGTTGGCAATAGAGAAAAAGAAGAAAGAGAAGAAACCAACCGGTGTGGTAATCATGGGGAGAAGGTTTCAAGGACAGACTAGAAGAACCTTGAATTATCCAACAACATCTGATGAAGGAGAAGGGAAAGGAAAAGAAACAGTAGTCCCGTCAGAATCTGAAGAGGAGGAGGAAGAGGAAGATTACTCCGAGGAACAATATCCTCCAGCGGATGATAAGTACAGACATCTTGAAGAGCGTCTAAATGCTATGGAAATACAGAAGGTACCAGGTCTAGACTTTGAAGAATTAGGGCTAGTGTCGGGAATTGTGATTCCACCAAAGTTCAAAGTGTCGTTATTTGCAAAATATGATGGGGTGTCATGTCCTAAAATGCACCTCCGATCATATGTGAGAAAGATCCAGCCACACTCCACCGATAAAGACATATGGGTGCATTTTTTCCAAGATAGTTTATCCGGAACACAACTCGATTGGTTTTACCTATTAGAAAGGGCCGACGTCCACAACTGGGAAGATCTTGCCGCAACTTTCTATAAGCAATACCAGTATAACGCAGATTTGGCGCCTACCCGTACTCAACTTCAGAGTATGGCTATGGCTTCAAATGAGGGTTTCAAAAATTACGCACAGAGATGGAGAGATCTAGCGGGGAGAGTGAAACCCCCTCTGTCTGAAAGGGAGTTGGTGGATATGTTCTTGGGCACCCTATCGGGCCCTTTATTCAACCATTTGATTGGGAGCTCATCTGCTGGGTTTACTGAGTTAATATTAATCGGAGAAAGGGTGGAAGCTGGTATAAAAAGTGGAAAGATTCAGAAGGATTCGTCTGCCTCTACAACTGCGAGAAAGCCTTTCACTGGAAAGAAGGAGGTATCTGCTGTTTATCCACAAAGGAATCAAGGGAGAGCTGAACGCCGACCAATGGTAGGGGCCGTTATGATCCCAAAGCCTACATTTGATCAACCAAGAAGTAACCAACCGAGGGTGGAAAGGCCAGTCCGGTAATTCACCAGAATTAATATGACTCCAACCTAGGTTTTACCACATCTTCTGAAATTGAATATGGCAACTTTAAAGGAGGCCCCAAAGAACCCCAACACTGCGTCCCCTCATTATCACCCAAATGCCAGATGCACATACCATTCCGAAAGTCCGGGCCACGACACTAACAACTGTTGGGCCTTGAAAAACAAAATTCAAGACCTTATAGATGAAAAAGAGGTTGAGTTTGACGCACCTGAGAAACCAAACGTCATTTCCGCTCCTATGCCTAGGCATGGTCACAACGCCAATGCTATCGAAGAAGATTTGTTTGTTACCACAGTTGATGAACTCTTGACTCCGCTCCCAATCATTAAGATAAACTTGTTGAAAGCTGGTGTTTTCCCAGGTTGTAATGAAGACTGCCATCATTGCTTATCCTCACCAACTGTTTGCCCTCTGTTGAAGACAAGCATTCAACGCCTGATAAACCACCAAGAGATTCTGTTTGAAAATACTCCTGTTTCACCTATTCCTGTTGAAGGCGTTTCAATCATAACCATCTCCGCCAATCCTTCCAGCGTCCCCAAAAGACCCGTTAGGATTACATCAGTTCCAAAAACGACTCCTCTTAAGATCACAATGCCCGGGCCGATCCCGTATGAATCAGACAAAACAGTACCGTGGAATTACGGTGGAGACATCTACTACCATGGTATTAAACAAGATGGGCTGACAGCCGAAGAAGTGAGCTCCGAAGAAGAAGACTCCGACATTAGCAATATTGCCGGAACCAGTAAGATTACCCGTAGTGGTAGAATCTTCTCTCCAGAAATTGCCCCTCCAAAGGCAGTTTTTGGACTCATGGTTGTTCCAAAGGTTACCTCGATACCAATAACCATATCTGCAAGTCCTCCTACTGGAAAAGACGACACAAACACCTGCTGTTATCCTTACCAATACTTCTACTATGGATGTTCGAGGAAAAGGTATTCAAGAAGAGCCTGTCCGGACGAAGGCTCAACCACTGACCATCCCCGAGACCTCTAAGAAGGAAATGGAAGAGATCCTGAGAATAATAAAGAAGAGTGACTATGACATGGTTGAACAGTTGGGGCAAACTCCCTCCAAGATCTCCATGCTAGCATTGCTGCTGTGTTCCGAGTCACATGCGAAAGCTCTGGTGAAGTTTCTGAAGACAACCCATGTGCCATAAGAGACATCTGCTGACCAATTCCAAGATTGTGTGGCTAGTTTGACAGCTGATAACGGCTTAGGCTTCTCTGATGCTGACTTGACACCAAAAGGGAGAAAGCACAACGAGGCATTACATGTCTCTGTGGAGTGTAGAGGAACAACTCTGACCTATGTCTTGGTGGACACTGGCTCATCTTTGAACGTTTTACCAAAGAAATCTCTCGACAGATTGGATTGCGAAGGACTGACATTGAAACCCAGTAACATAGTCGTGAGAGCATTTGATGGCTCAAAGAGGATGGTCCACGAGGAGGTGGACATCCCCATAAAGGTGGGAACTCAGACTTTCAACTCAACTTTCCATGTAATGGACATCCGCCCCTCTTACTCCTGTCTGCTAGGATGACCCTGGATCCATAATGCTGGTGCTGTCACCTCTACACTACACCAAATGCTGAAATACCCGGTCCATGGAAAGATTATCACTGTCCACAGAGAGGAAGAGTACATGATTAGCCACCTAAATTCTTTCCAGTATGTGGAATTGGATGGCGAGTTCATTGAAACCCCTTTTCAACATTTCAAAGAAGTCTCTCAAGAGGTAGCAGTAACCAAGACGGTATCATCGATCCCCAAGATCACAAGACCTCCGCTTCGGATGTCATCTCTAAAGGATGCCAAGGCAGTAGTAGAAGAGGGTGGATGCACCATCTGGGGGCAGCTCTCAGACATTCAGTATAAATCTGACAAGTTTGGCTTAGGGTTTACTTCAAGTGCTCAGAAGGCTGTGCATCGTGTCCGTGCTGGAGGGCCACCTTTGAAGATTAGCAACCAAGAGGTCAACGCAGTGGAAGACAGTGAAGAAGATGGTAGCTTGGAGGATTGGATATTTCCTACTGTCAACGGAGGACTTCATAATTGGGAAGCCATAGACTTTATCCCAATAACTTTCATCTCTCAGTAATTTATCTTTTACATTTCTGTTGGACTTGTAATATTCACAAACAATTTGTACATTTTCAACCTTGTGTCTTACCCGAGGCGCAATGGTCCATTTGTAAGGGTTTTTATTTCATCTCCATATGACATTCAATGAATCATGGACGTTTTTCACATACAAACTTTTTGTGCTCATTGTCTTTCTTTTACATTTTATTGTTTAAAGATGGCTATACCCTTACACACACCCACACTCATAAACGCAGGTACCCCTCCATTCTGGATCCCATGGGTAACGATACTGCTATGGCCTTTAGTGACTCTGAATATCTAATCTACCAAGCCGAAGAAGAAGGTGAGGAAGATTGTGAAGTACCAGAGGAATTGGCCAGACTACTACAGCAAGAGGAAAGAGATATTCAGCCTCATGAGGAACCGTTGGATACAATCAACTTGGGTACCGAGGAAGATAAAAAGGAAATCAAAGTGGGTGCCAATCTAGAGCCGAGTGTCAAGGAGCGTCTGATTCAGCTATTGCATGATTATGTTGAGATCTTTGCCTGGTCATACGAAGACATGCCAGGACTTGATACATACATCGTGGTACATCGTCTGCCGACAAGAGAAGACTGTCCACCAGTGAAACAAAAAGTCCGCCGCATGAGACCTGACATGTCAGAGAAGATTAAAGCGGAAGTCATGAAACAATTCAATGTTGGGTTCTTGGCAGTCACTTCCTATCCTCAATGGATTGCCAACATTGTTCCCGTGCCTAAAAAGGACGGAAAAGTACGAATGTGCATGGATTATAGAGATTTAAACAGGGCCAGCCCTAAAGATGATTTTCCATTTCCCCACATCGATATCCTAGTTGACAATACGACTCAGCACAAAGTATTTTCCTCCATGGATGGATTCTCAGGTTATAACCAAATTAAAATGGCACCTGAGGACATGGATAAAACTACATTTGTCACACAATGGGGCACATTCTGTTACAAAGTAATGCCATTCAGACTGAAGAATGCTGAGGCAACCTATCAACGCGCCATGGTAGCTTTATTTCATGATATGATACATCATGAGATAGAGGTCTATGTAGATGACATGATAGCCCGATCACAAACTGAAGAGGAGCACCTTGACCACTTGCAAAAGTTATTTGAGAGGTTGAAGGAGTACAAACTAAGTTTGAATCCAAACAAGTGCACATTTGGAGTACGGTCCAGTAAACTCCTAGGTTTTGTTGTCAACAACAAAGGCATCGAGGTTGATCCTTCCAAGGTTAAAGCGATACAAGAAATGTTTGCTCCTCGTACTGAGAAGGAAGTCAGAGGATTCTTGGGACGCCTGAACTATATTGCCCGATTCATTTCTCACCTAACAACTACTTGTGAACCAATCTTTAAATTATTGAAGAAAGATCAAGTGGTCAGATGGAATGATGAATGCCAGACTGCTTTTGACAAGATCAAAGAGTACTTACAAGAGCCTCTTGTTTTGATGCCGCCAGTCGAGGGAAGACCACTAATCATGTATCTGACCGTTTTAGAGAACTCAATGGGGTGTGTATTGGGGCAGCATGACGAGTCTGGCCGAAAAGAGCACGCTATTTACTACCTGAGAAAAAAGTTTACCGATTGTGAAACTAGATATTCACTGCTCGAGAAAACTTGCTGCGCTCTGGCATGGGCTGCTCGTCGGCTAAGACAATATATGTTGACTCATACTACTTTGTTGATATCTAAGATGGATCCGATAAAGTACATCTTCGAAAAGCCTGCTCTGTCTGGGAGGATAGCTAGATGGCAGATGATCCTAACAGAATATGACATACAATACACTACCCAGAAAGCTATAAAGGGCAGTGTGCTAGCTGACAATCTTGCTCATCAAGCCTTAGAAGATTATCAGTCCATGAAGTTTGAATTCCCGGATGAAGACATCATGACATTAGACAACTGTGAAGAAATCAGACCATATGACAAACCTGAACAAGGATCCCGATGGACCCTATTCTTTGATGGAGCATCCAATGCACTTGGTAATGGTATCGGCGCTGTGCTCATATCTCCGGAAGGGTGTCACACTCCCTTTACTGCCATACATTGCTTCAACTGTACGAACAACATGGCGGAATACGAAGCATGCATCTTTGGTCTCAAGGCTGCCATAGACTTGGGAATCAAATCTTTAGATGTGTTTGGAGATTCAGCTTTGATCGTCTGTCAGATCAAAGGAGAATGGGACACTAAGCACCCAAACCTTATCCCTTACAAAGAACGCGTTTTGACATTGTTACCACATTTTGAGAAGATTACCTTCGAGCATTTCCCGCGAGAAGAAAATCAGCTAGCAGATGCTCTAGCCACAATGTCATCTATGTTTAAACTTAATTGGGATAACGAGGCTCCTAAATCACCATCGAACGAATGGATAAACCAGCATACTATCACGAGATTAATACTGAAGAGTTAGTGGACCAGCCTTGGTTTCATGAAGTTAAGAGGTATCTCGAGGCTCAGGAATATCCAGAAAGAGCTTCAATTAATGATAAAAAGTTCTTGAGGAGGTTCTCTGCTAAGTTCTTCCTAAGTAATGGCATCCTGTACAAACGTAATCACGACTCCATTTTACTTCGGTGTGTGGATAAGATTGAGGCTGAAAAGATCATGGTTGAATTACATGAAGGTACTTTTGGCACTCACTCTAGTGGCCACACGATGGCGAAGAAAATCCTGTGGGCAGGCTATTATTGGTCTACCATGGAAGCAGACTGCTATCAACACTCCCAGACCTGTCATAAGTGTCAAATTTATGCTGACAAAGTCCATGTACCTCCGGTTCCTTTGAATGTCTTAACGGCTCCTTGGCTCTTTGCTATGTGGGGAATTGATATGATTGGGGAGATCAAGCCAACAACCTCCAATGGACACCGTTTCATCCTAGTGGCCATTGACTATTTTACAAAATGGGTCAAAGCAACTTCCTTCGCATCCGTTACTAAGAATGTTATTGCCCGCTTCATCAAGCAGAATCTTATTTGCCGGTACGGTATCCCAGAAAGGATCATCAATGATAATGGTACCAACCTTAACAATACTATGATCACCGTCTTGTGCGGGCAGTTCAAGATTCAGCATCATAATTCATCCCCCTATCGGCCAAAGATGAATGGTGTTGTCGATGCCTCAAATAAAAACATTAAAAAGATCATACAGAAAATGATAGTCACCTACAAGGACTAGCATGAGATGCTACCATTTTCTCTCCACGGGTATCGTACCACGGCTCGCACGTCAACTGGGGAAACACCCTATTCTTTAGTTTACGGCATGGAGGTTGTCTTGTCTATTGAGGTTCAGATCCCCTCTTTGAGAATTATGAAGGATGCATGTTTGAATGAGGATGATTGGATCCAGACTCGACTTGATCAACTAAACTTAATTGATGAAAAGAGACTTACTGCTGTTTTCCATGGTCATATGTATAAAAAATGAATGATCAAGGCTTTCAACAAGAAAGTCAGACGCCAAGTATATCAGATTGGATATCTAGTGATCAAGCGCATCATCTTTCCACAAAGTGATCCCAGGGTAAAATGGACTCCTACCTATGAAGGGCCATTTGTAATTAAGAACATATTCTCTGGTGGGGCAATGATCTTAACCACCATGGACGGTGACGACCTGCCACACCCTGCGAACACGAACATTGTCAAAAGATACTATGCATAAGAGACCCGCTAGGTTAACACACCTAGGCAAAACAGGGGCATCCCGGCGAACCAAAAAGGTTCGAGAAAAAATTAGGTATAAAATATAAAAAAATTTGTACACCGACAAGTTGAAAACCTGAAAAGGCGACTTGGGCAAAAAAGGGTTTCCCGGTGGACTGAAAACCCGAAAGGGTGGTCCAGGAAAAAGTTAAGGAATTAAAGCGTATGACTATGTCCCGTCGGATCACTTTGAAGACAACCTCTTGACTTCCACTGACAAACTCAGAGTTTCTGATCAATTCAATCATCTTCGGACGAAGCAACAAATAGATAAGATATTCGGAGATACGAAGGCTATAGCGGAATGGAAACCCCATGGGATTAGTGCATAGCTATATTTCTTTGTATAAATTTTTTTTGCCCTTTTATGGCATCATTCTCTTACTAGAATGATTGTATCCTTTGTACAAAATACTTATTCAAAAGTCAATACAAAGATATCTCTTTGAAAGTACAGAAAACTATTTATCTTTTTCTTTACACTTGTGTTTTTTTTTATTCGCAAAAACGTCTAATGATTCATTAATGAACATATGCATTTGAACATAATTACTGTTTACAAATAAACAAAATGAGAAAGACAATTACTGATAGGTTGAAAGAGTCAGAAAAACATCTCTAGACTATTCCATAAGCAATCCCCACAATACGTCATTTAGATCCCCGGTGGAACTAAAACTTCAAGTTATTAATTCCCGGTAGAGAGCGTCAATTTTATCAGGATTCCTCAAAACAATACATGGCATTGCTCTCACAACATAATACAGTCAGTACTTCAGCTTCCAGACATGAAAGATCAGCATGTCCCCGACAGTTTTCAGGGATTTGATTTCCTCAATCAGACAGCAATATAACAAATCAGCTTACATGCACATACATTACATCCATATATCATAAAACATTGATAAAGCACATATATTGCACCATACATTTCATACAACATAACTTTGTGTTTCAGCTAACATTTTACCCTTTTCAAGATAAGATTAATAACTACCATTAACAATATGCTCTCAGATACAGTTCATATACGCTCCGGACACGAATTCCATCCTGATACTCATTCAGATTCAAACTTCAAATAAAGTACAAATACACTCCAAACACGGATGCCATTCTGATACTCATTCAGATTCAGATACATCACATATACGCTCCAGACACGGACGCCATTCTGATACTCATTCAGATTTAACCTTCAGATACAGTACGGATACGCTCCAGACACAGTCGCAATTCTAATACTCATTCAGATTCAACCTTCAGATACAATACAGATACGCTCTAGACATGGACGCCATTCTGATACTCATTCAGCTCTCAGATACAGTACAGATACGCTCCAGACGCGGACGCCATTCTGATACTCATTCAGTTGCAACTTTCAGATACAGTTCAGATACGCTTCAAATACGAATGCCATTCTGATACTTATTCAGTTTCTCTTTCAGATTCGGTAATCACTTTTGGATGGAATCTACAAGCCCATCTCCAACAACTTTCTATCACCTCTCCAAATGGCATCTTTAAGCCCATTCCCTCTACCATCACATCACCGAGTGCAAATTTCTGGGCACTCTAGTGTCCAATCATCTTCCACCTTCGAGTCACGAATGGCAAAACTCGTCAATCTAACTCTTCAGGCTTAAGAATATTGAACAGGGGCAGCTATTGTACCCCAAAATTTGCCCTCTCATTCTTCAAGGCCTTTCTCACAAGGATTCTCAAGGTTCAAGCTTGCACAAGTACTTTGAAATTTTCTAGTACCAAAATTAAAAGGAAACTATCAAAAAGGGAGAAAACAGATAAAAATATTATTTTGACAAAATTTGGAGAAATACAAGTGTTCTTCGTTTCAGCTCATTTGATTGGCCTTTTGGCCTCTTTTGATGCAAGCTTGGCTTGCATCCTTCGACTGGGCATGGGCCTCTGGCACATTTTGGTTTGGATTCACAAGGAAAAAATCCTCTTGTAATCTATTTCATTTCCAAGGCAAAAGGCTCTCTTTTAGCATCCTTCGATTTGCACTTTTTGTTCCCTATATGCCTCTTTCGAATCTGAACATTTTGTCCTCCTACATGCACCTTTCGTTTGGACATGTTGGTTCCCTTTATACAAGCTTCATTTGAACATATATCTTTTACATGTTGGCATGAAGTCACAAGACAGGGACCCTCTATGTACACTCTTTCGTTTGACCACATGTAACCCCTGGCATGCAAGCCTTCGATTGGACATGAGCCACCTTCACACAAAAGCTTCGATTGGAGTTTTGGTTCCCTTCGAATCAACATCTTTCAAACCCAACTCTGAATCCTTTGACGCAGTCTTCTTTAGTACATTTCTAGAACTCTTCGACACAAGTGGAAAATAGGATTTTGAAAGAACACTGATCAAATCTTTGGACCATGCTACATGATCTTACTTTACAAGCCTTAATGCTTGTATTTCACTCCATAATTAATTGCTTACATTTTGGATTAAGTTATTGTCCAGGTGATTAAACCTTTGTCCAGAAGATTATTTTCTTGAAAGTGAACTTGTTAGTACAAATCCTATCTTAAGCCCATGCTTTTCTTAAATCCTGTTCAATCTTCTTAAGCCTGAAGAGTTAGATTGGCGAGTTTTTCCATTCGTAATTCGAAGGTGGAAGATGATTTGACACTAGAGTGCCTAGAAATTTGCACTCGGTGATGTGATAGTAGAGGGAATGGGCTTAAAGATGCCATTTGGAGAGATGATAGAAAGTTGTTGGATATGGGCTCGTAGATGCCATCTAGAAATGATTGCTGAATTGTAAGCTGAAACCGAATGAGTATCAGAATGGCATCCGTGTCTGGAGCGTATCTGAAAGCTTGAATCTGAATGAGTATCAGGATGGAATCTGTGTCTGGAGTGTATCTGAACTGTATCTGTAAGATGAATCAGAATGAGTATTAGAATGGCATCCATGTTTGGAGCGTATCTGAACTGTATCTGAAAGTTGACTCTGAATGAGTGTCAGGATGGCATCAGTGTCTGGAGCATATCTGAACTGTATCTGTAAGCTGAAACTGAATGAGTATCAGAATGGCATCCATGTCTGGAGCGTATCTGAACTGCATCTGTAAGCTGAATCGAAATGAGTATCAGAATGGCATTCGTGTCTGGAGCGTATCTGAACTGTATCTGAAAGTTGACTCTGAATGAGTGTTAGAATGGCATCCGTGTTTGGAGCGTATCTGAATTGTATCTGAAAAGACTTTGAACATTGTTAATGGTAGCTGTTGATTAACCTTATCCTGAAAAGGGTAAAATGTTAACTTAATATGCAATGTCATGTTGTATGAAATGCAAGGTGTAATGTATTCGTGTTATCAATGTTTATGATATATGGATGCGATGTATGTGTATGTGAGCTGATCTTCCGCACTGCTTGTTGGATTGGGAAAACAAATCCTTGACTGCTGCTGAGGATATGGAGTGTAAGTCTTCATGTTGTGTAGTTGAAGTGTTGATTAATTTCCTCTTAGAGAAATAAACTCCGTTGTAAGGGAAACAATGTGTACTGCTTGTAAAATCCTGTTGAGGAATTCGGAGAAATTGAGCGACTTCTACTGGGGATTGATAATTGGAATCTTTGTTCCGCTGGGGATTAAACTGCATACTGTGGGGGATTTTATGGAAATAACCTAGAGATATTTCCCTATCTCTTAAAGCCATCAATTATTGTCTTTCTATTTTGTTTATTTGTAAACAGTAATTATGTTCAAATGCATATGTTCAAAAATAAATCATTGGACGTTTTTGTAAACAAAACAATAGGAGTAAAGAAAAAATAGATAGTTTTGCACTTCCAAAGGAATATCTTTGTATTGACTTTGAGTAAGTATTTGTACAATGAGACAAACATTCTAGTAAGAGAATGCTGTCGTAAAAAAATGAAAGTTTGATACAAAGAAAAGATAGCTATGTGAAATAATCCCATGGGGTTCCCATTCTGCTATAGCCTTCGTGTCTCTGAGCATCTTGTCTATTTGTTGCCTCGTCTGAAGAGGATTGAATTGATCAAAACCTTTGAGTTTGTTAGTGGAAGCCAAAGGTTATCTGTAAGGTGATCCAACAGGACATAGTCATACGCTTTAATTCCCTAACTTTTGCCTGGACCGCCCTTTCGGGTTTTCAGTCCACTGGGAAACCCTTTTTGCCCAAGTCGCCCTTTCGGGTTTTCAACTTTCCGGGTGTAAAGATTTTTTTGTTTTATCCCTAATTTTTTCCCTAACCTTTTGGTTCACCGGGATGCCCTTGTTTTTCCTAGGACTGTCAACCTAGCGGGTCTCTTACGCGTAGTATCTTTTGACTATGTCTGCATTCGCAGGGTGCGGAAGATCGTCGCCATCCATGGTGGTCATAATCATTGCTCCACCAGAGAACATGTTTTTGATTACAAATGGTCCTTCGTATGTAGGATTCTATTTGCCCCTGGGATCACCTTGCGACAGTATGATACGCTTGATCACCAGATATCCAACTTGATACACTTGGCGTATGACCTTTTTGTTGAAAGCCTTTATCATCCGTTTTTGATACATTTGACCATGACAGACAACAATAAGCCTTTTCTCATCAATCAAGTTTAGCTGACCAAGTCGAGTCTGGATCCAATCTTCTTCATTCAGCCCTGCATCCTTCATAATTCTTAGAGAGGGGATCTGGACCTTAATAGGAAAGACAACCTCCATGCCGTATACCAGAGAATAGGGTGTTGCCCCGGTTGATGTTCGAGCTGTAGCATGATACACGTGGAGAGCTAATGGTAGCATCTCATGCCATTCTTTGTATGTGACTGTCATTTTCTGTATGACCTTTTTAATGTTCTTATCCGTGGCTTCTACATCACAATTCATCTTTGGCCGATAAGGGGAAGAATTGTGATGCTGGATCTTGAATTGCTCGCACAGGGCAGTCATCATAGTATTGTTCAGGTTCGTACCATTGTCTGTGATGATCCTC
The DNA here is from genome assembly GCA_948472305.1 of Vicia faba. NCBI lineage: Eukaryota > Viridiplantae > Streptophyta > Magnoliopsida > Fabales > Fabaceae > Vicia > Vicia faba. The sequence continues at coordinate 148,310,325 of OX451741.1, read as the reverse complement.
TCCAGGATACCGTATCGATAGATGATATTTTGTTTAATGAACCGGGCTACAACATTCTTGATCACAGAAGCGAAAGAGGCTGCCTTTACCCACTTTGTAAAATAGTCAATGGCCACTAAGATGAAGCGGTGTCCATTGGAGGTTGTTGGCTTGATTTCCCCAATCATATCAATCCCCCACATAGCAAAGGGCCAAGGAGTCGTCAAGACATTCATAGAAATTGGAGGTACGTGCACCTTGTCAGCATAGATTTGACACTTATGGCAAGTTCAAGAGTGTTGATAGCAATCTGCTTCCATGGTAGACCAGTAATAGCCTGCCCGTAGGATCTTCTTTGCCATCGTATGCCCACTGGAATGGGTGCCTAAAGTGCCTTCATGTAATTCAGCCATGATCCTTTCAGCTTCGACCTTGTCTACGCACCGAAGTAACACAGAGTCATGGTTGTGTTTGTAAAGAATGTCGTTACTAAGGAAGAACTTAGCAGAGAATCTCCTTAAGAACTTCTTATCATTGATTGAAGCTCCTTTTGGATATTCTTGAGCCTCGAGATACCTCTTGACTTCGTGAAACCAAGGCTGGTCCACTACTTCTTCAGTATTAATCTCGTGATAATGTGCTGGTTCATCCCTTCGTTTAATGGTGATCTGGGGAGCCTCGTTATCCTATTTAAGTTTAAACATAGATGACATTATGGCTAGTGTGTCTGCTAGCTGATTTTCTTCTCGCGGGAAATGCTCGAAGTAATCTTTTCAAAATGTGGGAGTAATGTCAAAACAAGTTCTTTGTAAGGGATAAGGTTAGGGTTTTTGGTGTCCCACTCTCCTTTGATCTGGCTAATGACCAAAGCTAAATCTCCGAATACATTCAAGGATTTGATCCCCATGTCAATGGCAGCTTTGAGACCAAAAATGCATGCTTCGTATTCCGCCATGTTGTTTGTACAATTGAAGCAGAGTCTTGCAGTAAATGGAGTATGACATCCTTCAAGAGATATGAGTAAATCACCAATACCATTACCGAGTGTGTTAGATTCCCCATCAAAAACCAATGTCCATCGGGATCCTTGTTCAGGTCCGTCATATGGCCTGAATTCTTCACAGTTGTTTACCATCATGATATCCTCATCTGGGAATTCGAACTTCATGGACTGGTAGTCTTCTACAGCTTGATGAGCAAGGTGATCATCTAGTACACTTCCCTTTATTGCTTTCTGGGTAGTATATTGTATGTCATATTCTATCAAGATCATCTGCCATCTCGCTATTCTCCCAGAGAGAGCAGGTTTCTCGAAGATGTACTTTATTGGAACCATTTTAGATATCAACAAGGTAGTATGAGTTAGCATATACTGTCTTAGCCGGTGAGCAGCCCATGCTAGAGCGCAACAAGTTTTCTCGAGCAGTGAATATCTTGTTTCACAGTCGGTAAACCTTTTGCTCAGGTAGTAAATAGCATGCTCTTTTCGGCCAGACTCGTCATGCTGCCCCATCACACACCCCATTGAATTTTCTAGAACACTCATATACATGATCAATGGTCTTCCCTCGACTGGTGGCATCAAAACAGGAGGCTCTTGCAGGTACTCTTTGATCTTGTCGAAAGAAGTTTGGCATTCGTCATTCCATTTGATTACTTGATCTTTCTTCAGTAACTTGAAGATTGGTTCACAAGTAGCAGTCAGGTGAGAAATGAATCTGGCAATGTAGTTTAAACGTCCCAAGAATCCTCTGACTTCCTTCTCGGTACGAGGAGCAGGCATCTCTTGTATCGCTTTCACCTTGGCAGGATCTACTTCAAAACCCTTATTGCTGACGACAAAGCCTAGAAGCTTTCCAGACCTTACTCCAAACATGCATTTATTTGGGTTCAACCTCAGCTTGTACTTCTTTACTCTCTCAAATAGTTTCTGTAAATGATCAAGATGCTCTTCTTCTGTTTGAGATCTAGCTATCATGTCGTCCACATAGACCTCTATTTCGTGATGTATCATGTCGTGAAATAGAGCTACCATGGCTCGCTGATAGGTTACCCCAATATTCTTTAGTCCGAACGACATAACCTTGTAGCAGAATGTGCCCCATTGTGTGACAAAGGTTGTTTTCTCCATGTCCTCAGGCGCCATTTTGATTTGATTGTAACCTGAGAAGTCGTCCATGAAGGAAAACACTTTGTGCCGTGGCGTATTGTCAACTAGAATATCAATGTGGGGGAATGGGAAATCATCCTTAGGGCTTGCCCTATTCAAATCTCTGTAGTCCACACACATTCGCACTTTGCCGTCCTTTTTGGGAACGGGAATAACATTGGCAACCCATTGCGGATAAGAGGTGACGGCCAAAAACCCAATGTTGAATTATTTCATGACTTCTGCTTTAATTTTCTTCGACATATCTGGTCGCATTCGACAGAACTTTTGTTTTACTGGTGGACAGTCTTCTTTTGTTGGTAGACGATGTACCACGATATCTGCATCAAGTCCTGGCATGTCTTCATACGACCAGACAAAGATCTCAACATACTCGTGTAGCAACTAAATCACACGCTCTTTGACACTGGGTTCCATATTGGCGCCCATCTTGACTTCTCTTTTGTCTTCTTCGGTACCTAGGTTGATCGTATCAACGGGTTCCTCGTGGGGCTGAATGGTTCTCTCTTCTTGTTGTAGTAATCTGGCAAGTTCCCCTGGTACTTCACAATCTTCCTCGCCTTCGTCTTCAGCTTGGTAGATTAGATTTTCAGAGTCACAGAAGGCCATAGCAGAACCGTTACCCATGGGATCCCAAATGGCTGTAGACCTGCATTGTGAGTGTGAGTGCGTGTAAGAGTATATCTATCTTTGAAAGAAATGAAAATGTAAAAAATAAAAACAATAAGCACAAAGTTTGTATGCAAAAACATCCATGATTCATTGATGTCATATGGAAATGAGATAATAACCCTTACAAATGGACCGTTGTGCCTCGGGTAAGACACAAGGTTTTAAGAGTCTGAATTGTTTTAATATTACAGATCCAAAAAATGTAAAGACAAATTACTGTGGGATAAAGATGACCGGGACAAAATCTCTGGCTTCCCAGTTGCTGAGCCCTCCACTGACAGTTGAGAAAATACAATCCTCCAGGTTGTAGCTGTCTTCATCATCCTCCACGGTGCTGACTTGGTGGTTGCTGATCTTCAGGGGTGGTCCTCTGGCACGAGCACGGCATACGTCTTTCTGGGCACCTGAAGTTAAACCCAGGCCAAATTTATCAGATTTGTATGGGATATCTGGGAGTTTTCCCCAAATAGTGCACACACCTTCTTCTATCACTGCCTTTGCATCCTTTAAAGATGACATCATGAGTGAAGGCCTTGTGATCTTGGGAACTTGATACACAACCTTGATCACTGCCACATCTTACGGGACTTCTTCAAAGTGCTGGAATGGAGTTTCAATAAATTCACCATCTAATTCCACATATCTGAAGGAATTGAGATGGTTGATCATATACTTTTCTTCTCCATGAACAGTGATAATCTTCCCTTGAATTGGATACTTCTACATTTGGTGCAACGTAGAAGTAAAAGCGCCGACATTGTGAATCCATGGTCGGCCTAGCAAGCAAGAATATGAAGGGCGAATATCCATTACATAAAAGTTGACTCAAATGTTTGGGTTCCAACCTTTATGGGGATGTCTACTTCCCTATGCACCATCCTTTTTGAGCCGTCAAAGGCTCTCACTACTATCTTGCTTGGCTTCAATGTCAATACCTCACAGTCAAGCCTATCAAGAGCCTTTTTAGGCAACACATTCAGAGACGACCCGGTGTCCACCAAAACATGAGACAAGATTGTGCCCCTGTATTCCACTGAGACATGCAATGACTCATTATGCTTCCTTCTTCTTGGCGTTAAATCAGAATTCAGAAAACCTAGACCATTATCTGCAGTCAAGCTGGCTACACAGTCTTGGAACTGATCAACAGATGTTTCTTGAGGTACATGGACAGTTTTCAGGAATTTTACCAAGGCCTTTGCATGCACCTCAGAACATAGTAGTAAAGCCAGCATGGAAATTTTAGATGGAGTTTTCCCCAGTTGCTCAACTACATTGTAGTCGCTTCTTTTTATGATGTTTAGAATTTCCTCTATCTCTTTCCAGGAGGTTTCAGGGATAGCCAATGATTGTGCCTTTGTTTGGACAGGCTCAATCAGAATACCTTTTCCTCGAGTCTCGGTTGACTCGGCAGCAGGAATGTCAGTAGGAGTGATAACAAGGATTGTAACAGTTTTGTCAACAGGAGTATTAGCAGAGATGATTGTAGTACTGGGAACAACCTTTGGAGGAGTAACAACAACATGAATGATTACGGGTCCAGAAACTTCTTTTGGGGGAGCAATTTCTGGAGAGAATATCCTTCCGCTTTGGGTTATCTTACTAGTCCCTGCAATATTACTGATATCATAATCAACCTTCTCAAAACTTGAATCTTCGATAACTGGCCAATCTTACTTGATAACGTGGTAGTAGACATCCCCTCCATAATTCCATGGTATGGTTTTGTCTGACGAATACGGGATTGGTCCAGGCATTGTAATTATCAAATGAGCTACTTTTGGAACTGATGTAATTATAACGGGTCTTTTGGTGGAGACCCTGGAAGAATTGGCGGAAATGGCAACGATGGAAACATCATTATAAGGAATAGGTGGAACAAAAGTCTTCTCGAATAAAATTTCCTTGTTGTCTATTTGGCACTGAACGCCTGCTTTCAACAAAGGACAACTGGTTGGTGAGGACAAACAGAAATGACAACTTTCATTACAGCCTGGGAAAACAATGGCATTCAATAAATTCTTTTTGATAGTCAGAAGTGGGTTCATAAGTTCATCAACTGAAGTAACGAACATATCTTCCTCAATGGCGTTGGCATTATGGCCGTGTTTGGGCATAGGGGCAGAAATGACATTGGGCTTTTCTGGCGCATCAAATTCAATCTCTTTGGCTTCAAGGAGGTCTTATACTTTGTTTTTAGAGCCCAACAGTTATTAGTGTCATGGCCGAGACTCTCATAGTGGTATGTGTGATACGGTGGGAGAACTGACTTGAGGTTTTTGCGTTTTATCGCAAATGTTGCGGTTAGCAAGAGTCGCCATCGACTTTTCTTTTATCCAAAAGGAAAGGTGAAAAAGCACAGGAAAGACCTTTGAGATTATTTCTTGAGTTCGGGGGGTAGATTATGAAAAGGGAAGGTATTAGCACCCTTTTCATCCTTGGTTTTCCATGGGCTCTTAGTTACTTGCTAGATCACTTGCTTTTGTTTGAAAAATGTGCTTTGTGTGATGTTTTGAAAGTATTTTTGAAAAGGTGCCATCATTTAGGCAAACTTTGTAATAGTTCTCGTTCATAAGAACGTATACAAAGTGTTGAGCTTTTGAAAATATTTCATGTTTGAAAGTATTTTGAAAGTGTATGTGATTGTTTTTGAAAATAGCAAGGATGTTTGTTTTGAAATTAAGCAAGTAACTAAAAGTAATCTACCTACTCAAAAGGTCTTATATGTGTTTTTCCTCCTCCTTTAGATGTTGCTATCTTTCCATTGAATTGGTAAGAAGCCCCATCGTTGGATGTGAAGGGACGGACGTGGGTCATCGTATAGTCATGATAGCAATGTTGTGAGATATCTTAGCATTCTCTTGTAGGGACTAAGATCACTTGTAAGGCAACATTTGTAGCATCATCGAGGGACTATGATCTTGTATTTCGATTGTTTTTTCTAAGACATCCCACATGCATAACATGGCAATTTTTTATAAGGCAACAAGTGGAATTACCCTAGGGGTGCATGTATGAATAATGTGTTTGATTCACATGCATTTGGTCTTTGATTAGGGGTTGTCTACTTGTTGATTTTATCTTGCCATACATTTCCTATTTTACTAGTAAGCATACAAAAATAATAAAATGCAAAAAGATAAAACCCTACACTATTACAACCATATTGAATAGCATGAAATTATAAAGGCAAAAATAAAATAAAGGCAAGAAAAAAAAGAAAAAAAAAGGTCTTTCGATTCAAGCAAGAACACCCTTTGATTCTGTGTTCTTTGGTTACCTTCGATTTGGGGTCTGGAGTCAGTGGAGTCGTGTCCTTCGATTTTCCTTTGTCTCCTTTGACTGGGGGTTGGATTCAGTAGAGTCATACCCTTCAATTTTCCTTTGTCTCCTTCGACTGGGGGTTGGAGTCAGCAAGGTTCCATCTTTCGTTTGAGGCTTGGAAATGGAAAGGTTATGGATTTCATCTGAGGCCTGGAAACAACAAGGTTCTGGCTTTTCCACAGGCTCCTTGCTGACTCCTTGTAAGCATATTAGGCCCTCAAATTGTGATTCGAAAGGCTTGTGCAGCTAGCCAATCGAAGGGTATAACAAACCTGTCTCAAGTTCTTAAAATGCAACATCCAAACATAACTAAAGTCTAGGGGTTAACACAAAAAACAATGGGTCTCAAAGTCCAAAGTATAACTAATTAAGGTTGAGTTTTGAGCATATGGGCAGTCATAATCTAATGCTAAAACATGGTCTAGAAATATCTACATTTTTCTTTATTGGCGTGTGCATATGATGTTTAAATGAAAGAGTTCCAAGTTTAGAGAGAACTTACCTCTTGAAGTGTTTAACCAAAAGAGTTGTAGGTGACTTCTTTGATGGTGGAGGGAGCTTTGTGGGGATCTTCCTAAAGCTAGTTTTGTTACTGCTTGGTTTGGGCAGTCACTGAATCGAAAGAGAGTATATGATGGTGATGCGTGAATTGAAGGTTGATACAGTTTAGGGGAAGTGAATCGAAAGGTACACTACTGAGGCTTTTTTATGAAAAAAATCTTAGAGTTTTGAAGGTTTGAGAATGTTGGAGAGTTTGAGAATATGGGAGAGTTTGAGTGTTTGAGGACTTTTTATGATTTTTCTCTAGCAAAAATATGAACCCTTTCTTTGTCAATGGTTTCTCTATTTATAGAGAAAATGTTTGGGAGTTTAAACAAAAAGGTGGCTTGGCTGAAATGTGAATATTAAGCTAAGTCAGATTTTCCAAGATCCCAAGGTGAAGTACTAAAGTTGTTGGTTAAAAGGGACTGACTCCCCTGACTTATGGTGAAGTACAAATAGGATTTAAGCAAAGCATGGGCTTAGGACATGATTTGTACTAACAAGTTCACTTTCAAGAAAATAATCTTCTGGAGAAAGGTTTAATCACTTGGACAATAACTTAATCCAAAGTGTAAGCAATTAATTATGGAGTGAGATACAAGCATTAAGGCTTGTAAAGTAAGATCATGTAGCATGGTCCAAAGATTTGATCAGTGTTCTTTCAAAATCCTATTTTCCACTTGTGTCAAAGAGTTCTAGAAATGTACTAAAGAAGACTGCGTCGAAGGATTCAGAGTTGGGTTTGAAAGATGCTGATTCGAAGGGAACCAAAACTCTAATCGAAGCTTTTGTGTGAAGGTGGCTCATGTCCTATTGAAGACTTGCATGCCAGGGGTTACATGTGGTCAAACGAAAGAGTGTACATAGAGGGTCCCTGTCTTGTGACTTCATGCCAACATGTAAAAGATCTATGTTCAAACGAAGCTTGTATAAAGGGAACCAACATGTCCAAACGAAAGGTGCATGTAGGAGGACAAAATGTTCAGATTCGAAAGAGGCATATAGGGAACAAAAAGTGCAAATCGAAGGATTCTAAAAGAGAGCCTTTTGCCTTGGAAATGAAATAGATTACAAGAGGCTTTTTTTTCCTTGTGAATCCAAACCAAAATGTGCCAGAGGCCCATGCCCAGTCGAAGGATGCAAGCCAAGCTTGCATCAAAAGAGGCCAAAAGGCCAATCGAAGAAGCTGAAACGAAGAAAACTTGTATTTCTCCAAATTTTGTCAAAATAATATTTTTATCTGTTTTCTCCCTTTTTGACAGTTTCCTTTTAATTTTGGTACTGGAAAATTCCAAAGTACTTGTGCAAGCTTGAACCTTGAGAATCCTTGTGAGAAAGGCCTTGAAGAATGAGAGGGCAAATTTTGGGGTACAACAGTATGCACAGCGGGCATTAGGATGATAGTGAGGAGAGGTTGTGTTAGGGTTCTTTGGAGCTTATTTCAAAGTCACTAGGTTGGATCTTAACAAATGCGGCAATACTTGAGATAGTGTCATATTAATGCGGGTGAATTGTCTGACTGGTCTTTCCATTCTCGGTTGGTTACTTCTTTGTTGGTCAGGCGCAGGTTTAGGAATCATAACAGCCCCCACCATTGGATGGCGTTCGGCCCTATCTTGATTTCTCTGAGGATATACAACAACCACTTCTTTCTTTCTGATGAATGGCTTCCTTACAGCAGAAGAGGATGCATCTTTCTGAATTTTCCCGTTCTTTATCCCGGCTTCTACCCTTTCTCCAGTCAATATCAGTTCAGTAAAGCCTGCCGATGAACTCCCAATTAAATGATTGAAGAAGGGACCAAACAAGGTGCCCAAGAACATGTCTACCAACTCTCTTTCAGATAGGGGAGGTTGAACTCTTCCGGCCAAATCCCTCCATTTTTGTGCGTAGTCCTTGAAGCCTTCACTTGAAACCATGGCCATACTCTGGAGTTGAGTACGGGTGGATGCAAGATCAGCATTGTATTGGTATTGTTTGTAAAAGGATGCAACAAGATCTTCCCTGTTATGAACGTTGGCTCTTTCTAACTGATAAAACCAATCAAGTTGAGTACCAGACAGACTACCTTGGAAGAAGTGTACCCATAAATCCTTATCGGCGGTATGAGGTTGGATCTTCCTCATATAGGACCGGAGATGCATTTTGGGGCAAGAGACTCCGTCATATTTGGCGAACACAGGCGCTTTGAATTTTGGAGGAATGACTATCCCTGATACTAACCCAAACTCCTCAAAGTCCAAGCCAGACACCTTTTGGATTTCCATTGCACTCAACCGTTCTTCTAGATGCTTATACTTGTCGTCGGCTGGAGGGTATTGTTCTTCAGAATAGTCTTCTTCTTCCTCGTCCTCTTCTGACTCTGACTGGACAACTATTTCTTTGCCCTTCCCATCTTGATTGTCTTTCTCACCAGATGTCGTTGCAAAGTCTAAGGCCCTTCTTGTTTGCCCTTGGAATCTTTTTCCCATGTTTAGAACTCCAATTATCTTTTTTGATTAATTATATTTCTTCTCCTCAACCAGCAAGGTCTTCAACTCTTCTTGTCCTTTGGCTAGAGTTAAGAACAACTGTTGAGACTGTGTATTCTGAGCTTGGAGGTCCTTCATCGTTTGCTCGAGATCCATCTTACTGAAATAAAAATTAGAGAGATAAGGAGACTTGTTGCAAGAAACCTGCTTATGTTATGATGAATGGTGAATGCATATGCAATGATTTCAAGGATTTTAAAGATTCAAATTTGTTTTAGACAAAAAGGAAACACACGTTATATTAAAGCTTGAGTACATCAGTGCCTCATTGGGAAAAACAAATACAAGAAACTCTAAGATAGAAAGGTAGTACGCATCCTCTTTGGTGCAATGTAGGTATTCAGAGTCTGCTCCTCATGAAGTTGCTTAGTGAGTTCCAAAACCTTCTTCTCGCTTGCACAAAATTGGGCTTCGAAAGTATCTCTCTCCCCCTTGAGTTGTATCCAATCTCTTTATAAGTCTTCAAGAGATGTGGGCATGTCAGGATGTAGGATAGTGTATGGAACATCTCCTTCCATAATAGGCTCCCTGATTACCGGGAGAATGGAGGGATAAGGCATCATAAGACTCTGAGCACGAGTTCGTACCCATTTGAGGTAAGGCTCAAGAGGGATTGAATTCTTGTGCCCCAAAGTCTTGTTATCTACCTTGTTCAACATCCTCCGATCTCGGATAAATCTCTGGCAAAGACCTTGATCGTCATTCTCGTAGTCAAATACCAAACTTTGAATCAACATCTCATGCGGGCCATCCCTTCAGGCATAACCAAGCCGTCTTAAAGCTAAGCATGGGTTATAGGTGATACCTCCCCTAATGCCAAGTAAGGGGACATTAGGTAATTCTCCATAACGGTCGACAATAGTAACATTCTCTATGGATCGGGAGCACCAATGAATGTCTGAATGTTTGAGCGTCATCAACCTTTGTGACCACCTCGAATCTTGCTCATTCTTCAATACAAATTGGGGAAGATGCGAAATAAACCATCTTGCCAAGAGAGGAGTGCAACGCATAAGGACACCTCTTTTCCTCATTGTGCGAGTGTGAAAAGAGTGTAGGATATCTCCTAGCAATGTAGGCACCGGGTTGCGGGATATGAAGATTTTGACGGTGTTCACATCTATGAATTGGTCAGGATTTGGAAACAAAACCATCCCATATATGAGGAGAGCCACAATTTCCTCAAAGGCTTGCAAATACAAGGAATTCCAACAACTTTGGGCCTTCTCAAACAAGAACTTTACTAGGAAACCCTTGACACCACTCCTTGTTTCCCAATGAGTTGTGACATCAGATGAGTGCAAGTGTAGAGCTTGAGCAATCTCTTCTGGATTTGGGTCTCTTTCCATACCGTTGAAAGGTAGTTGATTGAGAATGGGAATCCTCAAGAGTTGGGAGAATTCTTCCAAAGTAGGCACAAGTTGATAGTCGGGAAATATGAAGGAATGGTGTAAGGGGTCAAAGAACTAAAAGAGCACCTTCATCATATCCTCATCTGTGTTAGAGGTGACCAAGTTGAGTAGGCGACCATGTCTCTTGGTGAATTGAGAATTTTCAGGTATCCTTGAAGCTAGCTCCTTAAGTTATGGAGGGATCCTTACAAGGTTGACTTGAATAGTTTTCCTGCGAATATAATCCATGTCCTACAAAACAAGAATAAAGATGAATCCCAAAATCCTTGAAATGGTTAGTGAATGTGTATGATGTTATGATGTTAATGATGTTATGTACAAGTATGTGTAAACAAACAAAGTAAACAAGTCCTTAGGTTTAGGCTTGCATGGAGTCTCATAGGTAAGTACCCTCTTGAAGCTTAGTTAGCTCAACCTGTCCTAGCAATAGTAACCGGGTTCTAAGGAGCTCAATATCACTGGTTTGTTTCCTTGGTCATTGTTTCAGCACAAGCCTCTTTAATGGCGACCGAAATATCCCATGAAACCAAACCTCAATGAGTGTAGTATCGAGTATCTACCAACTTCAGACTGCACCAAAGCCGGTCATCTCACTACATCCTAAAGGCCAAGTTGGTCAAGTAAATGTTCTAAAAGTTCATTATTGCTTCATGACATCACTCAGCGGCCCTGTATTCTCCTTGATTAACTCAAGGGATACCGTTACCCACAAATATGTCGCACTAACGTAGATATTGCTTAGACCATGTCGGTATACCCCACACAGTTTCCATAACGTATTGCTACTTACCTATAATGTATCCCAAATCCGGGTAGAGGATTCAAGCCAAAACAAAGAACCATAATGTAAAGCAAGCAAGTCAAACAATGTAAGCAAGTAAATGTGATCTAGCCCGAAGGTAACCCCACTTTTAGAAGATTCCCCAGCAGAATCTCCAGTTCTATGATACGGTGGGAGAACTGCCTTGAGGGTTTTGCATTTTATCGCAAATGTTGCGGTTAGCAAGAGTCGCCACTGACTTTTCTTTTATCCAAAAGGAAAGGTGAAAAAGCACAGGAAATACCTTTGAGATTATTTCTTGAGTTTCGGGGGTAGATTATGAAAAGGGAAGGTATTAACACCCTTTTCATCCATGGTTTTCCATGGGATCTTAGTTACTTGCTAGATCACTTGCTTTTGTTTGAAATTATGCTTTATGTGATTTTTTGAAAGTATTTTGTAAAGAGGCCTCTGTTTAGGCAATCTTTGTAATGATTCTCGTTCGTAAGAATGTATACAAAGATGTTGATCTTTTGAAAATGTTTTCAAGTTTTGTAAAAATGTTTTGAAATTGTAGGTGTTTGTTTTTGAAAATAGAAAGGATGTTTGTTTTGAAATTGAGCAAGTAATTAGAAGCATTCTACCAACTCAAAAGTCTTTCTTGTTCATTTTACCTTTCCTTTGACATTGTTATCTTACCATTGATTTGGTAAGTAACCCTATCTTTGGATGTTAACGGGACGGGCGTGGGTCATCGTATAACCATGATTAGAAATGTTACAAGGTATCTTAGCATTCTTTTTTAGGGATTAAGATCATTTGAAAGAGCAATTTAGATAGCGTCATCGAGGGACTATGATCTTGTATTTGCTTATTTTTTTTGCTAAGATACCTCACATGCATAATATGGCCATGTTGTATAAGGCAACCAAGTGGAATAACCCTAGGGGTGTTTATGTACAAGTGTATTGTTTTTCATGCTTGTTCTTGAATTAGGGTTTTCTAAGTATAGGTTTTAGTCTTTCCATACAAACCCTAATTACTAGCATGTCATATATAAAGCGATAAATTGCGGAATTTAAAGTTACTATGCTATTACAACATTTGCAGGGAGGGGGGTGTACAAATTGAATGGGGATTGCAAGAATGTAAACCTAATTAGTCTATTACAACCATATTGAATTGGTATCAATTTACAAGGAATTAAATGGATACAATGTACAAAATTGTTTGGATTTTTTAGAGAAAAGGGATTTTGTCTTAATATAATTAATTAAAAGAAAAATAATTAATGAAAAGTAAACCCTAAATTTATTAAGAAAACATTTTTAAACAAAACCCTAATTCATTAATTGATTAAAGGAAATAAGTTTAGAAAAAGTATTTTTTTGGTATTTTTGTCTTGAATATATTTATAGCATTATAAAATATTTTTAGTCTTTTTTATATCAATTTTTTTTTAATTAGTGTGAAAGAAAAATAAATACTAACCTAGTTTTAATTTAATTTATAAGATTAGTTAGTGAAAATAAATAAAGTATAGTTAAATAAAATATTTTTTTGTGAGAAAAATAAAATAAACTAAGCCAAAATATAAATCTATCATTTTTTGTATTTTTATAATTTTTTTAGTATTTAGAAAATATATTAAGAAAATAAATAAAATAAAAATAAGAAAAATAAAACAAATTGGGCCAGGGGTGCAAACAGCCTGCAAGGGAGTTAGTAAGCAAAAATAAAAAAACAAATACAAGCCCAATAAGGCCCAGGCGCTTGCAAAAAAGTCTGGAATGCAAAACATGTAAAAAAATGCAAAGGGTACCACTGGGGCTCGAACCCAGGTCCCAAAGGTTACAAGCGCACCCTTCTACCACTAGGGTGGCTATACATCCGTTAACATAGGAAAATCAATAAATATACAAGGCAAAACGTGCCCTGATGACTTCATCTTCAACCTCCAGCCAGACCAATTGTAACTTGCTCATTTCTCTTCAAAAATGAAAACTGTAAACATGAAACTTGTAGCAAATTTCCTCATGGTTTCAGAAATGTAAAGCATTAAAACTATAGATCAAAGATAAGCATGGATTTTAATGGTCCTAATATGAACCCTAAAAATATCAGAAATTTCAGTTTCAAAATTCTCTAAGCTCAAGCAAAATTAATGGAAACCATGGACATGGTTAGCTTTAGGGCAATGATTTCTACATGTTTTGTTCACAAATAAATCATTGATGATGCCTGTATGAAGAGTTCAAAGTTGAGAAAACTTACCTGAAAATTGGAAGTTGTGTTTTGAGTTTGAGCTTGTTTCAAGTGATGGTGATGATCAGGCTAGCTTCCTTGAGGTCCTAGGAAGCTAATACAATGATTAGCTTGAACAATGGATGGCTGAAATGGTCTGGAGAAGTCAATGTGTAGAGCTGAGTTTTTAAAAATGGAGGGTGGTGTTAATGGTGTTGCAATTCTATAACAGGGTGTGGGATCACTTCTATATGATGTTTAAAAGCTTTAGAAACCAAAAGGCCAAGAAACGCACGAGTAGATTATGAGTTTCAAGTTTTTGGTCAGTTTTTGTGAAAATGGAAGTATGAAGTGTAACTCTGAGTTCTAGGTTCTTTCAAGGCTTGAGCATTCGTGTCTTTGTGTCAAATGGTTTGTGTATGTATAAACAAAAGTGTTTTAGAGCTTTGGACAATCAGAAGTACAAGTTCCTAGCTTTTGGCTAGGTTACTTGATTTTGAAGAAAAGAGGGAAACAAGTTTCAAGAAGAGGTACAAGCATGGGATGGGTGATTGTAAGTGTTTGAAACATTTCTCATGAGTTATAGGACTTGTTTGATCAGAATAGAACAAGTGCAAGGCTCAAGAACAAATTTTGTATAAAAAGTCACTTTATCAAAATAACAATGTGACCTTTCTTCCAAAAATGGATATAAAGCATGTCCATGCATTGAATGCTTGAAGTGAGGCCTCTAATAGCTGTGTAAACCATTTATTATGGAGTGCCTAAAAAGTTTGAGGCCTGCAAAGTAGTGTTTATGCAGCATAGTTTGAATTTGAATTTTGTTCATCACCAAAATGACTTGTAATTAAAGTGATAAAACCCTAACTTCATCTCTTCGATTCTCCCTACTCAAGAATGTTCTCAAGGAGTTATTGGACATTTTGTAAAGCTTTCAATGTTCTATACAACCCATATTTGAATTGATTTTGAAGATTCCCCTTGGAACTATATGAAAAAATGCCATGAAGTTGGGTCAAAATCCTGACCAAATTAGGGCAAAATTTCACTAAGTGTTTTGTTTCATGACCACATGTTCTTAAAATTATAACTTGAGATCCAAGAACTTTTGGAATAAGTTTTGTGAAGAAAAGTTGTATATTTCATGGAGATATACAACTTTCATGTTGGAAGTTTCTCTTGAATCATCTTGCATCATGCAGAAAATTTGGCTCAAAGTTATGAAAAAATAAGAAATTTCCAACACAGAAAAATTTCTAAGTTTAGAAATTTTGACTTTTCAAAATGAAATCTTGAATTTTTGATTTCTTTATGAATAAGTTTCATATTTTGACATGTTTTGATGAATTATGATCTTTGGCACTTGAATTTGACCAAAAAGTAAAAGTTTGACTTTTCAGTATACAATTGACTTTTGATCAGTTGACTGAAAAATTCACCTGTTAATTCAATGGACTTGCAATGTTTTGAACCATGTCATTAGGTCAAAATGATGCAATTGGACTCTTTAGGTCATGCCTTAAACCAATTGACCATTTTCTAGGTCAAAAATCTGAAATTTCCCTTTCTCAGTCAAAACCCTAATTTTGACTATTTTGCCCTTTTGAAGATTTGATAAAATTTATCGAGGAATTATGGTCCAAACTTGATCAAATGATACATATGAGTTTAAAATGTTTATGTGGATAAAAAATTATGAATTTTGACTGTAAATTGGCCATAGTTGACTTTTTCCCCAATACAACTGATTTTTAGGTCAACAACTCAATTGGCTGAGCAAAAGTGTGATCCAAGGCTTGAAACTTGACATGAATTATCTTGGGGCTCCATAATGATCCATGAAAGTAATATGGGGCATTGGAAGTTCAAATATCCTTGTGTAAACTTAAACCCTAATTTTGGTCATCAGTGCTCAAGGAGGTGTCTTGAGCTGATCAAACCCTAGTGCAGTCTTGAGTCAAGGAGATCTTGTGAGCAAATTCTTGATAAGTGAGAGGGAAAATTTTGGGGTACAATAATAAGATACATTCTTGTACAAACGATTGTTCTTTGTTTTGAAACGAATATGCATCGTTAAATGAGTGCCCTAAATGCGGTTTATCTCGATATAAGAAAAAATTGTCTCCAACAAAAGTCTTATGGTATTTTCCTATAATTCCGAGATTTAGGCGCATGTTTCATAGTGAAACCAATGCAACACACTTGACATGGCATGCAAATGAAATAATTATTGATGGAAAGTATCTACATCCGGCAGATTCACCACAGTGGTCGAAAATTGATGATGATTATCCTGATTTTGGAGAAGAAGCAAGAAATCTTCGCTTGGCATTATCTACTGATGGAATGAATCCACATGGTCTTCAAAGTATCTCACATACCACATGGCCTGTGATTCTTATGATTTATAACCTACCTCCATGGCTATGTATGAACCGTAATTACATGATGTTATCTATGTTAATTTCTTGGCCTAAACAACCAGGGAATGACATAGACGTATACTTGACACCTTTGATCGAAGATTTAAAGATTTTGTGGGAGAATGATGTGGAGGTTTATAATGGATATAGGAAAGAGAGTTTCAATTTGAGGGCGATGTTGTTTGGCACAATTAATGATTTTCCAGCATACAAGAATTTATCTGGGTATAGCATTAAAGGTCAATGTGCGTGTCCTATTTGTAAAGACAGAACCGATACGACGTGATTGGAAATTTGTCAGAAGAATGTGTTTCTCGGTCATCGTAGATTCTTACATTCTAAACATCACTACCGTGGGTGGATAAAATCATTCAATGAAGACATCGAACAACGTAAAGCTCCACCTGCATTGTCAGGTGACCAAATTTTTGAAAAGGTGAAAGATTTGTGTACTCAGTTTGGCAAGCCTTTGGCACATAAGGTTGTCAAAGGTGGGTGTAAGAAGAGGTCGATTTTTTTTGAATTGCCATATTGGAAGTCTTTGTATGTGAGACATTTTCTCAATGTTATGCATATTGAAAAAATGTATTCAAAAGTGTCATTGGTACGTTACTCAATATAAAAGGAAAGTCTAAGGATGGCCTTAAAGAAAGGGAGGACATGTTAAAGATGGGAATAAGAACTGAATTAGGACCCATGAAGAAAGGAAGATGAACATTGTGATACGGTGGGAGAACTGACTTTAAAGTTTTGCATTTGATCGCAAATGTTGTGGTTAGCAAGAGTCGCCACCGAATTTTCTTTTATCCAGAAGGAAAGGTGAAAAAGCACAGGAAAGACCTTTGAGATTATTTCTTGAGTTCGGGGGGTAGATTATGAAAAGGGAAGGTATTAGCACGCTTTTCATCCTTGGTTTTCCATGGGCTCTTAGTTACTTGCTAGATCACTTTCTTTTGTTTGAAATTGTGCTTTGTGTGGGTTTTGAAAGTATTATGTAAAGAGGCCATTGTTTAGGCAAACTTTGTAATGATTCTCGTTCGTAAGGATGTATACAAAGATGTTAATCTTTTGAAAATGTTTTCAAGTTTGTAACATGTTATGAAAGTGTAGCTATTTGTTTTGAAAATATCAAGGATGTCTTGTTTTGAAATGGAGCAAGTAATTAGGAGCATTCTACCTACTCAAAAGTCTTTCATGTTCATTTCCTTTTTCCTTTGACATTGTTATCTTACCATTGATTTGGTAAGTAACCTTATCTTTGGATGTAAACGGGACGGACGTGGGTCATCGTATAACCATGATTAGCAATGTTGTAAGATACCTTAGCATTTTTCTTTAGGGACTAAGATCATTTTGAAAGGTAACTTTAGATAGCGTCATCGAGGGACTATGATCTTGTATTTTTTGCTTGTTTTTGCTAAGATACCTCACATGCATAATATGGCCATTTAGTAAGGCAACCAAGTGGATTTACCCTAGGGGTGCTTGTGTGCAAGTGTGTTGTTTTTCATGCTTGGTTTTGTCTTTGATTAGGGTTTTCTAATTGATTGTTTTTAGTCTTTCCATACAAACCCTAATTACTAGCATTTGTATATAAAGCGATAAATTGCAGAATTTAAAATTACTACGTGTGATCGGTGGATCTGGAACTGACTGTTTAACGCTGGTTCGCGAAATGTCGCGGAAGCAAGAGTCGCCACCGTCTTTTATTTTCTCCAACATAGACAGGACAAAAGCACAACAAAATTCCTTATGAGATAGTTTCTCGGTTCGGGAGGTAGATTTATAGAAAGGGAAGGTGTTAGCACCCTTTCTATCCATGGTTATCCGTGGGCTCTTAGATACTTGCTCATTATGTTTTCAAAATGTTTGTTTGCTTTTCAAAGTGAGTGGGTTTGAAAAAGTTTCGTTTAAAGATTTCAGATCGACTCTTGTATCAGTCCTCAAGAGTGTTTGAAAAATTATTTTGAAAGCTTTTTGAAAAGTGTCGGTGTGAAAAGAGTTTTGTTTTGTTTTTGAATTAGAGCAAGTATCTACGAGTCATCTACCTACCCTAAGGAATTAGGCTGTGTAAATGTCCTTAAGGTAGTGCTATCCCACCATTGAGAGGTAGGTAGCACCACCGTTGGAGGTGTTCGGGTCAATTCGAGTTTAGGGACAATGTGGTCACCGAAGCAACAGTTAGGACACCTTAGAAGCTACCCTTATGCCATTGATCCTTTTTTTATTCCGAGGCAACCGTTTTGAGGCAACTTGTTTTGAGGCAACGGGATCAATGGACATAAGGACTTACTAAGACGTCCTATACTCGACGACCACGTTTCGAAGGCAAGGCAAAAGTGAGGCGTACCCTAAGAGTGGTGTGTGAATTTGTGTATTATTTTCAGTTTAACCATTATCTTTGATCATGCATTATGGTGATCTACGCTTGTTTTTTTAATTTAGGCCATACATTCTTTCATGCAATTATAATTTAAAAGTGCGGAAATTTAAATGCAGAAAGTAAAATCCTACGGTATTACAAGGCGCGGGTCTATACATCGCCAAATTAACAAAGACCCGTTTTTAATAAAAAATGCGGAAAGTAAAACCTAGTTACTATTACACAGCTTGAGCAGTTACATAATGTTCATAAGAAAATAAAATAAATGCGCGAAAGAATAAAAATAGAACGTTCGAGGGCGTTGGACCCTTTTGAGAAATTAAATGAAATTAAAAAAGCTAATTAATTATTTAATTAAGAAAAGAAATGTTTTTTATGTTTTTTTGTATTTAATGAAAATAAAGAAAATAAAAATAAAAATTAAAAGAAACCCTAATTCTAAGTTGTTTTAATTATTAAGAAAGCATTAAAGTTTAACCTAATTTACTAAATAATTAAAGTATATGTTTATTTACAAAATAATTTAGTAACTAATAATAATGATAATAAGAAAAAATTATTTATTAAGAAAAAGGATGAAAATGCTAAAAACCCTAATTTCTACATATTTTAATTTGTTAAGAAAAAGATTTAAGTTTTAAAACCTAATTTACTAAATAATTAAAGTATATTTATTTACAAAAAAATATTAATAAGTAAATTAATTAATATATTTTAGTTTCTGATTTTTAGATTATGAAAATTAATTATTGGAATTTAAAGAAAATAATTAAAATAATTAAAAGAAAAGAAAAGGAAATAAAAAAAAATACAAACAATGGGGGTGTCTGACCCAATTTGGAGGTGAGTTGAAGTGATTTTTGGCCCAAGAACAAGCCCTTTTTGACTTTCAGGGATCACGTGTGGATGGTTGACCCAGGTGCATGGTGGACTGCATGTTCTAGCTATTGGATTGACCATCAGGGACACTTGGCAAGCTTGGATATGGGGTTGTATGATGAACCCTGGGAGAGGCGCTGCACATGAACGTATTAAGACAAAAATTATTAAGCGTTTGGGGGGACATGGGAATCGAACCCAGGTCCCATTACCTACATGACAACTCAACTGCCAACTGAACCAACGCGCGTGTTTGTACTATGAGTGGAACACAAATAATATGTATGAAAAAAACAACGTTATCCTGAAACAATCAAAAACGCGCTAATATTCAAATTATCCAACCACGTCTAGACACGCTAGCATCTTCTTCCTTTTGTTCCTGCAAATAATACCAAATAGCGGGGGTTTTAAACCCCCACTAACTGCAATTCAGAAAAATAGCGATTAGCACATGCTTCCATATAAAAAAGGCGCGAGGTCATTGTTCAGTTCGTCTTGTTGCCATGAATCCATTGGCATAGGTTTTAAGGCCTAATTTTTCCATATGTGTAAACCCCCAATTCCAAGCTTCTGAAACCCCAGCAAGCGTTAATGGCAAATATTGATACAGGCATTGTTAGGACAATTAAAGGGTACCATTAGCTTCAGAACATCATGGTTAGTGTTAATCAACAATTAAAATGCATGAACAATGCCTGAAAATTAAAACACGATTATGGAAAATTTTGTGAAAAGTGTGACTTTTTTCTACCAATTCCTGAGGGCTGGAGATTGGTTCTTGATTGCAACACGTTCTTGGATGTCTTGGCAATGTTTTGGAATGCTTTTCAAGCCTTGAATCGTCCTCTAACTAGGATTTCAGTTTCCAACTTTTTGCGAAAAAAATGCAATTTGGTTCTTGGTTTTCTGCGCAGCTTTTGTGTGTATTAGCATTAGGTCATGTTGTGTATAAGTATCTGAATGCAATTAGGTCAAAACCAAGCCCAAAGATCCATTGATTTAATGATTCAATATTTGATTTTGTTCACATCTTTTTTCAATCTTTTTCCATGCCAATTATGCCAAATTTGGATGATTTTGTCCCTTTTGATTGATGCACGAGATCTCTTACATGTGAGGAGGATATTTGCTACATAAAAAGATTTAAAAAACATGATTTAGTATTTTTCTTATATTTAAATTTAATTAAATGAATTAATGATAATAAAAATTCAAATAATTAATCAAAAATAAGAAAATAACTCCCTTTGAGGTCAATGGATCGTGCATAGCCTTTGGGTAATGATTCATGAAAGAAATTGAGGCCCATTAGCATTTTTGAAGCCTTTTGTGCAAAGTTGACTTTTCAAAATTCCCAAAAATTTCCCAACTTCTACAAGGCATATCTTGCTCAATTTTGAAGCTATGAACATGTTCTTGGACATTTTGGAAAGGTATTGAAGTCCTCTAACCAATGTCTTTGGTCCCATGTCATTTTGATTTACCAATCTCAAGTTATGGTCTTTGACTTAAAGTGCCTTTTTGTTGACTTTTAAAAATGACCTATAATGTTGAAATTGATAACTTTTTGTGAGAGCATTTCTTGGACTTGAAGTGTGAAGATGAGTTGTAGGAAATGTCATTCTCTTCAAAATGAGCTTTGGATGGAATTTTTCTGATAAACCATGAGGAAGTTATGCCCTGGTCAATTTGCAGTTGACTTTCTCAACTATCCAAAAATAGAAACTTTTGCATCTTGAGACTTTTTGAGCCATGCTTTGAGAATCATGATCAAGAATTGATAAAATGATGTTTGTGGCTTCAAAATGAGATGTTGACCAAAAATTTTGACTTTTGATTGTCAAATGACCATTTTGCCCCTGCAGTTGACTGTGAAGCACTTAGGGTTTTTGACTGTGCAATGTGATGCTGTGAGTCTTGAAACTTGGCATATGGATGCTTGACAATGTTTATGGGCATGTGGGACTTGATTGGACCCTTGAAACCTCAATTTCTTTGCCAGGACCAAAACCCTAATTTTGACTGTGTTAGGAGGCCATTGGACTGTGCAACCCTTGAGAGATTTTGAATCATCTGAAGATTGATCTTGCCAAATCTTGAAGAATATGAGAGGGCAAATTTTGGGATACAACAGTTGCCCCTGTTAAATCTTCTTAGACCTGAGGATGTAGATTGGCTGGCGTGCCTTTCGTAATCCGAAGGTGGAAGATGATTGAACACTAGAGTGCCCAGAAATTTGCACTCACATAGTAGAGTGTTAGCAGTATGATGCAGGAATGGGCTTACAGATGCCATTTGGAGACGGATGAATAGGGGGATGGGCTTATGGATGCCATCTGGAGACTGTTGGGAAGTGGAGAGATGGGCTTATAGATGCCATCGGGAGATTGTCGATCGCGTAAGAGATTCCTTAGCGAGAACTTGCGTACCTGAGAAAGAAAGATAATTACCTGGCCTGTTACAGGAGTTGATCTTCAAACCCTTTGTGTAGATGTGCCCTGGCTGGATGCAGGAATCAGATCATTAAACTCTTCAGACGTTCCCTGGCAGGATACAGGAATCGAGTCCGGAGAATATAGTCGTCAACAGATACACCCTGGCAAGATACAGGAATCGGATCCTCAAACTCTTCAGACGTGCCCTGGCAAGATACAGGAATCAAGTCTGGTAATGCTAGTCGTCAACAGATACACCCTGGCGAGACACAGGAATCAGATCTTCGGAATCTTCAGACGTGCCCTGGCAGGATACATGAATCGAGTCTGGTAATGCTAGTCGTCAACAGATACACCCTGGCGAGATACAGGAATCGGATCTTCAAACTCTTCAGACGTGCCCTGGCAGGATACAGGAATCGAGTCTGAAATTCAGAAAGGTTGGTGAGTTGTCTCTACTGACAAATTATTTCCATGGACGGGTGGTCTTTAACGACGAGTGTCTATAACGACGTGTGTCCATAACGACGAGTGTCTATAACGACGAGTGTCTATGACGACGAGTGTCTATAACGACGAGTGTCTATGACGACGAGTGTCTATGACGACGAGTGTCTATAACGACGAGTGTCTATAACGACGAGTGTCTATAACGACGGGTGTCTATGACGACGAGTGTCTATAACGACGGGTGTCTATGACGACGAGTGTCTATAACGACGGGTGTCTATGATGACGAGTGTCTATAACGACGGGTGTCTATGACGACGAGTGTCTATAACGATGGGTGTCTATGACGACGAGTGTCTATAACGACGAGTGTCTATGACGACGAGTGTCTATAACGACGAGTGTCTATAACGACGAGTGTCTATAACGACGGGTGTCTATAACGACGAGTGTCTATAACGACGGGTGTCTATAACGATGAGTGTCTATGACGATGAGTGTCTATAACGATGGGTGTCTATGACGACGAGTGTCTATAACGACGAGTGTCTATAACAACGAGTGTCTATAACGACGAGTGTCTATAACGACGAGTGTCTATAACGACGGGTGTCTATAACGATGAGTGTCTATAACGATGGGTGTCTATGACGACGAGTGTCTATAACGACGGGTGTCTATGACGACGAGTGTCTATAACGACGAGTGTCTATCACGATGGGTTGTATCAGAGAAATCTTTAGGCATTGATTTAACTGGATTTGTATTCTTTGACTGGGTTGGTCTCTTTTGACTGTATTCATCTACATAGCTGATCATTTAACTGTATCCTTCCTGAAAGGTAAAGGTCAGTCATATGCAATGCATGATATGAATCAAGCAATGATGTTCTCAACACATGAGATTGTATGATATGATGCGTATATGCATGTATCATGATGTATAACAATGTGATGTTTATGAATGTATCTTCGTCTGGGAAAATAGATCCTTGACGGATGCTGGGAAATCAAATCCTGGGCTGATGTTGAAGAGTGAGATTCTTCGTTTCTGTTGGGAATGATGATTGCAAGAATACCGGTAGGAGAAGATGACTCCGTTGGGGAATGAACTTGGCGAATAGATTACTCTGCGGGGAGGTAACTCTGTGGGAAGAGATACTTTGCTGAGATGTTGCTAATAACTCCGCTGGGGGATTGGAAGACTTCGTCGGGGACGATCTTTCCGTTGCAAATTTGCTGAGGATAACCCAATTATAGGCTCTGGTGGGGAAATAACCTTCTGAATAAAGCCGGGAGACGCGTTCGTGCTCTGCAGGGGATAAGCTTTCAGAATCTACTGGGGATAAGCTTCCTGCCGGGGAGATGGATTCCACTTTCCTGGGGAAACTTTTGGACTGGACTCTCCTGGGGAAATTTTGAACTGTACGGGGGAAGTGGCTCCACTGAATGTCTGGTATACCATCGGGGAACAATCTTAGATCAAGACTGTCGGGGACGCTTGTTAAGAATGCTTGTATACTCCGTTGGGGAATGTTGAGATCTGCTAGGGATACCCAATTTCCTTAAGGCTGACAGTATAACTTTGCTTGGGGAGAGTGTGTTGACTTGCTGGCTCACTCTCTGGGGAATTAAGATATCTTGGTTACACTCTTCAGCCGAACTTACCTTGGTACCTTGGTGGACAGAGCAATTAGATCGCTCTAGACAACTCATTATTGCCCCTGTTTCTGATGTGGGAGAAGATACCTGTGGGGTCTTGATAACTGCCATTTGACAAACCTTCTTCTGATAGGCAAGTGACGAGGTGATGGGACATAGTCGTACGCTTTTGATCCCTAATTTTTTCCTGGACCGCCCTTTTGGGTTTTCAGTCCACCGGGATACCCACTTTTGCCCTAGCCGCCTTTTCAGGTTTTCGACTTGCCGGGTGTACAGATTTTTTCATTTCATCCCTTATTTTTGCCCGAACCCTTTTAGTTCGTCGGGAAGCCCTTATTTTTGCCTAGGTGTGTCAACCTAGCGGGTCTTTGATTATGCGTAGTATTTTTTCGACTATGTCCACGCTCTTAGAATGCAGGGAGAAGCCCCTGGCTTCTTGTGTTGCCATGTTACCAGAAGATGTCTGATTGTGCAAGATTTGTTGCTGGAATTCCTGTCCAATGCCCCAAATGTCTCAGATGGAGAGCTGCCCCTAGCTGCTTGGCATTGTTGAGAGATTCTCTGAATCTTGACTTAACTGCCCCAGATGATGGACAATGATCAGGCCCTGCCCCTTGATTGGGAGTGTTTTTTGTTCATTAGACATCCGTCGTGCGAATTTCTTTGCTATTCAAACAAAAAGTCATATGCAAACAAAGTTATGTTAAAAATGCAAAGCTTATGTCTGTCTTGAAGTTTTCGAAAATGTATTTTTTCAGCAAAACAAGTAAATTTTGTAAAATGTGATGTCAACTCAGGATTTTACAGCGAGCCTTAAGGAGTCAGGATACCTTTTGTAACAGTATGCTTTCGAACTAGCCCATGCTTCAGCTAGGACTTTTAAGGGTTATAACGTGGCCCGGTTCATGGTTTAAGAAACAAAGGATAAAGGCTCGAATTTTATTTGTACCCACCCGCTCTTCGTGATGCATCTTCAAACCTAAACTCAGCTGATCGTGCGTTAGACCTTGTTTGAGTCTTTGTCCTGATATTCCAATGATGGTTCAGATAGTTTATTTTGAATAGGCAGTCATTCTTTTTGGTTGAGGGTTTGTGGGACCTCTTTCTTTTTTGATTTTGTTATCCCTGTTTTTTTTTTGCCTGAACTATTTCTTTTGGTGATTACAGTCACCGGGATGCCCCAGTTTTGTAAGTCTCCTTCATAGATTTTGACTTATTGGGCTTTTATTTTGAGAGATATGATGACTGCCTGTCCTTACGATTATATGGAACCATCACTGTTTTTTGTTTCAAAAGGACTTCTTTTGATGTCATTCGTTATGCACTTGGATCAACTGAGAGAACTACCCTGCCCCAGGTTATGATTAAGGGTTTTAATTTTCGAAAAGAAAAACTCCTACTTCTTTGGCTCGAAGGGGTTGACGAGGGATTATCTTCCTTATAACTCCAGTGTTTAGGAATTGAAACAATGCCTGTACCTCATCAGCGAGGTATGTTCAAAAGCATACTGTAGATTGTGGTATCGTTTTCGTCATCCTCCCTCAAGAGGCTTAGAATTATTAATCGAGAGTTGACATCAAAAATAAAAGCAATTTTGAATATAGTGAACACAATTACTTCAAAATAGACCTATGCGATGCATTAATGAAATAACAGCGTTTGACATGATAATTGTTTGAACAATCAAAAGAAAATTACAACTTGAATATTCGAATGAACAAAAGTTTTCTAGTCTCAGGACTTGTCACTTCAAATGGTGACCTTTGGAGGGATGGTAGAAAAACTCAGCCTGACCATCTTGTGTGAATTCCAATGCTCCTTCATCAATCAGGTCCTGGATCTTGTTCTTCAGAGCCCAACACTCATTTGTGTCATGTCCTGGACTGGCAGAGTGGTAGGCACATCTTTTATTGGGATGATAGGTAGGAGCTTATGTGTTGGGATTCCGGAGAGGAGCCCTTAATGTGATCAGATTCAATCTCAACAGGTGTTGTAAAGCTTGAAACAGCGACATGTTGAGCTTGGTGAATTGCCTCCTGGGGTTGTCTGGCTTGCTCTGATCAACCCATTGTTCTTGATGAAGTCGTTGTTGGACTTGTGAAGTAGTAGCAGCTTGGAGAGGTCTATTCATCCCCATACCAGACTCTTGTCCTCTCGGCAGCTGGTCAATGACCTGGTCCCTGACTTGGACTGTTTGCTTCTCTTGGTGAAGCTGGTTGACCATGGTTCTCAACTCTTCTTGCTCCCGAGCCAAACCTTGGATAAGAGCCATTTGCCCCAGCATCTGGGTTCTCATTGCATCTACCTCCGCTTGCAGATGTTTCAGCCGTTCGTCCTTACTGTCTTCTGGACTATTCTTGGCCAAATTCCCCATGAGGAGTGTCCTTAACTCTTCCTGCCCCTTGGATAGGCTTAGGAAGATCTCCCTGAATTGAGTCTCTTGAGCATGAGGACCCTGGTCATCTGGTTGGGGAGCCATTTGCTGAAATAAACAGCGAAGAAGGTAAGTGACCTGCAACAAAGGTACCTGTTATGCAATGATGTGTATGATATATGTATGCAATGTTTTCAAGGATCTCGCGGGGTAAACAAGAAAATTGTTAGAATCTGGTAACTGGTGGCTTGATTGAAGGCACTTCGTATTGTTGAGAGTCCTTCTTCAAGGGTCAAGGCTCACCATATCGAGTGGGTCATAGCCCCTGACAACCTCGGCTAGAGGAAAATAAATCCCCTTTGCCCCTTGCTAGACATTTTGGTTCATCATGACCTGCATCACAAGCCCTTGAGATCCTTGAAATGGGTTAGTCTTATGTAGGATGCATGCAATGGTATGATGTTATGATATGCATGGAGTGATATATGTAACCCTGTTATGAGTCCAGATTAGGGACTGTAAATAAAACCTGCAAGAAACTCATGTGTTAGGTAACAAGTACGTGCAAGTAATTCAAATTAGAAGGCACACAAGTCACACAGAGAGCCCTTAGAGTTTAGGCCAGCATGAAGTTTGGGGTACTACCCTCTTGAAGTTGGTGGGCTCAAACCTGTCCTATCAGAAGTAACCGGGTTCTAAGGGTCCCAATATCATTGGATTGTTTTCATTGTTCATCGTTTCGATTTAGCCACTGAACTGGCGACCGAAATATTCCAAGAAAACAACCCTCAATTGAGTGTAGTATCGAGTATCAACCAACCTCGGACTGCACCAAAGTCATTTATCTCACTACCCTAAAGAGGCCAAGATGGTTCAATTAAGGTTCCTAAGGTCAGTTGATGCTTCACGACACCACGCGGCGGCCCCGTACTCTCCTTGACTGAACTCAAGGGTTACCGGTACTCACCAAAGTGCCACATCAACGTAGCAGACTGCTTCAACCATGTCGGTATACCCCGCACAGTTCCCTCACAGTCTTGTTGCTACTTTCTAAGAAGGTATCCCCCAGATCCGGGTTGGGATCTATAGAACTCCCGAGACAGTCCCACAATAATAAAGCAATCAATTCAGACAATTGAAAACACAAGTGATCTTAGTCCTAAGGTACACCTCACTTTTAAGTTTCCCTAGCAGAGTCGCCAATTCTGTGATCGGTGGATCTGGAACTGACTGTTTAACGCTGGTTCGCGAAATGTCGCGGAAGCAAGAGTCGCCACCGTCTTTTATTTTCTCCAACATGGACAGGACAAAAGCACAGCAAAATTCCTTATGAGATAGTTTTTCGGTTCGGGAGGTAGATTTATAGAAAGGGAAGGTGTTAGCACCCTTTCTATCCATGGTTATCCATGGGCTCTTAGATACTTGCTCATTGTGTTTTCAAAATGTTTGTTTGCTTTTCAAAGTGAGTGGGTTTGAAAAAGTTTCGTTTAAAGATTTCAGATCGACTCTTGTATCAGTCCTCAAGAGTGTTTGAAAAATTGTTTTGAAAGCTTTTTGAAAAGTGTCGGTGTGAAAAGAGTTTTGTTTTGTTTTTGAATTAGAGCAAGTATCTACGAGTCATCTACCTACCCTAAGGAATTAGGCTGTGTAAATGTCCTTAAGGTAGTGCCATCCCACCATTGAGAGGTAGGTAGCACCACCGTTGGAGGTGTTCGGGTCAATTCGAGTTTAGGGACAATGTGGTCACCGAAGCAACAGTTAGGACACCTTAGAAGCTACCCTTATGCCATTGATCCTTTTTTTATTCCGAGGCAACCGTTTCGAGGCAACTTGTTTTGAGGCAACGAGATCAATGGACATAAGGACTTACTAAGACGTCCTATACTCGACGACCACGTTTCGAAGGCAAGGTAACAGTGAGGCATACCCTAAGAGTGGTGTGTGAATTTGTGTATTGTTTTCAGTTTAACCATTATCTTTGATCATGCATTATGGTGATCTACGCTTGTTTTTTTAATTTAGGCCATACATTCTTTCATGCAATTACAATTTAAAAGTGCGGAAATTTAAATGCGGAAAGTAAAATCCTACGCTATTACAAGGCGCGGGTCTATACATCGCCAAATTAACAAAGACCCATTTTTAATAAAAAATGCGGAAAGTAAAACCTAGTTACTATTACACAGCTTGAGCAGTTACATAATGTTCATAAGAAAATAAAATAAATGCGCGAAAGAATAAAAATAGAACGTTCGAGGGCGTTGGACCCTTTTGAGAAATTAAATGAAATTAAAAAGGCTAATTAATTATTTAATTAAGAAAATAAATGTTTTTTATGTTTTTTTTATTTAATGAAAATAAAGAAAATAAAAATAAAAATTAAAAGAAACCCTAATTCTAAGTTGTTTTAATTATTAAGAAAGCATTAAAGTTTAACCTAATTTACTAAATAATTAAAGTATATGTTTATTTACAAAATAATTTAGTAACTAATAATAATGATAATAAGAAAAAATTATTTATTAAGAAAAAGGATGAAAATGCTAAAAACCCTAATTTCTACATATTTTAATTTGTTAAGAAAAAGATTTAAGTTTTAAAACCTAATTTACTAAATAATTAAAGTATATTTATTTACAAAAAAATATTTAATAAGTAAATTAATTAATATATTTTAGTTTCTGATTTTTAGATTATGAAAATTAATTATTGGAATTTAAAGAAAACAATTAAAATAATTAAAAGAAAAGAAAAGGAAATAAAAAAAAATACAAACAATGGGGGTGTCTGACCCAATTTGGAGGTGAGTTAAAGTGATTTTTGGCCCAAGAACAAGCCCTTTTTGACTTTCAGGGATCACGTGTGGATGGTTGACCCAGGTGTATGGTGGACTGCATGTTCTGGCTATTGGATTGACCATCAGGGACACTTGGCAAGCTTGGATATGGGGTTGTATGATGAACCCTGGGAGAGGCGCTGCACATGAACGTATTAAGACAAAAATTATTAAGCGTTTGGGGGGACCTGGCAACTGCCAAATGAACCAACGCGCGTGTTTGTACTATAAGTGAAACACAAATAATATGTATGAAAAAAACAACGTTATCCTGAAACAATCAAAAATGCGCTAATATTCAAATTATCCAACCACGTCTAGACACGCTAGCATCTTCTTCCTTTTGTTCCTGCAAATAATACCAAATAGCGGGGGTTTTAAACCCCCACTAACTGCAATTCAGAAAAATAGCGATTAGCACATGCTTCCATATAAAAAAGGCGTGAGGTCATTGTTCAGTTCGTCTTGTTGCCATGAATCCATTGGCATAGGTTTTAAGGCCTAATTTTTCCATATGTGTAAACCCCCAATTCCAAGCTTCTGAAACCCTAGCAAGCGTTAATGGCAAATATTGATACAGGCATTGTTAGGACAATTAAAGGGTACCATTAGCTTCAGAACATCATGGTTAGTGTTAATCAACAATTAAAATGCATGAACAATGCCTGAAAATTAAAACACGATTATGGAAAATTTTGTGAAAAGTGTGACTTTTTTCTACCAATTCCTGAGGGCTGGAGATTGGTTCTTGATTGCAACACGTTCTTGGATGTCTTGGCAATGTTTTGGAATGCTTTTCAAGCCTTGAATCGTCCTCTAACTAGGATTTCAGTTTCCAACTTTTTGTGAAAAAAATGCAATTTGGTTCTTGGTTTTCTGCGCAGCTTTTGTGTGTATTAGCATTAGGTCATGTTGTGTATAAGTATCTGAATGCAATTAGGTCAAAACCAAGCCCAAAGATCCATTGATTTAATGATTCAATATTTGATTTTATTCACATCTTTTTTCAATCTTTTTCCATGCCAATTATGCCAAATTTGGATGATTTTGTCCCTTTTGATTGATGCACGAGATCTCTTACATGTGAGGAGGATATTTTCTACATAAAAAGATTTAAAAAACATGATTTAGTATTTTTCTTATATTTAAATTTAATTAAATGAATTAATGATAATAAAAATTCAAATAATTAATCAAAAATAAGAAAATAACTCCCTTTGAGGTCAATGGGTCGTGCATAGCCTTTGGGTAATGATTCATGAAAGAAATTGAGGCCCATTAGCATTTTTGAAGCCTTTTGTGCAAAGTTGACTTTTCAAAATTCTCAAAAATTTCCCAACTTCTACAAGGCATATCTTGCTCAATTTTGAAGCTATGAACATGTTCTTGGACATTTTGGAAAGGTCTTGAAGTCCTCTAACCAATGTCTTTGGTCCCATGTCATTTTAATTTACCAATCTCAAGTTATGGTCTTTGACTTAAAGTGCCTTTTTGTTGACTTTTGAAAATGACCTATAATGTTGAAATTGATAACTTTTTGTGAGAGCATTTCTTGGACTTGAAGTGTGAAGATGAGTTGTAGGAAATGTCATCCTCTTCAAAATGAGCTTTGGATGGAATTTTTATGATAAACCATGAGGAAGTTATGCCCTGGTCAATTTGCAGTTGACTTTCTCAACTATCCAAAAATAGAAACTTTTGCATCTTGAGACTTTTTGAGCCATGCTTTGAGAATCATGATCAAGAATTGATCAAATGATGTTTGTGGCTTCAAAATGAGATGTTGACCAAAAATTTTGACTTTTGATTGTCAAATGACCATTTTGCCCCTACAGTTGGCTGTGAAGCACTTAGGGTTTTTGACTGTGCAATGTGATGCTGTGAGTCTTGAAACTTGGCATATGGATGCTTGACAATGTTTATGGGCATGTGGGACTTGATTGGACCCTTGGAAACCTCAATTTCTTTGCCAGGACCAAAATCCTAATTTTGACTGTGTTAGGAGGCCATTGGACTGTGCAACCCTTGAGAGATTTTGAATCATCTGAAGATTGATCTTGCCAAATCTTGAAGAATATGGGAGGGAAAATTTTGGGGTACAACACTACGCTATTACAATACTTGTGGGAGGGGGTGTACAAATTATAAATGGGGATTGTAAGAAAATAAAGCCTAATTATCTATTACAACCATATTGAATTGGTACAAGAATTGAAATAAATAATGTACATAATGAATAATTATACAAGAATGTAAATGTGAAGAAAATGGATATTAAGTAAAAACCTAAATTTACTAGGAAAAGAAATTAAATAAAACCCTAATCTATTAATTGATTAAAAAGAAATTAAGTTTAGAAGAAGAATATTTTTGGTGTTTTTGTCTTAAAAAAAATTTATAGTATTATAAAATAGTTTTGGTCTTTTTATATTTTAAAATAATATATTTAAAGGATGTAAAATAAAATAACTAAAACCCTAGTTTTTAATTAAATTTACAAACCAATTAGTAAAAGAAATAAAATATGATTAAATAAAATAATTTTTTTGTGTAAAAAATAAATAAACTTTATCAAAATAAAAATCTAATGTTTTTATTTTTATTTTTTGATTTTTTTTAGTATTAGATAAAATATTTAAGAAAATAAATAAATAAAAATAAGAAAAAGAAATAAAAATGGGCCAGGGGCTGTGTAAGTGAAACAGGGGGTTAGCAACAAG
The DNA here is from genome assembly GCA_948472305.1 of Vicia faba. Classification (NCBI taxonomy): domain Eukaryota; kingdom Viridiplantae; phylum Streptophyta; class Magnoliopsida; order Fabales; family Fabaceae; genus Vicia; species Vicia faba. Next base: position 148,278,526 of record OX451741.1, on the reverse strand, counting down.
AAAAAAAAATAAAGGCCCAAAGGAGGCCCAGCGCTGCCAAAAAAAGAGTCAGAATGCCAAAAATATGAAAAATCCAAAAGGGTACCACTAGGGCTCGAACCCATGTCCCTCTAGTCACAGGCGGGCGCTTCTACCACTGGGGTGGCTATACATTCATTTATATAACCAAAACAACAAATATATGATAGTAAACAAGTCCAAGGCCGGAACTTCATCTTCAGCCTCACGCCCAGCCATAGCCTCTGTATCTTGTTCAATTCTCAACAAAAATGAAAAGTGTAAACAGGAAACTTGTAGCAAATTTCCTCATGATTTCGGAAATGCAAAGCAATAAAATCATAGATCAAAGATAATCATGAATTTTAATGGCCCTATTCTGAACCCTAAAAATCTCAAACTTCAATCTTAAAATTCTCTAAGCTCAAGCAAAATTAATGAAAACTATGGACATGGTTATCTTTAGGGCAATGATACCTACATTTTTATTCTCAAATAAACCATTAATGATGTCTGTATGAAGAGTTCAAAAGTCAGAAAACTTACCTTGCAAGAGGGTATCGGGTTTGGAGTTTGAGTAACTTTCAGTGAGTTCCAATGATTGGATTAGCTTCATCAAGTTCCTAGGAAGCTAATGGGATGATTAGCTTGAACTGAAAGTTCCTGAGGAGTTATCGAGAAGTCAATGTGCAAGGTGTTGTTTTTGACAATGGTGGATGATGATGGAGGTGTTACAGTGATGCTGTAGGTGTTGGGATGGTTTGTGTATGTTGTTTAGATGCTTTTGAAAGTAAAAGGCCAAGAAACGCACAAGTAAATTTGGAGATTGGATTCAAAACTAAGAAATGACAAGTTTTGAAGTGTTTTTGGTGATTCTGTGTTCTTGGTGTTTTCAGGGCTTAAGCATGCGTGAGATTTGTGGCAAATGGCTTGTGTATGTATAAGCAAAGAGGTTTGAGTGCTTTTGAAAGTCAGAAGTACAAGTTACAAGCTATTTTCTATGTTACTTGATTTTCAAGAAAAGTGGGAAAACAAGTTTCAAGGGGAAATACAAGCATGGGTTGAGTGATTGTAAGTGTCTAACAAGTTTCTCTTGAGTTATGGGATTTGTATGATCAAAAGAAAGCAATTGCAAGGCTCAAGAACAAGTTTTATGCAAAAAGTCACTTTATCAAAATGGAATTGTGCACTTTCTTCCCAAAATGGATATAAAGTGTTGTACCCCAAAATTTGCCCTCTCATTTTATCAAGATTTTCCTCACAAGACTCCTTGGACTCAAGACATGATTAGGATTTGCTTAGCTCATGATCTCATCTTGCACTGATGACCTGAAATTAGGGTTTGAGTTTGCACAAGTATTTTTGGACCATAAATGCTTCATGTGACTTCCATACACCATCTTGGACCCCTAAGATTGCCCATGACAAGTTTCAAGCCTTGAATCACATTTTTGCCCAGTCAATTGGGCAGTTGACCTAAAAATCATATGTATTGGGGAAAAAGTCAACTATGGCCAATTTACATTCAAATTTCATAATTTTTGATCCACAACAACATTATAGGCTCCTATGTACCATTTGATCAAGTTTGGACCACAACTCCTCAAGAAATTTGATCAAATCATCAAAAGGGCAAAATGGTCAAAATTAGGATTTTGACTGAGAAAGGGAAATTTCTGATTTTTAACCTAGCCAATGGCCAATTGGGTTCAAGCATTATTTCAAGGACTCAATAGCATCATCTTGACCTAATCACATGGTTCAAAAGATCTCAAATGCATAGGATTGACAGATGAATTTTACAGTCAACTGATCAAAAGTCAACTGTACACTGAAAAGTCAAACTTTGACTTTTTGGTCAAAATCAAGTGCCAAGGGTCATAATTCATCAAGATATGTCAAAATATGAAACTTGTTGATCAAGATAACCAATTTTGAAAATTAGGGTTTTAATTTGAAAATTTTCATAACTTAGAATTTTTCTAAGTTATGGAAATTTCTTATTTTTTTCCAACTTTCCACAACTTTTTCACCATGATGCAATTGGATTCAAAGAAAACTTCCAACATTAAAGTTGTAGTCCTATATGAAATATACAACTTTGATTCACAAAGTCTTCCCAAAAGATGCTTGGATCTCAAGTTAAGATTTTGTGAATAGGGGTCCATAAACTTTTTAACTTAGTGAAATTTTGCCCTAATTTAGGCAGGATTTTGACCTAACTTCATGGCAACTTTGCACCTAGTTCCAATAGGTATCTCAAAATTCATTTCAAATACGGATTTTATAACATGTTACAAGCTTTCCAAAATGTCCAAGAACTCTCCAAGATCATTTATGGTTAGGGACAACCGAAGAAGGGAAAAATTGAAATTTATTACTTTTTGTTCAAGGCATTTTCACAATGGTTCAAGTTGCAAATCTGTCCCAGCATGCTTGTACTTGGTATTACAGGTCCTAATCCATTCCACACTCCATAATTGAATTATAACACAATGGATAATGGTCTTGTTCTGACTTTTGAAGCATTGCACAATGAATTAATCCAAAAATGGCATAAAGTTCATAATACCATTTTGATAAAGCATGTTTTTTGCAACTTTGCAAATCTTGAGCCATGTACCTAATATTTTGTTTCAAGAAAGATACACAAGCATCAAAAAAAATTTACCAACTCCTTGCAGCCCTAGAACTAGCAAGTACAACATTTTGGCATTGTCACTTTCAACTTTCTTCAAAAGCAAGCAAACTTGCAAAAGTCAAGACAACTTGGATATCTGATAAAGGCAAGGCTTGGCTCCATTTGAAATAACTTCATAACCTTGTAACAAGCCAATACACGATTTTCTAACATCCCAAACACTCTCAAACACCAAAATCCCACTTTTCTGCCCAAACAGGGCATCATCTGTAGAACCTTTGCCAATTTGAAATTTGCTCGTGCGTTTTGCTTTGTAACACTTCAAACATCTTCCCTACATCACATCTAAACTATCCAGGCCCTTGTCTTGCAACTGTGTGCCCTGTTTCAAGCTTCACCATTTCCATTTTTGAAGGTTGCAAGTTGACTTTTATATGAATTTTCAAGCATTCTCAAGGCCAGCTGAGCATTGGGATAACTTGAGGGAACTTCAAGGAAGCTCACACAATCTTCAGGCCTCACTCAAAGTCCCCACATTGCCATATCCAAACTCAACTGAACAAGGTATTTTTCAAAGTTCTATCTCCTTATTTAGGCATCCTTAGGTCACGATTTGTGAAGCAAAAATGTAGTCCTTAACTTGTTTAAGATGTACATATGCATAGTTGTTATTTATATTAACTGAGTAGTGAGAATTTGAAGCTTGAAGTTCATGAAATATTAGGTCAGAAATTAGGGGTGATAAAATTCTCTCTGGTCTTTTAGAGTTAGGTCATGAATTTTATATCACTAGAATCGTGAGATCATAAGCTACTTTTTTTGTGTTATGAGTTTTTGATTTTATGCAAGCATGAGCAAGAACAGGATTTGAAGCAGAAGCGCGCGCATTTGTTTCGCTGGAGGACAGGGACGACAGGTTCTGGGCCTGGCGCGCTTGGGCCTTGCATTTCTGACTTTTCACACCCCCTGTTTCCTATTTGCACCCCCTTTGCATATTTTGTTATTTTTCATATTTTATTATTTTTTTTATGATTATTGACTTTAATAATTTTTTCTGAACATTAAAAAATCACAAAAAATATTTTCTTTATTTTTTGCATTTTATTTTATTTTTATTTTATTTTTTTGCATAATAAATAGTTTGTTAGGATTTTATACTTTATTTTCTTAAATAAAACTTGTAAACAATTTAAAAATACTATACATTTTTTATTATTATTCATATGCATAAAATATTATTTCCACATATATTTTAATTTTTAACACTTGTAAATAATTTTATTTATTATTTCTTGAAAAAAATGGGCTAATAAAATAATAATAGAAAACATATTTTCTTTTAAAACAAAATTAGGGTTTCCCCTTTCAAAAATAATAATATTATTTTTTCTTTCTTATTTTTAGAACTTAAATAATTTATTTTTTACATACATAAAACAATTACAAAACATTTTTGCATAAATACATATTATTGCATATTTAAATAATTGTTTATTTATTTATTTGTACAATAAATTCAATTGGGTTGTAATAGTGAATTAGGGTTTTATTTTGTGAAAATATCCCCATTCAAAACTTGTATCCCCCTCCCATAATATTGTTGTAATAGCTTAGATTTACTTTACACAATTTATCGCATTATATACATGTTTAGTAAATTAGGATTTGTATGATAAGACAAAAATCAAACAAATAGCAAGACCTAACACAAGACAAAAATGCATGAAAATGACAACACATTGCATACAAACACCCCTAGGGTTTCACCCACTTGGTTGCCTTAAAATAAATGGCCATGGTATGCATGCTAGGTATCTTGGCAAAATCAAACAAAACAAAAAGATCATAGTCCCTCGATGACGCTAGATAAGGTTGCCTAAAAACAAATGATCTTAGTCCCTAAAACTTGCTAAGATACTTGGCACCACTGCTATCATGGTCATACGATGACCCACGCCCGTCCCGTTTAACATCCAAAGATAGGGTTATCTACCAAAACAATGGTAGGTTAACAATATCAAAGGAATAAAAATGTACAAGAAAGACTTTTGAGTAGGGTAGATAACTCCTAGTTACTTGATCTCTTTCAAACAATCCTTGCTATTTTCAAACACAAACACACACACATTTTCAAAATATTTCCAAACAACTTTCAAAACATTGAAACATTTTTCAAAAGACAAACATCTTTGTATACATTCTTACGAACGAGAATCATTACAAAGATTGCCTAAACAAAGGCCTCTTTTCAAAATATTTTCAAAACCACACAAAGCACCATTTCAAACAATTGAAAAAGCAAAGCAAGTGATCTAAACAAGTAACTAAGAGCCCGTGGAAAACCATGGATGAAAAGGGTGCTAGCACCTTCCCTTTTCATAATCTATCCCCCGAACTCAAAAACAATCTCAAAGGTCTTTTCTGTGCTTTTTTACCTTTCCTTTTGGATAAAATAAAAGTCGGTGGTGAATCTTGCTAAACCGCGATATTTGCGAATACAAATGCAAAACCTCAAGTCAGTTCTCCCACTGCATCACAGAACTGGCGACTCTGCTCGGGAGATAATATAAAAGTGGGGTTACCTTAGGGTTTTAGATCACCTTTACATGCTTATCTTGCTTGACTTGTTTGCTTTACACTTTAGTTCTATTGTTTGGGTTTGAATCCTCTACCCGGATTTGGGAAACATTCATAGGTAAATAACAATACGTTGTGGAAACTGTGCGGGGTATACCGACATGGTCTAAGCAATAGCTATATTAGTGCGACATATTTGTGGGTACCGGTAGCCTTTGAGTCAATCAAAGAGAATACGGGGCCGCTGAGTGATGTCATGAAGCACTAATGGACTTTTAGAACCTTTACTTGACCAACTTGGCCTTTTAGGATGTAGTGAGATGACCGGCTTTGGTGCAGTCCGGAGTTGGTAGATACTCGATACTACACTCATTAAGGGTTGGTTCCTTGGAATATTTCGGTCGCCAGTAAAGAGGCTGAATTGAAACAATGAACAAGGAAACAATCCAGTGATATTGAGCTCCTTAGAACCCGATTACTATTTCTAGGGCAGGTTGAGCCAACTAAACTTCAAGAGGGTACTTATCTATGAAACCCCATGCAATCCTAAACTAGGAACTTGTGTGATTTGCTTATACATATATAATTGTGCATAACATCATGGACATCATGAAGCATCATATGCATCAACTAACCATTTCAAGGATTTTGGAGATTCATCTTTGTTCCTGTTTTGTAGGTTATGGATTCACTTCGCAGGAAAACTATCCAAGTCAACCTTGTAAGAATTCCTCCACAACTCAAGGAGCTGGCTTCAAGGATTCCTGAGAATTCTTCATTCACCGAGAGACATGGTCGTCTTCTCAACTTAGTCACTGCCAACACTGAGGAGGATATGCTGAAAGTTCTCTTCCAGTTCTTTGACCCTTTGCATCATTGCTTCACATTTCCTGACTACCAACTTGTGCCTAATTTGGAGGAATTTTCTTAACTCTTGAGGATTCCTATTCTCAATCAACTACCCTTCAACGGTATAGAAAGAGATCCAAAGCCATAAGAGATTTCTCAAGCCTTACACTTGCACTCCTCTAATGTCACAACACATTGGGAAACTAGAAGTGGTGTCAAAGGCTTCTTGGCAAAGTTCTTGTTTGAGAAGGCCCAAAGCTGCTGGAATTCTTTGGACCTACAAGCTTTTGAGGAGATTGTAGCTCTTCTCATCTATGGGATGGTCTTGTTCCCTAACCCTGACCAACTTATAGATGTGAATGCTGTCAAAATCTTCATGGCTCGCAACCCGGTGCCTACATTGCTTGGGGATATTCTCCACTCTTTTCACACTCGTACAATGAGGAAAAGAGGTGTTATCATGTGTTGCACTCCTCTCCTGGAAAGATGGTTTATTTCTCATCTTCCCTAATCAGTCTTGAAGAATGAGCCAGGTTTGAGGTGGTTACAACGGTTGATGACCCTTACACATTCAGATGTTCATTGGTGTTCTCGATCAAAAGAGAATGTTATTATCATTGACCGTTGTGGGGAATTCCCTAATGTCCCTCTACTTGGCATTAGGGGAGGCATCACATACAACCCCTGCTTGGCTCTGAGACAATTTGGATATGCCCGAAGGGATGGCCCGCATGACATGCTGATTCCAGACTTGGTTTTTGACTTCGACAACGACGATCAAGGACTTCGACAAAGGTTCATTCGAGCTTGGAGGATGCCCAACAAGGTAGACAGTAAGACCTTGGGACACAAGAATTCCATCCCCCTCGAGCCTTACCTCAAGTGGGTACGAACCCGCACCCAAAGTCTTATGATGCCTTACCCCTCCATTCTTCCAGTGATTATAGAGCCTGTTATGGAAGGAGAGGTCCCATACACCCTCCTACATCCTGACATGCCAACATCACTCGAAGATCTACAAAGGAGTTGGATACAGCTCAAGGGAGAGCTCGACACTTTCGAAGCCCAATTCTACGCAAGTGAGAAGAAGGTTTTGGAACTCACTCGTCAACTTCACGAAGAGCAGACTCTCAACACCTACATTGCACCAAAGAGGATGCGCAACGTCTTTTTACCTTAGAATTTTGTATTATTTTGCCCAAGGGGCATTGGTGTACTAACAAATTCTATCTTATTAATATAACGTGTGTTTCTTTTTTGTTTAAAACAAATTTGAATTTCTCAATCCTTGAAAGCATTACATGAATACATATCATTCATCATATGCATAAACATGTATTCACACCAAGTTTCCTCATCTCTCTGCTGTTTATTTCAGCAAGATGGATATTAAACAAACGGTCAAAGATTTGCAAGCCCAAAATTCACAATTTCAACAACTACTCCTGACCTTGGCCAAGGGGCAGGAAGAGCTCAAGACTCTACTAGAGAAGGAAAAAGAGAAAAAGAAGAAGAAGCAAGTTGGGGTGGTTCTTATGGGTAGAAGATTTGAAGGACAAGCCAGACGGACTTTGGAATTCCCATTAACATCTGAAGAGGGGGAAGGAAAAGGTAAAGGAACTGCAGTGCCATCTGAGTCTGAAGCAGAAGAAGAAGAGGATGAGGACTATTCTGAACAGTAGTACCCTCCGGCCGATGACAAATACAAGAACTTGTAAGAGCGTCTAGCTGCCATGGAGATACAGAGAGTTCCGAGGCTGGATTTTGAGGAGTTAGGGTTGGTTTCTGGAATTGTAATCCCTCCTAAATTAAAAGTGCCACTGTTTGCTAAGTATGATGGGGTGTCTTGCCCAAAGACGCACCTACGATATTATGTCAGGAAAATTCAACCATATTCTTCTGACAAAGACCTGTGGGTCCACTTTTTCCAGGACATTCTTTCAGGAACGCAACTTGATTGGTTCTACCAGTTGGAGAGGTATGATGTGCATAATTGGGAAGACTTGGCAGCCTCCTTCTATAAACAGTATCAATACAACGCCGACTTGGCGCCAACCCGTACTCAGCTACAGAGTATGGCTATGGCTACCAATGAGGGCTTTAAAGACTACGCCCAAAAGTGGAGGGATTTGGCCGGAAGGGTGCAACCACCATTATCTGAAAGAGAGCTAGTGGACATGTTCTTGGGGACTCTGTCAGGTCCTTTCTTTAATCAACTGATTTAAAGCTCCTCTACAGGTTTCACTGAATTGATCTTAACTGGCGAAAGGGTGGAAGCCGGTATTAGAAGTGGGAAAATTCAGAAGGATGCATCTACCTCTGCTGCTGCAAAAAAGCCCTTCACGGGAAAGAAGGAAGTTTCAGCTGTCTATGCCCAGAGAAATCAGGGAAGAATTGAAATACGACCAACTGTGGGGGCCGTTATGATTCAGAAGTCAGCCTCAGACCAGCCAAGAAACAACCATCAGAGAAATGATCAGCCGAGGAATAACCAGCAAAGGGTGGAAAGGCCTGTGAGGAAATTCACCAAGATAAATATGACTCCTGCTCAAGTCTTACCACATCTCTTGAAGTTAAATTTGGCCATGCTGAAAGAGGCCCCTAAAAACCCTAACATTGCTTCTTCACATTACCATCCCAACGCCAGATGCGCGTACCACTCAGAAAGTCTGGGGCACGACACCAACAACTGCTGGGCCCTGAAGAACAAGATCCAAGATCTGAATGATGCAAAGGAAGTTGAATTTGAAGCTCCTGAAAAGCCGAATGTTATCTCTGCTCCAATGCCTAGGCATGGACATAATGCCAATGCTGTGGAAGAAGATCTATTTGTTTCTACTGTAGATGAACTGTTAACTCCTCTCCTAACCATCAAGTTGAATTTGTTAAAAGCTGGGGTGTTCCTAGGTTGTGACCAAGATTGCCATGCTTGCCTGTCCTCCCCATTTGACTGTCCTCTATTAAAGATTGGAATCCAACACTTGATTGATAACAAGGAAATTTTGTTTGAGAAAGCTCCTGTCTCACCCATTCCAGTTTCAAAAGTTTCAATAATAACCATATACGCCAATCCTTCCAGGGTTCCTAAAAAACCCGTTAGGATTACATTTGCTCCTATGACTACTCCTTTGAAGATAACAATGCCCAGACCAACCACATACAAATCCGATAAAATGGTACCATGGAACTATGGTGGAGAAATCTACTACCATGGTGTCAAACAGATTGAACAGACCATTGAAGAAGAAAGATCTGAGGAAGATAATCCCGACATAAGTAACATTGCCGGAACAAGAAAAGTTACTCGCAGTGGAAGAATATTTTCTCCATAGATTGCTCCTCCAACAACAGTCTTTGGACCCGCGGCCATTCCGAAGATTACACCTATACCAGTAACTGTACCTGCAAGTGTACCCGCTGACAATAACATTACAATTCCCATCCCTATTTCCGTTGCTGAGAAACAAGGAAAGAATGTTCAAGAGGAGCCTGTCTTGACGAAGGCTCAATCACTTGTTATTCCTGAAACATCCCAGAAAGAGATGGAAGAAATTTTGAGGATTATTAAGAAAAGTGATTTTGATGTTGTTGAACAACTGGGGAAGACCCCCTCCAAAATATCTATGTTAGCCCTGTTGTTGTGCTCTAAGGCACACGCTAAAGCTTTGGTCAAGTTTTTGAAGACGGCCCACGTGCCACAAGAAACCTCTGCTGATCAGTTCCAGGAATGTGTGGCTAGTTTAACAGGTGACAATGGTCTAGGATTCTCCGATGCAGACTTAACTTCGAAAGGGAGAAAACATAATGATGCTTTGCATGTCTTGGTGGAATGCAGAGGGACAACCCTAGCACACGTACTGGTAGACACTGGTTCGTCTTTAAACTTCTTGCTGAAGAAAGCCTTGGATAGATTGGATTATGAAGGCCTAACCCTGAAACCCAGCAATATAATTGTCAGAGCCTTTGATGGTTCTAAAAGGATGGTCCATGGAGAGGTGGACATCCCGATCAAGGTGGGTACCCAGACGTTCAATTCAACATTTTACGTGATGGAGATCCGTCCTTCATACTCTTGCCTATTGGGAAGACCTTGGATCCACCATGCTGGAGTTGTCACTTCTACTCTGCATCAAATGCTTAAGTACCCTGTCCAGGGGAAAATCATAACTGTCCATGGGGAAGAGGAATATATGATTAGTCATCTGAACTCCTTCCGTTATGTGGAGTTATATGGAGAATTCATAGAGACCCCTTTCCAACATTTTGAAGAGGTTTCTCCTGAAATAGCAGCGACCAAGGCGGTGTCCTCAACTCCTGTTATCACAAGACCTCCACCTCAGATGTCTTCTTTAAAGGATGCTAGGGAAGTAGTGGAAGAAGGCGGATCCACTATCTAGGGGCAGCTTCCAGACTTTCCTTTCAAATCAGACAAGTTCGGCCTAGGGTTTACTTCGGCTGGTCAGAAGAATGTGTGCCGCTCCCGTGCCGGAGGGCCACCTGTGAAGATCAGCCACCGAGGGGTTAATGCACTAGAGGACAGTGAAGAAGAGAGCAACTTAGAAGACTGGATTTTTCTTACTGTTGGAGAAGGACTGTGCAACTGGGAAGCAAAATACTTTGTTCCAATTAATTTCATAAATCAGTAATTTATCTTTTCCATTTCTGTTGGACTGTAATAATTCACAAACAATTCGTACTTTTTCAACCTTGTGTCTTACCCGAGGCACATAGGTCCATTTGTAAGGGTTCTTATTTCGTTTTCATATGTCATTTCAATGAATCATGGACGCTTTTCATATTTAAACCTTTTGTGCTCATTGTCTTTCTTTTACATTTTGTTGTTTTAAGATGGCTATACCCTTACACACACCCACACTCACTAATGTAGGTACCCTTCCATTCCGGATCCCATGGGTAAGGATACTGCTATAGCCTTTAGTGACTCTGAAGATCTGATCAACCAAGCCGAATACAAAGGTGAGGAAGATTATGAGGTGCCAGGGGAATTGGTCAGACTTCTACAGCAAGAGGAAAGAGCAATTCAGCCTCATGAAGAGCAGTTGGATACAATCAACTTGGGTACTGAGGATGATATAAAGGAAATCAAGATAGGGGCCAATCTAGAGCCGAGTGTCAAGGAGCGCCTAATTCGGCTTCTGCATGATTATGTTGAGATCTTTGCCTGGTCATACGAAGACATGCCGGGACTTGATACAGACATTGTGGTACATCATCTAACAACAAGAGAAGACTGTCCACCAGTGAAACAAAAGGTCCGCCGCATGAGACCTGACATGTCGGAGAAGATCAAAGCAGAAGTTATGAAGCAGTTCAATGATGGGTTTCTAACTGTTACTTCCTATCCACAGTGGGTTGCTAACATTGTGCCTGTGCCTAAGAAGTACGACAAAGTGAGAATGTGCATGGATTACAGAGACTTAAACAGGGTCAACCCTAAAAATGACTTTCCACTTCCACACATCAACATCCTGGTTGACAACACAGCTCAGCACAAAGTATTTTCTTTCATGGACGGATTCTCAGGCTATAACCAGATCAAAATGGCACCTGAGGACATGGAGAAAACTACTTTTGTTACACAGTGGGGTACGTTTTGCTACAAAGTGATGCCATTCAGACTGATGAACTCCGGGGCAACCTATCAACGCGCCATGGTAGCTTTGTTTCATGACATGATACATCATGAGATAGAGGTCTACGTAGATGACATGATAGCCCGATCACAAACTGAAGAAGAACACCTCGATCACTTGCAAAAGCTGTTTGTCAGGTTGAAGGAATACAAGCTCATACTGAATCCAAACACGTGCACATTCGGAGTCCGGTCCGGTAAACTCTTAGGTTTCATTGTCAGCAACAAAGGCATTGAGGTTGATCCTGCCAAAGTCAAAGCTATACAAGAAATGCCTGCTCCTCGCACTGAGAAGGAGGTCCGAGGTTTCTTGGGACGCCTAAACTACATTGCTAGGTTCATTTCTCACCTAACATCTACTTGTGAGCCAATCTTCAAGCTGTTGAAGAAAGATCAGGTAGTTCGATGGAATGATGACTGTCAAGTTACTTTTGATAAAATCAAGGAGTATTTGCTAGAACCTCCTATCTTGATGCCACCCATCAAGGGAGGACCCCTAATCATGTATCTGACCGTCTTATAGAATTCAATGGGGTGCGTACTGGGCCAACATGACGAGTATGGCCAAAAAGAGCATGCCATTTATTACCTTAGCAAAAAGTTTACCGACTATGAGACTCGATACTCACTGCTCGAGAAAACTTACTGCGCTTTGGTATGGGTTGCTCACCGGCTAAGGCAGTATATGTTGACTCATACCACTTTGCTGATATCTAAGATGGATCCGATCAAGTACATCTTTGAGAAGCCTGCTCTATCTGGAAGAATAGCTAGATGGCAGATGATCCTAATGGAATACAATATATAGTACACGACCCAAAAAGCTATTAAGGGGAGTGTGCTAGCCGATCATCTGGCCCATCAAGCTGTCGAAGATTACCAATCCATGAGGTTCGACTTCCCTGACGAAGACATCATGACATTGGACAACATTGAAGAAAATAGACCATATGACAGACCTGACAAGGATCCCGATGGACCCTGTACTTTGATGGGGCCTCCAATTCACTTGGCAATGGTATCAGCGCGGTACTCATCTCTCAAAAAGGTTACCATACTCCTTTCACCGCCAGACTTTGCTTCAACTGTACGAACAACATGGCAGAGTATGAAGCTTGCATATTTGGACTCAAGGCTGCCATAGACTTGGGAATCAAATCCTTAGATGTGTTTGGGGACTCAACTTTGGTCATCAGTCAGATCAAAGGAGAGTGGGATACTAAGCATCCAAACCTCATCCCTTACAAAGAACATGTCTTGACATTGTTACCACATTTCGAGCAGATTACCTTCGAGCACTTCCCGCAAGAAGAAAATCAGCTAGCAGATGCTCTAGCTACAATGTCATCCATGTTTAAACTTAACTGGGATGATGAGGCTCCCCAAATCACCATTGAATGGATGGACGAACCGACACATTGTCACGAGATTAATATCGAAGAAGTAGTAGACCAGTCGTGGTTTCATGAAGTCAAAAGGTATCTCGAGGCGCAAGAATACCCTGAAGGAGCTTCAGTCAATGAAAAAAAGTTCTTAAGGAGATTCTAGACAAAGTTCTTCCTAAGTAATGGCATCCTGTACAAGCGCAATCATGATTCTATTCTGCTTCGTTGTGTGGAAAAAGCTGAAGCTGAAAAGATCATGGCTAAATTGCATGAAGGTACCTTCGGCACTCACTCTAGCGGGCATATGATGGCAAAGAAGATTATAAGGGCAGGCTACTACTGGTCTACCATGGAAGCTGACTGCTATCAACACTCCCGCACTTGTCATAAATGTCAAATCTATGCAGACAAGGTGCATGTGCCTCATGTTCCTCTAAATGTCTTAATAGCTCCTTGGCCATTCGCTATGTGGGGAATCAACATGATTGGAGAGATCAAGCCCACATCATCCAATGGAAACCGCTTCATTATTGTGGCCATTGATTATTTCACCAAGTGGGTCGAAGCAGCTTCCTTCGCATCTGTTACTAAGAATGTTGTTGCCCGCTTCATCAAGCAGAATCTCATTTGCCGGTACAGTATCCCCGAAAGGATCATCACTGACAACGGTATAAACCTTAACAATAATATGATCACCGCTTTGTGCGAGCAGTTCAAAATTCAACATCACAATTCATCTCCCTACCGACCTAAGATGAACGGTGCTGTCGAAGTTACGAACAAAAATATCAAGAAGATCATACAAAAGATGACAGTCACCTACAAGGACTGGCATGAAATATTACCGTTTGCTCTCCACGGGTACCGTACCACGACACGCACATCAACTGGGGAAACACCCTATTCCTTGGTATATGGCATGGAGGCTGTTTTACCTATCGAGGTCCAGATTCCCTCCTTGAGAATCATGAAAGATGCTGGTTTGAATGAAGACGATTGGATTTAGACCCGGCTTGATCAACTTAACTTGATTGATGAAAAGAGACTTACTTCTGTTTGCCACAGTCAGACGTATCAAAAACGGATGATCAAGGCTTTCAACAAGAAAGTCAGACGCCAGACATATCAAGTTGGAGATCTAGTGATCAAGCGCGTTATCTTGCCACAACGTGATCCCAGGGGAAAATGGACTCCTACCTACGAAGGAACATTTGTAATCAAGAACATCTTTTCTGGTGGGGCAATGATTTTAACCACCATGGATGGCGACGATCTGCCGCACCCTGCGAACGCAAACATAGTCAAAAGATACTATACATAAATGACCCGCTAGGTTGACACACCTAGGCAAAAAAAGGGCATCCCGGTGAATCGAAAACCCGAAAGGGAGATTCATGCAAAAATTAGGGATAAATAAAAAAGGCAAAATACCCTTTTTGGTCCTTTAAGTTTATCCCAAGGTCCATTTTGGTCCTTTATCTAAAAAAAGTGTCAAACTGGTCCTATAATTCTTTCAAAAGGACCATAGGAGTCCTTTCCGTCCAAAAGGCACAAACGGACGTTTGGTTTGCATGCGTGGCAGGTGACATGGAATGTTATGTACACCATCTTCAAGCTGCTTCCAGAAATCCTCAAATTCTAGGGTTCACACATTGCATCTCAATTTTCCCATTTTGAATTTGAAATTCCCTCAATATGATGAAGGAAGCATCATCAGAGATCCGGTCTTCGTACGATTGCAATAGAGATGGAAGCTTAGATGGAAAGTTGCGATGGAGACCTATATGTGGTTGTGGAGAATCTGCGGTTCTTCGAAGGGCTACCACTGTCACAAACTTTGGGAAGCAATTCTGGGGTTGTCGTCATTACAAGGTAAGCATGAAATTAAAATGGGTTTTCATATATTCTTGTTCTAATAGTTCCTACAATAGCTGAGATGAATCTGGATGTCACCATTACAGGGTTCATCTGAATCTGGGTGTGGATACTTTCAATGGTTCTTTGATGATGTGGTGGATGAGAAGGATCAGTTTATAAAGAAGCAGAATAATAGGTTGGAGAAGCTGCAAAATGAGCTTGATGGAGCAAAGATGGAGATACATCATCTAAAGGAAAGGAAGGATGGGCTGAAACATAAGATACATCACCTTCAAGGAAACATGCAATGTTTTGAATGAGGAATTTGTCTTCTCTCACGTTTTGCTCGCTCGCGTTTCACCTTCTCAGTCTTCTCAGTTGTGGAATTGCCAACAAAAATAGAAAAATGTTTTGATCTTTATTTCAAAATGAAACTGATGAGTGTCAAACTGACTTGTAAGTGGAATTGCCACATGCAATTTTTCTAAACACACGTGTAATGCCACATAAGCGCTGCCATTAAACATGACTAACGGAGTGGATGGAAAGGACAAACGTGGCCCTTTTGAAAGAATTATAGGACCAGTTTGACACTTTTTTTAGATAAAGGACCAAAATGGACCTTGGGGTAAACTTAAAGGACTAAAAAGGGTATTTTGCCATAAAAAAATCTGTACACCCGACAAGTTGAAAACCCGAAAGGGCGACTTGGGCAAAAAAGGGTTTCCCGGTGGACTGAAAACCCGAAAGGGCGGTCCAGGCAAAAGTTAGGGAGTTAAAGCATATGACTATGTCTCGTCGGATCACTTTAAGGACAATCTCTTCAATGAAAAACCTGGAGCTTCTGATCAATTCAATCATCTTCAGACGAAGCAACGGATGGACAAGATATTCAGAGTTACTAAGGCTATAGCGGAATGGGAACCCCATGGGATTTTTACACACATAGCTATCTTTCTTTGTATAAAATTTTCTTAATTTTATGACACCATCTTCTTACTAGGATGCCTGTCTCCTTTGTACAAAACACTTATTCAAAGTAAATACAAAGATGTCTCTTCAAAGTGCAAAAACTAGTTGTCTTTTTCTTTTACACTTGTTGTTTTTATTTGCAAAAACATCCAATGATTCATTGATGAACATATGCATTTGAACATAATTACTGTTTATAAATAAACAGGATGGAAAAGAACAATTACTGACAGACTAAAAGGATAGGAAAACGTCTTTAGGCTATTCCATGAGAAATCCCTACAATACATCATCTAGATCCCCAGCAGAGCTAAAACCTTGAAATATAGATCCCCCGTGGAGCTATAATTTCAAACCCTTAATCCCCATCATAGTTAAAACTTCAAACTCCCAATTCCCAGCGGAGGAAAAACTTTGAGTTACAAATTCCCAGCGGAGATGAAACCTTCTTCCCCAGTCAAGTCAAGACTTCTAATTATCAATCCCCATAGGAAACCATCCCTTTGTGTAATCCCCAGTAGAAGTCGTCAAAGTTCTCTGGATTCCCCAAGCAGATTTCTTAAGCAGTTTGGCATTACTCTCACAACAAGATTTTTATCAATACTCTAACTTCAAGACATGAAGGATCCTCACATCCCCACAGAAGTTGTCAAAGATTTTTCTATCCCCAACAGTCACCAAGTATTTCTCATCCTCAGCAATCAAAGATTTTGAATCTCCAGCAGCGGTCAAGGATTTATTTTCCCCGGCAGCAGTCAAGGATTTTATTATCCCCAGCTATTAAGGATTTATTTTCCTCAGTAATACAGCTAATCAGCTTACATGCACATACATTACATCCATATATCATAAACATTGATAAAGCACATTTATTGCATCATACATTTCATGCAACATAACTCTGTGTTTCAGCTAACATTTTACCCTTTTCAGGATAAGATTAACAGCTATCATTCAACAATATTCAAAGATTTCAGATACAGTAAAGATACACTCCAGACACGGAAGTCATTCTATTACTCATTCAGAATTCAAGGTCAAGATACAGTTCAGATACGCTTCAGACACGGAAGCCATTCTGTCACTTATTCAGGTCTCTTATTCAGAATTCAAAGTCAAGATACAGTTCAGATACACTCCAGACACGGAAGTCATTCTGTTGCTCATTAAGACTCAGATCTCAGATACAGTACAAATACACTCCAGACACGGAAGTCATTCTGTCACCTATTCAGATTCCAGTCCAGATACGCTCCAGACACGGTTGCCATTCTGTCACCTATTCTGATTTTCCCCAGCTCAGAGACGCTCCAGACACAGATGCTATTCTATTGCTTATTCAGATTCAACATTCAGATACAGCTTGGATACGCTCCAGATACGGATGCTATTCCTTGGCTCATTCAGATTCAGTCCCCATATACAGTACATATACGTTCCAAATACGAACACCATTCTGATGCTCATTCTTTCAACTTACAACTCAGCAAACATTCTTGGATGGCATCTTTAAGCCCATATCCAACAAGATTCTATCACATCTCCAAGTGGCATCTTTAAGCCCATTCCTTCAACTACATTTTTGACGAGTGCAAATTTACGGGCACTCTAGTGTCCAATCATCTTTTACCTTCGAGTCACGAACGACAAAATTCGCCAATCTAACTCTTCAGGTTCAAGAAGATTGAACAGGGGCAGCTGTTGTACCCCAAAATTTTTCCTCTCATTTTATCAAGATTTTCCTCACAAGACTCCTTGGACTCAAGACAAGATTAGGGTTTGCTCAGCTCAAGACCTCATCTTGCACTGATGACCTGGAATTAGGGTTTGAGTTTGCACAAGGATTTTTGGACCATCAATGCTTCATGTGACTTCCATACACCATCTTGGACCCCTAAGATTGCCCATGACAAGTTTCAAGCCTTGAATCACATTTTTGCCCAGTCAATTGGGCAGTTGACCTAAAAATCAACTGTATTGGGGAAAAAGTCAACTATGGCCAATTTACAGTCAAACTTCATAATTTTTGACGAACAGAAACATTCTAGGCTCCTATGTACCATTTGATCAAGTTTGGACCACAACTCCTCAAGAAATTTGATCAAATCATCAAAAGGGCAAAATGGTCAAAATTAGGGTTTTGACTGAGAAAGGGCAATTTCTGATTTTTAACCTAGCCAATGGCCAATTGGGTTCAAGAATGATTTCAAGGACTCAATAGCATCATCTTGACCTAATCACATGGTTCAAAAGATCTCAAATGCATAGGATTGACAGATGAATTTTGCAGTCAACTGATCAAAAGTCAACTGTACACTGAAAAGTCAAACTTTGACTTTTTGGTCAAAATCAAGTGCCAAGGGTCATAATTCATCAAGATATGTCAAAATATGAAACTTGTTGATCAAGAAAATCAATTTTGAAAATTGGGGTTTTAATTTGAAATTTTTCATAACTTAGAATTTTTTTAAGTTATGGAAATTTCTTATTTTTCCCAACTTTCCATAACTTTTTCACCATGATGCAATTGGATTCAAAGAAAACTTCTAACATGAAAGTTGTAGTCCTCCATGAAATCTACAACTTTTATTAACAAAGTTTTCCCAAAAGATGCTTGGATCTCAAGTTATGATTTTGTGAATAGGGGTCCATAAACTTTTTAACAGTGAAATTTTGCCCTAATTTAGGCAGGATTTTGCCTAACTACATGGCAACCTTTCACCTAGTTCCAAGAGGTATCTAAAACTTCATTTCAAATATGGATTGTAGAGCATGTTACAAGCTTTCCAAAATGTCCAAGAACTCTCTAAGATCATTTATGGTTAGGGAGAATCGAAGAAGGGAAAATGGCAATTTATCACTTTTTTTCAAGGCATTTTCACAATGGTTCAAGTTGCAAATCTGTCCCAGCATGCTTTTACTTGGTATTACAGGTCCTAATCCCTTCCACACTCCATAATTGAATGCTAACACAATGGATAATGGTCTTGTTCTGACTTTTGAAGCATTGCACAATGAATTAATCCAAAAATGGCATAAAGTTCATAATACCATTTTGATATAGCATGCTTTTTGCAACTTTGCAAATATTGAGCCATGGACCTAATATTTTGTTGCAAGCAAGATCCACAAAAATCAGAAAAAGTTTACCAACTCCTTGCAGCCCTAGAACTAGCAAGTATAACATTTTGGCATTGTCACTTTCAACTTTCTTCAACAGCAAGCAAACTTGCAAAAGTCAAGACAACTTGGATATCTGATAAAGGCAGGGCTTGGCTCCATTTGAAACAACTTCAGAACCTTGTAACAAGCCAATACACGATTTTCTAACATCCCAAACACTCTCAAACACCAAAATCCCACTTTTCTGCCCAAACAGGGCATCATCTGCAGAACCTTTGCCAATTTGAAATTTGCTCGTGCGTTTTGCTTTGTAACACTTCAAACATCATCCCTACATCACATCTAAACTATCCAGGCCCTTGTCTTGCAACTGTGTGCCCTGTTTCAAGCTTCACCATTTCCATTTTTGAAGGTTGCAGGTTGACTTCTATAGGAAGTTTCAAGCATTCTCAAGGCCAGCTGAGCATTGGGATAGCTTGAGGGAACTTCAAGGAAGCTCACACAATCTTCAGGCCTCACTCAAAGTTCCCACATTGTCATATTTAAACTCAACTGAACAAGGTATTTTTCAAAGTTCTATCTCCTTATTTAGGCATCCTTAGGTCACGATTTGTGAAGCAAAAATGTAGTCCTTAACTTGTTTAAGATGTACATATGCATAGTTTTATTTATATTAACTGAGAAGTGAGAATTTGAAGCTTGAAGTTCATGAAAATTTTAGGTCAGAAATTAGGGGTGATAAAATTCTCTCTGGTCTTTTAGAGTTAGGTCATGAATTTTATATCACTAGAATCGTGAGATCATAAGCTACCTTTTTTGTGTTATGAGTTTTTGATTTTATGCAAGCATGAGCAAGAACATGATTTGAAGCAGAAGCGCGCGCGTTTGTTTGGTTGGAGGACAGTGACGACAGGTTCTGGGCCTGGCGCGCTTGGGCCTTGCATTTCTGACTTTTCACACCCCCTGTTTCCTATTTGCACCCCCCTTTGCATATTTTGTTATTTTTCATATTTTCTTTTTCTTTTTATGATTATTGACTTTAATAATTTTTTCTGAACATTAAAAATCACAAAAAAATATTTTCTTTATTTTTTGCATTTTATTATATTTTTATTTTATTTTTTTGCATAATAAATAGTTTGTTAGGATTTTATACTTTATTTTCTTAAATAAAACTTGTAAACAATTTAAAAATACTATACATTTTTATTTTTATTATTCATATGCATAAAATATTATTTCCACATATATTTTAATTTTTAACACATGTAAATAATTTTATTTATTATTTCCTTAAAAAAATGGGCAAATAAAATAATAATAGAAAACATATTTTCTTTTAAAACAAAATTAGGGTTTCCCCTTTCAAAAATAATAATATTATTTTTTCTTTCTTATTTTTAGAACTTAAATAATTTATTTTTTACATACATAAAACAATTACAAAACATTTTTGCATAAATACATATTATTGCATATTTAAATAATTGTTTATTTATTTATTTGTACAATAAATTCAATTGGGTTGTAATAGTGAATTAGGGTTTTATTTTGTGCAAATATCCCTATTCAAAACTTGTAGTCCCCCTCTCATAATATTGTTGTAATAGCTTAGATTTACTTTACGCAATTTATCGCATTATATACATGCTTAGTAAATTAGAGTTTGTATGATAAGACAAAAATCAAACAAATAGCAAGACCTAACACAAGACAAAAATGCATGAAAATGACAACACATTACACACAAACACCCCTAGGGTTTCACCCACTTGGTTGCCTTAAAATAAATGGCCATGGTATGCATGCTAGGTATCTTGGCAAAATCAAACAAAACAAAAAGATCATAGTCCCTCGATGACGCTAGACAAGGTTGCCTAAAAACAAATGATCTTAGTCCCTAAAACTTGCTAAGATACTTGGCACCATTGCTATCATGGTCATACGATAACCCACGCCCGTCCCGTTTAACATCCAAAGATAGGGTTATCTACCAAAACAATGGTAGGTTAACAATATCAAAGGAATAAAAATGTACAAGAAAGACTCTTGAGTAGGGTAGATAACTCCTAGTTACTTGATCTCTTTCAAACAATCCTTAATATTTTCAAAAACAAACACACACACATTTTCAAAACATTTCCAAACAACTTTCAAAACATTGAAACATTTTTCAAAAGACAAACATCTTTGTATACATTCTTACGAACGAGAATCATTACAAAGATTTCCTAAACAAAGGCCTCTTTTCAAAATATTTTCAAAACCACACAAATCACCATTTCAAACAATTGAAAAAGCAAAGCAAGTGATCTAAACATGTAACTAACAGCCCATGGAAAACCATGGATGAAAAGGGTGCTAGCACCTTCTCTTTTCATAATCTACCCCCCGAACTCAAAAACAATCTCAAAGGTCTTTCTTGTGATTTTTTACCTTTCCTTTTGGATAAAATAAAAGTCGGTGGTGACTCTTGCTAAACCGTGACATTTGCGAACACAAACGCAAAACCTCAAGTCAGTTCTCCCACCGCATCACATAAAGCATGACCTTGCATTGAATGCTTGAAATGAGACCTTTAACAGATGTACAATCAATTAACTATGGAGTGCCTAACAAGTTTGAGGCCTGCAAAGTTGAGGTTATCCAGCACAAGTTTGAATTTTGAATTTGTTCATCACAAAATGACTTGTAATTCAAGTGATAAAATCCTAACTTCATCTCTTCGATTCTCCCTTCTCAAAACTGATCTCAAGGAGTTCTGGGACATTTTGGAAAGCTTGTAATGTGCTCTAAAACACATATTTGAATCACTTTTTAAAATTTCCCTTGGAACTGAATGAAAAAGTGTCATGAAGTTAGGTCAAAATCCTGACCAAATTTGGGCAAAATTTCACTAAGTGTTTTGTTTCATGACCATGTGTTCTTAAAATTATAACTTGAGATCCAAGCACTTTTGGAAGGAGTTGTGTAAAGCAATGTTGTATATTTCATGGAGATATACAACTTTCATGTTGGAAGTTTCTTTTGAATCAGCTTGCATCATGGTGAAAATTTTGTTCAAAGTTGTGAAAAAATAAGAAATTTCCAACACTTAGAAAAATTTCTATGTTTAGAAATTTTAACTTTTCAAAATGAAATCTTGAATTTTGGATTTATTGATGAATAAGTTTCATATTTTGACATGTTTTTATGAATTGTGATCTTTGAAATTTTATTTTGACCAAAAAGTCAAAGTTTGACTTTTCAGTATACAGTTGACTTTTGATCAGTTGATTGAAAATTTATCTGTCAATCCATTAGACTTGAGAAATTTTTTGAGACATGTCATTAGGTAAAAATGATTCAATTGGACTCTTGAGATCATGCTTTAAACCAATTGATCATTTTCTAGGTAAAAAATCAGAAATTGCCCTTTCCTAGTCAAAATCCTAATTTTGACCATTTTGCCCTTTTGAAGATTTGATCAAATTTCTTGAGGAATTATTGTCCAAACTTGATCAAATGATACATTTGAGTTTAAGATGTTGATGTGGATAAAAAATTATGAAGTTTGACTGTAAATTGGCCATAGTTGACTTTTTCCCCAATATAGTTGATTTTTAGGTCAACTGCTCAATTGACTGAGCAAAAGTGTGATCCAAAGCTTGAAACTTGACATGAAGAGTTAGATTAGCGAGTTTTGCCATTCGTGGCTCGAAGGTGGAAGATGATTGGACATTAGAGTGCCCATAAATTTTCACTCGGTGATGTGATGATTGATGGTATAGGGAATGGGCTTAAAGATGCCATTTGGAGGGATGATGGAATGTTATTGGATATGGGCTTGTAGATTCCATCCAGAAATGATTGTTGAACCGTATCTGTAAGCTGAAACTGAATGAGTATCAGAATGGCGTCCGTGTCTGAAGCGTATCTGAACTGTATCTGAAAGTTGAATCTGAATGAGTATCAGGATGGCATCTGTGTCTGGAGCGTATTTGAACTGTATCTGAAAGAGAGTTTGAATGAGTATCAGAATGGAATCCGTGTTTGGAGCGTATATGAACTGTATCTGAAAGTTGAATCTGAATGAGTATCAGGATGGCACCCGTGTCTGGAGCGTATCTGAACTGTATCTGAGAGAGAGTTTGAATGAGTATCAGAATGGCATCCGTGTCTGGAGCGTATCTGGATTGTATCTGAAAGTTGAATATGAATTAGTATCAGGATGGCATCCGTGTCTAGAGCGTATCTGAACTGTATCTGAGAGAGAGTTTGAATGAGTATCAGAATGGCATCCGTGTCTGGAGCGTATCTGAACTATATCTGAAAGTTGAATCTGAATGAGTATCAGGATGCCATCCGTGTCTGGAGCATATCTGAACTGTATCTGAGAGAGAGTTTGAATGAGTATCAGAATGGCATCTGTGTCTGGAGCGTATCTGAACTGTATCTGAAAGTTGAATCTGAATGAGTATCAGGATGGCATCCGTGTCTGAAGCGTATCTAAACTATATCTGAAAGCTTTTGAACATTGTTAATGGTAATTATTGATTAACCTTATCCTGAAAAGGGTAAAATGTTAGCTAATATGCAAAGTCATGTTGCATGAAATTCATGGTATAATGAGATTGTGATACATGCATTCGTGTTATCGATGTTTGTGATATATGGATGCGATGTATGCGTATGTGAGCTAATCTGCTGCACTGCTTGTTTGATTAGGGAAAACAAATCCCTCACTGCTGCTGAGGATATGGAATGTAAGCCTTCATGTTTTGAAGTGCTGATGAATTTCCACTTAGAGAGATAAACGTTGTGGTAAGGGAAATACTGTGTACTGCTTGTGAAATCCCGTTGGGGAATCCTGAGAAATTGGACGACTTCTACCGGGGATTGATAACTGGAAGCTTTGTTCTGCTGGGGATTAAACTGCACACTGGGGGGATTTTATGGAAATAGCTTAGAGAGATTTCCCTATTTCTTAAAGCCATTAGTGATTGTCTTTCTATTTGGTTCATTTGTAAACGGTAGTTACGTTCAAATGCATATGTTCAAAAATAAATCATTGGACGTTTTTGTAAACAAAAAATGAGAGTAAAGAAAAACAGATAGTTTTGCACTTTCAAAGGGATATCTTTGTATTGACTTTGAGTAAGTATTTTTGTACAATGAGACAAACATTCTAGTAAGAGAATGCCGTCGTAAAAAATGAAAATTTGATACAAAGAAAAGATAGCTATGTGAAATAATTCCATGGGGTTCCCATTCTGCTATAGCCTTCGTGTCTCTGAGTATCTTATTTGTTTATTGCCTTGTCTTAAGCTGATTGAATTGATCAGAATTGTCGAGTTTGCAGGTTGTCCGTAAGGTGATCCAACGGGACATATTCATACGTTTTAATTCCCTAACTTTTTCCTGGACCGCCCTTTCGGGTTTTTAGTCCACCTGGATACCCTTTTTTGCCCAAGCCGCCCTTTCGGGTTTTCAGCTTGCCGGGTGTACAATTTTTTTTTGTTTTATCCCTAATTTTTGCCCAAACCTTTTTGGTTCATCGGGATACCCTTGTTTTGCTTAGGTGTGTCAACCTAGCGGGTCTCTTATGCATAATATCTTTTGACTATGTCTCGGTTCACAGGATGCGGCAGGTCGTCGCCATCCATGGTGGTCAAGATCATTGCTCCACCAGAGAATATGCTTTTGATTACAAAAGGTCCTTCGTAAGTAGAAGTCTATTTGCCCCTGGGATCACCTTGCGGTAGTATGATGCGCTTGATCACCAGATCCCCGACTTGATACATTTGGTGTCTGACCTTTTTGTTGAAAGCCTTGATCATCCGTTTTTAATACATCTGACCATGACAGATAAAAGTGAGCCTTTTCTCATCAATCAAGTTCAATTGATCAAGTCAAGTTTGGATCTAATCTTCTTCATTCAGCCCTGCATCCTTCATAATTCTCAGAGAGGGGATCTGGATCTCAATAGGCAAGACAACCTCCATGCCGTATACCAGAGAGTAGGGTGTTGCCCCAGTTGATGTGTGTGTTGTGGTACGATACCCGTGGAGAGCGAATGGTAGCATCTCATGCCAGTCTTTGTAGGTGACTGTCATTTTCTGTATGATCTTTTTGATGTTCTTATTTGCGGCTTCGACAACACCATTCATATTTGGCCGGTAAGGAGAAGAATTGTGATGCTGGATCTTGAATTGCTCGCACAAGGAGATGATCATAGTATTGTTTATATTCGTACCATTGTCTATGATGATCCTCTCCGGGATATCGTACCGACAGATGATATTTTGTTTAATAAACTGCACTACAACATTCTTGCTAACGGAAGCGAAAGAAGCCGCCTCAACCCACTTTGTGAAATAGTCAATGGCCACTAAGATGAAGCGGTGTCCATTAGAGGATGTTGGCTTGATTTCCCCAATCATATCAATGCCCACATAGCAAAAGGCCAAGGAGCCATCAAGACATTCAAAGGAACTGGAGGTACGTGCACCTTGTCAGTATAAATCTGACACTTGTGGAAGGTTCGAGAGTGTTGATAGCAATCTGCTTCCATGGTAGACCAGTAATAACCTGCCCGTAAGATCTTCTTTTCCATCATATGCCCACTGGAATGGGTGCCAAAAGTGCCCTAATGTAGATCAGCCATGATCTTTTCCGCCTCAACCTTGTTTATGAACCGAAGTAACACAGAGTCATGGTTGCATTTGTAGAGAATGCCATTACTAAGGAAGAACTTAGCAGATAATCTCCTTAAGAACCTCTTATCATTGACTGAAGCTCCTTCCGGATATTCTTGAGCCTCGAGATACCTCTTGACTTCGTGAAACCAAGGCTGGTCCACTACTTCTTCAGTATTAATCTCGTGACAGTGAGATGGTTCATCCATTCGTTTAATGGTGATCTCGGGAGCCTCGTTATCCCATTTAAGTTTAAACATGGATGACATTGTGGCTAGTGCGTCTGCTAGTTGATTTTCTTCTCGCGGGAAATGCTCGAAGGTAATCTTCTCAAAATGTGGGATCAACGTCAACACAAGTTCTTTGTAAGGGATAAGGTTAGGGTATTCAGTGTCCCATTACCCTTTGATCTGGATGATGATCAAAGCTGAATCTCCGAATACATTTAAGGATTTGATCCCCAAATTTATGGCAGCTTTGAGAGCAAAAATGCGCGCTTCGTATTCTGCCATGTTATTTGTACAATTGAAGCAGAGTCTTTCCGTAAAGTGAGTATGACATCCTTCAGGAGATATGAGTACAACACCTATACCATTGCCGAGTGTGTTGGACGCCCCATCAAAAACCAGGGTCCAACGGGATCCTTGTTCAGGTCCGTCATATGGCCTGAATTCTTCACAGTTATTTACCATCATGATGTCTTCATCTGGGAATTCGAACTTCATGGACTGGTAGTCCTCCACAGCTTGGTGAGCCGGGTGATCAGCTAGTACACTACCCTTTATTGCTTTCTGGGTAGTATACTGTATGTCATATTCTATCAGGATCATCTACCATCTTGCTATTCTCCCAGAGAGGGCAGGTTTCTCGAAGATGTATTTTATTGGATCCATCTTGGATATCAATAAGGTAGTATGAGTCAGCATATACTGTCTTAGCCGGTGAGCATCCCATGCCAGAGCACAACAAGTTTTCTCGAGCAGTGAATATCTTGTTTCACCATCGGTAAACTTTTTGCTCAGGTAATAAATAGCATGCTCTTTTTGGCCAGACTCGTCATGCTGCCCCAGCACACACCGCATTGAATTTTCCAAAACAGTTAGATACATGATCAAGGGTCTTCCCTCGATTGGTGGCATCAAAACAGGAGGCTCTTGTAAGTACTCTTTGATCTTGTCGAAAGCAGTTTGGCACTCGTCATTCCATTTGACTACTTGATCTTTCTTCAGTAATTTGAACATTGGTTCACAAGTAGCTGTCATGTGAGAAATGAATCTGGCAATGTAATTTAAACGTCCCAAAAATCCTCTGACTTCCTTCTCAGTACGAGGAGCAGAAATTTCTTGGATCGCTTTCACCTTGGCGGGATCCACTTCAATACCTTTACCACTGACGACAAAGCCTAGGAGTTTACCGGACCTTACTCCAAACGTGCATTTATTCGGGTTTAACCTCAGCTTGTACTTCTTTAGTCTCTCAAATAGTTTCTGTAAATGGTCAAGATATTCTTCTTCTGTTTGAGATCTGGCTATCATGTCGTCCACATAGACCTCTATTTCGTGATGTATCATGTCGTGAAATAGGGCTACCATGGCATGCCGATAGGTTGCCCCAACATTCTTCAACCCGAATGGCATAACCTTGTAACAGAATGTGCCCCATTGTGTGACAAAAGTTGTTTTCTCCATGTCCTCAGGCGCCATTTTGATTTGGTTGTAGCCTGAGAAACCGCCCATGAAGGAAAACACTTTATGTTGTTCCGTATTGTCAACTAGAATATCAATGTGGGGAAGTGGGAAATCATCCTTAGGGCTTGCCCTATTCAAACCTCTGTAGTCCATGCACATTCGTACTTTGTTGTCCTTTTTAGGCACGGGAACAACATTGGCAACCCATTATGGATAGGAAGTGACGACCAAGAATCCGGCGTTGAATTGTTTCATGACTTCCGCTTTGATCTTCTCTGACATGTCTGGTCGCATACGACAAACCTTTTTCTTTACTGGAGGACAATCCTCTTTTGTAGATAGACGATGTACTACGATATCTGCATCAAGTCCTGGCATGTCTTTGTACAACCAGGAAAAGACCTCAACATAATCGTGTAACAATTGAATCAGACGCTTTGAAACTGGGTTCCAGATTGGCACCCACCTTGACTTCTCTTTTGTCATATTCGGTACCTAGGTTGATTGTGTCCACTGGTTCTTCGTGGGGCTGAATGATCCTCTCTTCTTGTTGTAGTAACCTGGCAAGTTCCTCTGCTACTTCACAATCTTCCTCACCTCCGTCTTCGGCTTGGTAGATTAGATTTTCAGAATCACAGAAGGCTATAGCAGAATCGTTACCCATGGGATCCTGAGTGGATGTAAACCTGCATTGTGAGCGTGAGTGTGTGTAAGAGTAAAGCTATCTTTGAAAGAAATGAAAATGTAAAAAGAAAAACAATGAGCACAAAGTTTTTATGCAAAAATGTACATGATTCATTGATGTCATATGGAAATGAGATAATAACCTTTACAAATGAACCATTGTGCCTCGGGTAAGACACAAGGTTTTAAGAGTCTGAATTGTTTTAATATTATAGATCCAACAAAATTTAAAGACAAATTACTGTTGGATAAATGTGATCGGGACAAAATCTCTAGCCTCCCAGTTGCTGAGCCCTCCACTGACAGTTGGGAAAATCCAATCCTCCAAGTTATAGCTATCTTTATCATCCTCCACGGTGCTGACTTGGTGGTTGCTGATCTTCAAGGGTGGTCCTCCGGCACGAGCACGGCGTACAACTTTCTGGGCTCTTGAAGTGAAACCTAAACCAAATTTGTCAGATTTGTATGGGATATCTGGGAGTTGGCCCCAAATAGTTCACCCACCTTCTTCTATCACTGCCTTGGCATCCTTTAAAGAAGACATCATGAGTGGAGGCCTTGTAATCTTGGGGACTTGAGACACAACCTTGGTTACTTCCACAGTTCGTGGGACTTCCTCAAAGTACTGGAATGGAGTTTCAATAAATTCACCATCTAATTCCACATATCTGAAGGAATTTAGATGGCTGACCATATACTCTTCTTCTCCATGAACGGTGATGATTTTACCTTGAATTGGATATTTCAGCATTTGATGCAACGTAGAGGTAACGACACCAGCATTGTGAATCCACAGACGGCCTAATAAGCAGGAATATGAAGGGAGAATATCCATTACATAAAAAGTTGAATCAAATGTTTGGGTTCCAACTTTTATGGGGATGTCCACTTCCCCATGCACCATCCTTTTTGAGCCCTTGAAGGCTCTCACTACTATATTGCTAGGTTTCAAAGTCAATCCTTCACAGTCAAGCCTATCAAGAGCCTTTTTAGGCAACACATTCAGAGACGAACCAGTGTCAACCAAGACATGAGCCAAAGTCGTGCCCCTGCATTCGACTGAGACATACAATGCCTCGTTATACTTCCTCTCCCTTGGCGTTAAATAAGCATCTGAAAAACCTAAACCATTATCTGCAGTCAAGCTAGCTACGCAGTCTTGGAACTGATCAGCAGATGTTTCTTGGGGTACATGGGCAATTTTAAGGAACTTTACGAAGGCCTTTGCATGAGCCTTGAAACATAATAATAAAGCCAACATGGAAATTTTTGATGGAGTTTTCCCCAGTTGCTCGACTATGTTGTAGTCGCTTCTTTTTATGATCTTTAGAATTTCCTCTATCTCTTTTCGAGAGGTCTCAGGGATAGCTACTGATTGTGCCTTCGTCCGAACAGGCTCAACCAGAATACCTTTACCTCGAGTCTCGGTTGACTCGGCAGCAGGAATGTCAGTAGGGGTGATAACAGGGACTGTAACATTTTTGTTAACGGGAGTACTATTAGAGATGATTGCAGGACTGGGAATAGCCTTTGGAGGAGCAACCACAACAGGATTGACTACGGGTCCAGAAATAGCTTTTGGAGGAGCAATTTCTGGAGAGAAAGCCCTTCCACTTCGGGTTATCTTACTAGTCCCTGCAATATTACTGATATCAGAGTCAACCTTCTCAGAACTTGAATCTTCAACAGCTAGCCAATCTTGCTTGATACCGTGATAGTAGACATCCCCTCCATAATTCCAAGGGACGGTTTTGTATGACGAATACGAGATTGGCCCAGGCATTGTAATTATCAACGAAGCTACATTAGGAACTGATGCAATTCTAATGGGTTCTTTGGTGGAGACCCTGGAAGAATTGGAGAAAATGGTCACAATGGAAACATCGTTATAAGAAACATTTGGAATAGAAGTCTTCTCGAACAAAATTTCCTTGTTATCTATTAGGCATTGAACGCCTGCTTTTAACAAATGACAGTTGGTTGGTGAGGACAAACAGAAATGACAGCTTTCATCACAGCTTGGAAATACACCAACATTTAACAAGTTCTTTTTGATAGTCAGGAGTGGGGTCACAAGTTCATCAACTAAAGTAACAAACATATCTTCCTCAACGACGTTAACATTACGGTCGTGCTTGGGCATAGGGGTAGTGATGACATTGGGAATTTCTGGCACATCGAATTCAATCTCTTTGGCTTCAAGAAGATCTTGTACCTTGTTCTTCAGAGCCCAACAATTGTTAGTGTCATGGTCGGGACTCTCAGAATGGTATGCACAACGGGCATTAGGATGATAGTGAGGAGAGGTTGTGTTAGGATTTTTTGGAGCTTCTTTCAAAGTCACTAGATTGGATCTTAACAAATGTGGCAATACTTAAGATAGTGTCATATTAATTCGGGTGAACTGTCTGACTAGTCTTTCCGTCCTTGGCTGGTTGCTTCTTTGCTGAGTAGGTGCAGGTTTAGGAATCATGACAACCCCCACCATTGGACGGCGTTCAGTCCTATCTTGATTTCTCTGAGGATA
Organism: Vicia faba; assembly: GCA_948472305.1. Lineage (NCBI taxonomy): Eukaryota > Viridiplantae > Streptophyta > Magnoliopsida > Fabales > Fabaceae > Vicia > Vicia faba. The sequence continues at coordinate 148,247,896 of OX451741.1, read as the reverse complement.
TACAGCAACAACTTCTTTTTTTCCAATGAATGGTTTTCTTACAACAGTAGAGGATGCGTCTTTTTGAATCTTCCCATTCTTTATCCCGACTTCCACTCTTTCTCCGGTCAATATCAAGTCGGTAAAACCTGCCGAGGAACTCCCAATTAAGTGATTAAAGAAAGGACCGGACAAGGTGCCCAAAAACATGTCTACTAATTCTCTTTCAGATAGGGGAGGCTGGATTCTTCCTACTAAGTCCCTCCATTTTTGCGTGTAGTCTTTGAAGCCTTCAATTGAAACCATGGCCATACTCTTGAGTTGAGTACGGGTGGGAGCAAGGTCTGTATTGTATTGGTATTATTTGTAAAAGGCGGCAGCAGATCTTCCCAGTTATGAACATTGGCTCTTTCTAACTAATAAAACCAATCAAGTTGAGTTCCAGACAGGTTGTCTTGAAAGAAATGTACCCATAAATCCTTGTCGGCAGTGTGAGGCTGTATTTTCCTTACATAGGACCGGAGATGCATTTTGGGACATGAAACTCCGTCATATTTGGCGAACGCCGGTGCTTTGAACTTTGGAGGGATGACAATCTCAGATACTAACCCCAACTCCTCAAAGTCCAGTCCAGGCACTTTTTGGATTTCCATTGCACTTAACCGTTCTTCCAGATGCTTATACTTGTTGTCGGCTAGAGGATATTGTTCTTCAGAATAATCTTCTTCTTCCTCTTCCTCTTCTGAATCTAACCCTAAGGTAACCCCACTTTTAGAATTTTCCCCAGTAGAGTCGCCAGTTCTGTGATACGGTGGGAGAATTGACTTGAAAGTTTTGCATTTGATCACAAATGTTGCAGTTAGCAGGAGTCACCACCGACTTTTCTTTTATCCAAAAGGAAAGGTGAAAAAGCACAGGAGAGACTTTTGAGATTATTTCATGAGTTCGGGGGGTAGATTATAAAAAGGGAAGGTATTAGCACCCTTTTCATCCATGGTTTTCCATGGGCTCTTAGTTACTTGCTAGATCACTTGCTTTTGTTTGAAATTTTGCTTTGTGTGGTTTTTTAAAGTATTTTGTAAAGAGGCCATTGTTTAGGCAAACTTTGTAATGATTCTCGTTCGTAAGAATGTATACAAAGATGTTGATCTTTTGAAAATATTTTCAAGTTTGTAAGATATTCTAAAAGTGTAGGTGTTTGTTTTGAAAATAGCAAGGATGTTTTGTTTTGAAATGGAGAAAGTAATTAGGAGCATTATACCTACTCAAAAGTCTTTCATGTTCATTTCCTTTTTCCTTTGACATTGTTATCTTACCACTGATTTGGTAAGTAACCCTATCTTTGGATGTAAACAGGACGAACGTGGGTCATCGTATAACCATGATTAGCAATGTTGTAAGATACCTTAGCATTTTTCTTTAGGGACTAAGATCATTTTGAAAGGCAACTTTAGATAGCGTCATCGAGGGACTATGATCTTGTATTTTTTGCTTGTTTTTGCTAAGATACCTCACATGCGTAATATGGCAATTTAGTAAGGCAACCAAGTGGATTTACCCTAGGGGTGCTTGTGTGCAATTGTGTTGTTTTTCAAGCTTGGTTTTGTCTTTGATTAGGGTTTTCTAATTGATTGTTTTTAGTCTTTCCATACAAACCCTAATTACTAGCCTTTGTATATAAAGCGATAAATTGCGGAATTTAAAATTTCTACGCTATTACAATACTTGTGGGAGGGGGGTGTACAAATTATAAATGGGTATTGCAAGAAAATAAAGCCTAATTATCTATTACAACCATATTGAATTGGTACAAGAATTAAAATAAATAATGTACATAATGAATAATTATACAAGAATGTAAATGTGAAGAAAATTGATATTTTTGTTTGGATTTTTTTAGAGAAAAGTGGTTTTGATTTTAACCTAATTAACTAAAAGAAAATTAATTAATTAAAAGTAAAAACCTAAATTTACTAGGAAAAGAAATTAAATAAAACCCTAATATATTAATTGATTAAAACGAAATTATGTTTAGAAGAAGAATATTTTTGGTGTTTTTGTCTTAAAAATAATTTATAGTATTATAAAATATTTTTGGTCTTTTTATATTTTAAAATAATATATTTAAATGGTGTAAAAGAAAATAACTAAAACCCTAGTTTTTAATTAAATTTACAAACCAATTAGTAAAAGAAATAAAATATGATTAAATAAAATAATTTTTTTGTGTAAAAAATAAATAAACTTTATCAAAATAAAAATCTAATGTTTTTATATTTTTTTTGATTTTTTTAGTATTAGATAAAATATTTAAGAAAAATAAATAAATAAAAATAAGAAAAAGAAATAAAAATGGGCCAGGGGCTGTGTAAGTGAAATAAGGGGTTAGCAACAAGAAGAAAAAATAAAGGTCCAAGGAAGGCCCAACGCTGCCAAAAAAAGAGTCAGAATGCAAAAAATATGAAAAATCCAAAAGGGTACCAGTGGGGCTCGAACCCAGGTCCCTCTAGTCACAGGCGCGCGCTTCTACCACTAGGGTGGCTATACATCTGTTCATATAATCAAAACAACAAATATATGATAGTAAACAACTCCAAGGCCTGAACTTCATCTTCAACTTCACGCCCAGCCAGAGCCTCTGTATCTTGTTCAATTCTCAACAAAAATGAAAAGTGTAAACAAGAAACTTGTAGCAAATTTCCTCATGATTTCAGAAATGAAAAGCAATAAAATTATAGATCAAAGATAATCATGAATTTTAATGGTCCTATTTTGAACCCTAAAAATCTCAAAAACTTCAATCTTAAAATTCTTTAAGCTCAAGCAAAATTAATGAAAACTATGGACATGGTTAGCTTTAGGGCAATGATATCTACATTTTTTATTCACAAATAAACCATTAATGATGCATGTATGAAGAGTTCAAAAGTTAGAAAACTTACCTTGCAAGAGGGTATCGGGTTTGGAGTTTGAGTAGCTTTCAGTGAGTTCCAATGATTGGATTAGCTTCCTCAAGTTCCCAGGAAGCTAATGGGATGCTTAACTTGAGCTGAAAGTGCCTGAGGAGTTCTGGAGAAGTCAAGGTGCAAGGTGTTGTTTTTGACAATGGTGGATGATGATGGAGGCGTTACAGTGATACTGCAGGTGTTGGGATTGCTTGTGTATGTTGTTTAGAAGCTTTTGAAAGTAAAAGGCCAAGAAACGCACGAGTAAATTTGGAGATTGGATTCAAAACTCAGAAATGACAAGTTTTGAAGTGTTTTTGGTGATTCCGTGTTCTTGGTATTTTCAGGGCTTAAGCATGCGTGGGATTTTTGGCAAATAACATGTGTATGTATAAGCAAAGAGGTTTGAGTGCTTTTAAAAGTCAGAAGTACAAGTTACAAGCTATTTGCTATGTTACTTGATTTTCAAGAAAAGTGGGAAAACAAGTTTCAAGGGAAAGTACAAGCATGGACTGAGTGATTGTAAGTGTCTAACAAGTTTCTCTTGAGTTATGGTACTTGTATGATAAGAAGAAAGTAATTTCAAGGCTCAAGAACAAGTTTTGTCCAAAAAGTCACTTTATCAAAATGGCATTGTACACTTTCTTCCACAAATGGATATAAAGCATGGCCTTGCATTGAATGCTTGAAATGAGACCTCTAAGAGTTGTGCAAGCAATTAATTATGTAGTTCCTAACAAGTTTGAGGCCTGCAAAGTAGAGGTTATGCAGCACAAGTTTGAATTTTGAATTTGTTCATCACAAAATGACTTGTAATTCAAGTGATAAAACCCTAACTTTATCTCTTCGATTCTCCCTACTCAAAAATGATCTCAAGGAGTTCTTGGACATTTTGGAAAGCTTGAAATGTGCTTTACAACCAATATTTGAATCTATTTTGAAATTCCCCTTGTAACTATATGAAAAAGTTCCATGAAGTTAGGTCAAAATCCTGACCAAATTAGGGCAAAATTTCACTAAGTGTTTTGTTTCATGACCATGTGTTCTTAAAATTATAACTTGAGATCCAGGCACTTATGGAAGGAGTTGTGTAAATAAATATTGTAGATTTAATGGAGATCTACAGCTTTCATGTTGTAAGTTTCTTTTGAATCAGCTTGTATCATGGTGAAAAATTTGTTCAGAGTTGTGAAAAAAATAAGAAATTTCCAACACTTAAAAATTTCTAAGTTTAGAAATTTTAACTTTTCAAAATGAAATCTTGAATTTTGGATTTCTTGATGAATAAGTTTCATATTTTGACATGTTTTGATGAATTGTGATCTTTGACATTTGATTTTGACCAAAAAGTCAAAGTTTGACTTTTCAGTATGCAGTTGACTTTTGATCAGTTTACTGAAAATTCATCTGTCAATCCATTGGACTTGAGCAATGTTTTGAGCCATGTAATTAGGTAAAAATGATGCAATTAGACTCTTGATATCATGCCTTAAACCAATTGATCATTTGCTAGGTCAAAAATTAGAAATTGCCCTTTCCCAGTCAAAACCCTAATTTTGACCATTTTGCCCTTTTGAAGATTTGATCAAATTTCTTGAGGGATTGTGGTCCAAACTTGATCAAATGATACATATGAGTTTAAGATATTAATGTGACTCAAAAATTATGAAGTTTGACTGTAAATTGGCCATAGTTAACTTTTTCCCCAATACAACTGATTTTTGGGTCAACTGCTCAATTGACTGAGCAAAAGTGTGATCCAAAGCTTGAAACTTGACATGAGTAATCTTGAGGGTCAATAATGATCCATGAAAGTAATATTGGGCATTGGGAGTTCAAATATCCTTGTGCAATCTCAAACCCTAATTTTGGTCATCAGTGCTTAAGGAGGTGTCTTGAGCTGATCAACCCTAGTGCAGTCTTGAGACAAAGGAGACCTTGTGAGCAAATTCTTGATAAATGAGAGGGCGAATTTTGGGGTACAACAAATATATCTACCACCTGCTGCTTTTACTCTATCTAGAAAGGAGAAAAAAATATTTTGCAAGTTTCTAAGTGAAGTTAAAGTTCCAGAAGGATACTCTTCAGATATTAGAAGACTTGTGTCTATGAAATACCTCAAGTTGAAGAGTTTAAAGACACATGATTGTCATGTTATAATGGGGAATTTTCTACCAATATGTATACGTTCCAATTTGCCAAAAAAAAGTAAGAAGCGCCATAACTAAATTGTGTTTTTGCTTTAGGTCAATTTGTAGTAAGGTGATCGATCCTGAGGTCTTACCAACACTGCAAAAAGAAATAGTTATTACCTTGTGTGAGCTTGAGATGAATTTTACTCCCTATTTTTTTGACATAATGGTACATCTAGTTGTTCATCTTGTGAAAGAGGCACAATTGTGTGGACCAACTTATACGAGATGGATGTACCCTGCTGAACGTTATATGAAAATATCAAAAGGGTACGTGAAAAACCGAAGTCGCCCGGAGGGTTGTATTGTTGAACGATACATTGTTGAAGAAGTGGTTGAGTTTTATACTGAATATTTTTCCAATGTTCAATCCGTTGGGCTCCCCAAAATTCATATTTTTGAAAAAAGGAAGGTAAAAAATTAATTGGAAATAAAATTGAGACAATATCAAGGGATGAACGGGAGCAAGTGCATTTGTATGTTCTGCACAATGACATTGAGGTTGGGACATATGTTGAAATGCACAAAGTTGTACTCCGAGGGTTAAATCAGAACAAAAATGAAAATTGGATAGTACGAGAGCACAATCAAAGTTTTATACAATGGTTTAAGGATCATATTTATTCAAAACGCTCTTCAAATCCCACTTCAATAACAGAAAGGTTGAGATGTTTGGCATATGGTCCAAGTTTGCATGTGTTTTCTCATAGCGCATACGCAATAAATGGATACACATTTTATACCAAAGAACAAGATGATAAAAGTACTATGCAAAATAGTGGTGTCACCATGCTAGCTGAAGCAATGCACATATCAAGTACGAAGGACTTAAACCCCAAATATGCAAATCTGTCATATTTTGGGGTTATTGAGAACATTTGGATGTTTGATTACGAGAAATTTTAGATTCCTATCTTTGGTTGCAAGTGGGTAAATAGTAGT